>CP092087.1:1180000-1247500 GCA_029203775.1 Neoneuromus ignobilis | reverse complement strand
TTCTAATTTAAAAAATAAACTATGTATATATTTATAAGAAATACTAGACTAAAAATGAAGAAAATATTTTTTTTTTATTTTTATTGAAAAGCAAACATAATTCTGTGTTGTATTTTTTTATTTAAGGACGAAAAACATTCTAATGCTAAAATGTGTTACATTTTTCACAAACTACATATGTTTGGGTTATGCAATTAAGATTTTTATATCTCGATCAAATAAAATTCTAAATTGGAAAATGATTTTTAGTACCTAATAACGAATGGAGTTATATTTGATTTTTTAAATAGGATTGATTTTTAAAAATAGCACGAAGTCACTTCTAACTCTCGTCTGATGGAATGTCAATACATACTGCTAAATTTGTAATTTTTGACAAAAAAAATACCTCATGATTTATCAGATGGGTATTTCATATACAAACCGTCATATATTAAAAATGTTCAATATAGAATGACTAATAAAATGTATTAATGGCCCATATATGAATTATTATTATAAGGTTAAATAAACTAGATATATAAAATAATAAAAAAAATAGATCTATGAATCATCAAATTTTCATTAAAATATTTGAGCTTACATTTTTTTAAATTACTTGCTTCCTCTATAACCATTTTTAAAAATTATTAATTAAAAAACTATGATTTCAAAATTATTCTCATCTGGTTTGATATCTTAATAAATATTTCGACATTTTAAAATGTTTTTCTAAATATTATAAACATATAAATTTATATCTTTGTACATTGTACAGATAAAATAATAAATAATAAACACAGGAAAAATTTCATTTCTTTATCAAAATATGGAAAAAATGTAATCAAAAATATTGCGTTATAAGAATTTTTATTTATATAGATTGAATTTAACCACAATATTTTTTATTTCACAACAAAACTATAGAGAATATGTACGCAGAACAAGTTAAATATTATCTTCACACTTTTCTTTTTTACAAAATTTCTATATAAACAAATAATTGATTAAAGCACTATTTTGAAATCGATGAAATATTTGTCCACTCATTGTGATTTTACAATAAATTTAGAGGAAAAACTTGCTAAATACTTTTCGATAAACATAATTTGATTATTTAGTTTTGAAATTATTTTATCATTTTAGTTATGGAAAAAAATGTCTGCGATTGCGTATTGACTTATATTTTTTCGTTACCTGATAGAAAAATAAAGTTCGTGTTTGAGACATTCTGATAAAAGTTTCTATGTGTCACATATCGAATTATTTTGCACGCAATTAATGTAGTATATTTTATCTTCAATTCAATTATTTATATTTATTAGTAACTCTCTTACTGCATAGCAAAACAATTTGAAAAACTTTCCTATTTGTACATTTCAATTATGAATTACTAGAAATTTATAAAATATAATTCATCTGCATATATTTATAAATACACTATTTGACCAAATTATTAGACCCACTTCTAAAAATTTCATTTTAAATAATACCAATAAAGTACTAGATTTTTAAATGATCTTAATTTGTTATTGTATTGACAAAATTACTATAAAATTCATTCCAAGAAACACTGTTTGCAGAAAAAAATGAGTTGTTAAAGTGGAGAAACATTGAAAACACATCATTGGTATTTTTTTATATTTTTAGTGATATTTATGTTTCTTGTTATTTTTTCTACTGAAGTGATAAAATATAAAAGATGTTTATATGTCTTAAACAGAAATTATTATTTTTAACCAAAATACTTAACAATATATTATTTTAAAAATGGGGAAATGTAGTGACTTAACTTTAGACAAGATTGGAGAGATTTCTGGATTACTGAAAGCAAGACATTTTTTCCAGGATAAGATTACAGAGAATACGAGTGTGTGTCGAAACTCTGTTAAGAATATAAAGAAATTTTTGGATTCTGGAGATGAATTCAAGTCTAAAAAAGACAAATGTGGTTGATATTGCACCACGACAGGAAAATCCTAGATATATGAATAGAAAATAGAAAAATGCCTCTCCAAGTTCTTACTAATATACAAGAATCAGGCATCGATGTTTCAAATATATATATATATATATATATATATATATATATATATATATATATATATAAAGAGAGAGAGAGATTTAAATATATACAAAATTTATGTAGAAATTGGTTGATTATATTTTTTTATAAATAATATTTTGAAAAATAAATTAAACTTTATTATCTACATACAAGAATATTTGCATTTGATTTTTTTGAACGATTTTCCCAGTATCGTGTCAATTACAAGAGTAATAAAATAAAATCATGAAATTGTTAGAAAATTTAACTGAAAATTATTTACAATTGCAATTGTAAATAAATTTGTTCAATATTACTGAACATACTGTCCGATGTTCAGTGATTATTTTATTAAATATTTTATTCGTTATAGTTGTCTCGACACAAACTACATAAATTATATAACTAATGAACTATCTATATACATTTTTTTTTATTTTTAATTATTGGTATTGTAAACAATACAATGCAATGTTAGCAGACAACAAACATCTCTAATTGCTTGCATTTTGACTCCGCCTAGTATACACAAACACACAGTTTTCACACAACGTTGCAATGACAATTGGCGTTGTCAGGTCGTTCGTTTTATATCATGTATAGATCAGTGTTTCAGAATAACATTATGTTTAGTTTTAATTATTTGCAACAAAAATCGTACTATTTTATTTACTGATAAAGCAAGAATCAATGCCACTACGTAAGCAATTTGATTTTTTTCGTGTGTTTACAACTGTAGGAAATTCGTTATAATTGTTTATTAGGTATTGTCTTTATGGTTTAAAGAACAATACAATAATCGTTTATAATCTCTATTATTATTAGTCGATGTTTATATTTAAATGCTATATTTAGATTTGCTTGTTATTTATAATAATAATATTTTTTTATATAATATTATATAGGGTTTTCTAATAAGCGCTTCAGAAGTTTAAATGGAAATAAAACAAGAAGTATTTAATTAATTAATTATTTATTTCTTCTTTTTTCAAGCATATTCTATGGCATAATTGATGAATACAATTTCACTCATATGACCACCATAACTTTGATATATCTAAATATTTTTAAGAATTATAGCATAAAATATCTGGTTTGATAATTTCAAATTAAAAAATATATTCAATAACAATTATTTTAATATATAATAAATACTTCATCATTTTTAAGAAGAGAAAGAAATATATATTTTTTTGTAAAGAAATTTGATATAAATATTTTTTTAATACAAAATTGTATAAAATATTTTCAAGTATTATAACATTACATCTCTATTTTGATAATTTGAAATGAAAAAAGATTATTGAGTTTCATTAATTTTAATATCGACTAAATATTTTATGATTTTTAAGAAAATATAAAAATAAATCGAAGAAAATATTAGTAATAATTTTTTTATGAATATTTTTAATGATACACAATTTGTATAAAACATTTTCAAGTATTATAACATCAAATCTGTGTTTTGATAATTTAAAATTAAAAAAAAAATATTCAGTAATATTTATTTTAATATCGATTAAAATATTTCATCATTTTTAAGAAAATATTAATATATTTTTTCAAAAAAATCAGCAAGGATATATTTTATTAATATTTTTTTTAATACAAAAATTGTATAAAATATTTTTAAGTATTACAATATCAAATTTCTGGGTTAATAATTAAAAATAAAAAAGATGTTCAGTAATATTTATTTTAATTATAAAATTTTAATAATTGCAAAAATCTTAAAACACTCCAATTATATAAGCGTACAAACTCATCATTAACTCTGTTCATGTAGTTTATCGATATCGAAATAACCTTGAGATAATAAAATAACATCACGACTAGTTATTAGTAATATTATTATTATTATTATTAACAATCAATATAATCAATAAAACAGCACAAATAATTGCTATAATATTTGTATGGATATAATTAGGCCTAATTTAATATACTGTTTTTATAAAAAACTATTTTTCACTCAAACATTATTTTAAAAAATATCAAATAAAATTATTGACTTTTATAATTGTAAAAAGATTATATAGGAACAAATATAGTGAGATAATTTCTATTAAAAAAAAACGTTAAACTCTTTCAGTTTCTTTTAATGGAAATTGACAATTCGAACATGTAATCATTTTATAATTCTCTGATCATTAGTTGGATGTCATCATGAATTATAATGAAATATAACTACTTGTTTTGAATATAATACTCGGTATTGAATTGAAATTGTTGGATATTTTTCTCAAAACGATCTTCAATAAATTGGTATTATTATTTCTAATCAAATGTTATTCCATTTTTCAAGGAATTAAAATATAAACAATTTTTATTTATCTAGAATATAATAATATGTGAAATATAAGTATTTAAGCGCATAAATCGTCGAAATACAATAATATAATTCGATAGTATTGTTTAGACTTGTCTAGTCATATTTGTTCAATTTTTATAAACAGAAATTCTCTCGAGATACGAAACGTTCAAAGACGCCAATGCGAGATATTATAAAAAGTGAAATAAGAGAGGAAAAACCCGAATGAACGAAATCTCAATTTATATATTCACTAATGTCTTAAGGGAAATGGTTGCTATCTGCAAAAGATTTGTACTGTTTTACATGATATATGTATGACTGTTTGCATCGATTTTGTCGATTCAGCAAAGGTGTCCAAAGAAATAACGATAAAAACAGCTTACAAAGAATATGATACGCGTTTACTGAAGGGTATAATAACACGTTTTGCTTTCAAAATATTATGAAATGTACAGTTTTTTGTGTAGTAAATAAATACAAAGAGATAATAATATTTATACAGAAATTATTTAAGAATTATTTGAATCGAGTTTAATATATTTAGTTATTGTTATAACAGATATTCATTAAAAATGAATTTTAATTTAGATATTTTTTTTCATTTTTCGATAAAATCGATTAATTATCTTTTAACTCCAAATAGAAAATAATATTCTTTAATTTTTTTTCATTAATATAAATTTTCCAATAAGCCCTTCTGAAGTTTAAATGGAATTAAAACAAAAAGTATTTAATTATTTTTTTATTTTTAAGAATATTCCATGGCATTAATGATGGAACACAATTTCACTCATATGATCATCACGACACTTCCCTTGACATAATACATTCTTTAGTCAAATTTTTAGCCACTGTTTTACATAATTGTAGTCCAATTTCATGAATTACACGTTCAATATTTATTTTTATTGCTTCTGTTTGTGATTTATCAGCATAAATCAATGATTTCACATAACCTCAGAGAAAATAATCCAATGGAGTTAGATCACATGATTTTGGTGGTCAATTAATGGCTTCATTTTTAGTTTTCTCAAAAAAAGTCAACGTTCATAAAAATTATAAATTTTTTCTTCAATTCTTATACGACTCAATATTGAATTAATAATTGTCCTAATATCGACTAAAATATTTCATCATTTTTAAGAAAATATAGAAATACATCGTACAAAACATTTTCAATATTATAACATCAAATCTCTGGGTAATTTGAAATAAAAAAATATTCAGTAACACTTATTTCAATATCGACTGAAATATTTCAAGAAAATATAAAAAATATTTTTTTAAAGAAAAAAATCAGTAAAGAAATTTATTAGTTGTTTTGGAACTGTGGCTGATTCACTTTACACAAATGAATTTCAACCCCAACATCACAATATATTGTGGTGTTGGGGTTAAAATTCATTTGCAGTAAAGAAATTTTATATAAATATTTTTAATAAAACAACGTTCCATGATAATTTACCAAACTATATTAAGTTAAAATATCGAGATGAACTTAAAAAAAAAATCAAACATGATTTCCACCAACTGTCAAAGTTCTGACATTCTTATTGGAAAACTCTATATTTCAAAATTTTCTCCAAAAAATACATTTTTTGAATAGATATAAAAATCTTTATAATTATTAATTTATTTTTAATTTTCGGCTATAAAAAATTTAAATAAAACAAGATTATTTTGTCTATGCTAAAAAAATTGTACAAAATATCATTTTTTTCACTTCAATAAATGTATTTTCAGATTGGATTGAAAATTCCAAAATTAGACTTTTAAAAAATGTGTTAGAATACAATGCTCGATATTTAAAATTTGTTATAAATAAAATTATTGATCACATCAAAAAATATTATATCTATTGATAGATAAAATATTATTTATTCATTCATTCATTGGAAAAAGAGAGAAGAAACAACCATTTTTGCATCTTGTACCAAGACAATCATTTTCTTAATGAAAATTAACATACATCATAACATATATCATGGATTCGTACAGTGGCATATTAGGCAATTGTCCAACGTATTAGTTACTTGGCTAGAATCATCTTCTAATACTCGGTATTAAATTTTATATAGGGTGATTTAAATAACACTGAAGGATAGTAAATGATAATAAGCAAATAAATTTATATCTAAATCATTCAGTTTCATTTAGAAAACAATATATTTTGAATATTGTTTTCTTCACTGTCAGTTTCACCCTATAAAAACAATATATTTTTAATAAATAATTCCATAAACATTAAACAATTTTTTGCAATAGATATTCTGAGTAAATATATGTTATTAATTTTTTTAAATATATATATATATATATATATATATATATATATATTTAATGCATATAAATAAATTATCACCCCCAATACCACAAGATACTGAAAAAACATTCAATAATTACTTATTGTTTACACTGTTTATTTCTAACAATAATAAACTAATGAGCATTTCAATGGTGATAGCATCATCGTCAGAACTATGCAATCAAATTGAGAATATAAGAAAATATAAACAAGAAATTCAAATTAAAACTACACTTTTCTATTTATTTTAAAACAGTGGTAAGTTTACTTTAACACAAATGAATTGTCATTCCAACACTACAATATACGAATATTATAAGATGTTCAATAATCACTTATTTTATAACAAAAAGCTCTGACAATGATGGCATAGCCATCGAAATGTGCATCAGCTATATTGCTGTTATAAATAACAAAGTATACAATAAGTGATTATTATTGAACATTTTATAACATAATAAGGTGTTGGGGTAAAAAAATCATTTGTGTTAAAATAACCACAAGTTTTAATTGATTTACATGTATGTTACGAAGATGAGATTTACACAAAAATTTTGTAATAATTTGTTTTTTGCAACAATTTTCTTACATAAAAAATAAAATAAATAATTTATTTTGTAAGTTAATAATACACATTTCTATATAATAAAATCATGTGGTACAAAAATACCTCATGTCAAACTGATTGTTTAAATTATACACTTTTTTTAAAAAAAATAAATTACAATTCTTTTATGTATTTAATAATTATTAGTTTTTTTATGAAACTCTATCAAAATAGATTCTATCAAGATATAATATTGTAAAATATTGTGAAAATGAGGGTTGGATGAGAAGAGTTACGAATAGAAAATAATGGAAGAATCTTTGAAAAATATTTAAGAGGACCTAATAATATTCCTTCGATAAGGGTTTCGTCCAACAGTGAGTTAATATAGGATTTTAGGTATATATATATATATATATATATATATATACACATTCAGATTGTAGTTTAGTTTCATTTTTTTTGAAACTAAATTGTCCTAAAGTACTGAATTAAAAATATGTTTGTTTAAATCACATTTTTAATTGAAAAGAGGAACAAACCTAGAAAGTCAGTGTAATAATATATATATATATATATATATATATATATATATATATATATATATATATATATATATATATATATATATATATATATATATAGGGATATTCAAATATGACACTTAGATTTGAATTTTATTAAAAAGAAACATGTATATAGGGAAACATGTAGTTTTTATTTTTGTGTGTTTTTTTCTAATAAAACAAAAATCTAGGCTTCATATTTAAATAATCCTATATATTAGGTCGTGTAATATGAAATGTCGAATTTTTTAATTGTAAATCAAAGAGAAATCCAACATTGAATATTTATGAAAAAGTTAGATTTATTAAAATCAAACTATCTAAAAAATGTATATAAATATTTGTTAAATTTACAAAAGTATTTAATAAATTTCTCTCAACTATGCTGAATATTATTGATAGTTTCTAGTAAAAATAAAACTAAACTTTTTATTCTTTTATCAAATTTCTACTAGTCATTTTTCGTGATAATTTAAACTTTTTTTATATTGATACCGTATTCAAAATAAAGTTATTAAACATAATAATATATATATATATCAATACGTGTATGTGAAGACTGTACACTTAAAACCTAAGTACTACAAGAACTTTACCATAATACGACATGTAAAATACATTGCCAGAATTTTTTACATTTGAGGGTGGGCGATGTGTAGACGGTGTATTATAATTTACTCGCCGTCACCAGAAATGTATTTATTGATTTTATTACCGCAATGACTGGTCTTATTTTACTACACTGACTTTCTGGGTTTGTTCCTTTTTTCAATTAAAAATGTGATTTAAACAAACATGTTTTTAATTCAGTACTTTAGAATTTTTTCAAATACAATTTAGTTCTAAAAAATATTTTTCTTTGTATAAAAACAAACTAAAATTAATGTAATATATATATATATATATATATATATATTGAAATAGAAGAGAGACATTATCTTTAGAAAAAATGAGAAATGTCTTCACTCAGCAGAAAATAAAAAGAGATGATGATACGATATATCATCAGTAGTTGCAGTAACAACCTTTTTCTATCCACTGCTGGATGAATGGCCTCTCCCAAAACTTCCCACTTCGACCGATCCAATGCCTTTCTCTTCCATTCTATTCAAATAAATTTTCTTATGACTGAATACTATATATATATATATATATATATATATATATATATATATATATATATTTATGTGTGTGTATACATGGGTATGTGTATTACAAACGAATTATTACTTCAAATATCTAAACATTTTCTATATCGAACCATAATTATATATTTTATTAAGAAATATTTTATGATTTCTTGTAAACTTTTTTTGCAGTAATAATTGAGTAAAAAATCACAATTCCATAAATAAAATCTGTTCTGATTTTAAAGAATTATATTTAAAAAAAATATTAAATACATAAATTAAACATTTTCTCTATCAAACTGTAATTAACAATTTTAGAAAGGAATATTTTAGGATTTCTTGTAAACTGTTTTTTTTTTATAAAAATAATTTATCAAAAGTTAAAAATTCTAAAAATTAAATATATTCTGACTCTCGAAAATTGTATTTTACGAAAATACTAAATATATAAATAAAATATTTTCATCATCAAACTGTAATTGAATATTTTAGTGAGGAATATTTTATAACTTTTTATGAACTGCTTTTTTATAAAAATAATTTAGCAAAAATTCCAAAAATTAAATGTATTTCAATTTTACTGAATCATTTTTAAGACAGTTTTAAATAATTAATTTAAAATTTACATTAAAAAATAACAACTCTGTTAACATCTAGAATATACTTTTTTTATATTTGAATTAATTAATTTTTTTAAAATTATTATTTAAATTTTACTATGTAACTATTTTCAGTTGAATAATTAATTGAATTACAAATAGTATATCGTTTCTATCTTATTATTTGAGAAAATACGATAGTTGAAGAAAAGTATATTTTTTTAAAAAATACAAGTCGATTCAATTTCATATAAATTACCAGTTACTTCATACGTGATAGAATGAGAAATGATACTGGCAAATGTCCAAAATTTCACAAGATTTTTCATACCATATTTCAATCTCATATTTTATCGAAAGTTACGAGTTCTAAATCTGTTATTTTTAATTTTTTATTAAAATTATTAATGATTTCGAATTAAATTTATGACTGAATTCGACTATATAATATTTGTTAAATCATTAATGACTTAAAATTGATTAACATTTATTATTTATAATTGAAATTACCTGTTACATTAATCAACTTAAACTTTAAAAAATATATATTTTTTGAATTATTTTTTTAATACTAAAATAAATTTATTATTCGTAATTTAAATTACCTATTACATTGATTTACTTAGATTTTTTCAACGTTTTTTTCAAAAATACTAAATAAATGAAATTTAATTCATAGCATATAATCATATATAAAAAATATTTAATATTTAGAAATTTTTTAAATATTTATTTTTTGATAAGCTTTTAATCTAATCTATCCATTTAATTATGATAATATTTTGGAATAAAATGTTATTAAAATAATTCATCAAATAATGTTTTATTATTTTAAAATGAATTTTATAAAAATCCATCAAAAAGTATTCAAAAAAAAAATTAGGTAATATTCAGTTTTTCATAAAAATCATTAATGATTTAAAATTAATGAATCTGTTTTTTATTTACAGTTTAAATTAAGTGTTACATTAAATTACTTAAAATTTTAAAAAATTACATTTTTTTTAATTTGTCCTAAAATATATATTTTTTAAATGAATTTATATTTATATATACATATACACACATACACACACAGAGAGAGAAAGAGAGAGAGAGAGAGATAAAGAGATTATAATTTCAAAGAAAAACAAATAATTATATTTAATTATAATTCAATTGAGTTAAAAATCCTTTAAGTATTAAATTAATAAACGTATAAAAGTACAAAAAAATCAAATTATATTACAGAAAACTTTCGAAGTACTGTCAAAGGTTAACTTAATTCTTGAAACTTTTTCGCTGTACACGAAAAATCGTATTCGAACCATAGAAATATTCAAAAAACTTCGACTGATATTACCACAACATATACCTGTATCTGTTTAAAAAAAATACAGTACTGTAAATTTTTAATAATGTTAAATGTATACATAATGAGTCGATTTTCAGAAAAACTTGTATGAAAAAATAATCAATACTAATTACCTATTGATATGTGTTATAACAATTAAACAAATAATGATAAAAATGTTATACAAAATTTGTTAAACTCTTCTACGATTAATTTTTGAGACGATTGATCAATTCGTATGTTCAAATTTTTTAAATTTAAGTGAAATATTTATTTTAAAATTTATTTTCAGTAAAAAATATCTTAATTTATTTTAGTCAACATTTTTTATATGGAAATATATTTTAATACTTTATTTTAAAATTTTTAAAATAAAAATCTGTTACACTTTTTCTGAACTGTATTCCATTTTTAAAAAAAAAATATTTAATCAAATCAAGATCATAAATGATAACTTTTTTTTATTTACATACAATAACAGTTGGGAGTATAAGACAACAAATACATAAAAAGATTAAAGCAATGATTATTCATATAACATTTATAAAATTTGACAGAAATATTTATCATGTAAAAATATCTGTTAATTTATTTTATTCAATATTTTTTTAATTAAAAGATGTTACTCATTTTTTTAAACCTTATTTTTTGAAACTATATTAAACTCTAATTATTTTTTAAAAAATATAGATAATATTTTTTATTTACATAAACAAGAGTTTGGAGTACAAGACAACAAATACATAAAAAGATTCAAGCATATCCATATAATAATTATATAATTTGAAAAATTTAGCACAAATATTTATTTTGAAGAAAAATATGTTAATAATTTTATTTGGCATTTTTTTAAAAAAAATTGTATCTTTTTTCTCAACTGTATTTCATTTAAAAAAAATAATCAAATCAAGATCGTAGATAAAAAAAATTATTTACATGCAACAAGAGTTTAGAGTACGAGACACCAAATACACAAGACGAATTAAAGCAACAATAGTTCATATAATATTTATATAATTTGAAAAACTCAACACAAATATTTATCTTAAAGAAATATACGTTAATTTATTTTTTTTAATATTATTTAAATTTCAACTTTTTACTCATTTTTCAAACTATATTTTTTTAAACTGTATTAAACTATATTTATTTAAAAAAATAATCAAATCAAGATTATAGATAAGATTTTTTATTTACATACAACAATCAATAGTTATGAGTACGAGACAATAAATACATAAAAATATTAAAGCAGTAATATTTAATATAATATTCATATCATTTGGGGAATTTTACACAAATATTTATCTTGAAGAATTATATGCTAATTTATTTTATTCAACATTTTTTAAAAAAATCTGTTACTCATTTTTTAAAATTATGTTTATTTATTTTTTCAAAAAAATCAAATCAAGATTATAAATGATAAGATTTTTTATTTACATACAACAACCTTTTGGAGTACGAGACAACAAAATTGATGCAATTATTCATATAATATTAATAGAATTTCGAAAGATTGACACAAATATTTATCAAAAAACATTAGAGATAAACTAAAAAATATTATTTTAGTAGAATTAAAAAAAATGTACATTTAATAAACTAAATAATAAATGTATAATTTATTTTACTAAATTTAAAAAAAAAAACATTTTAAAACTAATAATATTTCTAACTTGTGATCGTGTCTTATCAAACAAGTATGTATTTTTTCAAAAGAGAAAATATAATTATTTATTGCGTAAACTTTAAATTATGCGATAAAAGAATTAAAGTCCATTGTTATTTATTTAAAGTAGTTCTTTAATCCACTTGATATAAATACATGTATATTTTATATATACATGTTTTATAAACATAAAAATCTCCACTGAAATAATGAATAAATTAGACTCTTTTCAAAAAAAAAAAAATCGTACGATTGATGAAGTGTTTCGAAAAAGTTTTTTTTTATATTTTATGACATGTACATAAATTTGGAAGGGATGAGGATGAAAATTGTCGACTGATACATCAATTTTTGTATGGAAAAAATCGTATAAAAATGACACAAGAGTCCACATAAATACAAATATCGAAAAAAAACGTCTATCTTACCAGTTATTTCTCCGTTCGATTATAAATAATATATGTATCACAATAAACTGCCAATAAACAACACATCGATATGTATAGAAAGAGAGAAACGTGTAATATACAAGAAAACAGAAAAAAAGTTTTAATCGACGTCGGTTTTTTTTAAAAAAAAAATTATTTCTTCGTATACAGATATATATATATATATTTAAATATTGTTAATGATGATAATAATGATGATGATGATAGTGATGACCGAGCCGAAAGAAAGAAGAAACACACCCTTGTGTGAAAGAACTTAATCACCTCCCGCAACCCGCACCCTCTCGACAACCATCGAGGCAGCCACCAGCCCAGCGCCGCGCTCTGGATGTGACGCTCTTAAAAAAGCACACGAAAAAAATTCGGTCTACGACGCATCTACCGGTTGCATCTTGAAAAATCGTTAACTGCAACGACGGCTGCGACGAGGCGAACGGCGTTAGTGGCAATAGGAGGAAGAGGTACACGAGGAGGGTTATAGAGCGACGGTAACAGAAACGACGACGTTCTGCAGGAACCACCCTCCAGATATTCTCCTCTTTTCTCTCAAGAACGTTTTTCCGGAACTATGTATCCTTGGCCCACCAGACTGAACGTATCTCCCTTTACTACTCATACCCGCCGCCGCCACCACCACTGCCACCATCGCCCACCCTAATTCCGTCCCGTCGTCTGCAATACCCGCAGACGAATTTTTTTTCGAACGACTATCTTTTTTTTCGATACATTTATATACATACATACACACATTAATATATATATATATATATATATATATATATATATATATATATATATATATATGTATGTATGTATGTATGGATGGATGTGTGAAATTTAAAAAAAATCAGACTTAAAAATATAATCAAACCCGAACCCCCGTAAACAATTGAATCGACAACACAACCGTTCCGCGTTTCCTTGGCAACGAAAATAACATTTGTTTATTTACGTTTGACCGTTATTATGATTTAAAATAATTTTCACACCGTGTCACTGGCAAACTCAACAATCATCGTTTTAATCCGATCCGAACACCGTCATTTAATACGTGTACACGTCTACCGTTTTATTTTACTGCACGATATATGGATTTTCTCAAAGAACATATCTCTCCTGCAAAATGCGGTTCGCAACAGGTTAGGTGGTGAGACATGCGACTATGTCAACGAGTATAAATTAAATTTTCGTCACGGATTTCTCAATAAAATCGACACATCGAAACGCACACATAGAAAAAATTGTTGAAAATAAGACTCACCCACAACGTAAACCATATTTTTGGTCCATTTCTGCAGTTCGCGACGTATATTCCTACGCTCTTGTACACAGCGCGAATAAGAGCATTCCGCCATTTTTCTTTGGCGTACGGTTGGACACACTGTCTAATACAGTCTGCCTCGCTTGTCGTAATACTCTTTTCAACGATCGTTCGACTTCTTTAGCTCGTTGTTGTTGTTGTTTGTGGTGTTGTTGTTGGCGTAGTTGTTTCACGACGATAAACTTTTGTATTTTTTCGCGATGGTCGAATTCTTTTTGACAATACGTTTGTCGATACATTTTAAACACATGTCATTTCGTTTACAGTTCGAAAAAAGTTTTATGAATATTTCTAGTTTGTATTATTCTTTCAAAAAGTCGTTTCACAGATTCAATCGACACTCAATGTTTGTTTTTTTCTCTAAACGAACAAACAACTCTTAGTTTTATTGCACATAAATGTCACTTATTTTTTAATCAAAAAAATCACTATTTTAAATGCAAATCGTTGGAAACGAATGTCTGTATAATAATGGAATTTTCAATCGAATGTCTCAGTTTTCAAAATGTCCCGTTTCGGTATTTAAAAAAAATATATCTCGAAGAATCCTCTTCACTAAATTGCACAACGTATTCAAATTACGTATAAAAATAAACTGTACGTTCAATTGTACAAATTCAACATAGATTCTAACAATAATTAGAAACACTTCAATTTCAATTGAATTTTTAACAACAATACAAGTTTCACATCCACATATTACAACTAATTCATTAACATATTTTTTTAAAAACACTACACACTAAATTTGAATATTGAATGTCGATAAAGAAGAGAGTGTCTTTACTACTCAATTGATATACAAATCAATCGTGTGAGGTTAGGATTTTTTTTTTGACAAAAACACCACGAACGATCGACTCGTTCTAAATATCTGTTTGAAATATGATTACGGTTATATGTTTAGAAATTTTTCATTTTTTTCCTCCGACCGATCAGTTTATTGTAAACAATTTAACACTTGTTTTTATAAACTGTAACGATTTCTTCTTGGCGCCGATCGATGCTTCGTCCATTTTTACCAATACTGAAACAAGACAATTTCTGTTTTTAAAAAATATTTACATGTATATATATATTTTTAAAAAGAATAACAATTATAAAAAAAAACTGATTAATAAACACATATATACTAGATATAAATGGATCGATCGTGTGTAATTAAATGTCTAAGTAAAGTTCATCGGATGTTTGTTTCGCGCAAAGCCACGTCACTGTTGAAAACCTTATCGACATTAGTTAATTGTACGGTTCAACGAATTCTAGACCACGTATATATAAAGCACGCCGCCTGAAGGCGTCGCAAAACTAAAGATAGATGAAACGTCGATACGACAAAGACGCACAGATGTTTCTGAACGAGATGAAGCAAACGCGTTTTTTGACGTCACCTCTCTGACGCAACAAGTATATCGGTCCGACGCCATGCGCCGCTGCAACTAAACTACACACACAGACACATTCATTTCACACATATACACGTATTCGGCGCGTCCGTCTCGTTTCAACGTTATCGTGCGTACTCTGTTTACGTGCATGCGTGTGTCCGTCTCTGTCGAACGCGCGTGTTCGCGTACGTCTCTGTCGAACGTCGTCAGGAAAAAGGACCAGCGGCGCACACAGCCGCCTTCGACAATTACGTCTTGCATGATGGTGTTCGCCCGTGTGCGAATTTTTCATTATTTTTTTCTTTTTTTTTGAAGAAAAAAATGCAACTGGTTGACGAAGGTCGAAACGTTTCACGATGGGATTTCTTTTCGTCGCTAGTCGTCGTTCTATCTGTAATGACACAAGCGCGAGACTGGCCGATATTACGAACAAACAGCATATTCGTCGCAAGGAACATGCACAAACATGTGACAAGAAAAACCAAACTTAGATCTCGACTTCCGAAAAGAACGTTCTTGTACATCGCAAGTTCAGTAAATATATAAATCAATAAAATATTCACTTTACATCCTTAATTTAATTGCATCTACCATTTCATCCATTTCCAATACCATTTCATCTATCTTTAATTGCATCAAACATGTCACTACTTCCACACATACTTGTTTTAGGGGGAAAAAAATATAAACTTGATATTGAACAAGATGCATTTTGTTTGCAAAATAACACCTGTTTATAAGAACAAACTCGATGGTACGATTCCTAATTTTTGGGCAAAATTCCAGATTAAGGGGGTATTCTAGTCTAGAATTTCGAAAAAATCAATTTTTTGCATATTTTCAAAGTTTAGACCTTTAAGAATATGTCCTTAAGAGGATTTTTCGAAATTCGAATTATTTTTGGAGTTATAGCTATTTTTGTGACGCGCCAACCAATCCGGTCTGGCCGGAACGAATCAACTTTAAACGCGTTTTTCTCGAAACTACTTTTTTCGACACGATTGACGTGATATCTCAAGTTCTAATGGACCTATTTAATTGAAATTTGGTACAGAGATTCCCAATATAAATATGATTGCCTCCGCCTAGGATTTTTTGAAAATTTTGTTTTTTACTATTTTTAAAAAATTCCGAAAGTTGAAAAAAATAGGGAAAAAATGACTGTTTTCTTCACACTGCCGCCATTTTGCGAAAAAACAATTTTTTTAATTTCCCTAGGCGGGGATACTACTACAACCTTCTTTTTCAATAATTTCAAAAAAAAATTATTTCAGATGACCGGAAGGATTGGAACCACGTCAACCAGGAGACACCTTTTTTTCGAGCCCCCACTTTGCCAGCCTGTACCTTTTTCAATTTTGAATTTTTTGTTTTTAATAATACTTTTTTATACTCTTAAAATGTCAATAAATAACTGATAAAAAATGGATACTAAAAATATTTGTTGGCTTTTTTTAATAGCGCCCGAAAAAACACCTAAAATTCGTGCGTTTAGACTAGAATACCCCCTTAAGTTATATAGGGTCATCCAAATGTGACGCCTAGATTTGTGTTTTATTAAAAAAAAACAAAATAAACTATACACATGTTTTCCTATACACCCCCCTATACATATGTTTCTTTTAAAAAAAAACACAAATCTAGATGTCACGTTTCGATGACCCTATATATAGTCTTTCATAAAACTACATAATTATAATAAATAACATACACTCTATATTTAGAGGATAGATTTATTAAATATATCTTTTTTAGTTGTAATTTTTTGATATTCTTTAAATCATTCTGTAAATACATACATATATGCATATATATATATATATATATATATATATATATATATATATATATATATATATATAAAGAGAGAAAAAGAAGAAGAGAGAAACAAAAACGGATTGTACTGCTAATAACATAAGATTTTCAACATCTATCAAGTTCCAATTCTCTGTTTGTTATATCCGTTATACACTATTTACCACCGTTATTTCCGTATCCGTTTTCAACTTTAGTATACAATCCTAGTAATCAATAATAAGATATATATATATATATATATATATATATATATATATATATATATATATATATATATATCTTATTATTGTGTATGTGTTACTTCATTACAAACTTTTCTCTATTTTATTACAATCTTCTTTAAAAGAAACCTTAGTATACAAGAGTATTATTGCTTTAAGGACGTTTAAACTTGGAGTATTGAATGAAATATAAGTATCATAAAATTTATATAATCGTTTGATTAAAAATTTGAACTGAATAATTTATAATTCATATCAGAACATATAAATATACATATGTATATATAGGGTTTTCCTACAAGCGCTTCATAAGTTTTAATGAAAATAATACAAATGCTATTTAATTAATTAGGGTTTTTTTTTGAGGGGGAGGGTAAGTATATTCTATATCAATAAAGATGTAATACAATTTCACTCATATGACCACCACAATTTCGCTTGGTATAGTGCATTCGTTTAGTCCAATTTTTAGTCACTCTTTCACATAATTGTGGTCCAATTTTATGAACTACACGTTCAATGTTTATTTTTAATGCTTGTTGTTTGTGGTTTATCAGCATAAACCAATGATTTCACATAACCTCACAGAAAATAATCTAATGGAGTTTAATCACATGATCTTGGTGGTCAATGGATGGGTCCATTTCATGAAATAATGACCTCATTAATCTTTTATTCCAATAAGACTATGTTTCCGTAGATTTATGGCACGTAGCACCGTCCTGTTGAAACCACATATCGTGCAAACCATTTTCAATCATTTTTGGGGAAAAATTCATTAATCATGGTTCGACAATGCACTCAATTTACTGTACTGTGATCTCCAGCTTCATTTTGAAAAAAATGCAATCCGATGACACCGCCAGCATTTAACACACATCACACAGTTACTTTTGTAGATGCAATAATCTTTTCTCAATGACTTGTGGATTGATTTCACTCCAAATTCTGCAATTTTTTTCATTTAGTGTTGACGAAGTTTCACGAAACACATTATAAGTTTTACAAACCGAACATTGAATTTTATAGACAGGCTCTGACGATGATGACGTCACCATCGAAATGCATCAGCCGATATAATTATAAATAATAAGTGAACAATAAGTGATTATTGAACACTTTAAATTATTGTGGTGTTGGGGTTAAAATTCATTTGTGTAAAGTGAATCAGTGAATCATCCCAGTTCCAAAACAATAAATAATGAATTTTATAATAAATTTTTACAATTTCTAAGCATTGTTGAAGTATGAAACGTTTCAGGATAATTTGCCCAACTATACTAGTTAATTGAAATACATGTAACTTTCTCAAGGTTGTTCCTACGGGAACAACATACATAATTCATACGTTAATTGTTGACGAATAAGTCCGTTAGAAATCATTTAAAACTATAATAAACGCGACAATCAATTTCTGATTGTCAATAAAATACCGCGATAATGAGAACTAGAGGTTTCTTTGTTACTTGTTACACTTGGTAATTTCAGTTCTCGAGTAGATCTGCTAGAAGCAACAACTAATTCTAGCAATGGAACAGAACTCCTCGAGTCACAGTTATTGGCTGATGGATTGATTATTTGATTGTGATTGATAAAAATAAATATGTTTTCTTTTAAAAATCGTACTTTCGATTATTTAAAATAAAACTTACTGAGTTGGAATGTCAAAATGAGCTTGAAAAATTTAAACATGGCTGCCACTATCTGTCAAAGTTCTAACATTCTTATTGAAAAATCCTATATACATAATTTATTATTTTTTGAGTTATTAATACATATAATTTTCATTGAAAACGTAACACAATTATTAATTTTCAAACATTTTCTTGTATATCTCATTATTGATATCTTATTATATATATATATCATTATTTAAAAATCAATATCAATTTATTTGTTATATATTTTTTTTGAATACTTAATTATAATTTTATTAAAAATTCTCTTCATTATATAACAATTAGTGACTAAAACATAATTAATATATATTATAATATAATACATTAACTTTGAGCAACAAATATGTTGTATATGAATGTTCACACGGTTAAATATTACAATTACCTACAATATATATATATATATTAATCTTTAACATTTTACACTACAATATATATATATATATATATATATATATATATATATATATATATATATATGCAGCTTACATTTACAGTAGAGCACTCTGCTTAAATTGGTAAACAGTCGACAACACACTGAAGACAGATACGGTGTACATTAAAAGCACTACAACCCATTCCGTTTATGTTTCTCTCTAGTGTTGGTTTTAGCTTCCAACATTGGCGACTATCTTGATACAAAACCGCCAAAATTAATGTTTTCATTGCAATATGAAAATCAAAGTGTTTATTTCAAACAAAATCTAGTATCCTCTTATATATACGAGGATCGTTTGATAAGTATCGTAAAAAATTAAGAAAAATTCAATTTAACAATTTAATTAAATTGATCAATCAATTAAATTAAACAATTAATAAATTTACCATACTTATCAAACGATCCTTGTATATATATATACATGGCTTAAATAGGACTGAAGGATAGTAAAAAAAAATAAAAAATGATAATAAATGACAGTAAGCAAGTAAATGTATGTTTACACCCTTCAATCTCATTTCGATCACTCTATATAATAAATAGCAAATAAAATAGTTTATTTTCCAAAAAAATCAGGAAATATAATTGATAATTGACTTATATTAATAAAAAGTTTATTATTTCTAAATATATAACATTTACCTATCCATGATCGTCAATTAATCGTAAATTTTTAAACTGTCATGCAATGGCGGTTTCGAATGATGAAATTTATATAGTTCTCATGAATTCCATGGTAGGTAAATTACCACTGAGAAATTTGTATATATATATATATATTACATGAATAATTTATTTTATTTCCTATTTAATTGTTGGAAAATTTTATTTATTTGAAACATAGAGTCATATTTGAGAAAACATGGGACGAGCTAAAAATGACATCAAATAAAATCAGAATCCAAAATTGAGAATTTATTCAGTTGTATTCTAAATGATTTATTTTATAAAACCTGGTTTAAATTCCAACATTGAAGCTTTAATTAAAGTTTAGTAAATTTTGTTTATCCATTTTTGATTATCACAAGATTATATTTAAAAAAAATCCTAAATATGACTATCAAATGTATATTGAATAAAAATACATAGGAAAAATGATATTTGTTTATAAAAAAATAAAAATGTACTAAAAATAGTATATATGTTTTTTAATAAAGAAAAAATATTTTTTCTTATGTCTTAATATATATATATATAACTTACTGGTGGTATAGTGAAATGGTATGGTGGTATACATTTAATGAAAATAAAATATTTTATACTTCTATACTATCAATTGAAATTAAATAAGAATAAAATATAAACACTATTTATTTTAATATTATGATGAATTAATTTTAATGCAAATAAATCATTTACCCAATACTACAATAATTTAAAAAAATGTTCAATAATTATTTAATGTTCACTTTATCAACTGATGTGCATTTTAATAGACATTTCATTATTATCAAACAATAATTTGCCACAATATTCGAATTATAAAATCTACAGAAGAAATGATTTTACTACTATGAAGCACTGAAAAATCATTTCTTCTCTAGATTTTATCATTTTATCATACATTGAGACAAAATATTTGCTTATATTACATGAATTATTGTTTACCTTAATATTGTAATGAATTAATTTTGATCCAAATAAATAAATTACCCTTGTACCATAATAACTTAGAAAAATGTTCAATATTTACTTATTGCTCACTTTATCAGCTGGTATGCATTTCAATGACCATGTTAGCATCATTAAAGAACTGTATTGTAAAAAAAATTCTAAATTTTATAATTCAAATATTATAACAAATTATTTACTTGCATTACATCTACAATATCTATATGAATTATCACCCCCAACAATATAATTGTAATGTTAGGGGATGATAATTCATCTGTGTTAAATTGAATTTGCCACAGTTTCAAAACAAACAGTTATATCTAGCTATTTATAAACATATCTGCAAAAAAATAAAATAAGAGAAAATAAAAATAAGATTATTAGATTTATTAGACTTGATTAATTTTTTAAAAAAATCAGAATTTCTATCACTAGATTTACAGTAGTAGTAATATATAGAATGGTCAAAATGAGAATAATTTACTTCGTTATTATTATTTTATATCCTTTAGTCTCATTTAGGCCACCCTATAGTTAAAAATATTAAAAATGTAATTAATCAAGAATTTTTTTAATAAGAACTGTAATTTATTTTTTAATAATTTTTATTATAAATCTATTATAATTTATAAACACTGATTTCAATATACTATAATGAAGACGATTAAAAATACAGTTATGAATTATTAAACATAATTATTTTTTTAATAAACACTTAAGTTAATTTTTAGTGCATGAGCATCGAAATAATTACACTATTAGCATTTTTAACTCAAGAGATTTCATCGATAAAACCATAAAATTTATCGAAGCTATTTTTTCTCGTTTTTAAATTGTACAAAAAATATGATTATCATTTTTTCAAAAAGAGATAAGAAAAATGTTATATTAGTTTTAAAAAAAGAAAAGTTAAAAAGTTTTAATTATAGAAAATGTTGAATTTTTAAAAAACGACAGTTTTTATAGAATTTAATAAATTAGAGTTGAATTAATAAAAAAAAAACATTTCATTATTGTGAGGATTTATTCAGTTTAGAGATCGATTTTTTCAAAGACAAAAGTAATTTCGACCACTTTTCTACGATCGTAAAGAAACGAGTCAAGAGCCTCTATCCCAGACATTCAGCTAACGCGTACACAGGTTGAACGTAATGGCACGTCATAGGAAATAATGATTTATCTTATCATCGTTCAGAATATCATCGTTCTAGTTCTTTTTATTTGTAGTCGTGAAAAAATCACATGAAAAGTTACTTCATGTATAATAGAGAAGTTTATTTATAAAGTTCTCTATTATTATATTCGTTTTTAATTTGCGACTATAAAAAGAGTTTAAATAAAAACAAGATAAAAAATTGTACAAAAAATCACTTTAATAAATGATCTTTCAGATTGGATTGAAAATTTAAAAATTAGACTTTTTTAAAAAAAGTGTTAGATTTTTACTATTTGGTATAAACAAAATTATTGATTGGATGAATGTTTCAAAAAATATTGTATCTAATAATAGATGAAATATTATTTATTTATCGTACTCTGTCAATGAAATATAAATTAAAACATTTATGAAAACATCTCAGGATTTGTCAAGAAAGTTCATGAAAATATACATTTTAAAAAAAGAACAAATAAAAGGTGTAGTATAGTTTTTAAAAGAAAAACATACTTGAACTTGGTAAGAATATTTTGAAAATATATGAGATTCATATTTAATAATGAAAACACGAAATAAATAAAGAAATTGAAGAAACGATGCTCATTCCGTGCTAAATGGAAACTTTGAGTTGGGTAAGAGAGTTTGGAAAGTAGACACTGGTTCGTATTTTTAAAGATTTCATGGAATATCCAACCTGTAAAAATTTTAATCAAAAAATAACTTTTTTTCAAATTTATGGAAGAAATTGTCACTCAATAAAAATTAAATTGGAGTGTACAAAAAAAACTAATTAGAGGAAAGTTTAATTTTCCATAGAGGTTTCCAAACTTATTATCAAAATATCTTGTCTTCATTTAATCAAATTAAGAATCTCTTATCTTTTTTTCTATAGAAAAATCTCTCACTAAATAAAAATTCTATTGAGAAAATATAAAAAAATAGTTTAGGAAAATTTTAACTGAAGAATAACTTCTCTTCGTTTTTTGGAAAAAATGTCACTTGCTAAAAATTAACTTGGAATTTATAGAAAACAAACTAGGTTGGAGAAAGTTCAATCTTCCATAGAGGTACTGAAATTTGTTTTTAAATCATCTTATCTTTATTTAATCAAATTAAGAATTTCTCATTTTCTCTATAGAAGAATTAATTTCACTAGCTAAAAATTCAATTAAGAAATTATTAAAAAAAAATTGTTTGCAAAAATTCTAATCGATCAATGCTTCTCTTTATTACATAAGAAATTGTCACTCACTAAAAATTAAATTGAAAAATAATTTAAAAAACTATTTAGGAAAAATTCATTTTTTCATAGAAGTATTAAAACTTATTTTTAAAACATCTTGTTATCGTTTAAACCAAATTAAGAACTAAAATAAAAATATCAAAACTGTTTAAAAATTGAAATATCTATCATCGTACTTGCAAAAGTAAGCAGGTGTTTTATTATTATTAAAACAAAGAGATAAAATTTCTAGAACTTTTTAATAACGTCATTTACTGTATAAATATTAAAAAATATTTTCTAGACTTAATATTTTAATATTTTACTGCTTATACGTATTTCTGTTTCAAAAGTAATTAGTTTCTTCTTTTATATATTCAATCGTTAATTTTTATGATACGAATGTTTCTTTTTTATTTCCTTTATATGCATGCATATAAATAAAGATATTTTACACGATGACCTATATTCAAATTGAATTAGTTTTTAAACTGTTCTTTACAAATCGATATTCTCGACAAAAGATGGCAATGAAATATGTTGAAAATAGATAAAATTCATATTTAAATAATTCATGATAATCGAATGAAAAAATCGCATTACGAGATAACCTAAATAATGATTAAAGTCGAGTGTTGGCATTGAACAGAGAATCAAATATAAAAAAGAAATTAAAAAGAAGAAAAGAGCTGAATGTTAAACTAATGTTGGACAAAAAAAACTGATTAAAATTATTGATATTTCTTTATCGAATGAATTACACGATACCGGTAACACGACTCCCATTATATTAAAAAAAAAAACTTCAAATCGATAACGTTTCATAGTTTTTTCACGATACAATCGCAATGATACTCCTGTTCGGTTTGTCTTTTTTCAGGGAAAAAACGACCACCCACGCCCATGTTTTTCGGAAAACGTTCAAACAATCCAAACAAATATTTAATATATTTAATTTTTCTCTAAAAAAAAACTGATTCGTCATTAATGTTATTAGATATATGTACGGTCATATCATGTTTGAATTTCACCAAGGACATGTGAGTCAGAAAATTCTATGGACAGTTCTATGTCGATTTGAGTGCATTACATTATGTGTGTTGTGTTTCACTCCTCCTTCTACTTTTGTCTCTTCGCAACGCATTCGTTAGTTTCTTTCTATTGGCGCCCCTCTTTGGTGCCCCATATTTGACATTGGTGCAACTAAAATGCATTTCCTTAACAAGCTGCTATGTTACAAAAACAATTCTAAACGCTGCCTACCATTTTGAATTAATTTTTATTAAATATTTCTCAATGACGCACGAACGATTTTATATCAATTTATTAAGGTTATTTGTTAATTAATTCAAATATGGTCGTCGATTTTGTCAGTTTAACATGAAATACATATGTAAAAAATGAGTAAAATACACACACAGAGAGACATTATATATATATAAATATCATATGTAATTATTTAAAAGATAATTAATATCGGATACCTTTATGATTTTTACACTAAATACATCACAACAAATAGAATGTTGCCAAGTTAGACATAATATTAATTAGTAGATATAATAACACGTTTATTAAATTATTTTACATACAATCTTGTAAACAGTTACACGTGTTTATACAGATTTCACGGCTATTTTTCAACACACATGTGTGTGTAAAATAGAACAAGAAATATTTATTATTCAATACAACAATCTATTTTTTCGTTGAGGTATTTTAGAATATAATTAATTTCTTACTACGTTTTATTTTTATAATCACGTAACGAGTTTATTTTAGAATATTATCATTGACAGAGATACAAAACACGTGATTTGATGTTTGTTCTTTTCAATTGAAAACTAGTTGAAAAATTCAGATCGAAACTCGTTATTAACTCTTATTAATTTTAATTATTTGATAGATAAAATATAGGTTATGTAACTTGAGGATGTACATGAAATGATATTTTTGTAAATAGAATTTCCTTGAATTGATTGTGCCTGCAATTTGAAAAATTTAAATGGAATTTTAATACTGAAATTTTATAAATGGAACAAATTTCTGAAAATATAGAATTTGTGATTCGATTTTTGGAAATTCGAGTGCAATTATATATATATATATATATACATATATGTATATAACTAATTAATTTTTCAGGATTCAAGAAGATTTTATTGTTATAATTTTGATTTACAAGTAATTTTGACATGTATTTTAAAAACTGTATATACATAAGCTATTCTATTTATAATAAATAATTTAACTGTGTATTAAAATTGTTGGATATTGAGCTAATATTGTTTTTTCACTTTTAATTGTTTATGTATTTTTTATTTTAGGAAAAATTTTCAAAAAAAACTATGAGTCTGTTAAAAATTAAAATTAAACTTAAAAACTAAACACAAAAACAAACAAAATATAAAAAATAAAGAGACAAATACAAAACTTATATACAAAATTTACATATATGCATTAATGTATAGTGTAATAATTTTTCACCATCATTATTTATATCAAACCACTACTGTGTAAAAATCCTTATAAATCATAGAAATGCTCATTCAACTAATGTTATAAACAACAAAGTAAACTATAAGTTGATAAGATATTATAGTGTTGGGGGTGAAAATTCACATTTGTTAAATTTTAATAAATATTATCTTTCATTGGTACTTGATTATATTGACCAGGATGACTAGGCGAGTTGCTGGGGATTTTTTTTCAAAGTTTAAAAATTGCCTTTGTTGAGGCTGAAGAAAAATCCTGCCTGTACTATTTCTCAAGATCGAGATATGCTAAAGATCTACACATGTTAGGTGGTGATGCTACTAATATCTCTTCATATATACAAGATGGACCAAATGAGATTGAACGTTATTTAATGATAGTAAGAGAGTAAATGTATATGAAAATCCTTCAGTCTCATTTAGGTCACTGTATATAAATTGAGATGAGAATAGACAAGAGTAAATAATATAAAATAATAAATAAAATCGATGAAATTAGTAAAGTTACGATTTAAAACAAAAAATTGAAACTTATTGTTGTGAAATAGAAGAGAAAGGCAAAGAATCGCTAAGAGTGATATATTTTTGGATATTTTTTCATTTTATAGTGGATGGAAAGTGGTTGATGATAATAATATGTGTGTGTTGTAAAGAATTTTATAAATATTATAGAAAAATGCAAGAAAATATTTAGTTTACAAAAAAGAAATCCTTCCAATGCAATTGTTGATATTTTTAAATATTTATTTTTTTTAAAAATTTACCATTGAATTCTCTTTGAACAAACGCTTGAATTATTACAGTATTTTGATTTTTTCAGAAATTGTTTACAATTATTAAAGACATTTTTTTTAAAAAAACACTGCTATAAAATATGAATATATATATATATATATATATATATATAGAGAGAGAGAGAGAGAGAGAGAGAGAGAATGTGAATGAGAAAGAGTGGCCCAAATATGACTGAAAAAATTAGACATACATTTACTAGATTACTCTCATTTACTGTTATTTACTATCTTTCAGTCTAATTTGGGTCATTATATATATATATATATATATATAAATACACATAAATAATTGAATAAAATAAATTAAAAATCTAATTTTTACTAAATCACATAAATAAATTATTCTTAAGGAAAACTGCAACAAAGTTAAAATTATATCGTTATCATAAAATATGTAGTAATTATATTTTTTTCATTGCATACATTTCTTTTGTATACGATTAATTATAAAATTTCATTAAATTATTTTGCCATAAAATATTTCATATATTTCTTTGTACATATTTTCATATTAATTTAATTATTTTAGATAGCATGAGACAGTTTTGTCATAAAATGTATCATAAAAAGGTTTTAGTTCTTGTAAATAGTAATAATTGTATTGGCCTTCGAGATTTTTTTGATAAAGTAAAGCTAAATTGAACAAATATTATTTTTTATTAGTTCAATAAAAATTACTAATAATAATTAAATCGTTTTTTATCTAATCCGTTTGTACATTTATATATATATATATATATATATATATATATATATATATATATATATATATATATATATATATATATACACACACACACAACACAAGTTAATTAGGTAATTAAAAGTTAATTATAAAAACTTTTTCTAGTAATTTATTTTTAGTTCAACACAATCATATTTCTACTATTTATAAAAATATATAAAATGTTTTTATAAAGAACATTAAAAATCAACATATTTTCCAAAAAAAATATTTTGCTGGTATCGTATTATTATTTCAATTTATACAATTAATTTTATAAAAATAAATTACATAAAAATCAATATTGTACTTTATTATTTACATTTCATTCCATTACCATTGATCAATTTGTGCATTTTTAAATAATACCCCATTTTATAAAATAATTGCAATTCATTGGAAAAAAATTCAATCGCCAATCGAATTTCTGATTTTTTTTCAATCTAAATTTATCAAAAGAGGGTTGGTCTATTGACAAACCCTTTACTAAGAAGACCAGTTTGATACTATTGTCTTCTTAAAATTTTAGGAGTGCCGGATTCAAATCCAACCCCTCTTTTCAATACGAAATTTATTATTTCCTTCAGTATAAACGTATTTAGAACCCTTTTCAATTTATTGAACATTTTTATGTGTGTATGTATAGAGGAGGGTTTGTTCCATTGAATAAATAGTAATATTTACAGATCTACTCACTTTTGTATATATAAATGAATGTGTATGTATACTCGTATATACAAGCTCCAGACTATTTAAAAAAACATGGAAAGATTCTTGGGAATAACTCGAAAAGAAGAGAAATAAATACAGAGTTTAGAGAGAAAACATGATATAACAAAACTGAAAAGTATTAAATATAAATGGGCCGGTTAGGTAACAAAAAGGGGGGATCACCGATGGATATTTTTTTAATAGTAGAATTATTTTTATTCGATTTAATGAAAAACAGAATTGATTATTTTGTTTAATAATAAATCGTGTGTTTTTAAAAAACACCAATCATTAAATATATTGAAGGAAATCTTTAAACATTTTAAAAAATATATTTACATATACAAATAAGTATATTTCGTTCATTTTCAACCAAAAAAGGGTTCTTAAACTACTAAGTGGTTTTAGAACAAGTAACTGAATTATACAAATGTAAATAACTTCGAATTAAATCAAGACTACAACAACAATATAAATATTTGAATATTGTAAAAACCAATAAACTGGGATACGTTTTTATCTAATAAAAATGACGATAATTTTTTTTTAATCGTGTTTTTAGTTCTTTGAGTAATTTTCAGTTATACTATAATAAATGATTGAATCGAAAAAGATTAGAATTCAAATAGATTAATAATTAAAGAAAGATTTATAAATTTTTAAAATAGAATAATTTATATTTGATAAACAATAATTTCACATATCAGAAAATTTAAAAATATTATTATATTCTAACCTAAAAAAAATCTTTATATATATATACATGTGTGTGTATATGTATATATAAAGGTATAATAAATAATGTTTTAGGTTAGATAGAATTTTCGATAGGATTTGAATTTAAAGTTCATCACGCTCAAAAAAAAAATACCCTATATAACTATTATAAGTATACTACTTATAAAATTAAATGAAATCGAAAAAAATTATTTACATTCTTATGTAAATAATTTATGCTTTTTTAAAAAAAGTATTTTATTGATAAAAACAAATATACAGTCATTTAAATACTGTACTCTGACCAAAAACAAGACATTGTTCGATATGCAACGTTCAAGTATTTACAAGTTTCATGTATGTAAAAAATGTTCGAAAATATATGATTGTCGTGTGTGAATATTTCAAAGACTTTCGAAAATTTTCAAAGGAATAAGAAAATTTTTCGACGTCGTATACGAAACAATAGAACAATATTATCTCTAATAAACGTCTATTGTTGTGAATTTATGTCTTGCCCTGATTCACTCGACGTTATTTTTTTCAATTGCGTTCCTTTTTCCACTTTACTGTAAATACTCTCTCGTCAATGATAGATATTGTAATTTTTACTATCAATGTGCATACATAATACTCACGCATACGTATATTTGAATTTTTTTAATGAATGTCTCTTTCAATCAATACTTTATATAAAATGTTATAAAAACATTTTTAGAAATTATCTTTGAAATTCGTACTTAATTTGTAAAATATTTTTTTGTATTTTCAGCTGAACTTTGATTATATCTTTTTTGCTTATCTTAGTTTTTGAGTATACTTAGAACTTGTATTCTCAAACCGCCTTTATTTTTTATTTTCCTTGATTCTTGTATTCTCTTTATTTAGTTTTACTGACTAAAGCATAGAAAAAATATTGACCAAATTGGTTTTATTATGAAAATAATTCTGTGTTTTTTACAATTCTTTTAGTAATTTTTAATTCTCTATGCTCATTTTTATAATACAGAAAATTATATAGGGTAGTCTATTTGAGATGAAATGATAGTCAAGAAGTAGTTGTATGTCTACACTTCAATCTCACTTGAGCCTCTATATAGAATTAATAGAGAGTAATATTGTAATTTTTTATTATAAAAAAGTTAAATAAAGAAACATTTTAATATTTTATTAGATTTCTCGAAAAATTTTCGTTTTTTAATTTGTTTTTCAATTTAAATATTTTTTAAAAAAATATAATATTTAACTTTATTTATATTAATACTCTGGCACATTTAACACAAAAAAAATTATCACTCCAACGTCAAAATATTTTATAAAAGTGTTTAAGAAATTTTTTTATTGTTCATTTCAATGGCTATGCCATTATCATCAGAGATCTTATTATAAAATTGTGTTATTCAATTTTTATATTATAACTCTCTGATGATAACAACACTGTTTTCGAAACGTGTATCAATTTCTAAATCAATAAAATAAATAAAAAATGATTATTTGACATCTCTATAATATCTTGTGTTATTAGAGTGATAATTTATGGGTTTAAAAAAATATTATGTAATGTAAATGAAATTTCATTTTATTTAAAAGTGATTAATTGAAAAATTTTCTTTACTAAATATTTTTTATGTACAAAAAGTGTTTTTTGATAAAATATTGAAATATATCAAGCACTATAACATACTTAAAAACTATTTTAAAATTTTGAAATTACTTGAAACGACTGAATATTAAAACCATTAATGGAATAAATGTATAATTTAAAAAAATAATAACATTGTAAAATTTTTTATATGTGAAATTATTGTCGATATGCATTATGAACTTTTTACTTAAATAAAAAACTACATAAAAGAAAAATATCTTGTAAATTAATAAGTAAATAATTATGTCGCTTTTTGAAATTAATTTATACAAAATAATTATTATTTCCAATAGAAAAAGATGTTTGAAGAATACTAAGGAATGATTAGTCACGGTGACGTACTTCCACAGAAAAAAATAACAATTATTAATTTTATTTATCTATTTTAATGATCTATCTAACATATTTCGTACTTGAAAAACTAGATATCTCCGTTGCAAACATATTCGTTTTATAATACTGTATTGTACATAATAGCTACAACTTTTTTCCGTAGTTTTCAAGAAATCTCATTGGCTTTATTTGTCGATTAATTGCCATACGTGGCGGTAAACGGGCTTAAAGAATAACATATGGAGGCCAGTTGCCGTATAAGGTCAAAACGACAGATCATTCTCAATATCAAACCATTGACATTGCATGCGGAATGATGACAAGGAATTATGTATTTTGTTGGGTGCCATTTTGTTGATCTCGAAAATATTTAAAACGTGATTGACAAGTAAATATGACAATTAATTACTGTTGAAGAAAATAACGCATATCCGCATACTAGCATTTAATATAGCAGTATTTATATACACACATACACATACAAATATATATATATATATATATATATATAATGTATGTATGTATAAAATTTATTATCATTTTGGAATTTATTTCATATTCGTTCTGTATGAAGTTTTAATAAATATTAATGTGACATTTAAAATATGACAGAATATTCTTGAATAACATTTGATTTTCTTTCATTATATTTTTTTTAAAAAGACATTTTATAAATTACTAACATATAAGAGAATCATTAAATAATATAATGACATAAAGAAAAATTTTAAATATTTCAACTTTTTGCTAAATATATATATATATATATATATATATATATATATATATATATATATATATATATATATGTATAAAAGTTCAGAAAGTAGGTAGTGTAGAGCCAATTTTAAATTTTAATTAGGATAGAATTTCATTTTTTTAAAATAATACTTTTCAAAATAACGAACGTTTTATATTAATTATTTATCAGGAAAGTATTTCTAGTTATATATATTTGGTCATCCGAATGTGACGCCTAGATTTGTGTTTTATTAAAGAGAAACATGTGTATAATTCCTTTTTAATAAAACATAAATCAAGGTGTCACATTTGGATGATCTTATATAATAATTATTAATTAGCTTCTTTCAATTCATTACTGGATGAATGCCTTTCCCAAATATATATATATATATATATATATATATATATATATATATATATATATATATATAACAAAAAGGCTTATATTAGCTAAATGTTGGGAGAAAAATAACATCGAATATCATTAACTTTCAAATTAGTCATAATTAACAACAATTATAATTTTTAACCGTAAAAAAATATTTCGTTATTGATTCTTTTTTAATAAAATCTATTATTTTTTTATATAAGTCTTGATTAGACTTTTTCATTAATTTTGAAAATCGTCTAAGTCATTTGAGATATTAAAAAACATATCATGTAATACGCTATTCTTAAATTTGAAAATTATATAAAAGAATTATTTTTCAAGAATAAATATACTTATTTTTTCTATTTGTCAGCATAGAATTTTTTTTAAAATAATTCAAACGTAGAAGTCAAAATATCTCAAAACGAAAAATATATGACTTAGACCATTTTCATAATCAGTGACTCATATATAAAATTTGTGGAAAAAATGTTGGTTGCATTGCCATCGAAATGTGAATTAATTTATTATTATTATAAACAACTAAATACATATAGTTTCTCTTTTTTATCATAGAAAAATATTTTTTAAATAATCGAAATGGAGAAGTCAAAATATTTCAAAATAAAAAATACGTGACTTGGAGCATTTTTATAATCACCAGCTAATGTAGAAAATTGTGATAAAAAATGATAACAGCATTGCTATTAAAATACACATTTTTCTATTGTTGTTTTAAACAATAAATTATTATTGAACATTTGATAATAACTTGTAGTGTTGGAAGTGATAATTTATTTGTGTGAGAAAATGAGGATAAATTAATGATTGTTTTATTATTTTTGAATTAAATACATTTTTTATTTCAGAATTTTAATGAAATATTCAAAGAATAATAAAATATCCAAGTTGATTTTTTTTAAAAAAAGATATTTATATTGAACACTCATATATTTTTTTTATATGTTATATATTTTCTTAAAGAGAAACTTAGAATTGTTTGTTTTAAAACTGTGGCAAACTCACTCTAATAGAAATAAATTTTCACCCTCAACACCACAATATGTTATGAAGTGTTCAATAATCACTTATTGTTCACTTTGTTGTTTATAACAACAATTGGCTAATGCGCATTTCGATGGCGATACCATCATCGCCAGAACCTTTTTGTTTTATATTGTGTTATATATAGGGTCATCCAAATGTGACCCTTAGATGTGTGTTTTATTAAAAAGAAATATGTGTATAGGGAAACATGGGAATAGTTTCTTTTCAATAAAACACAAAACGAGGCGTTACATTTGGATGACCCTATATATATTTTTATATATATATATATATTAATAAAGTGGTGTAATTTTAAAAGTGGTTAAAATTTAATTTTTTAATTCGTGTTCTAATGCGCATTTTCATGACGATGTCCCATCATCGTCAGAGCTTTTTTGTTATATATATTTTTTTAATAAAATGATGTAATTTAAAATGTGATTTAAATGTGATTTTTATAATTCGTATCAGTTTTCAAGATAATTAAAAGGTACGATCGCCTGCATATTAATGAACGTATCGTTTAATTCGGTACGTAAAAACGATCCGTACGCAATTTACAGTAATAGGAAATATAAATAATAGTAAAGGGGTGCTCGAAAACATTTTCCTGCCAAAAAGATGTCGGCGGCAGTGCATACAATGTACATATAATAATAATTAGGTGCATGTATGACTGTCTTTATCGAATACAAGTAGTTCGCTCTTTGTTATCGCGGACACGTGAAGTGAAACGCCTTAAATGCATCGCTTACGAAAACGAACGACAATCGTCGGAGGGGTAGTAAAAACATGAAACACGCGCATACAGAGGGTGCGGCGGGGTTTAACACTCGCAACGTCGGCGTCGAGGGGGTAAGGGTCCCGGCGACGTGCAGTGCGGCAAGAGGCCGCGACGCGAGGGGCGTAGAAGTGCATCGGCGTACCAAAAAATGCGATCAATAATTTCCTCCGCTTCTTATGTAGCGAGCACCACACTTTTTACGTTGCGATCGTGAAAAAGTGCACCCGTTCAGCGCGGATAATTTAACGCGAGACTATTGGCCGCTCGATACGATCGGTACAGTGACTAATGAGACAATGCTGCACACAAGTGAAGCAAAAACAAGGAAATGACGAAAAATGGAACTCGACTCCCTTACACATCGCTTCGCCTCATCCCCGACGGCCGTTACAAACGATACCCCCGTCGTCGAAGTGTGGGTGGTGCGGCGGACACCGATGAGACGAGACGAGGTGAGACGAGCTGAACGTACAGAGACGGTGGTGTGAGACGCGGACAGGCGGTAAACTACACGTGGGTGTGGGTATTTTTCCATCCAACGAGTACTTGGATTATTTTCACTGTTATGCGCTTTTTATAGTTTTCTGTATGTATAAAAGCTTATGTCAATTTTTATACTCGAATGCATACCGCTTACATACGAAACACACACACACACACACACACATTGTTTATTGTTACTGTAACAATTTGAAAGTACTCGTAAATAATTTAAGATACGTTTTCGGTCGTTATATGAATATTACACGTATTCTCCAATCAAACAGCACCCACCGTCACACGTCGCCAACATTTGTGCTACGAGAACATTGTACTCAACTCTGGACATAAACATTGAGAGTATTTAGCTTTTTCGTTTTAAACAGCGGATCAGATATTTTACTGCCGCGTTTTCTCTCATGGTATTTCATATGAAATTCGAAGCAATAAAAATGTTATCAAGCCGAAATTTTATTTTAAAATTGTATACGTGTACCCACACAAATATATCTACAGTGGCTCAAAGTTATAATGGAACGAGGTAAAAAAAGCAACTTCAGTTGAAGAATTGTAACTCATCATACATGTATTCGAATAAAATTTTCAAGTTTACTTTTGAAAGATTCAATGATTAACATTTAAAAATAAACAAGTAAATTTGAGTTCAACATTTTAATTATTAAAAATTAACAAAACTATAAAAAAAGTCAAAATCAGACTCAAATTTATAACGAAACATCATAAATTTATATTATTAAAAATATTTCCTTAAATATAAGGTTTTTCAATAAACGCTTCAGAAGTTTAAATGAAAATAAAACAAAAAGTATTTAATTAATTAGTTTTTTTTTTATTTTGAAGCATATTCTATGGCATTATTAATGGAATACAATTTCACTCATATGACTACCACAACTTTATTTAGTCCAATTTTTAGTCACTCTTTCGCATAATTGTGGTCCAATTTTATGAATTACAAGTTCAATATTTAATTTTATTACTTCTGTTGTTAGTTATGATTAATTTATTAATCATTATTCGTTTTAAGCGATTGAAAAAACGATTGATTATGAGTTTTTGCTCTCTCTCTCTATCTCTTTCTCTCTCTATAGATATATATAAATTGGCCCAAATGAAACTAAAAGTTTTAGATATGCATTTGCCTTCTTTACTATCATTTACTATTTTTAAATCTCATTTGAGCCACCTGTGTGTCTTCATATACACACCTTATATAACTGTGTATGAATACAAGTAAATTGAATATATGATAAATAGGATTACCCAAATTAGACTGATGGATTTAGATATACATTTACTTCTGTATTATCATTTACTATCTATAAATCTGAATTGAGCTATCCTATATAAGCATATTTTTTATATAATATTTAAGAAATTACAAAATAGACGAATGAAAATCAATTAAAAATAATATAGTTTCAATTAAAAACTTATTTTTTAAGAAAATTAATTAAATTTAATAGACTCTTTTTATAACTTATTATTTATCAATAGACAATTTTTTTCTAAATGTTTATTTATCAATAGACTATTTTTCAAAATTATTATTTATCAATAGACTATTTTTTTAAATTATTATTGATCAATAGATTATTTTTAAATTATTATTCAAAATACACTTTTATAAATTATTATTAAACAGTATTAGATTTAATTAAAAATTATTAATCTATAAATAAATATCAAATTAAACTAAAATAAATTATATAAATGAAATTATTTTAGATTTAATTTTAAATTTTATAAATTTATAAAACGAAAAACAATTCAAATAAAAAAATAAACAATTTTATTCAAAATTATACAGCTGAATTTTCTGAATTGTTTTAGAAGAATATTTTTGAACTTTTAAATATACATAACCTGTATTTAATAAAAAAAATGTATTTAAATGACATTGAGGTTAATTAACTTGATTATATTTTATATAATTGATCATTTAATATCATTAATCAATATGCTGTAAATATTTATACAAATACATTTTCCTGCTTTCCATGAAAAAAATATTAATTTCTACTAATCACGTCAACAAATTGTATACAATCTTACTTTCACAATCGAAGTAATTAAAAAAGATGTATCTGTTATTAATACAACATTAGTCAATAATATCAACATTTGTGAATATTTTATCATATTTTTGTTTGACATTCAGATATTAAAAATGAAATAAGATTTTTCTGAAAGATGTTACAAAAATCTGTTAATAACATGAAACAGGTATAAGCAGAAAATCTCGACGAAATGAAAAACGTCCATCTAGAAATTTATATAACGTGACATTTCAAACAAAATAATTCCAATAATTGACAATCATCCAACTTGTACACGAACTTTATACAGATTTGCTCGAGGTCACGAATATAAGAATTTTTAAGAATATTGGAAAAATACGTTCTGTAATAGACAAAGCACCATGACTGATTTATGTTAACGATTACATTATGACCTCTCGTCAGTGATTGGGAAAAGGTCATTTATTGAACCGACTTACATTGTGACACATATGTGTGTAAACAATCGTTTCAATATTTCAGTTTTCGCAAAACGTCGACAAATATGGAAAGTGTTGTGAGTGCCATCGACTTTTTGTTCTCTCTTATCGAAATAAAAAGAACGTAAGATTCGAATGTCTCTTTTTGTCTGTACAAAAACTCGAGAATAATATTTATCGTTGATATTTGAGTACATAACATCATTTTTATAACAATATTGTTTTTGTTAATTTACAATAATCTACAAATGGATTTAATAATTTTTAAAGGCAATTATATACTATATATATATGTATACAAGTTGTTAAAATTTGAAGTTAGAAATAATTAATTTGATGAAATGTCAAATATTGAACTATCATTATTTAACATGTGTTTATTAAGGAGGTATTCTAGTCTAGAATTTCGAAAAAATCGATTTTTTACATATTTTCAAAGTTTAAACACCTTTAAGAATATGTGTTTAAGAAAATTTTTCGAAATTCTAATTATTTTCGGAGTTATAGCTATTTTTGTGACGCGCTAACCAATCCGGTCTGGCCGGAATGAATTAACTTTAAATGCGTTTTTCTCGAAACTACTTTTTTCGACACGGTTGACGTGATATCTCAAGTTCTAATGGGTCGATTTTCTTGAAATTTAGTACAGAGCTTGTCAATATAACAATGATTTCCCCCGCCTAGGATTTTTAGAAAATTTTATTTTTTACTATTTTTAAAAAATTCCGAAATTTGAAAAAAATAGGGCAAAAAATGATTGTTTTTTCGCACTGCCGTCATTTTGCGAAAAAAAAATTTTTTTAGTTTCCCTAGGCGGGGATACTACTACAACCTTCTTTTTCAATAATTTCAAAAAAAAATTGGGTTCAGATGACCGGAAAGGTTGGAACCACGTCAACCAGGAGACACCTTTTTTTTCGAGCTCCCACTTTGCCAGCCTGTACCTTTTTCAATTTTGATTTTTTTTTAATTATTCTCTAAAATACTTAGATTTTTATCAAATTGTTTAGTAATCAGTCTCTGGTTCTAAATCTTTATTCTCTGGCATACATTTCGTTATTCATGTACTATTATCAGAGTATTGTATTATGAAATCTTTGCTTTTCTAGATTTCATAATATAATTCTCTGACGTCTATAAAATGATTATAGAAATTCCCATCTGTGTATAAATTGAACAACGAAGTAATATAAAATATTTTTATGAAATCAAATGGTGTTGAAGCCGAGTGAATCATTTATGAATAATTATTACTTACGCACGATATTTTCACAATTCGACTGATACCATGACAAATTAATTTAAAAAAAAATACTGAACTATAACAATTTATATTATTGAATTCTTAGAACGATAAAGCTATCGAAATGCGTTTAATTAGTAATAACACACACATATATATATAGACAATTATTTATTGAATAATTTTATAAAAAATTATTAAATCACAATAATTTTTTTTTTTGAAAAATAAATATAATTAGTAATGATTTTGAAATTTATAAATATTTGTAATTTTTAAATGTCTACTAATTGAATTACAATAATTTATGATTAAAAGAATATTAATTTTTTGCTACATTTATTTTGAAAATGTAGCAAATTTAATACCAAATACCACAAGAAAGTATAAAATGTCCAATAACAATTTATTAAACATTTTTTTAATATCTTGTGATGTTGGAGATGATAATTCATTTGTGTAAAAATGAATTCAACAGAGTTAAAAAATTGTAATTATAAAATATAAGTTATTCTAAATGAGATTGAAAATTTTAGGCATATTTTAACTTACTTACTATCATTTACTATTCTTTACTATCCTTCAATCTCATGTGGACCAATTTATATATTTTAATAATTTTACATTTTTACCATTTATTTTGAAAATGTAATAAGTTCACTTTCACACAAATGAGTTATCATCCTCGATACCACAAGTAACTATAAAGTGTACAATAACATTTTATTGAACATTCTTTAATATTTTGGGATAATTTTGTGTGAAAGTGAATTTGGCACAATCCAAAAACAAATTGTAATTATAAAACATAGTTTAGTCCAAATCAAATTAAAATATTCAGACATACATGAACTTACTTATGATTATTATTTGTTATTCTTTACTATCCTTTGATCAATTTACATATTTTAATAATTCTATATTTTGACCATTTATTTTAAAAATATAGTAAATTCACTTCTACACAACTGAATTATCATCCCCAATACCACAAAATAGTATAAAGTGTTCAATAACACTTTTTAATATCGTGTGATATTTGAGGGTGATAATTCATTTATCTGTATTTCTATTTCTTTTTAAAAAATATATAAAAATGTAACAAATTTAATTCTACATAAATGAATTATTATCACAATAACCACAAAGTATTATAAAATGTCCAATAATAATTTTCTAAACACTTTTTAATAACTTGTGGTGTTTGAGGGTGATAATTCATTTGCCTGCATTTCTATTTCTTTTTTAAAAATATATAAGAATATAAAAATAATTATTTCACACCAATTAATTATCATCCCTATAACTAGAAGATATTATAAAATGTCAAATAACACTTTTTTGAACACTTCAATATCTTGTGGTGTTTTAGAGTGATAGTACATTTTGCTGCATTTCTATTTTTTTTAAAAAAATATATATAAAAATTTAATAAATTTACTTTCACACAAATGAATTATCATCCACATAACTATAAAATGTTCAATAACATTTTTCCTAATATTTTATGATGTTGGAAGATGATTAATTCATTTGTCCGCGTGTTTATTTCTTTTTTAAAAAATATATAAGAAGTGTTTAGAATATGAAATAAAATCAAAATTCTTTATAACAATTTTAATATTTTGTGATGTTGGAAGATGATTAATTCATTTGTGTTTAGAATATGAAATAAAATCAAAATTCTTTATAACAATTTGTGATCTACAGAAATTACCTACGAGTAAACAAAATAAATAAAAACTTAACTTGTTGGAAGTGTGAAAAACATAGCCGCAAACGAATTAATTAAGTTGATTGCTTATCATGAAACTAACATTTATAAAATAATTACCATTCCAATGAATTGAAAATAATTGATCGATGCGAAAGAGCATAACGACAGTACCGACGACGAATAACTCTCGTATCTACAGAACTTCACCGAAAAAATTATCACGCCATCAGAACACATATTAATAAAATAAAAGAATTGGCCGCACCTCGTACAACTTCTGTATAAATAACCCATTTACGAAATTGACCGTGTCATCCATCCCTAATTTAAATAAGCACGAACAAACATACAAAAATTGTCTTTGTATACACATCGCACATTCACAAACATAAATATGTTCATGAACGCGTATGTGTGTGTGTGTGTGTGTCCTAATCTATACTTAGACACACACTCGCACGCCCATTTAAGTCAAATATATGTTTTAACAGGAAACCGCACACGTGAAATTTTCAAGTAAATGGTTTCGAAACGACGAAAACTGCATGAAAACCATGCCTTGTGTTTGACTGACGAAACATTTTATATTAAATACATTAACGGTGATTTAACCGCATGTACTGTGCAGCGTCGATCAACAGAGTCCAATGCATCTATGTGTACACATAATATGCACGTGGTACGGTCAGAAGTGGGTTTCGTACGGTGACCAGTTGTACAAAATGGACAGATGGTTACGAAATACGAATCTCGAAAACCGCAAATTTAAGGACCCTTCATTACGGACGATCATTTTCAACATTGTATGTACGGAATTAATGACAATGTTGATAATTACGATATTGTATGTCGAAAGTGATAAATGTAATAACAGACGTGCATCGGCATTTGTTGAGGGGGTTGTCTTGAAAAAATGCTTAGATTTTTTCCCTTTCTTCCTCTCTTTGACAAAAATACAACGTATAATTATTCGACCTTTGTTTTAAAATAAAACTAACTGTTAACTACAATAAAGAAGAAAAATGCGTAAGTAATTTAATCTTTTAGGTTATGTTTAAATTTAAATACATGTTATTATTATACTCATTATTAAGAATGACTTATATAGGGTTTTCCAGTAAGAATGTTAGAACTTTAACAGCTGGTAGGAGCTATGTTTGAAAATTTTTTTAACCTCATTTTGACATTTCAACTCAGTATAGTTTGGCAAATTATCATGGAACGTTTGACACTTCAACAACGCCTAGAAATTGTAAAAAATTCAATAAACTTATAGAATCGAAAGTTTAATGAATCTATTATTTCACGAAATGAACCCATCAAGATTATGTGATCTAACTCCATTGGATTATTTTCTGTGGGGTTATTTGAAATCATTGGTTTATGCTGATAAATCAACTACAAACAACATAAGGGGGTATTCTAATCTAGAATTTGGAAAAAATCGATTTTTTGCATATTTGCAAATTTTAGACCTTTAAGAATATGTCCTTAAGATGATTTTTTGAAATTCATATTATTTTCGGAGTTATAGCTATTTTTGCGACGCGCCAACCAATCCGGTCTGGCCGGAACGAATCAACTTTAAACGTGTTTTTCTCGAAACTACTTTTTTCGACACGATATCTCAAGTTCACGGTTGACATGATATCTCAAATTCTAATAGACCGATCTACTTGAAATTTGGTACAGAGCTTCTCAATATAACAATAATTGCCTCTACCTAGGATTTTTTGAAAATTTTGTTTTTTACTATTTTTAAAAAATGTTGAAAGTTGAAAAAATAGGGCAAAAAATGACTGTTCTTTCACACTGCCGTCATTTTGCGAATTTTTTTTTAAATTTCCCTAGGCGGAGATACTACTACAGCCTTCTTTTTCAATAATTTCAATAATTTTTTTGTTTCCGATGACCGGAAGGGTTGGAACCACGTCAACCAGGAAATACCTTTTTTTTCGAGCCCTCACTTTGCTAGCCTGTACCTTTTTCTATTTTGAATTTTTTGTTTTTAATAATACTTTTTTATACTCTTAAAATGTCAATAAATAACTGATAAAAAATGGATAGTAAAAATATTTGTTGTTTTTTTTATAGCGTCCGAAAAAACACCTAAAATTCGTGCGTCTAGACTAGAATACCCCCATAAGCATTAAAAATAAACATTGAACGTGTAATTCATGAAATTGGACCTCAATTATGTGAAAGAGTGACTAAAAATTGAACTAAAGGAAGTCGTACTGGTCATATAAGTAAATCAAATAAGTGAAATTGTGTTCCATCATTAATTGTATAGAATATGCTTAAAAAAATAACTAATTAATTAAATACTTTTTGTTTTATTTCGATTTAAACTGCTGAGTCGCTTATTGGAAAACCATGTAATATTTATATAAATATTTTATTTAAAAGAATATTTCTAAGATAGATAAAAACTAATCGCAAAAAAAATTATTTTTTTTGTAAACGATGCCATTACAAAATTAATTATTATTTAATATTAAAATCGTACTCTTAGTAATGTGCACAGATGATTAAATATAAACTTGATATCTCGTTAGCGCGATATTGGCAACCAATTAATTTCTAATTCGACATCAATCTTTCATATATTACCAACAAACTTGTAATGTTAATTATAAAATAAATCTATCAAAATATATACATTTATAAAATAATATTTAACATCATCTAATTTAATATCAAATGTATCTAAAAGTTAGTATATTTGTATGTATATATATATATATATATATATATATATATATATATATATATATATATATATATATGTTTGGTTATTAATAATTTTTGTTAAATAAAAAAAGTATAAAATAAAAAAAGTTAAAACTGCAAATTATTTACAATTCACTTATTCAAACACACACACACACACACACACACACACACACAAATATATATATATATATATATATATATATATATATGCAGTGGCTCAAAATAATATTCAGACATTTTATAAATCGTGTTATTAAAAATGCTTTCTTTAAAGAACCCATATTTTTATTATGATAGAGAATTACTTAATTTAATTTTGAAATTTCCTAATAATTTTTACCAAATTTCATATTTTTCATCTCAAAACTTCAAAAAGTTATGCTATGAGAAGGTAAATCCTTTTTAAAATTCATTTTTTGTTGTATTAAAAATTACTTGGTTTAAATTTGAAATTTGACATTAATTTTTACCAAATTTCCTATTTTTCATCTTAGCACTTCAAAAATCGTGTTATTAAAGAATGATTTTTTTATAAAATTTATATTTTGATCATGAAACAGAATTACATAATTTAATTTTGAAATTTAATATTCATTTTTACCAAATTTCATATTTTGCATCTCAAAACTTCATAAAATTATGTTATTACAAGATAAATCCTTTTTAGAATCATTTTTTGTTATATTAAAAATTACCTGGTTCAAATTTTAAATTTAACATTAATTTTTACCATATTTTCTATTTTTCATGTTAGCAATTCAAAAATCGTATTGTTAAAGAATGATTTTTTTATAAAACCCATATTTTTATCATGAAACAGAATTACATAATTTAATTTCAAAATTTAATATTAATTTTTACCAAATTTCATATTTTTCATCTCAAAAGTTTAAAAAATTATGCTATTAGAAGATAAATCCTTTTAAAATTCATAAAAAAATACTTGATTTATATTTGATATTTAACATTATTTTTTACAAAATTGCCTATTTTTCATCTTAACACTTCAAAAATTATGTTATTAAGAAATGATTCTTTCTCAAAACTGATATTTTAATTATGATAAAAATTACATAGTTTAATTTTGAAATCTGACAATTTTTACCAAATTTCTTATTTTTCATTTCAGAACTTAAAAAAACATATTATTAAAAAGTTAATCTTTTTTCAATCTCATTTTATATTATGTTAAAAATTACTTGGTTTAATTTTAAAATCTGGCATTAATTTTCACCAAATTTCATATTTTTTATATTAAAACTTTATTCTAAATAACTTATATTTATTTTGCCTCTAACTTTAATTACATTAAGTCAAAATAGTCTAATTAACTTGCAAATATTGAAAATTATAATATATATAAAATATATAGGGTCATCCAAATGAAATATATGTATAGGGAAACATGTGTATAGTTTTTTTTTGTTTCTTTTTAATAAAACACAAATCTAGGCGTCATATTTAGATGATGATATATATCAAAAGCTGCAAAGTCCATGAAGCATTCAAAAATCGATTTTAACATTACATTCAATATATAAAACTGAATTTATTTCTTTTCTACAGAATTTAAATACTAAAACGTACGACCTGACTTTCATTCAAAACGAGTAAAATGTCACACCATTTCCAACCCTTTAGAACTAAACCAAGTAATCCATCAAACACTGCCGACATCAATAAATTTACTGACCTACGCAGCTTCTAGTTCGTTCTACCCCTATGCGTGCTTCGTGTGCTTTTCTGAATGTAAAACTCATTACTTAATTCCATTCTATATATCATGTACTAAATAAATTTATACTTTGTTCGAAATGCAAACATTTATTCGTTTTAGAGTGATTTTACTATAATCGTACACGATTTGTTGTATTCTATTAATACAACCCTTATTTTTTTTTAATTGTTCGAGATAGATTAATAGTAGATAAGAAATGACGTTTTTAACAAAAATCAATCAATATTCAACATAAATACTAAAGCTTATACTCCATTAATATCTAGTATCTTATTTAGTAAATGTATTTATTTATAGACCTAACATTTTTTTAAAATAAAAATAAAATCACTTATCATTATTGGATCATTTCATAAATAAGGCAATTTTTAGAGAAATTTTCAAAAATAATGAAAAAAAGAAATTTAAAGTTGAATGAATAATATGAGCTTTTATGTTAGTTTCTATAAAAATAAATTCTTTTGTCAATTAGATTATCTATTTATATATTTTTAAAGAAAATCTAAAATTAATAGAACTGCAATTACATTAATAGAATATATTATTTTTAATTTTAAAGTGTTTTGCAAAAAAGAACGAAAAGAAATTTTTTTAAATCGGATATGAATATAACATGTTTTTTTATGTTGGTCTCTGTTATAAGAAATTCCTATTTTACAAATCAGAATATTTCTTTACTTATTTTAAGGAAAAAATGAAAGTTAATATAAACTGAAACACATTTAGAAAAGACATTAATTCTAAATATAATCCCAATTTTAATCTCTATAATTTAAAATTTATTATATCGATATTTGAAAACATATTCAATTGATTTTCAGTATTAAATCTAATATAAAAATAGAAGTTATTGTGTATGAACTTAAAATAGAAATTTAAAATTTGTATAAAATATGGGGTTTTCCAATAAGAGCTTTAGAAATTTTTATGGAAATAAAACAATAAATTTTTAATTAATTATTTATTTATATTTTAAAGTTTTGATAATCACCAGTGTTCATTTTTTTGCTGATATACATTTCTACAACTGTTCTTTACAAATTATAAATTTCTATTCTAAGTTCATGCAGAATATATTCAATTTTTATATTAGATTTAATACTGATTTTTTTTTGAATATGCTTTAAAATATCAATATAATAAATTTTATAAAAGTTTCGATAATCACTAGTGTTCACTTTTTCGTTAATATACATTTCTTCACCTATTCTATACAGATTGTAAATTTCTATTTCAAGTTCATGCGGAATAACTTTTATTTTTATATTAAATTAAATACTGAAAATCGATTGAATATGTTTTAAAATATTAATGTAATAAATTTGATAAAAGTTTCAATTATCACTAGCGTTCACTTTTTCGCTGATGTACATGTCTACAACTATTCTTTATAAATTGTAAATTTCTATTTTAAGTTTATGCTCAATAACTTTTATTTTCCTATTAGATTTAATATTGAAAATCAGTTTAGTATGTTTTCAAATATCGATATAATAAATTTTATAAAAGTGTCAATAGTGTTCACTTTTTCGCTGATATACATTTCTACACCAATTCTATACAAATTGTAAATTTTTATTTGAAGTTCATGCACAATAATTTCTATTTTTATATGAGATTTAATACTGAAAATCGGTTGAATATGTTTTCAAATATCGATATAATAAATGTTATTGTTACGCCAAATGTTCCTACATTAATTAAAATAAAATTCAATCGTAAAGAGTACGAGTTTATTGAAATGATTTATGACTGGCGCAGTATATTGTAATAATTCGAATGTAATCGACTTAAAAATCGTACTGCACATGAAATCGACACTGGTGAAAAAAAGTACGCTAATGAAACATAAAAATGTATGCATACGTGCCGAATGTTCATAAAACAGGGCTGCCGCTTTTGTTACCACCGTCGCTGTCGTTGCATTTTTTTCAGTCAAAATGCATAATTCAATAAATATACACACAGTCACACACACACACAGGCCATCGTCGTCGTCGTCGTCATCGTCGTCAATACATACATGCATTCATCCATCCACACATTAAATTCATATACGTATTTACGGTGACCAACATGTGCATGCAAGTGTACGCCCCCGATATGCCGCACCGCACGCCGCGGACGTCGTAATTCTCGCGTTTGCAGGCGACGCTTGTGCTGAAGGCCAAGCGTAACCAAGCGCTGGTAACGTTTATCTAAGCGGAAGTGCATGTTTGGCTACCGGAAATGCAATTCGGTGACATTTGGCTCCCGTACATGTTCTGCGTATGTAGGTCATAACGCAAAAATTACTACATTCATTATTATTGTGCCTCTGCTGTTATATGTAACACACAAAACAGACACACATACACACAGAACGATCATTTTTCGGATATTACTATTATTATTGTTGTATGGGATTTTGGTTAATGCACGGACAATGAACAGAACGGAACGGGGTGTACAAGTGAGTGGATCGGCACGACCATTGTACGTTTAATTCGTAACAATTTGTACGAAATCGCACGGTCGGTGTTCGCTTTGGGCACTGCTTGGAGTTATTGTGCGGTTTTTCGTATTATTGTAAAATTCGTTACGAGACAAATGGTAGAGGTGTTTGAAATTCGAGAACGTACATTGCGGTCGGTCTCGTGTTCACAAATATGCAATTTATTGTCGAAATTCAGTTTAGGTATCGTTTCGAGTGTTAACGAAATATAGGGGTAGACAAATGTGGCGCATAGATTTGTGTTTTATTGAAAAGAAACATGCGTATAGAGAAACATGGGATTGTTTCTTTTTGTTTCTTTTCAATAAAACACAACTAGAGGCGTCACATTTGGATGATACTATATATGAATTACTAATTAAATTTTTTTCTTTTATGGAAAAAGTTTCTCGAGAAATAAAACACACACACACACACACACACATATATATATATATATATAATCATAATCAGCTTCTTTCTTTCCATCACTAGATGAAAAATTCTCTCAAAATTTTCCACTTCAACCAATTTAATATTTTTCTATTCCTCCAGTTCATTTCGACGAATTTTTTATCTCTCTATCACATCTATCAATAGACCTTTTTCTAAACAGTTTCATGTATCTAGAATTTCAATCAATAATTTCTCTTATTCATTTTATTTTTTTAAAGAAAATTATTCAATTTTTTATAAACTACCTTTTAATTACTGTTTATTTTGTAAATATAACAAATTCACTTTCATATAAATGAATTATCATCCTTAACAACAGAATATATTAAAAAGTGTTCAATAATTATTTATTATTCACTTTCTTTGTTTATATTTTCTGAGCGCATTTCGATTATCATCAGAGTGCTGCATTATAAAAAATTAAGGATAGATAAATTCGTATAGATTTTATAACGCAGTGTTTTAAAGATGATGGCTTTGCTATTGAAATGCATATCAGAAATATAAACAAAGAAAGTAAATAATAAATTATTATTGAAATTTCAGACATTTATATAAAACCTGTTAATCATTTTTCTCATTTAATTTTGTAACAACCTTTTTAAACACTTGTATATTTTTAGATAAATTTTATAACACTAAAATAATAATAATCAACAATCATTACAACATAATATTAACCACACTGCCTAATAACTGTCCATGTGACAAGTCGATTGTAGTGAAAACGACAACGAAAATGATTCAAATGATTTTTATCTTATAAAAGATATTCAATACAATGGATGTACAGAAATAACACATGCAGGTTTAAATATTCATAATTACAGCTTGAATTAACTTTCACTAACGAATCACTATATTTATATCATTTTTTTATAAGTGATCAAAAATTACTTATCATTCATGTTGATTTTCTCGTACATCTTAATGACATCATCATTTAAAGTCATTATCTGTGGTTCAAAAATTATTGTTGCTATTGAAACACACACACATGCATATATATATATATATATATATATATATATATATAATTAAATGTACATATAGAAAGAGAGAAAAAGAGATTAATAATCCAAAAAAATATTTATATTTTATATTACATGCAACGAACAGGTATACAAATCATGATTTTCACTGTTGGAAAAGAAATTCAAAAGCGAATAAACTTGTATTAATTGATTTTATAGAATATTGTTACAAGAAACAAAGACATTCTTTTTCTAATTTACAAAAAAAATAATAATTATTTCCAACACGTATGCAATATTGTACATTTATATTATCTCTACTGTATTTTTATATTGTTTCGAAATAAGATTACAAGACTTTATCTTTAATCAGATAGCCACTTTATTACTTAATTCTCAAATAGTTGTTCTTATAATAAATTCTTTAATACCGTTAACTCGTTATTAACGGTATTTCACCAACACATATGTTATTCATTCTTAAAGGTACTACTTTCTGTTAAGATGTAATAAATAAAAATTTACTTTTTAAGTAAGACGAGTTCTGGAATAAAGATAGAAAATGTCCATCGAACTTATTTCATTTCTATGCATCTTTTTTTTGTAGTAGCCGTTTTTATTAAAAAAAAATTAATATGAACAATTTTAAAATGATTTTTTTATGATTAATATTGAAATAAATTCATGTTTAACTAAAATCAAAATTTTATATAAAAGGTGATTCAAATGATAAATAAAAACAAAATAGACAATAGGCAGATTCTAAACCCTAATTGCTTGTTTATACCAGTCGTAGATGTCAGCACCAAAACATGAAGAAAGAAAGAGAATATGAATATACATGAAGAAGAAATTTCAGTTGATGGACAACAGACTTAAGAATGATAAATTCAATAGAAAGAGTATTAAAACGAAAATCAGCGAAAATTTTAAAAAAATTACTTATTGCTAATTTTATTAGCTGATGTGCATTTTGATGATCTGGTTATTATCACTAGAGCAATATATTTACAACATAGACTTAATATATTCTAGTTTAGATTTTATAATGCAAAGTCTTAACGATGATAACTCATCAAAATGCCATCAGCGAATAAAGTGAACAGAAATTTATTACAAAAAACAATTTTATAAAGTCATGTGGTGTCAAAAGCGAATGATTGAAAATTTTTGAAACAATTTAATTAAAATATTTAATTAAATTCAACGTTAGGAGTATTAGTCTCTTGAAAAATGAATTTAATGATCAAATATAATTAAATTTAATGAGCAAATATGAATAAATAAAAAAAATCTTTGACACTACTTATCTCATTCTAAAAAATAAATTATAAATAATCATTCCACATAATATTCTTGAGTATGAGAAAATATTTTTTGTTAAAAATATAAATCAATTTTTAGTTAAACAATATACATTTATTACAGGAAATACAAATATAAATAATAATTACTATTCCTAATTCCCATGAATGAATGACTGAAATTAATTAATCTACTTTATTATAACTATTTGATTTTTGTATTAAACTATTGAACAATAATTCTGTAAAACATATATATATATATATATATATATATATAACAAATTTAAAGTATTGAAACACAATAAATTAATTAATAACGTTTTTTGTTACAATATTTGTGTATCGTTTAATGAAATTAATGACAAAATGACTTCAATAATATAATATATCAATTAATAGTAGATAAATATATATATATATATATATATATATATATATATATATATATATAATAAATTTATATTTTCAATAACCTATATTGAATAGCGTACGAGATACTTCTCATTTATTCATACGAGTGTTGAAGCTTAAAATTATTTTTCATGCATAGTGAACGGATATTTTTTTTAATTAAATTTTATTACTAATAGTTGTGTGGTATTCTATAGTAACATGATTTATATACGTTTGTTATTTAGAATTTAGCTTTTTTTATGGTCGCATCTCTCTCACTTTAATTGCTTCCAGGTATTTGTTTAAATATACGTATATTAATGTGCATGAATAAACATTTATTCGCACACAGATATTTATATTCATCTATCTATCTATCTATCTATATATATATATATATATATATATATATATATGCAGAAACACTTTTTTTATAATACACCTTTAAATTGCTATAGTATTAATTAAGATCTATAATTTCATTTTATAATAAAAAATTTAAAAATAAATTGATGACATGTTTACTGAAATGTATATTAACAAAGAATAAAGAGTACGTAATTATTAAATATTTTTATAAAACCTTGTGATGTTGGAGATTGATTCTTCATATAACAGATGATTTGCATTAATTCTAAACCAATTGTAAATAAGTAATATAATCAGAAATGCAAGTGTTTTTCTCATAAAATAATAAATGACTAAGTCAAAATTCAATAATTAAAGCCTATTAATAAAAATTATTATTATTAATTAATAAAAATTAAGGCCTATAAAAATGTCTCATAAAATATATTTTTTTAGATATAAACTAATATTATTTATGATTAACTAAACATTTTATTTGTTTTTTAATTCTATTATATGATATATCAATATCATAACCATCAGCCTCTTTCTATCTACTGTTGAAAATCTCTCTCAAAATTTTTATATTCGATATATATATATATATATATATATATATATACATATATATTAATAACAAAACAAATAAATATTTATAGTTTAACAGTTTTCATTGATTTATAAAGTTACTACAAACTGTATACATAATACAATCTATACAATTTATTGAAATGATAAATTTTGAATTATTATTGTTCAAATAAATATATATATTGATATGAATATATATAGAGTGAAGGTGAGAGGGGGTAGAGAGAGTGCCCTAAACGAAGCGAAGAATTCAGACATACATTAACTTGCTCATTATCAGTTATTTTCCCTCACTCTCATTTGAGCCAACTTATATATATATATATATATATATATATATATATATATATATATATATATATATATATGTATATATATATATGTAGGTATGTATATCTACATTTTATTATAAATTAAACATGAATTTCTTTTCAGTTTGTTAACCTTTAAAAACTTAAAAACAATGAACTAATGAATAATTTTGGTTATGATTTCATTAGACAAATAACAGAATAAAAATAATTACTTATTCGATATTGAGTCATATTAGCATATGAAACAAGTATACAGTTTTTGAAAACAATATAATTTTGTTTAATAAGTCAATGAATGATTCATATTTTTCGTTAATTTATTTTTTTATATTATATATCGACGAATTATCATTGGATGTTTTATCAGAGCATAGTTCATAATCAGTAATTGTATTATATTCTCTTCGTTCAATTAAATTATTTAAAATTACAAAAAACATTTTATACAAAAACATAAAAAAATATTTTTATTTTGTGAACGCAGTTTTTTTAACCATGATTGAACTTTAAATTGAATTTCTATAAAAAGTTCTATCTAACCTAAAAATGCCTCTTCATATATATATAATTTACTGGTGGTATAGTTAAATAGTATGGTGGTATACATTCAATGAAAATAAAATATATTGTACTTCTATACTACCAATTGAAACTAAATAAGAATAAAATATAAACACTATTTATTTTAAAATTTGATGAATTAATTTTAATGCAAATAAATCATTTAAAGACTCTCAATTTCAAAATAAAAAGTGAATCTGTTCCAACTATACACACACTCACACACACACACACACACACACACATATATATATATATATATATATATATATATATATATATATATATATATAAAGACTGTTTTTTTTTTAAACAGACTTTCAGTAGGAATTTAATTTAAAGTTCTATTAAAAAACGCCCTTTACAATAGCATATTTAATTTGTAATTAATACACTATATATATATATATATATATATATATATATATATATATAAGAGAAAGATAGAGAAAGAAAAAATCACTCTTTGATTTACTGTGACTCTAAATTTCAAAATAAAAAGGGAATCTGTTTCACCTGTATATATATATATATATATATATATATATATATATATATATATATATATATATATATATATATATATGTGTGTGTGTGTGTGTGTGTGTTTAATAAGAGAAAAACATACGGAGAGAAAGAGAGAGAGCATCAAGTAATAGATTTTTAAATAATAAAATGAAAATACTTTTAAAAACCGAATTTTATTTTTATTAAGAAAACTCTGAGAGATAAAATAAAAAATAAGGAAAAATAGCAAATGCTTTTTGTGAATGCATATATTTTAAAAAAAAAGTTTGAAAAATAATAACGATTAAAAAATTAAATATTTCTTTATATTCAAATGATACTCAGAAACTCACCATAAAACTTATCATTAATGATGCATTCAACCACATTAACATACAAATATTCATTACTTTCAACAATGGAGATATAAATGTTCAATACTAAAACAATCATCTCATTTTAATCATATATCATATTTAGAAAGTAGATTATATGCATATATATATATATATATATATATATATATATATATATATATATATATATAAATATAAATATAATATAATTCATAACCGATTAACCTAATGAAACATTAAGAAAAAAATTAGGTCATTGTTTGCAAGTAGTTAGTTAGATATGCATTTTCATGTTTTAAAAATCTGGTGAAAATTTATGTGTCGTTTCAATATTCAAGGTGAATTGTTTAAGAAATAGTCGTTGGGTATTTAATCACTATCGGAAAGGTTAAGGTATTCAAATTGCATACTACATACTTATAAATACATGAATGTATAAGGATAGATATTTATATAGCTAGATGTGATTTTTTATGATGTTTATTTACAATAATTACATATTTCATGTGAAAATACGCAATCAGTTTTAATGATTGATTATTAAAAGCAAAAATCTATTTTATATGTTTATTTATTATATGTAGAACAGGGTTTTATCTGAATTTTCTATCGATCTAAATATACATACATACATACAAATATATATATATATATATATATATATATATATATATATATATAACTCGTAGAGAAAAAAAGAGAATTGAATGAATCAGAAAGAAAGCAAAAATTATGGATGTTATAACAGAAAAAAATTTAAATTGAAATGGAACAAGAACAATTATTAATTGGAAAGTTAGATATATAAGAATGCCTAAGATGAAATCTATGGACAAATAGAATATAAATTTTAAAAAAAATGTCGTAATTGATTAAAAAATAAAGATATTGAATTGGACGAAGTAGAAAATTTGATAAAGGCCTTCATCCAGCAATGGATAGAAAAAAACAACTGCTGTTGATAGAACTTTAAATTGAATCCCTATAGAAAGTTCTATCTAACCTTAAAAAACACTCTTTGTATGTATGTATTTATGTATGTATATATATATATATATATATATATATATAATATGGATTTTTTTTAGCTTAGACAAAACATTCGATAGGAATTTAATTTAATGTTCTATCACGCTTAAAAAAACACGTAAAAATAGTTTAATTTTAATTAGATATTTGAATTCAACAAAAAAATATGAAATGTTTCAATCAATTTTGAGAGTTATTTCAATTAAAAAATGCATTTATTTTTTAAAAAAGTGGAAATCTTATTCAATCAAATTAATTTTCATTACTTGCAATAACTTTTTACCCCCTTCCTCGCATCAAATCAGTTCATAGGTAGAAAAACGACTTATTTTTTAAAGCAATCCATTCGTCGACCCATTTTTTAATCCTTTTTGCACATCTCATATAAATCATGCATTTATATATATACATATATATATATTTATATATATATATATATATATATATATAGAGAGAGAGAGAGAGAGAGAGATAAAGAGAGAGGAAGAGAAAAATTAAAAATCTGAAACAAATATTGAGAGTGAAACCTAAGTTGACAATTTTTTAATAAATTTCTTAAACAATTTATTATTATTTTTAAAATTGTTTTAATTAAAATTTATTTAATATGAAAAATTGGTATAAACCATTTTATATTTCCGCATGAAAACTTATAGTTTTAAAATTTTAGCTTTTATATAAAAAATGAAATTATAGTTCAGATTATGCAGAGGTGTTAATGTTAAACAATATTTATTTTATTATATATATAATATATGCACTTAATATAATTAATAACAGTTATATATATATATATATATATATATATATATATATATATATATATATAAATGTGTGTATTAAAGATAATTGATAATATTCGAAGGTCACAAAACCGTTTCCTGTAAAGAAAATATTAATATTAAGTCGATGTAGAATTGATTACAGGAAATATATGAATTTGGTACAATGCAAATAATATAATACATATTGTCATAACATTATATGAAAACATTAAACGTTTATTTGATCAAATGAATATTAATATTCTTATCGAAAAGAATATTTTGTAAAATACATTTTTAATCGATTTGAATTTTTCCTGACATATTTAAATTTTTAAAATGAGTTTGATAAATTTAGTTGATAATTTAATTTTGAATATATATTATTTTCAACTCCCTCTCTCTTTCTCTTTATATATATATATATATATATATATATATATATATATATATATGTGTGTGTGTGTGTGTGTATGTGTGTATGTCTGTGTGTGTGTGTGTTTGTACACAAGTCAGTTAAAAATCATTTTCTCGTTTGGGAAAATCGTATAGTTTGCTATTAATATTTTTTGTACTTTCTTAATAAGTGACTTTTAGCCCACCTATGTGTGTATGTAAATATATATATATATATATATATATATATATATATATATATATATATATATATATATTAATGATAATGATATGTATGTACCTATATATTAATTTTTAAAACCCTATTATACAACGCTATAATTTTTAAAAATGTATTTTTAGAAAAATCTATAATTCATAAACATAACATTGTTTTTTAATTTCTATTAAAGCAATTATATTCTAAAGACTCGTTTTAAAGAATATTAATTTATTTAAAATGTAAATAAAAATCAACTCAATTATTTTATCTTATCTATCATAATATAATAGACATTTACATATATACAATGTAATATATATAAATATATATATATATATATATATATATATATATATATATATATATATATATTCTGTAGACATTTCATTGCTTATCATCAAATAATATGTGATGTGAATATTATAAAGTAAATGTACATAAATTGTATGAATATATACGGCTTCATCATTTATAAATCTGTAGGTGCTTCTAATTAAAAATATAATTTATTTACAATTTCGTTAATCAAAAATATTCATTAACAAGTTGTATCGTGCGATTATTTTTATTATTATTTTGAAAGCTTTGATGTTTTGAAATGCCTGTACGAAAGCAATTAACGATTTAAAAACGTATCGATTCACATTGTTTACATTGAAAAGAAATATGTCTTTTATTGATTAGAGAACGAAATTATACATAAATGGAAAAAAAATACGAACTGGTCGTGCACTGTTCGCTGCCGAACAAAATACCTTCAGTGATTTCGACACATTTGGCACAGTTTTCATCGCCGTCTCGCACAACAGGTGACTATTGCTCCCATGAAACGTTTCTATGTGTATATGAAAATAAATTATCGTATTAAAACAGAACATCAGTAATTTGGCACAAGACAAATCGCGTGACACATCACACCGTTTTCATCAACGAAATTCACGAGCGACCGGCGTGACTACCCCAACCAAATATAATATTCATACTAATGGAGGGTGTGAGCGAGCGATCAGACTTTTTTTAAAAAAATATAAATTCGTGGAGCGGGCGATTACATTAAACCGAAATACGCCGCGCTTCACCCCCTGATAAAGCCGCCCCGGCCAACCCTCATGCTAAATATTACCATCTCAGAGTGCTGATCACAGGGGTAAAACGAGGAGGCATACAACCCGTGGTACTGGCGGCGGCGGTGACGATGGCGGTGGCGACGATCGTGGTAATGGTGGAAGTGGTGGTGGTGGGCTGAACGAACCCCTTGTCAAAATACTATAGCGGGCGCAGGAGTACCCTTTTTTTAGATAAAAAGAACTCGATAGGTCACCGACCTTACCAGTAACATAGAGGAGATGTACAATTGTTATCACGGTTACTTACGCTACGTTACAAGATTTTTCATTTATTTCATTAGGTTGTCTTATCTAATTATTTTCATACACACACACACACACACACATTTATATATATATATATATATAATTTTATATTAAATTATTAATTTGTTTTTCATTAAAAAAATAATTTCATTATATTTTTTTACTTTGACTTTTAATTTTATTATTACTATCTAAGAATCACAGGCAATAAAGCTTTTGATACCAAAAAAAAAATGTTAAAAATACCACCTCACCTTCGATTTATAGATCATGAAAAAGTCTTAGATCTAATCTACATGTCAACTATATTAAATTTATTGAAAAATCGAGGAATTGAAGAAACATGTACTGAATTCTTAAGAAATATTTATAGAAATGCTACATCCTTCATACAAATATACGAGAAAAGAGGAAGGTTTAAAATTATGGAATGAATATGCGATGTCATCAAAACTATTTACATATGCGTTAGAAAAAGTGTTCTAGATACTAAAATGGGAATCTGAAGGAATAAAAATAAATGAAGAAATACTCAGTCATTTAAGATTTATTTTCTTGGCAAGCTCAGATGAACTCAAAAAAGGAATAGAAGAATTGGATAAAGAAAAAATCAGTTTTTTAATAAATCTCAGCGAAACAAAAATAATGTTTAATGGATTTTTAGATCAACAAATAGTCGAACTAAAAGGAAGAAAAATGTAATAAATCTAAAAAAAATATTAGATTGGTTGAAGTAGAAAGTTTTAAGAGGAATCTTTATTCAACAATGAATAAAAAGGAAGTTTCTATTATTGATGATGTATTTTTATGAAATCTATACATATAATCATTTTTTAAAATTATTTTTTAACTTCTAAAATTGTCTTATTTTCCACATAATTTACTAATCATGTTTTTTTAAAAAAATATTTTAAAATACATATTTTATATTTTTTTTAAACAGATACATGAAATCTATTAGATTAAGTCCTTCAAAAATGAATATAATTGGTATCAAAATGTGTATAAACCAAAAAATGACCCATCAATAGTTGTAGACACAAAATATTTATCAGATTTTATATATTTATATTTTAAAAATGATACGATTGGTATCTAAATATATACAAGCCTAAAAATAAACAATAAGTAGTTTTAAATATTGATAAAATCTTATCTTGTCTTAAAACAGTATTTATTTTTCAAAAAATAACTAGTCAAAATTCAAATCTATGTCATGGAAAATAATTTTCTAGTGAGTACATCTGGAAATGTATTGCGAAATAAATTTCACTTTATTGACAATAAATCGTTTCATTTCTAGCGTTTTTCTATAAAATCGAAATTTTTGTACAGTAAATTGTAATATAATAAAAAAAGATATAATATCTTGAAACATAAATTTGTAAATGTTATTAATTCTTCTTCTAAAACTAATGTTGATAATAATTACTAACTGTGAATATCGATTGAAAGTTATAATATGCTTATAAATATTAATTAAAATATTTTTTATTTATAAATTGATATTTTTATTTACTTATAATTTTTCTATTATTATACAGAATGACTCGAATAAAAATAAAGGGTAGTAAATGAAAGTAAGGAATGTATGTCTGAACACTTCAGTCTCATTTGGGCTATCTTATATTTCATTCGCTATTTATTAAATTGAACTTTTTGGCGTTGAAAAGTGACAAAAACAGAAATAAATTTAACACAAATGAATCACAACTCCAACACTACAAGATTTTATAAAAAGTCCAATAGACATTTATTGTTCACTTTATTCGTATAGAAGAGAAAAGCTAAGATTGTTGTGTTGGGGTGATAATTCAAGCATAAACACAATGAAAAGAAGAGATCATCAGTAGTGTTGAATGAAAAAAACAGAATATAAGAAAAAATATATGTAAATCATAGTCAAAAATTAGTATAGACTTTATAACAAGATGTTTTAATGTCGATTTTATAATTGGTATAAATTGTATAAAAAAGCGTTGATATTGGTCATTGAAATATGTGTTAGAAGTAGTATTTATCAAACTAAATTGAGAATTTGAAAAAAATAAGATTAAATTATGTTAATTTAATTTTCTCAACAAGCTCAGCTGAACTCAAAAAAGAGTAGAATGATTAGATAAAGCTAGTCAAAAAATTGATAAATCTCAGCTAAATGAATATTTAAATTAAAAAAATAGTATTTACTGTTTTATAGAATATCAAGTGTTATTGTAAACGATTTATTTATAAAACAGTAATTCTTTGTAGTACTAAACGAATGGTAATAAAAACTCAATTTCATACTCAATTAGCAACTATCGCCAGTTGTACCAGCTAAAAAAATGTTTTACCTTCATCTAGAAGTTTACAATATTTCAATCTGAATAAGAAAAATTCCTCCTCAGTTATTCTTTAATGAAAACTAACGAGGAATTACAAGTTCCTCTCTTTCCTTCTTTATTTTTCCTTTAAGAAAAACTAAAGAAAAAAAGAGGAACTTGTAATTACAAACATAAACAAAGTAAGTGAATAATATTACTGGATATTTTTAAAAAATCTTGTAGTATGAAGACAGTGTTAGAAATAAATATCAAAATAATTAGTCATATTAACTAATTCTAAGCAAATGGTCATACTTATTAATTTTTTATATTCATTTTAATTTATATTTGAGAGAATGATTATGAAAGTGGTATAAATCAAAAGTTTAAAAAAATTAATTTATTGCTAAATTCGTATGGCATTATTTTAAGTTGTAATAAATGAAAATATTTTTCAAAAATTAAAAAGAAACGGTTTTATTGAAGCAATAAAATCCAAATTATTTTCATTTTGGAAGACGTCTGAGTCACTATTTTTATTAGACATTTGAATTTTATAAAAAATGTCATTACTGTTAGGTCATATCGAAGTGGTCGAGATGCAAATGAAAAAGTCAAATTATCTGTATGTACCTGAAGATTATTATAAGTTAATATCTCAATGTTTATAAAAGCTCATTTTCTGTATATAGGATGATCTAGGAAGATTGTTTTCAACCAAAAAGCTAAAAAAATCAATTACAAAACGAATAATAAATACTAATAAGAATCGTATTAATTGGTTACAAATACAATGGATAAGGTTTTTAACAAAATCCTCTTATAAGATATTTTATAAAACATTATTTGATAATTAATGAAATTTCATATTTTACTTCTTATATCCAAAAAGAGAAAACTAAAAATATACAAAACAATAAATTATTGTATTATATGAAAATTTTAGACAAGTGACGAAAATAAAATACAAAAATATGATAGATTTATTACCATATATTCCATTAATTTAGCACAACTTTTTTAAAACTCTTAAAAAATCACAAACCGAAGTTGATATGGAAAATTAAGCATAATTAACAACTTTAATTTTTAAACGTGAAAATTTATTTCGTTATTGAATTTTTCGAATAAAATCTGTAAATTTCTTATATAAATCTTCTTTTGACTTGTTTATTAATTTTGTAATGACCTAAGTCATTTAAAATATTAAAAAGTGATTTTGTCATACACTGTGCTTAAAATTTTAAAAATATATAAAAGAATTATTTTTCAAGAATAAATACATTTACTTTTTTATTTGACATCATAGGAAAATATTTTTTAAATAATTCAAATCGAAAAATCAAAATATCTCAAAACAAAAAATATATGACTTACATCATTTTCATATTTTTTTTTAAAAAAATGTCTATTTTTATACACATATTAATATATAATTCAATTTTAAACTAATGAAAATAATCTATTGTATAATAAAATATTTTTTTTGGTAACATTTTGTCACCTAACAAAATCTGATAATAAATCCTAAAGATTGATAACAATTACAACACATCTAATGTATAAACGTTCATAAATCATCGAATATGAAATCCAATTATAACATTTATACTCGAATAACGTAATTGTACTTGTGTACGAGTTACCTACCAGTGTAATTGCAACAAGTAACCATCTTGAATACATGTGTAATTCTACAAGTCTGGATGTTAAAATTGATATTCGACAAGTATGGATATTATAACTATTATTAAATCTTGTATGTGTTACACTAAAATAAAATAATATAAAATTAACACCAGATTTTTCAAAAATAATAACTTTTTAACTTTCAAATATTTGATTAACATGTTTTATTTCATTCAGTTATGATATCTCATTTTATTCATTTTAATATTCTGTATATATTTAATGATTGATTTGTTAATAAACGAAGAAAAAACTAAAATCAACTTCTAATTATAGTTTAATATCAATTATAATAAATATGGGATTTATATTTTCATATTGATTAATACATAATGTATTAATAACATGTCATACAAACTTTCACATATTATTTCTGATTAATGAAGAAATATATCTCGATTAATTTGTGTAATTAATAAACATATTACAAACTATATATGGAATGGTTGGAATTAGACTGAAGGAATTGGACATATATTTATTATTTTTTAATATTTTTCAGTTTCATTTAGACCGCTCTAAATAAACGAAATCACAAAATATTTCTGATCTATTTCGTTTCATTTGAATTTTAATAGATTTTATTCAGTTCTGTCTAAATTGAGAAAAGAAAAGTTCTAAATTCATAAATTTGATTTTGTCTTCTCACTACATATATATATATATATATATATATATATATATAAAGTTTTCCAATAAGAATGTTAGAATTTTGACAGCTGATGACCATGCTTGAATTTTTTTAAGTTCATTTTGACATTTCAGCTCAGTATAGTTTGATAAATTATTATGGAACGTTTAAGACTTAAACAGTGCTTAGAAATTGTAAAAACTTCAATAGACTTATTGAAACAAAAATTTAATGAATCCATTATTTTACAAAATGGGCTCATCAATTGGCCACCAAGATCATGTGATCGAATAATTCCATTGGATTATTTTTTATGAGGTTATATGAAATCATTGTTTTATGCTGAAAACACACAAACAACATATGCATTGAAAATAAACATTTAATGTATAATTCATGAAATTGGACAACAATTATGTGAAAGAGTGACTAAAAATTGGATGAAACGAATGCACTATATCAAAAAAAGTCGTGGTGGTCGTATGAGAGGAATTGTATTTTATAATTAATGCCATAGAATATTAATAAAAATAATGAAAAATAAATAATTAATTAATGAAATACTCTTTGTTTTATTTACATTTAAACTTCTGAAGTGCTTATTGGAAAACCCTATAGTATCTGTGTGTATTTATATGTGTGGTTGGTTGATCAGTGTTATGTGTGTGTGTTGTTAATAAAAACTATACTTATTTTTGTTTATAAATTCTAAAAACTACAAACACTTAATATACAACAAATAAATAAAAATAATTTCAAAACTAAAATGATTACAATAATCATTTATTTCCAAAAATTGCAAATATTATAAAATAATAAAAAGTATTATTTATATATATATATATAAGTAAATAGATAATTAATAATCTATATAGAGGGACAGAGAAAACGAGAAAATAAAAATATATAACGTAAGGAAATTATAATAAAAATTAGATGTTGACGTGATGAAAAATTGCTTAACAATTATCTGTGCTATAGTAAAACAAACCAGCTTAGTTAACAAAATCTATATAAACAGCACATATTATATATATATATATATATATATGATATATTCATTCTTATAAAATTCATTATTGATTTTCTACTAGACCCACTTACTAGAAAACTGTATTCGTTTCATAGACAAACATATGTTATTCTGTTTTCAGTTAAAAAAATTTTCCTAAAAATTGTTTATGAACGACTGAATAAAGAAGTAGTTTTTTTGTATTATTTATTTGTACATTGCTGTTTTTAATATTTTATTTAAACGTACATAATTTATAAACTGAAACATTTTATATACACAAATATATTTAATTTATGTAACGAAGGCATTTTTTTTAACAAAAATGTAATAATCTAAAGTGTATTATACTTTTTTATATTAAATTTAAAGAAGAAAATAAGAGTCCATTATAAATGAAAAATGAAATAAAAAAGCATTATTTTTTGTCACTCAATTTATAAAATATCTATGTATTTGAAATATTCGTTTAAGAATTGGAACTTTGATATTGGACAGCAGTTAAGGATAGCATTGTAAAATATTAAATTTATATACAAACGCATATAGTTACTTACGTACCTTAATACATATATATATATATATATATATATATATATATATATACACACGGTAACAAATAAAACTTATGAATAGTAACAATAAATAGTAATAAGCAAGTAAATGTATGTCCAAATCCTTCAATCTAATTCAGACTACCTTATAAAAGTATATGTTAAAATAAATAAAATATCTAAAAATATTTTTCTTTTCGATACAGTCAATTAAAAACATTTGTAAAAGAATTACTGATCTTTCTATTATCAGACCATTTTGATACAAATATTATGCAATTTTTTTTAAAAAAAAACATGAATTCTATAAAAAAGATAGAATCTTGTTGTATCTATTAAAAAAAATAAAAATCTCTCTAATTGCAAAAATTATAATTTTTTTCAAAGTAATAAAATCAAAAAATTATTTTCTGTTGGTTTATAACAATAACCATCAAATTATGAACTGACATAAAAATCGTTAATATACAAATATAGGGTCATCCAAATATGACGCCTAGATTTGTGTTTCATTAAAAATAAACATGTATATAGGGTGGTGTATATGGAAAGATGTATATAGTTTCTTTTATTTCTTTTTAATAAAACACATATCTAGGCGTCACATTAGGATGATCCTTTATAATAATAAAAACATTAACGTTAACAATTTTATTTATATACATTTTTTTTAAAAAAAAAATCTTGAATTCATGGAATTTACTTCATACATATTATAATAAACATCGTTTACATAGAAATATTAACATAGCTTTTTCTAAACGTTTTATTTTTCATAATTCTTCTACATTGAAATAGAAGTAAATTTAAAGCTTGACGAGCAAATCGATTATAAAAGCGAGTAAAGTTTATAAAAAAATCATTCTGTGTTCAAAAATACAATTTTAATCACTGAATGGTTTTAGTTTATAGCTAGCCTTTATTCTTACATGAAAAAAACTTAGTTTCAAAAATTATGATTTTTTATGAAATTGTCCATACTATAGGTTGTGAGTTTTTCGAGACAAAAAAATGAAAATTTTAAAAATCGCTATAAGTTGATATTTTTCATTAAAACTCGATTATATTATTAAAGAATTATCGTTTTCTAGCAAAAATAGAATTCATTATTAAAAAAATACAAGTTTAGTAGCGAAAAGTCGTTTTTTAATCTTTTTCGTTTTTTCTTCGAAATTCAAAAAATCGAAAAAAATATTTATCTATATTACACCATCAAAATTCTTTTAAAAATTAATTGTATAGATCTTAAGAATTATTTATAGTAAACAATAATGGAAATTTTATTCTATATAAGTGTTCTAAAATGAAAATTATCAATGATCATTCAATTGATATATGAATGGCATGAAATGAGCATAATTCAGGATTTTTTCCAAATAAAATTCGTCCGACGTTCAAAAATGTAATTTTAATCATTGATTCATTATATTTTATGACCCAGCTTTGATTTTAAATGAAAAAAATGGATTTTATAAAATGTTGATTTTTTATGAAATTTCCATACTATAGGTCATGGTTTTTTTGAGGTAAAAAATTGAAAATTTTAAAAATCGCTGTAAATCAATATTTTTTATTACAACATGATTATATTAGTAGAAAATAATCGTTTTCTGGTAAAAACAATATTCATTACTGAGAAATACGGTTTTTATAGCCGAAAATCGATTTTTGATCATTTTCGTTTTTACTTCGAAATTCAAAAAATCGATACAAATATTTATCTACATTACTCCATCAAATTTCTTTTAAAAATTAATTGTATAGATCTTATTAATAATGGATTTCTTAATAATGGAAATTTTATTCTATATAAGTGTTCTAAAATGAAAATTATTAATTATTATTCGATTGAGACATAAATGGCATGGAATGAGCATAAATTAGAGTTTTTTCAAAATAAAATTTGTCCTACGTTCAAAAATGAGATTCTAATTATTGATTCGTCATATTTTATAGCTGAATTTTAATATTAAGTGAAAAAAATGAATTTTTAGCAATATTTATTTTTCATGAAATTTTCCATACTATAGGTCGTGGTTTTTCTGAGGTAAAAAATTGGAAATTTTAAAAATCACTACAAATCGTTCTTTTTTATTAAATATGGATTAAATAAATACAAAATAATTATCTTTCAGTAAAAATTTAATTCATTATTGAGAAATACAAATTTCTGTAGCTAAAAATCGAATTTTGATGATTTTCATATTTTTCTCGAATTTCAAAAAATCGAAAAAAATATTTATCTACATTACATTATCAAATTTCAATTAATAATTAATCGTATAGACCTAAGACATTATTTTTAATGAACAATAATAGAAATTTGATTCTATACTATTTTTAAAAAAATGGTTTTTCGTCTCCGAAGTGATGTGAAAATTTCGTGGTTTTTCATGAAGTAAAAAATTGAAAATTTTAAAAATCACTACAAATTATTCTTTTTTATTAAATATGGATTAAATAAATACAAAATAATTATCTTGCACTAAAAATTATATTCATTATTGAGAAATACAATTTCTGTAGCTGAAAATCGATTTTTGATGATTTTCATATTTTTCTCGAATTTCAAAAAATCGAAAAAAATATTTATCTACATTACATTATCAAATTTCAATTAATAATTAATCGTATAGACCTTAGAAATTATTTTTAATGAACAATAATAGAAATTTGATTCTATACTATTTTTAAAAAATGGTTTTTCGTCTCCGACGTGATGTGAAAATTTCTTTTCCAAACTTTTCCGAGAAATACCGACGTACAAATTTTATAAAATATTAAAATTAGCAAAAAATGGAAAAAACAGATTTTTAGACCAACTTTTCGAACAGTTTTTCGTACAAAATATATTTTATTTGTATTAGCATTAGATTTGAATGCACATCAAACCACTAATCTATAATAATCTTTATCTACACAGAAGCATTAAACTTTTTAAACATTTTCTTCTTCATAACTTATTGTTAAACAGAAGCAAGTTCAAGGGTCGAATAGGGGCGGAACCCTCTGGTTAATTAAAATACATTTTAATTCATACTGTGGTGTAGGGGATGATAAATCATATGTGTAAAGTGAATTTGCCACAATAGCAATTATTGAACACTTTTTCAATATTCTGTAATATTAGGGATGATAATTTATTTGTGTGAGTGATTTTTCCATAATTCTAAAATAAATTGTACTAAAGGACTAGTCGAAAAAATATAAAATTCCTTCATAATGACTCAAATGACACTGAATAGTTTTGACACATTTATTTTCTAATTATTATTTACTATCATTCAATTTCATTTGAACCACCCTATAGTGAACAAATGTATTTTTTAATGGTTCTTTTCTAAACCATACAAAAATAAATTTTGATTACATTAGTTATGTGATAGTTAAAAAAATTCATTTTTTCCTTGTTTGAAGTTCATCCCCCTATTGTCATTTGTTCTTTTTGGAAATATAATTCTTTGTTATGTCTATCATTCACATATATATATATATATATATATATATATATATATATATATATATATATATATATATATATATATATATATATATATATATATATATATATATATGTATATACAGGAAGACGAACAAATAACGCCGTAATAATAAATAGCCGTGACAGAAAGTACAGACGTTGCGCGATTATGAAACGGCGGGAGACGCCACGGCGAGGTTGTTGCGTCGAGTGGAGGGGGTGCGGTCGGACGGTCACAGCCTTCTATATACATACATAAATTTGAGTGTGTATGTATGTATATGTTATGTATGTATGTATGTATATATTATACACACTCATATACACACACACACAAAACACAATGTTCGGTTACTGTGAAAAATGTATATTTTTAGGTAGATTTTTCCCCGCCGTAGACGGTTTTGTTGTTTGTGCAAAAGAAAAAAGAAAAACTCGTTTTCGATACACGGATGGATAGATTTTTGGGTGAAAGGGTCGAAAAGTGATGGATAAGTTGCCGCGTCTATTTACGTGCGCAAAACATCATAAACATGTTTGTTTAATAACGCCTGTTTTTTTTTTTACGTAATTTATTATTGTTCAATATTTGGGAAAGTGCTTTGTAAATATACCCGTCTATTTATACGTTTAGACTGTATATGAAAACGTCGATAAGCGTTTAAGACCTTTTCTAAATTTGTACTCCAGTAAAAATGTATTTTTAGCATTTGTTTCAAATACAAAGAATATTTTATATAATGATAATAATAAAATCCGTTTGAAAATTAATACGCGAAAATGTCAACGGGACAATTTGTTTTCACTTTATGCTTCTTTTAATCTGTTCTTGTGTGTACGTATTTTTTAAGTACACACACACACACACACATACACATAAGTACAAACAAAAACATATATACCTATATATATATATATATATATATATATATATATATATATATATATATATATATATAATACAAATACATACAAGTACTCAACATATAAATTCAAAATAATGTCATAAAAATGTTCATATTATAAAATAATATTGTGGAAAAGCACGATATTAATAAAATACTAAATTACCTCCCTTATGTTCAATTTCTATAAATAGTTCAACATATTTCATTATTATTTTTGAAAAAAAAATTATACATAAATACGAGTTTTTTCAAATCTCTC
>CP092087.1:1025000-1177500 GCA_029203775.1 Neoneuromus ignobilis | reverse complement strand
GTACGTACTTTTGTTCTATCAAAATTAAATTTATTACAAAATCAAAAAATAAACATAATAAGAAATTATATTTTTTCAAATAAATTAATTATTGCTAATTTAATATACGAAAAAATCATCAGATAGAATTTTATCTCTTTAGCACATTTTTTTTTTTTGAAAATATGAAATAAGAGAAGGGGAAAAGTATTCGTACGATTTTATTAAAAATATTTTTTTATTTGTTAAAAAAACCTTCGTTAATAATATTTCGTATGCATTTCTCTTTTCTTATTTATAGCCTATAAAACATTTTGACATATTATCAATCAATATTCTTATATAATCTAATGATATACTTTTTAACGCTTTTTTGATTTTAAATAAAATTCTTCTTTATTCTTCATCTCAAACCAATTAATTTTTGAGTCCAAATAATCTTATAATTTGTCAATAGGGTTCAGATTCGAGATCTTCCCTCACCATTCCAATATTTTAAAATATTCATTTTGTAATTTTAGATGTATGTTTGGAGTCATTATCATGTTTGAAGATGTATTCATCTCCCAATTCCAAATTTTCCACTGAATTTATCAAATTACTCGATAATATTTTAATATCAAATCCACCTGTTTTTTAAATTGATTTTGACCAGATTTATCATACTATTGTAATCGAAGCAGCCTCACACCAATGGTTCAGAGAGAATACAGTTTTTGAGACCTTAAAGATTCAGCTGAATTTATTCGAACTCTTTGGCATCTTTTCTCATTTTTAAACTGGAACTTACTCTCATCACTTCAAAGAACCTTTCTCTAAAAAGATGTAATATATTCAGATACTTTTTGGAAAATTGCATACTGACTCCTCTGTTCTTCTTGGAGATAGAGATTTTTATCTCTAAAATAACTCTCAAATTTCATTTATTTTACGTTTACTTAATTTTCACTTCAAAATTTTTCTCTTCGAAAAGGCTGTAATATATTCGGTAGGCAAGTATCTCCCTTCCGCTTTTTTTTTTATTTTTTTTTTGTACATAGCTGCGAAATTCAAAAGACCAGAAGGCGGAAGGGAGATATTTGCCAACCTAATATTTAGGTACTTTTTGATAAATTGCACACAGACCTTGTTTTTCTTAGAAATATAAAGTTTTTGGCTTTAAAATAGCTCTTAAACCCTTGTTATTTTAATCTTCGCTTGTTTATTTTTTAAAAATATCACATTTTTTTATTTCCTTGATTTTTTTTGTATATAAACTAAGATCATTTTGCATTTTTCTGACTATATGCACATCATCCCATTTAGTAGTTTTTCATGGTCTACCAATTTTTAAAATAACTCTCAAACTTTATTCCTTTACTTTTCGCTTAATTATCTTTTTAAAAATGTTATAGTTTTACATTCCATTCATTTTATTTATCTATAAACTAGGATAATTTTGCATCATTCTATCTATATGTTTATCATTTCATTTTGCAGTTTTTTTTGTTAATCAATTCTCTGCAAATTAATGATAATTTTTTTTCAATCGCTGAATATATTACCTAATGATACTCCGGTATTTCAATCATTTACAATAAATTTCCTCATATCGTTAGAAATTTCTCTCGTTTTTGGCATGTTGTCTATCCTAACGTCACAAACTATAAAACTTTTACGATCAGAACATTGATAAATTATTCATGCGTTACTTACGCCACATACAAAACAAAAAGATTTAGTTAAATCGTTATTTAAATGAAATCCTCAATTAAAACATAAACGTACGAATATTTTTTATCCATACAGAAAACAATACTTGTAATTAAAATCTAGCAAAAGAGGATTAAGAAAAATTTTCTTCAATAATAACAATTTACCACAATTAATTCAAACTATATTACTCATAAAAAGAGTTTTACTCAGTATTAAAAAGAGTACGAATAGTTTTGTCTGCGATTGTATATATAGGGTGTCCTATCAAAAGCACACACTTATCATCGTTCAAAAAAACATCATCACTCAATCAAAAAGATGCTTTTTATTTAAATCACTTAATCAAAATTATCACTTAATCAAAAAGATGCTTTTTTTTCATCGTTCAAAAAAACATCATCGCTCAATCAAAAAGATGCTTTTTATTTAAAACTAAGTTGTACGCTTTTGATGGTACACTCTATATATATATATATATATATATATATATATATATATATATATAATGTATGTACGACAAAAAATATGCTTGTAATACACGAACATTAATATTATATGTAATAATCATATTATAAGGGTATATATTTTTATCACAGAATTTTTTTAAAAAATAAAAATAGCATCAATATTTATTTAGACAGTAGTAAAAATATAGGAATTATTATTATTTATTTCAATTATATCAAAAGTATCACTTTTAATTAAAATAATTCAATGTTTCTAACACAGTTATAAATCATCCTGATTGAATGATTATTACTATTAAAAATATTTTTAAATAATATAAATATTCATTATATATTCATATAATCGTATCAAGGAAAACCTGTATTAATTACACGTATTTAAAGATAATTTCAAAAATATTTTAAACAAATAACTATGTTATTTTTGAGATACTTTTTTGAATTAAATTATTTTTTCCGTAAATTACTTAAAATTTTAATTAAAATCATTACAAAAATTGATTTTATAATGGAAAATGTTGTATGTCAAGTTTGAATTCCAACTTTGTCATATTCTTCAGTGAGCCAGTGTGTTAATTAATTATAACTATTATTAAATTGATACACGCACATTATGTACATACAAATACACACACACATATATATATATATATATGTGTGTGTGTGTGTGTGTATGAATACATGTTTGTAATATATACGTACTATTTACAACTTTCGACAACCTTGTGATAGATAAAAACTTCTATTTTTCAATTTTAATAATAAATTCCTTCTTAATATACACAACTGAAGATTGAAATATTCAAGTACTTTTATTTCTACCATAATAATAAGAAAAATAAGGAATTAATGGTCAATATTTTTAATATAATAAATATTTTATTTGGATTTAAATACGAATTTTGAATTAAAATAAACAATTTTATTTTGCCAAATATTTTTGTTGAAATCTTTTTTTTTATAATTATAATTTTTAATAAAATCCACAGACAATAATAATAATAATCATATATCTACATTGGATGACATTTCCTAAAACAAAATTTCTAGTTTTGAAAAAATTCTATTAAAATATTTTATGTTTTTACTGGAATTTCTAAAAACTGTAATTAAGAAAAACAGTATTTTGAAAATACAGGTAAAAAAAAGAATATTTTTTTATAATTATGCATATTTATTTTAATCCTCAGTGTTTCAATAATAATATTACACCTACTTAGCATAAAAATTTCGAAAGCAAAATTCTCAACTTTGGAACAAATCATTATATCAAAATATTTTACGTTTTCAATCAGATTTTTTAAAGCAATAATTGGTGAAAATGATATATTGAAAATACAAGCATAAAAAGCAGAAATATTTCTTTCAATCTACAGTCATTTAATAATAATAGTAATACTACATCTGCTAGGATAACATTTTCGATAGTAAAATTTCCAATTTTTTTAAAAAAAACTTATATTAAAATATTAAACATTTTTAATCAGATTTTGAAAAGCATGAATTTGTGAAAATGGTGTATTAAAAATACTAGCACAAAAAGTAAAACTTTTTTTTTAAATATACATATTTCTTTTAATCTACAGTCATTCAGTAGTAAAATATAATAAAGCATTATTAGTTTCAATATTCAATCATCGTATTTTTAATATAAACAGGCGATAATTTTGCATATTTCAGTTAACAAAGCATATTTGAAATGAAATATGAAGCTCAAGTCAACAAACTTGAAAAATGCAAGTATGTTTACAAAATATGTAGATATTAATTTATCGCAATATTTATTTTGTTTATATATATATATATATATATATATATATATATATATATATATATATATATATATAGGGTTGCTCAAATAAGACTGAAGGATAGTAAAGAATAGCAAATGATAGTAAGTAAATATTTCAGTCTTCTTTGGGTCACCATATATATATATATATATATATATATATATATATATATATATAAAGAGAGAAAGAGAGAGAGAAAGAGAAAGAAAGAGAGAAAAATAATTCCAGGAGCAACTCCATATATTTTCTTCTATTTCCATCAATGTATTTTCAATTTATAATTTAGTAATAATATTACTAATATTTAAAAATTTAATCATTACTGAAACATTTAATTAATTTCAGTTGTTTATTCTCTAAAATGAAATGATTTATATATACCTATACTTACATATAATATATTATTAAATTTAAAATCTAATAATTAATAATTGATTTCAAAAACTGTTTAATAATTATTCTATTTTATATTTCTATAACTTTTCTAAATTGAAAAACATAGACAAATGTTATTTCTATGGCGCCCGACATATTTGTTCTATACAATTGATACAGTTAAGCCTGACTATTAATTGAACAAAGAAAGAAAGTTAATAATAATTACTATCAGTTAATGTAGATTAAGAAAACAATTAATTCGAATGCATTTATTGAAAAATATTTCAAGTGATTGTTGAAAAGTAGTTTTTGAATGATAATCAATTTCAATTCCGTTTTAATAAATTTTCCACTTTTAATTTTTTTCCATAAACCAAACACAAACGTTTTTTTTCATTTATAATACTTAATATTTATAATTACAAATTATTGAACTAAATAATAAAAAGTTTAATTAATGCTAGACAAAATAATAATTGATTTTGATATAAAAAAAATGTAATCAAATATTAATGTATGTACTATTTAATATTTTTAATAACGTATTTCAGAAGCATATATATATATATATATATATATATATATATATATATATAGAGAGAGAGAGAGAGAGAGAGAGAGAGAGAAATATGTATATAATAATTATAATTCCATCGAATTACAAAAGAAAATCATGTCGTGTCTCAAAAGAAAACAAAATTTTAATTTCTGTTATTCATATATTGTATATCTTGTAAAAGCTTTCCTTAAAAATGTATAAATCCAATTTTAAAGAAAAAAAATAATTCCAGATACACTCATTTAAAACATATTGAATATTCTTCGAACGATTTTTTTAATTTCGAAATTTAATTTTTTTTTTTTGGTGTATGATCAAAGGTATAAAAATGTTTTAAATTTATAAAAGAGTATAAATTAGTATATATACACACAAACATATATATATATATATATATATATATATATATATATATAAATGTGTGTGTAATTGTAATTACAAATATACAAAATATAAATGTATGTATATAATAATTGAAAATATACCGAATTACAAAAGCAAACGCTGTGATGTCCAAATGAAAACCAAATTTTATTTTATGTTATTCATATATTGTATATATTTGAAAGGCTTTCTTTAAAATGTTGAAAATTCATTGATTTTTTATTTTTTAATTTAATTTTTAATTTTTTCAATGTAAGATCAAAAACAAAAAATATATTACAATATATAAATGAGTATACATACACACACACACATACATACATACATACATACATACATATATACATACATATATATATATATATATATATATATATATATAAACACATACATACATACATACATACATACAGTCCATAATTGATAAATATATTATAAGAAAGCATCTGAATAATTTTTTTAAAAAAATATTTTAATATAAACTCTACTAGTGTTTAAAATATCTACTAATTTTAATAAAACAATTTGAAATATAATAAAAATTAATTACTACAGTAAATACACACATTTATATACATATATAATAAGAAGAGGAGAAGGAGGTAGAAAGGGAAGGTAAGGGAGAGAGAGAGAGAGAAAGGAACCAAAATTAGACTGGAAAATAATAAAGAATAGTAAATAATAATAAGCAAGTAAACATTTTTAAAACATTCAGTCTCATTTAGACCACTCTATTATTATTATTATTATATATATATATATATATATATATATATATATATATATATATATATATATATATATACATAAATAATATATTTATGTGTGTGCATGTAAATTAATAATTGATAAATACAATATATAATAAGATATAAATATATAGGTAAATATTTTAAATAGTATTTTAATATAGCATCTAGTGATGTTTAAATTATCTATTTAATTTAAGAAAATAAACTGAAACGCAAAAAAGATTATTGAAATAAATAGCACTTACTCACATACACATACATATATATATATATATATATATATATATATATATATATATATATATATATATATATATATAATGTTGTGAGAGAAAGAGGGATTGGCCAAAAGTCACTTTATCATTTCGAAAAATCGTACATTTTGCTTCTAATAATTTTAATATTTTTTCTTTTCCCGAAATAACATTTAACCTAAAAAGGTTATACACATTTGTGAAACTATGATAATTTTGAAAAATCTTTCTCCAAATCGCCTTATCTCCAAATTTGGAGTTATAAATCGCCTGACCTCACACCACCGGACTATTTTTTGTGAGGTTATCTGAAAGAGCTAATTTATATTAATAAGCTCAACACTGAAATGAGTTAAAATACATCTCTGATAAAATTTTAAATGAACTAATGACAATTTCTGTGAAATTTGTGAACGGTTCAAAGATGGTAATTTAATGAATGTATAGGTTGTATCCCGTCAAGAGCGCACACTCATCATTGCTCAAAAAAAAATCATTGCTAACTCAAAAAAATTCGTTTTATTTAAAAATTAAACTGTGTGCTTCTGAAACAACTAAAACACCCTAACACCCTCTGAAACTCCTTCTGAAAACACCCTATATATCTCCATACCCAAATTTAAAAAAAATGATCTAATAAATATAATTTTTTAATCAAAATTTGAATTTCTATTAATTTTTACATAATTACAAATCAAAAGAAATCACAAAGTGACTTGTATATAAATATATATATATATATATATATATATATATATATATATGTATAATTACATATGTGTGTATGTAAGTTTATAACTGATACATTATAAAATGTTATCCAGATAGACTTGAAAAATATTTTAATATAAAATCTAGTAAGGTTTAAAATATCTACTAGTTTTAAGAAAATAAATTAAAACGTAATAAAAAGTAGTTACTATAGTAAATAACATATATATATATATATATATATATATATATATATATATATATATATATAAAGAGAGGGGGAGAGATGTGTGAGTGTATGTTTATTTAGATAACTAATACATTATTTAACACCATGTTGCATTAAGTATACATTTGTGTTTAATTTCACAAAATATCAAATAAGTAATGTATAATTTAATACATAAAAGGTGAAATTGCTATATTTAAAATCTACAAATTATATACACAAATTCATTAATAAAATTAGTTTATTCTTCTATATAAATAAATTAAATTTATTTGTAAATACTAAAAATATTTTACTCTTGATATATATGGTCATCCCAATGTGACGACTAGATTTGTGTTTTATTAAAAATACACACACAAAAGAAAATATACACATGTTTACCTTTACACCATCCTATACATATGTTTCTTTCAAATAAAAAATAAACTGAAGCGTCACATTTGGATGACCTTATATATGTATATATTTTTAAAATGAATCTATTTTGAAAGAAAAAAATCATTTAACAATTTATCTAAAAAAAATTTTCGTTGTATAATAAAAATATTTAAACCATATTTATAAACCTACTTAAAATGATACGAAATATTTAAAACAATTCCATTTCCAAAAGCCAATTCTAGAAGAATAAATTCAGTATATTTTTCTGTCGCATTTAATTTTACTTAGCATTTTCTCAATCAATTGAAAAGGAAAACAAATAGAGAAACTTCCTGTTGGAAGCTCTGCAAATGTTACCTTGACCAAGTTATATTCACAATGTTTCCAATCATGAATCTTCAACTCTTCGACAACAATAACTATTTTTCTCAGACATTTTTAAGATTTTTGAATATTTTCACAAAATTACAGTTTGTAAGTAACTGTTTTAGAAAAGATTATAAAATTTAAAAAAGACATTAAGTACAAGTATTCCAAATTAAACATATTTCACTGTCTGTGTTCTTATTCCAAAAAAATCCAAGGAACATTGTACTACGCAATATATTAAATTTATATTAACTTCTATATTTTTCAACTTGAATAAAAATATATAATGTCATCCAAATGTGTCGTCTAAATTTGTGTTTAATTAAAAAGAAACAAAATAAATTATACACATGTTTCCTTATACACCACTCTATATATATGTTTCTCTTTAATAAAACAAAAATCTAGGCGTCATATTTGGATCAGCCTATATTTAAAACGAGTATTGATATATGTTATATACGACTTCCATTTATGTATTGTATTTTTGATTTATTAAATAAATTTCGTTAATAAATTATATACTAAAAAAGTTTTTAACTTAACACTTATATGTGTACTTTGTTTCAATAAATACATTTATGTAATTTAAATGAAATGAAATAATATTTGCATGTATATACATACATATGTTTACATACGAATACAAATATTTTTCGTTACACATATTATATATATATATATATATATAAATGTTTAAAAACCTTTTTGTTAAATACATTTCAATTGTATTAAAATATAATTCACTAAACTAAAACACGATTGTACTAAATAAAGACTCGCTGAAAGCAACAGTACCTTGGAGCCTAGCCAAAAAAACACACGATGGAATATCGTTTGTTTTATTGATTATATTTCAATAAACGTACATATTACGAAAACGACTATTTCCTTTTAGAAAATGTATCGTTTCCAAATACGAAATCGTTTAATAATTCGGGTTCGAGTAGCCGAAACGAGATTAAGACGAAAAATCGATCCTAGCAACTAATTATACGAAATGGACGACGTGCATTTCTTTCTAAAATGTAACGTACAAAAAAAAAATCGTATTGCAGAAAAGAAAAAGCAGGCAAAATATCATGAAACTATAACGAAGCGGCCATGATATCACCGAACATACAAATAACGTCCTTATATCAATACAAGATTAAGTAGCTGAAATTTTAACCAATAGAAAAATAATATGTTACATACACATACACACATTGTAAATAATTACATAGAAAAATTAAGATTACACGTACACTCACTCACACACACATATATATTTATATAATTATATACACATATATATATATATATATATATATATATATATGTGTGTGTGTGTGTGTATGTATGTATATGAGAATGTGAGTGTGTGGAATGGAAATTTACCGGATTTCGATATTTCCTAATTAGATTCTCACTTGAATATAGCTTTAAATGAAAAAAACGAACAAGACCTGAATTTCTAAACTTAAACCAACTGACCAATCACAGAGCAGAATAAATCCAATGACATTGAAACACATACATACATATGTATATTACATACACACACACACACACACATATATATATATATATATATATATATATATATATATATATATATATAAACACACACACATTCACATTCAAACATTAATACGCAATGATACACAATCAAAAATAAAACGTAAGAAAAACTTGAAAAATCAATAAATATGATCACTTTTTCTTAAAAATTATTTTCTTATTCGATAAGAACATTTTCCACTTGAATAAAAATAAATAAGTAACCAAAACAGATAAATATAGAATATTCCTGTTCAACTGACGATTTTCTACGAATTAAATATGAATGTACGTAATTTATTTTTATGTTTTATATTTTTTGTATGTATATAGATACATATATACATACATATATATATATATATATATATATATATATATATATATATAATGTAGGCGCGTTTTTTGGATGACCCTATGTATACAATATATATATGATAATTATTTCACTCACATCGAATTAACCGCACTAAAACGAAATAAACATATAACGAAAAAGCACCACCATGCACAAATTGCAAAAAAAAAAAAAACATACGGCTGAAAACACTATTAAAATTTGATGAAAAGAAAATGAAAAGTAAATAATGTATCAACTCACATATAATCAACTTTAAAATTGTACGTGTGCAATGCTGAAGAACTGATTTTCTCTGGATATATTGTTGTCGAAAAAAACCGTTGTCTGTCAATCTTCAGTTCTCATTGCATACTACTTGCGCACGTTAGAAATATAGTGCAAACAGAGGTGAGTGCATATCCCAGCACGCTACCGCCTCTCATACTATCTACTACTGTTGCACTTATACTTGCAGTTTGGTTGTTGCAACGATCCAGTGCATATAGTGAACGACGCGCTGCATTCTATTTGCTGCATAAGGCCTCCGTCTGACCCTGACACTCTTTAAATTCAACCAACATCTGATCGCGCGCGTGCATTACACGAGAGACACATCGTGGAACAGAAAAAAAGTACATACATTCGTACACATCCCGACAGATTTGAATTGTTCGAAGACGAAATGTTGACGCCATCTTGTCAAGAACGACGTACATGTATGGGTGCATAAACGAAATGCACTTTTTTTTTCTTTAGGTCAACGTTCAATCATCGAATAATGTGCATAAAACGACAGTGCTCGGTAAAATTATGATATCTAGGTCAGTGATACGAGCTGTTGAGTGTTTTTAATGTTTTCATTCGCATTTTCAGGCAAATTCAGACAAAAACAACTGCAATTATAAGCTGAGCGCCATTATGTACGGATACCTGTACTCGAGTCATTATAAATCCGTCGATATGATTTATTATCTACAAATACGATCGACTTACATCATCTCTTTTTCTAGTATACACTTTATCATTAATTTAATTAATATCTATAATAAATCTTTCACTGCAATCTGAAGTGCATAACACTGCATCATTGCGACAATAAAATTTAAATTACTGCACTTTCTTCTTTTCAAACAATACTACAATTAAACAAACTGATTTAGATACTTAAAATATTCCTTATTCGAATAAAAAGTTTCCTTTCTTTAAACTATACCTTACTGACCATTAAATTTCAATTAAAATCAATGTTTATAATATATGGTCATCCAAATATGACGCCTAAATTTGTGTTTTATTAAAAAAAAACATGTTTATAGGTGGTGTATAAGAAGATATGTGTATAGTTTCTTTTATTTATTTTTAATTAAAAACAAATATGGGCGTCACTTTTGGATGATCCTAAATTTTTCATTATTGTAAATAATTTTGTAAAATCTGAATTTATTAAAAAAAATTGATCTTTTACTAAATTTTTGAAATAATTTTTTCATGATAAAAATATAAGGTAGTTTAAATAAGATTTAAAGAAAGTAAATGCATGTCTAAATCCTTTAATTCCATTTGAGTCGTCTAAATTTAGTCGACTAATTTACTCTTGAACGAATTAATTACTCTTTTTAACACTAGATTTTATAAAATTCTTTAAAAGTCACCCTTGTTCATTTTGTACCTTAAACTAGTAAAATGAATAACTTTATTACTTATCTTTACATAAAATTGGGCCATTAATTAATTTATTTAAAAAAGAATTCAAACACACAAATTTTATTATTTTTTTAATTCTAGTAAAATATTTTCGTCTACTTTAATCCACTTAAAAATTTAAAAATGAACAATAAATGTACATAATTTTAAATAAAAAAAATTATATATGCAATTTAATAACAATTTCCTAATCATTTTGTTCTCTGAACTAATATAATAAATAAATCATTCACTTATACTTTTATAAAATATTATCATATTGGATTGAGTGATTAATTTATCTAAAAAATATTTTGAAAAACGAAAACTTAACTATTTTTAAATCTTGGTACAAAGTTTTAAATTATTTGAATCAATTTGAAAATTTCAAATATACATAATTTTAAATACAGATTAATAAATATGTTTTTTTTTTTGGTGTGATAGAACTTTAAATTGAATCCCTATCGACAGTTCTATCTAACCTAAAAATATTTTTTAATAATAGTAATTCTTTTATATATATATATATATATATATATATATATATATATATATATATCACTAATTTGGAACTTACAGATATGACAAAGCTCATGTTTGGATAAATAAGAGAAAATCATTAGAAAAATTATTGATGTAGAATAGAAAAAAGGCAATAAATTAATGGGGGTAGAAATTTTTAAAAGGCGCCTTTATTCAGTAGTAAATAGCAAGAAATTGATGATGATGATAATTATATGATGTATACACGAGGGTCATTTGATAAGTATGGTCAATTTTCAATTTATAAATTTAATAAAATTTACATATTTAATTAAATTTTTCAATTTAGTTTTTCTTACTTTTTTACCATATTAATCAAACGACCCTCGTATATTTATATATATATATATATATATATATATATATATATATACATGGCCATCCAAAACAAGTACTTACATGTTTTATGTTTCATATGTCTATATCTAGGCGTCACATTTGAATGACTCTATATATAAATAGATAAGATATTTTTTAAGCGAAATCGAAATTCACATTTAAATCAATTGAAATTTCTATCTCGTTTAAAAAACATATAAGTTAACCCAGATGAGACAAATATATAACCTATATTCTTGGTTTACATTTTTCAATCTCATTCGAGCCACCTTACATAATGTTTCATTTTACAAAATTCCATAAAATTTCTTAGGGTGGAAGCTTATTTATATGAACCATAAACTCTGTCATTTTTTTCTTTCATAACAACTTAAAAAATACATAAAATAAAATGTAAATATTTAAAACCAAGTGTCAATTAAAAATTATGAACTATCAGATAAAAGCATTCAATTCGAAATATATTTTACAAAGAAACCAACTCGAGTGCATCTGCGTGCACGCACATGTTTCACATCGATATAATAAATATTCATCGCTTTTTTTAAATAATTAACAATTCATATCAAATGATAAAGAGTAACGTAATATAAAAATAATAATACTGACGATTCCGAAAACTGCGAAAATTATATCAGTTTATTAATTAATCGTGCTCGGACACCTGGTGAAACGTGTATAATTACAATTTTAAATAAAATTTTAGTAATCCGCCAATATGTCTGAATGCGTAACGTGCAGGTGAAATAAATATAAAAAAATGTATTATACATTTTTTTTAAATAATAAATAATTATACATGGGCCGTGAATTAAAATATACTTTCGCTTTATGTCAGTCAAAATGTGTTCAGTAATAATGAAAAAAGTATTATATAAAATACTTACAAACGTATATACATATATAAATTAACGAAATGATTACAAAAAATATCCATATAAATATTACAACTAGCAACAAAGAAGTCGTGCAGATATAAGAAGCAATGACCTGCGTATAAAGAAAATGCAAAATTTAGTATTCTAGAAATATAAATAGCTAAAAATATTGTTGATTAATAAAGCATGTCAGAATTTAAGGAATTCGCTGCAATCGGAACAGTGAATATAAACTAAAAGAAGAATGTTTGATTTTTCTTTTAATTAGAATTTTACTAAAAATAATCAATATGTGTATGAAAAAGAACATTCTTGGAAATGTTTTTTGCTCGATTGTATACTAAATTTATTTAATAACTCAGTTTTAAAATAAACATTTTTTTGTATTCAAATAGAAATTATTGACATGGACTTTTAGATTTCATAAAGAAAATTATTGAAATTTTGATTTATTGTTTTTTTAAAAAAACTATATTACAGTTTTTGCTTGTTTTAAAACTATGGCAAAATCACTTTAACACAAAAGAATTTTTCACCCCAAACACCACAATATGTTATAAAATGTTCAATAATCGCTTATTGAATTTTTACTTTGTTGTGTATGAAAATAATGAGCTAATGTGGATTTCTATGGCAATGCAATAATTATCAGAACCTTTTTGTTATAAAATGGTTTAAATATGACGCTATACAATTTTATAGCAAAAAGACTGACGATGATGAAAAACCTTTCAGCTTCATTTGAACCACTCTATATAGTCTGTCTTCTCAAAATACCTCATAACCAGAACAAGTGGTTATTCGATTAAATTTTCATCCGATTAATCAACTGACTAAAAAAATAATCATAATATTTTAGTTATTTTTTTCAAATAAAAATTTAGTGGAATGAAAATTTAGTCAGATGAAGATATAAAAAACCGTATAAAATCTCAATTCAAGTTTTTTCTTTCCTTATGTTTTTTTTTCAGAAATAAATTTCTTTGTTAAACAGAATTCATCGCATTTCATTGCCTAAAAGATGGAATAAAAAGTGAGAATGAAGTCCTTATATATGTTTCATTTTAACCGTTATACATAATTAAAAAATCATTATATTTTATTAATAATTATTAAAACTAAATTTCATTAGAATTCAATAAAAAAATATTTGTAATTTCTTCAAATGAAATAATTTTATTTCAAAATTTGATTTTTATGTTTTAATTTTTTTATAATGATTTAATAGTCATATTTAATTGTTTAATTAATATTGTACAAATTTGAATATCCAAATCAATCCATTTATTAGTCACTAGTCACAGATTAATTTTAAAAAGAGTGATTTCAAATCACCAGTTTTATTAAACGACTAACGTCTAATAAATTATTAATAACTGCTAATTAATTTAAAATGACTAAAATTTTAATCGTTAGTCGTAAATCGGATAATTTTTTTCTTACTTTAGTATTTCAATTATTTTAAGTAATTTAGAATTATTTTTTAAAAATTCTGTAATAAAGTGAAAATAAAGTATGAGGATAAATAATATATAAGTTTAAAGAAATATGTGTATAGGGTATTTTTTGTGTATTTTTTTTAATAAAACACAAATTTAGGTATCACATTTAAATGATTATATATATAAATTTATAAAAATATAAATAATGTCAATATTTGTCTAGTACTGTGATTAATTTACTTTTATACAAATGAATCACTCAATTTCAGAACACAATTTTATTGAAAATGTTAAAAATTAATAATATCTTATGGTGTTAACTTTAAATGATTTAGTGATATTGAAAGTGATTTTTAAAAAATATATTTCATTCTAGAAAAATAAACTCATTATATAGGATAGCCTAAATGAGACAAAGATCTTTTTATTTTTCGAAAATGGTACTGTCTCCGTCTCCACGTTGATGTGAAAATAATTTAAAATCAATCGTTTAATCAATCACTTGAATCATTAGTCATCAATCGAATAATTTTCACCCTACTTTTGAGATTTGTTAAGAGCAAAGCAACTGATTGTTAATTATTTAAAAAAATTGTAAATCATTTTTCTCAAATAAATATGTAAACATTTATATCAAAAATTCGAAAAAGATAAATCAAGAAAATACCTTAAGTAAATTTCTCAAATTACATTATTTGTAAAAAAAACTTCTTCTTCAAATCGTACTTCAATAAATATCTCTCTGAATCTTTCCTACCAGTCAATTTTACAATTTTAATCGAATTTCAAGGTCAGTGTTCAGTTTCATATTTACATAACTGTTAATGAAGTGTTTGAATAGAAGAAAAGAAATAAAAAATAACATTGTTGTTTTACGTATTTGCATTAAATTACAAGTATTTATATGCATATTAGCCACATAAAATCACTTGTTAAATACATGTTAAAATGAAGCAACTACTGGAGATTAAGTAAACAAACGAGATACACCAGTAGTTACATAGATATATGTAGATAGTTAATAAGTTATGAGTTCATATCTGGACGTGTAGTACTAAGATTGTAGCAAATATTGTCTGTAATATAATTTAAATACTTTGTTCTATATTCAAATGCATACAGGTAATATGTTTTGTTTATAAAATGGATTTGAAATTTTGTCACATTCTAAAGATTTAATTATTTTATATTCAAAAGAAACATTGTACAATATTTGAGATTATATACGAAATTATTTTTCATTCATATATTATCTGAGTGAATTGATATGAAACATTATATAAATTGGCTCAAATGAGACTGAAGGATGTAAACCAGGATTGAAGATTATATTATCAATCTCATTTCAAAAAAAATCTTTATAATCATTTTAAAATTACTCTATTAATTTATAAAAATAAGATTATTTTTTATTTTTTCACAAGTATCTGTTTTTTAGATAAAATATAATTTTAATTTAAACCACAAAATTTAAAAATACATTTTTAAAAACCACATATGTGAGATTGTGATTTTCATACATTTTTTTGATTCATGAGATACTAAGTCATGAACTACAATTATTACTGGCAAATATATACAGCTACATATTATGAATTTTACGAATAAAAATCAATTATACTATTTTTTAATATAGTTTGATTTCTATATAAATTATTGATTAACTGTAGAAGTAATTTAATTGATGTAAGACGTTAATGAAATTTGATTAAAAAACATAATTTATAGAATGTAAATATGTATATATAAATTATATTCTTGTTATGATATTCTTTTTTATATATAAAAAAAACATTAAATGTTATCAGAGTCTGTAAAAAAATTCTGAAAAAATATTTTTCTAAAAACGTATAAATATTTCTGTATGCATTTTTTTTATTTTCCATATAAAATTTTATGTGAATAAACTCTCGTCGCATGAATAATATTTGAAGTGCATTTATTTAGCATTGCGATATATGTATGTATATTTTTTTCTTATCAATTCGTAGCCATAGCGGGAGCTGAAACAAAATATTAAAGTGAGAGTATGACTAACCTCAACAGGTCAATGTACTAAACAAGGACATTATTCTTACAATAATTCTTGTTTACGCCAATTTTATTTATTTTGACTATCAGCGTGATTTTTAACAGTGTTCATACTGTACGATTATGTTTATTATTCCACGCATTTGTGTTCGATGCATTTTTTTATCGGTACAAGTCTTGTCTGAAGACGAAAACAAGAATGCATTGAACGATTGTACAGTCAATGGTATTGAGAAAGGCCAGTGATTTGAAAATATTTAGTAACGAAAATGAAATAATTCGAACGGTTTCCGTTTCGTGGCTCTTTGTTTATTTGTTTTTATATTTTCTTATCATCGATTCGAAGAAGTCGAATTATTCAACGAAAATTTGTGTACGAATGTTTTGTCTACAATTATGGCCTTTGTACGTTATTACTGAAAAAATTTTCGAGTTTCAGCGATTCTTAATTTGGTAAAAAATCAGACAATTGAAAAATAAAGTTCATTCACAGCAAAAAAAATTATTAAATATATACGAGTATATATACCGATAAATGTTTTCAAAACAAATACATTATCTAGAATTATATACCTTTGTGTTGTTGTATTTATATCATATGTATATATTTGACAAAATATAACAAAAATAACAGTCCTAAGATTTTATAAAAACAAGTTTCAAAAAATAGAAGAGAACAATTGTAAAAATAAAAATCATAATCTATCCAAATACACTTTTATTAAAAAATGTTTTTATTTTTTTTAAAAAAATCTTTTTACAATGCAAATAGTATTACAAATTGGTATCAATTTCAAAATTCAATATCGAAATATATATGTAAATATGACAATCAAAAATTAGACATTTCTTTAACATAACTGGAATTTACACACAAATAAGTTATCACTCCCAACCCCACAAAATAATGAAATGTTCAATAATTACTTATTATATTTTGGTAGTAATTACTAAACATTTTTTATTATTTTATGGTATTGGAGGTGACAATTCATTTGTAAGAAAGTAAATTCGATAGTTACAAAAAAAAACTATACGAGTAAATAGCATGATTTAATGGAAGTTTTAAAAATTGAATATATTAACTTTTAGAGAAAAAACGATGTGATTATTAAACACTTTGCAACCATTGTGGTGTTGGGGATAAAAATCCACTTGTGTTAAATACATGACATGTCAGACAATTCAAAATCGTAAATTTTCTTGTTCGAATTAAACCGCTTGTATTTTTTTATTACAAAATAGGATATTACAAATTTAAGGAAACGACTTATCGTCAGAGGAATGTTCGTTGAAATATAAATAGAATGTTTATATTTCGATATAAATTTAATGTTAGTACAGAAGAGGAAACGTCGAAAATAGTAAAGGTAATACCCAAATCCATTTCACTGTATCGATATATTTAGCATGGAATAGGAAACGTTTTAACCATATGCCGATAATAGCTAACAGCTACATTTACACTGAATTACAGAAACGTCAGAACGGAATACATTTCTGAATAATGAATGATGGTAATTCGGTGTTTAAACAGAAAGTTTAATGGGAATAAGACAGAAATGTGGAATATGTGTTCACGTGCATTCAAAATCGATAAAGAATGATGTGTGTATATATACATACATACATACATACATACACACATACATACATTCATATATATATATATGCATATGCGGTAATATATTTTTCTAATGAAATTTATTTACAATTAATCGATTAGTAAATTAATCAGTAATGTATTAAATATTCCAATTAATTACATTTTCAATTCTGCAATTAATTTGAAATAGAGGTAGTTATTTTTCATGACATTCTGTTTAAATTTTATTCTAATAGAATATTTGAAAAAAATTACAATTGATGAATAAGATTTTCAATTTGATACTATTTTATTATTGGTAAATAAAGATCAATATTTAAGGTCATATATACAGGGTAGTTCAAATAAGACTGAAGAGTTATGAAGACATTTACATTTTATATCTTTCAATCTCATTTGAACCATATATATATATATATATATATCTACAAATGAGCAAAAATTAAACATATAATTTTAAGTTAAATTATTATAAAATAATATATATATATATATATATATATATATATATATATATATATATATATATATGATTTTCTAATAAGCACTTTAGAAATTAAAACAGAAATAAAACAAAAAGTATTTAATAAATTAGTTATTTATTTTTTTAATTTTTAAGCATATTCTATGGCATTAATGAGGGAACATAATTTTATTCATATGACCACTACGACTTTGCTTGACATAGCATATTCATTAAGTTCAATTTTTAGCAACTCTTTCATATAATTGTGGTTCAATTTCATGAATTACACGTTCAATGTTTAATTTTAATGCTTTTGTTGTTTGCGGTTTATAATCATAAACCAATGATTTCACATAACCCCACAGAAAATAATACAATGGAATTAGATCACACAATCTTGGTGGTAAATTGATTAATCGAATATATAATAACTTGTTTTAGTAAAGATTTGAGTAATAATAAAAAATGTCTGAAAAATTTCCTCGAATCCTAATTGTATTATTTTAAACGACACTTATTATATATATATATATATATATATATATATATATATATATATATATATATATGTAAATATATATATTAACATATTAACGTCTGGAGACATAAAAATATGTTTTTTGTTGACTGCTCGTGAAATGCCGGAGACATAAAAATAGTGTTTTGTGTACTGTGCATTAAATGCCTACGACATATAAATATGTGTTGCAATATATGTATATGCTAAAGATAATATTTCTTATCGACTAGACTAATACTGCGTGCTTTGATCATATTCAAAACTAAAGATGACAGTAAATTTCAACCTTCAACCCTACAATTTCCAAAGATTTCTTTAAATCGCTTTAAAATATGCCGGCTACAAGAACCAATTTTCGCACAAACAGCCCGGACCGTAATGTGTTAATATGCATTACATATGCATTTATATTAAGATTTGAAATTTCTAAAAATTAATTAAATATTAGAAATAAAAAAAATATATTTTATGTATATATATATATATATATATATATATATGTTTATATGTAATATATACATATTTATATTATATTGAAAAACTGCAATTTTTACAAATTAATTAAATATTTGAAGTGAATAAATATTTATTTAAAATTGTGAAGTAGTTTCAACAAAAAAATGTAAATTTCTTTTGTATTATTATTTTTCGATTTTTGGAACTAACCTTTTATAAATGAGGTCAACAATTATATATATATATATATATATATATATATATATATAATTGTTGTAACCGTTCTATACATGATCGTCATTTTATTTATATCTTTTCTAACTTCGTATTCATTTTAATATAACCACAAAATTGAATAATTGTGTTGAATTCCGTATGAAATCATCAAAAAGTCATTCACATTGTTCCCATTAACGGTAATGTTAAAACGACTTATATGAAATCTATCAAAAAAAGGAAACAGTTATTCATACAAAATGAATGTAATTTGAACAGACGTACAGATAACGTTTTATGTTCGACGAGCCAATGACGACACGCACGAAATTATAATAAATAATTGATTAAGAAAAAAGCAAGGCGACTATTCTAAAATTACATTAATCACAACTTACATATTTCATAAATGTCTTAAAACCACTCTGATAAAATGAAAACATTCCAGTCGGGTTATATTTATGTATATATTTGTAAGTATATAGTCAGTAGCAACACAATCGAGTCAAATGCACGCAACTGCATCCAGTTTACTGTTGAAAGAAGGAAAAAAACCTACACACACACACACAGATGCATGTAAACGAAACGAATAAATAGTACAAAACATTTCACCAATAATAATTTCACAAATCCACTGCACTAATGTATTTACCGAATTGCATGTTTGCACGCATCGAAAAAAATCGTATTGTCTACATACTATGTGGCCAGCACACCAAGTATTGAGTTATCCGAGGTTAGTTTAGCGTGTTTAATTATTCAGATTAAAAATCAGACTGGTGTGATTTTTTTCGTATATGTGTGTGTGTGTATAGAGAACGCAATATACGGACTTAGTTTGCTGTGAGGTAGGTCAAAAATACATATTATACATATTCACATACACAAGTAAGACAGATAATCGGGCTGGCGCGTTACGTATGCCCAATTGAATTGCATCGAATAACCTTGGTGTGGGCCAATGCGAAATCAAACAACAAAATAAAAAAACATTGATAAAAACGCAGCAGACAGCCTAATCTTATCAGTCGGTTTTAAGTATTTTTGGTTACAAAATGAATTAGCATCGCGCACTTGAAAACACACTTATCAATATAAAAACACATGCAACGAATGTATATTATTTTTTTATGCATTCGCAGCTTTGAATAAAACATAAACATGCATTTATATTCGACTTCATTTCATTTTTATCTCTTCACAATAATTTCAATTGTATATCATCAGAGATGTATAGGGTTTTCCAATAAGCTCTTCAGAAATTTAAACAGAAATATAAGAAAAATATTTAATTAATTATTTATCAATTATTTTATTTGTAAGCATATTTTATGGTATTAATGATGAAAAACAATTTCACTCATATGACCACCACAACTTCGTTTTTTAGTTTAATTTTTAGTCACTCTTTCGCATAATTGTGATTCAATTTCAGTTCAATGTTTATTTTTAATGCTTATGTTTTTTGTGATTTATCAGCATAAACCAATGATTCCACATAACCTCACATGGAGTTAGATCACATGATCTTGGTGACCAGTTTCTGGGTCCATTTCGTGAAATAATGGACTCACTCAACTTTTGTTTCAATAAGACTATTTTTAAAAAATTAAATCACAAAACTAACGCATGCAGATATTCAATTCATCTAGAACAGACCTCACAAATTGTTAAAAATTTTCGAATCACAAGTAATAAATAAGTCAATTCAGGTCATCAAAAAATGTCACAAATCTATGAAAAAGAACATGTTGCAAAAACAATAAATAACCGAAAACACGTCATGCTTGCAGACCAGATGACGAAAAGAAAAATACAACCCCCAGTGGTAGATGGATTCAATAAGGACACAAAACACAAATTAGTATATGTATTTATAAAAAATTAATCTAATATCAAAATCATTTCTAATTTTATTTCAAAATATATCTGGTCATCCAAATATGACGCCCAGATTTGTGTGTTATTAAAAAGAAACTATACAACGCATGTTTTCCTATAAACCATCCTATACACATGTTTCTTTTTAATAAAACACAAATCTAGGCGTCACATTTGGATGACCCTATATTATGTTAGGGAAAAAGTCTTTTTACAAAATTGAAACATTTTTTTTAATTGTTTATAAATATTTTATTAAACCAAATATGTACTATTTAGATTTATGACTACCTGCTATTTTTTGAGTAGTGCCATTATTCCATCGATATAAAATTTCTGGCTAAAAACAGAGACAAGTGATTTTTGTAGGTCTCTATTAAAATCGAGTTTATTTCATTATGGAAGTTTTGCAATGACCGAAACATAGTAGTGTGACGTTGCAAGGCTAGGAATTTACAATGGATACATTAAAACTTCACAGTCAAGCTCTTTCAGTTTTTACCGAGTCTTTAAAGAAGTGTATAGGAAAACAAGTGTATAGTTTCTTTTTAATAAAACACAAGTCTAGGCGTTACATTTAGATGACCATATATATATATATATATATATATATATATATATATATATATATATGTATATTAAAAAAAAATAATCTTCTTACACAAACAAATAATTCAGTATCGTTAATAATTATATCTAATTAAACATTTAACACAAAATATAATTTATATAGTTGTACGTCATTCGGTGCAATATTTTAATAAAAAAATTATCGGTCATTGACTTGCCTTATTAGTTTTAATTACCTTCATGTATTTTTATATCTCCTTTTTAAACAAAAAGTGCATACAATATATCAGTGTATAGATAAAATAATTCGATGGAAATTTTTTATCTAAAATATATGAAGGCTGAAGATCAATAAACAGATAATTCTTATTTATTTTTTACATGAACATTTTTAATTTTATAAACATATTCAAACATACTGAAAAAATAAATATTATAATTCAATCAACATACTAGAACGTTTTTTAGGCGAAATATTTAAAACCTTATTCTAGAGTAACCCTAATGAAACTGAAGAAATTAGACATACTTTTACTTGCTTATTATTATTTACTATCCTTCAATCCCATTTGGACTATCCTGTATAAAAAAATATGGTATTTAACAATTTTCAAAAGAGAAGTTTGGATATGAAATGGTGAACAAAAAAAATAGACCAAAAATAATATTTCTATATTTTAAATTGAAGAAGAGAATTTAAAAAACATTTAAAAATATTATAAAGGTTTGAATTTCAAAATAAACATGAAAAATTAGATTTTATTCGAAATAGAATAGTTTTGAAAAATATGAAATTTATAAAAAAAATATTAATACATCAAAAAAAATATTATATCTGGTTAAAAGGGATTAAAATTGAAACTTAGACTAAGAAAAAATTATTTAAAATAATATAAAAATAACAAATATCAAAAATAAGATTTATTTTATTTTAACACAAATTAATTTTCACCCCCAAAACCACAATTTGTTATAAAATGTGCAATAATCACTTATTGTTTATGATTTTGCCCATCGTCATAGCCTTTTTGTTATAAAATCTAGACTAATTGTTTAAAGTATTTCTAATAAAAAAATCATTCAAAAAAATTTATGTTTTACAAAGTGTTTTTTTTACCTAATTCATTACAAAATTATGAAATTCGTTTTTTAAAACGCAGCTTTTTGAAAATCATGTCATGATCAACGAAATAAAAATAAATGAATTTAAAAAATAATAAACATTTTTACAAACTCTTGTGACATTGAAACATGAAATTTATTGTATGAAAATATTCTTTTGGGATTTAAAATAATTATCAAGGATTATATATTTTTTAATTTTTTTATCCCTGATATCTGTTTTATCTCTTTTTTTTAATCAGGGATTAAAAAACAGTTATTCCATTTAAATTAAATACGATGGACTTTTTATTCTAGATTTATATTTTTTCTATTTTATTTCTACTTTTCCATATAGTGATTTATTTATTATTCTTCTCACTCTCTATATCTATTCATTTTTGATTAATTTATTTGTAAATTCAGAAATAACAATAAATAAAAAAGAAATATTTTGATAAAAAATATTTTAATTTTTCACCAAGGTTTTATTTTAATCTACGATTTAATTTTAGACTACATTACAGTAAAAAAATCAAGTAATTTTGTTATTTACAGGCATATATTTTCATGCTAATACTAGAAAATTTTATTTTGAAATCTTTTTTATTAAAAAAATACGCACTTTATAAAATAAATAGATCTACAAACACAATGACACAGAAAATTATGAAAATAAGAGTTCTTTGCAATGTACAGGTGTATCAAGCACGATATTGATAAAGATCTGCACTGGACATCTGAAGTGAATTTCTTCACTTTATTGTTGATCGTACAGTAATTCAGTTTATTTATATACTGACGAAGCACATTTTCATCTCAGTGAACATGTCAATACGTATTTTTTTATTTTTACTTCGAAGGTTATTTCATTACTGTTTTGAAATGATTTCTTCGAGTGACGGAATGAACAACTGTATAAGTCAAAGTTCAAACAATATTCGATAATTATATTTATGTCAAAATTAGGGATTTATATACAGTAAGTCACAAGTTACAGGACTTGTATTTAATTTGGAAAAATCAATCAAACAGATTTAATTGATAAGAAGTTATATTCGAAATCTGTTGTAATGTAGAAAAACAAATGTCATGAAAATAAAAAGAAAAATATTAATTTCTTATTTTTGATTGCTATAATAAAAAAATAAATAAATTCGAACATCTAAAAGTAATAAATCGAGTTCACAAAATTCTTAAGATAATTTAGTACTCAAAATACAATTACAATGATAAATTTTATTTAAATTAATTTCAATCTTTAGTGAATTTTTTCTTTAATCTTAATACTTTTTTAAATTTTTTTTGGTATTGATTTTAAGAAGTTATTAGTTACTTGGGTGGGGATAGTGGCCCAATCATCTACTTAAATATTTTTCAAGTGTTGAGAAATTGAACAAACACTTAAAAGAAGTCCTTGTAAAGTTTTCAATGCAATAAAAAAATTCAAATTTGAGAATCGGTTAAAAAATAAAGTTTCATGCGACCATCCAAAATTATTAAACGAATTTATTCAAAGAATTATATTAAAAAATCAAACAAAATTACAAAATAAATGTACTAAAAATTGCTGTTAATTTGTAAGTAGTAAGAAAAACATGAACACAGAAATAGTAAGGAAAGTTATCAAAAATATCGATTTTTTGGAAAAAATATAAGGGGAAAATTGTTTGTTAGCGAAAAAATCAAAAAGCGGTTAGAATTCGCAAGAAAATAAAATAATTTAGATTTAGAATATTGAAAATATCATATTTGCAGATGAAACCAAATTCAACATTTTTGGGGGTGATAATTTCATATCTAGGTGAATAAGGCCTAATGAAAAAAAAGAAAGAAAATTTAACATTGAATTGATTTGGGGTAGATTTGATATTTATTGATGAGGCAATAAATCAGTAAGTATATTTAAATATTCTCAAAAAAAAAATTTAAGGGAAAATGCAGAGTAATTGAGTCTTGGTAACACTTTTAAATATTATAGGATAATTACACATGTTTGAAGGTTCTTTGATTATTATATAATTTCACAAAAGTAATCGAAACGTTGTCCCAATTTGCCTACCTGAACCCAATTAAACATCTTTGGGATGTTTTTGAAAAAAGAGTTAGAAAACATATAATTATTTCAAAAGATTTCTGCACATAAATGGGCCAATATTCCTACTCAAGTAACTACTAATTTGGTAAAATCAGTGATAAGAAGATTAAACAATATCTTAGAATAAAAAGCAAACCCTATTAAATGTTTAAAGTGATTTAAATAAAATTTATCATTGTAATTCTATTCTTAGTACTACAATACATTGTCTCATGATTTTTATGAACTCGATTTATTACTTTAATCGTTTAATGTATTTTTTTATTGTAATAATCAAAGTTAAAACAATAATTTCCTCTTTTTATTTTAATGACATTTGTGTACGTTTAAATTAATAGATATTTTCAATATAACTTATCAATTGAGTTTACTTTATTTTTTTAAAAAATGACACATTCGTTCCATGACTTTTGTGATTTGCTGTATTTTTTTATATGGGGTTAATAAAACAATATATAATTTTATTTTATACACTTCATTTTCTAGATTATTTTTTCATAATTACTATACAACGATATTTTATTTTAAAAAAATATTTTCTGATAATCAAATATATATATATATATATATATATATATAACATGTGCGTTTATATGTGTATGTTAATGTATAATTGAGAAACAGCGAAGTACTTGAAAATAATCTAATAAAAAACATTCACATGAAGATAATGAATTCGTTTTAATCATAGGATGTAAATTTGCCAGCAAAAAATGTATGACAACTGTCAAGCAATTTCAAGTAAACTGCGGGTACCAGCTGTTCAATGAAACACTTTTAACATTATGTTATTTGTATTGTTTTAAGAACTTTTTCCGATTTTTATTAATAATTAGAATTTTTTTTCGTTAATCACAGAACGGTTATATAATTTTATATACAGAGTGGTCCAAATGAGACTGAAAGATTTAAACATACATTTGTTTGTTTACTATTATTGACTTTCAGGAAACTCAGCTCCCTACTCACTTAAAAAAAAATAGTTTGAAATTTTAATCGTTTTTTTATATCTTTTATTTGACTAAATTTTCACTCGAATGAATTTTTATTTAATGAAATTGTCATTTTTCCAAAATAATGTTTTTTATGAATTTCACTTCTAACCTTAAAAATATTTTTCTAGATATAAGTCCATATTTTCATTTATTTATTTAATGAAGAATTTAGAATATTTAAATTCGTTTTTATTAAATTTTTAGACAAGGAAATATCTACCACATATATTATTTTTTTATTTTAAATAAAATTTAAAAAAAATATCCTATGACAAAATTTACTCATAACCTATAAAACATCTTTCTAAATAAAATTCCACATTTTTAATAATTTATTAATTGATTAATTCAGAACATTTCAATTTTTTTTATTCAATTTTAGACCTGGGAATTTTTACTGCATCAATTTCAATCGATTAATTTTTAGTTTTTTACTATAATTATTTTTCATCATAAATGCAATTTAAAAAATGTATTTATAAAAAAATATCTCCCAACCTTAAAATTTTAATTTTTAAAAAAATTAAAATTTCATAAAATTAAATTCAGTAGATATTTCCTGGTCTCAAAATTTAATAAGAACAAATTTAAATATTCTAAATTAATCATCAAATAAATGTAATTGTGTCTAGAGAGATATTTTTAAGGTTGGGAGATATTTTTTTATAAATACATTTTTTAAATTGCATTTATGATGAAAAATATTTATAGTAAAAAAAACTAAAAATTAATTGATTGAAATTGATGCAGTAAAAATTCCCAGATCTAAAAATTGACTAAAAAAATTGAAATATTCTGAATTAATCAATTAATAAATTATTACAAATATGGAATTTTATTTACAAAGATATTTTCTAGGTTATGAGTAAATTTTGTCATAGGGATATTTTTTAAAATTTTAACTATGGTGAAAATTATTTAATATAAAAAAATAATACATGTGGTAGTTATTTCTTGGTCTAAAAATTTAATAAAAACGAATTTAAATATTCTAAATTCTTCATTAAGTAAATAAATGAAAATATGGACTTAATAAATGAAAATAAGACTAAAATCATATGATTTATTTTTTAGTCGATTGATAAATTGAGTAAAAATGTAGTCATTACATTTTTAATTATAATTTGATGGCTAAAAAAATGATGATTATATTTTTAATCATATTTTTAAACGGATCAAAACTAAATCGAATAACGCCCTACTAAATGAAACATTAATAATATTTGTTACATAATACCAGAAAAATATATCAAAGAAAATACAATATAATGTTTGTTTTAGTAAGTAACTAAGCAACTCATATGATATTTTCACATTTAAATATACAAATGAATGTATTTGTCACTAAATCAAATAAACAATATACTAAAGTACAAAAAGCATCGCAGAATATGTCCATTAGTAAATATTCTCCATTTATCTTCTTGCTCATTATAAATAACCATATAGTAGATTTTATTCATGGATCTTAGATACGTCATTTATACACTTACACTTATATATATATATATATATATATATATATATATATATATATATATATATATATATATATATATTCGTATAATACTTAGATGACATTCAATGAATTTCATTCAGTAAAACAATAAAATAAACAAGTTATGGAAATGTCAATATAAACAGTTATATATTATCTCCTAATATTATTTTAATGCTGATAAAAAAATAAAATGTATTGTAAAAAGTTTTAAAAACTTATTTTTTAAAAGGTGATATGAAAAAAATCCACTTATTGATATTTAAAAAATTGAATTGAAGCACCAGACAATATTTTGTGAATAAATAAATTTTCATTAAATTTTAAATAACTGTAATTTACAAATATATTTATAAGAAAAAATAGATTTTTTAAAAAAATGAAATTATACATAGAACTTTTTGCAGGTTTTAAAATATTTCTATACTCACCAAACATCAATCTTATTGAATATTTATATAAATAAAAACATATAACAAAAAAAAAACTCTGACGAGGATGGCATCGCCGTCGAAATGAGCATTACCTCATTGTTGTTATACAATTTGAAATAACTAAATGATATTGAACATATTCTGGTATTAAGGACGATTATTAATTTGTGTTAAAATAAATTTTATACATACTTGAAGAAAATTTCAAAAATTATTAGTTTAGTGTAAAATATTTAAGATATAAAAATTGTATAATTACCTAAATAAGGAAATACAAAATCTAAATATAAAACGAAATTGAAATTTTATAAAAAAAATTACATGCAGCAATATCTAAATTTATATAGGGTGGTCCAAATACTACTAAAGGGTTTAGACATATATTTACTTGTTTAGTATTATTTACTTTTTTTACTATTCTTCAGTCTCTTTTGGGACACCCTATAATAGAAGGTATTAAATATGACAGTTATATATATATATATATATATATATATATATATATATATATATATATACATGTGTATATAAATAAATTATTCCAAAACTAAATGTACAGATAAAATTTATGAAAAATTCAAAATATGTCAACGAAAAATTATACTGTATTTATTTTTTTTATTAAAAAGTAAGTTTTATACGACTATACTTTATGTTTAAAAATGAAACATAAATACGATTTATTATTCTATCGTTATTTTTTATAATAAAATTACTTCTACCCTAATTCCATTAAATAATATTGTTCAATGATTGTTTACAGATAATAAATGTTCAATGATTACTTACTGACTACTAATTGTTCAATGACGATTTAATCATATTATAATATTAATATAAATTATAGGGTCGTCCAAATGTGACGCCTAGATCTGTATTTTATTAAACAGAAACAAGAGAAACTATTTACATGTTTCCCTATACACATGTTTCTTTTTAATAAAACAAAAATATAGACATTATAATTTGGATGACCCTATACAAATCCATCGACAGAAATTATAGTTTTAAAACGATCTTTACTGAATGAAACGTTATTCTTTTTTAACCTTATTTTCAAACGATGATTGGAAAATATTGGAATGAAGAGATTTCAAACTCAAGCACTTTTATTAAATGTTTGGTTTCACGAACCTGTTTTTTGTAATTTTCCAATAAAATTATCAAAATGTGGTCATTTTGAATGAAAAAAGAAAAAATAATTTTTGATTGAAATCCTCTCATATTGAATATCTTAAAAATTTCAAGCTTTTATTTATTTTATGATCACTTCTCTCCGAGCTGTTTTAGTATTTCACTAAGATCATCATTCTGAATTATTTGTTTAATATGAAACAAGCAGCTTTCTTTTAAATTCGTTTTATGTTTCACGTTTTTATTGTCGTATATGAAATCCATATAGTCTCACAATATTTAAACAATGATCACATAAATTATAGCTAGAATTTTTTTATATAAAACACTTCTTAATTTTTATTTTTACAAAAAAAAACTAGATTTTTATAAAATCATCGAATCAAATTTAGGATTTTTTATAACGACCCTTAAGCTACCTGATGTGAGATATTTTTATACCTCATGATTTTATTAATTCAATTAGTATTATTTTAAATTCTTATATTTAAGGGGGTATTCTAGTCTAGAATTTCGAAAAAATCGATTTTTTGAAAAAATTCAAAGTTTAGACCTTTAAAAATATGTCCTTAAGAGAATTTTTCGAAATTCGAATTATTTTCGGAGTTATAGCTATTTTTGTGACGCGCCAACCAATCCAATCTGACCGGAACGAATCAACTTTAAAGGCATTTTTCTCGAAACTACTTTTTTCGAAACGGTTGACGTGATATCTCAAGTTCTAATAGACCGATTTACTTGAAATTTGGTACAGAGCTTCTCAATATAACAATTGATTTCCCTTGCCTAAGATTTTTTGAAAATTTTGTTTTTTACTATTTTTAAAAAATTCCGAAAGTTGAAAAAATAGGGCAAAAAAATGACTGTTTTTTCACACTGCCGCCATTTTGCGAAAAAAAAATTTTTTTTAATTTCCCTAGTCAAGAATACTACTACAATCTTCTTTTTCAATAATTTCAAACAAAAATTATTTCAGATGACCGGAAGGGTTGGAACCACATCAACCAGTAGACACCTTTTTTTCGAGACCCCACTTTGCCAGCCTGTACCTTTTTCAATTTTGAATTTTTTGTTTTTAATAATACTTTTTTATACTCTTAAAATGTCAATAAATAACTGATAAAAAATGGATAGTAAAAATATTTGTTGGATTTTTTTTATAGCACCCGAAAAAACACCTAAAATTCGTGCGTCTAGACTAGAATACCTTAATAAAAATACCCCAGGAACCGAAAGTTGAATATGAATTATCATAAAATCTTCATAATTATGTAGAATAGATATTAAATAATTACTGAAAATTTTAATAAATAATTATGTATGTTGGGGTTGTATTCCTTTTAGAAAAATGTAGAGTATAATTTTTACTCGGATGGACTTTCAAAGAAAATTACACACATACAGGAAATAACAAATTGCGCACGCGTTACACACTATAAAAAAGTTGCAAATGCGATGAATTATTGAAAAAAAACAAGCTTAATAGATAGTACAGTGGGTAGGTAGGTACTTGCACAATAAATTGCGAATCGATTGAAAATACATGCATATATATGTATACTGAAACAAGCCTGTACGTACACGAAGCAAATATATAAATATATATATGTGTATGTGTGTGTTGTATATAAATACAGCGATGGTTTGAATTACGCGAAAAAAACGGAAGCAATCACTAATACATAGCAATACTGAATTATCAATCTTTCATTTGTGTACGAACCAATTTTTTTTAGAACGATTCTTTTTATACGTATTTTTTCCCGATGAGTTTCTTTTTAATACCCCGTTTGATGTGCAGCTTTATTATCGAACAAATACCTTTTCAATAAAATATCTCTTTTTCAATCGTTGTACGTTTTTTAAATTTCACGAATGTGGCATATTTCGTATACATTTCCTAGGAATATTTGAATCCGATTTAATATCGATATCAGTTTGCTTATTCATAATCACATAAATATAAACATAAATATATATTATATAGGGTCATCCAAATATCACGTTTAGATTTGTGTTTTATTAAAAAGAAACATGTGTATAGTTTCTTTTTATAAAACACAACATCTAGGCGTTACATTTGGATGACTCTCTCTCTCTCTCTCTCTATATATATATATATATATATATATATATATATATATATATATATAAAGAGAGACAAATATATCAATTAAATAATACATATAACATTTTAAGTTGAATTGTATATCCACTTACATTAAAATTCCATTCAATTGCAACCTTACAATATTTCAAGATAATTAAGCTGAAGTGTTTACAACAAAAACGTATTTTTTGAAAAAATATTGCATTAAAATGAATATAAAATACTAAATATTTCTTGAATCAAATCACTTATCATAATATTCAACAATTTAAAATTCTAATATATTTTTTGATATAAAAAAAATATAAATTCGTTCCTATTATATTTTTAGACCAGGAAATGTCTCTTGTATATAATTTTAATCAACTAATTTTTATTCTTTCTTATTATAAATATTTTTCATCATAATTACAACCTAAAAATGTATCTATTAGAAATTTTACTCCTAACCTTAAAATTGTTATCATTATTTTCAATATTTAAAAGATTTTAATATGAATTTTTTCTAAATAAAAAATAAATAATTCATCTTTATTAAATTTTTAAACCAGCAAATATATATCACATATAATTTTAATAAATCATTTTTCAATTTTATTATAAATATTTCTTATCATAATTCCAATTTAAAAATAAATTCTTAATAAAAAATTTACTCATACCCTAAGAAATATCTCTAGATATAAATCCACATTTTTAATTATTTAAGTATTTATAAACTTAGAGTATTTAAATTTATTATTATGAAATTTTAAAACCGAAAATTTCTACCACATATAATTTTAATCAATTCATTTTTACTTTTTTATTTAAAATATTTATTAGTAAAATTATAATTTGAAAAATGTCTCTATGAAAAAAATTATTTATAACCTTGAAAATATCTTTTTAGATACAATTCCACATTTTTAATAATTTATTTAATGATTAGTTTAGAATATTTAAATCCGTTTTTATTAAATTTTTAGACCAGGAAATTTCTACTACATCAATTTCAGTCGATTAATTTTTAATTCTTTATTATAAATATTTTTTAGCAAAATTACAATTTGAAAAAATGTCTCTATGAAAAAAATCACGTATAACATTGAATATATCTTTCTGGATACAATTCCACATTTTTAATAATTTATTTAATGATTAGTTTAGAATATTTAAATCCGTTTTTATTAAATTTTTAGACCAGGAAATTTCTACTACATCAATTTCAGTCGATTAATTTTTAATTCTTTATTATAAATATTTTTTAGCAAAATTACAATTTGAAAAAATGTCTCTATGAAAAAAATCACGTATAACATTGAAAATATCTTTCTGGATACAATTCCACATTTTTAATAATTTATTTGATAATTAATTTAGAATATTTAAATCCGTTCTTATTAAATTTTTAGACCAGGAAATTTCTACTGGATCAATTTCAGTCGATTAATTTTTAATTCTTTATTATATATATTAGGTTGTCAAATATCTCCCTTCGGCCTTTTTGTCTTTTGAATTTCGCGGCTATGTACAAAAAAAAAGCGGAAGGGAGATACTTGACAACATAATATTTTTCATCATAAATGCAATTTAAAAAATGTATCTATAAATAAAATATCTCATAACCTTAAAAATATTTCTTTAGATACAATTCCATTTATTTAATAATTAATTTAGAATATTTCAATTTGTTCTTATTAAATTTTGAGACCAGGACATATATACCGAATCTAATTTTAATCAATTAATTTTTTTCTTATTAAAATTACTTTTCATCATCATTCCAATTTAAAAAAATAATATTTTTTCAATGTCAACAGTTAAATACAACTATATTTATGGAAAATAAATTCAAAAGAATACAATATTGAATAATAGAAAATAATTATAACCTTAGAAATAATATATAAATAAATGAAAGAGAAGATCTATCTTAAAAGTTAAAAACGGTCATCATGTAAAATACTATAATAAATATTAATTATGTTTTAAGTTTTTACGCGAAAATACAAACACGTGTACGATTGAACTTAAAAATACATTTACAAAGTAATAAATGTCATATTGAATAATATCATATTGCACTGTAAAAAAAGTCTATAATTATATATTGTGAAATAGCATAATATAAAAGTAAATTTTACGATAAACAATAAATTAATAGATACTTGAAGATTAATCTGTATGACCTTGATCTCAAAACTATATCAAATTAAGTTATATAGAAAATCTTTACAACGACAGTTTTTCATATACGATGTTCGTATTAGTGAATTTATACTACGATAGTTTTTTTAAAAATATTTTATCATTGAAAAGTATTTTTTAAACAATTCAAACGATAATTAAAATATCGTAAAACAAAAAATACATGACATAGACTGTAAAGTAAATTTAATATTAATATATAGATAAATAGATATAAATTTATAAAAAATTATACATGAAAAGAAAAAGAATACAAAATCAATTTCCTCAAATGTAATAAATAATTGTTTGTTTTAAAAATGCATGCACCTGACGTAAGTCAAAAACAATATTTCAATTGCAGTTTGTATGAAAGATAAAAATGTTTTGTAGAATTCATAACGAAATCGTATTTTTCCCAACTATAATTTGCATTTAAAATGTGTTTTCAACTTAATTACTAATGCCTATGCATGTGAACGATAATATCAAAAAATAGATGCAAACAACCACACGTTCATTTTAAAAATTGCTATATGAAATATTATGTTGTGGAATATTTACTATATAATTGATTATTTTTTTTAAACATATATATATATATATATATATATATATGTATATTGATTAAATGAATACTTATATAAGCTGAACGTTTGTTCGAAAATTATTTACTGCACATTTTGTTCAAAAACATAAATACTGTGCAATTTACTTTCACGCAAATAAATTATCACCCCAACGCCACAATATATTGTAAAAGTGTTCGATAATTATTTATTGATCATTTTATTTATTTATGAACTAATAGCACTACTATCTAAATAAACATCAGATTATACATAAATAAAATGAACAATAAATAATTATCAAACAATACCTTATAATACACTTTTACAATATCTGATGTTGTTGGACTGATAATTCATTTGTGAGAAAGTGAGTTAACCACATTTCTTAAACAAACAGAGAGTATACAATTTAGAAAAAAAATAATTAAAAAAAAACAATTCTACTCTATATTTTAGAAATGTTGTTATTTAGAAATTTAGCTGACTTTACATATTTTAGTAAAATGAAATTTTATAAAAATTACTATTTCATAAAATTTCATATTTAAAAAATATATCACATAAAATTTATATATATATATATATATATACATAGAGAAAATGAGAAGAGAAACTGAAAGATAAGAAATGATAGTAAAGAAATATTTTTTTAATTTCATCGTTGTTGAAAAAAATAGCACATACAAAAAAAAAATTTTCCAGATAAATTTATGTTTTTCTAAATTCATATACACATGTATAATAAATTTAAAAAATTTGAAGTATAAATACGACATATTCAAGAATTGATATCAAAACCAATTTTTTCTAAAATATTGTTTATCATCTATAAAATGATATAAAATAAATAATAGCAATAATTTTTATTAGAAACGTATTATTTTGATCATAAATAATCACTCTGTTAACAAGAAATGAAATTATTTTATATTTTAAAAAATCCTATATTTTTAGTCAAAAAAATCACGAATAGAAATTTTATCAAAAAATCGAAAGTTTTAAAAATGAATTATTTTTTACTAAAATCATTAATAATGACGTATCGTTGACAAAAACAACAATTGTACAATGAAATAATAACATTTATGAAAGAAAATAATTTTTTTTCGATTTTTCAGCTTAGAACTTGTGGAAAATGTAGGAACAAAAAATTTGAATCAGTATTTGATTTTCTAAGGTAGTATATGCATGAATAATTAATTTAAAAAAAAAAATCTAAGAGGAAATACGATTTTTTAAATGTCATTCTTATTAAAAGAGAAATTCATATAAGCAGGAACAAAAAATGTTTTCCTAAATCAGTATTTGATTTTCTAAGGTAGTATATGCATGAATAATTAATTTAAAAAAATCTAAAGAGGAAATACGACAATTTCTAATTCATTAAAAAAAGTGTTTTTTCTTAAATACAGTTTTTCGATTATAAAACAATACAAAATATATAATAGTAATAATTTTTACTAGAAATACAATATTTCTATCATTAATAATCACAGTATAAACAAAAATATGAATTATTTTAGGTTTTTAAAAAATCGATATTTTTGGCCAAAAAAACCACGACCTATAGTATGGAAAATTTGTCAAAAAATTTAAAGTTTTAAAAATGAATTATTTTGCACTAAAATCATAAATAATGACGTATTATTGACGAAAACAACAATTGTTCATAGAAATAATAACATTTATTAAAGAAAATCATTTTTCCCATTTTTCAGCTTAGAACCTGTGGAAAATGTTATTTTTTAAATTTCATTGTTATTAAAAGAAAAATTCATATAAGCAGGAACAAAAAATGTTTTCCTATATAAGTATATGTTTTTCTAAGTTAGTATATACATGAATAATTAATTTAAAAAAATCTAAAGAGGAAATACGACAATTTCTAATCCATTAAAAAAAACGATTTTTCTCAAATACGGGTTTTCGGTTATAAAACAATATAAAATAGATAATAGTAATAATTTTTACTAGAAATACAATATTTCTATCATTAATAATATCACTTTTAAAAATGATATTAGCACTAAATATCTAATAAAAATATATGTTATTTTAGATTTCTTTAAAAATTATTTGAATTATTTTATCGATATTTTTGGCCAAAAAAAAAACTACGACCTATAGTATGGAAAAATTGTCAAAAAATTTAAAGTTTTAAAAATGAATTCTTTTGAACTAAAATCATAAATAATGATGTATCATTGACGAAAATAATAATTGTTCATAGAAATAGTAACATTTATTAAAGAAAATATTTTTTTTCGATTTTTCAGCTTTGAACCTGTGGAAAATTTTATTTTTTTAAAATATCATTTTTATTAAAAGGGAAATTCATATAGCAAAAACAAAAAATGTTTTTCTACACAAATAAATGTTTTTCTAAGTTATTCTATACAAGTAAAATTAATTAAAGAAACTTCTAAACTGAAAATACGCAATTTTCTATAATCGATTAAAAACGATTTTCTAAAATACGGTTTTCCGTCTATAATATAATATAAAATGGTTAATAGCCATAATTTTTATTAAAAATATAATATTTATACTATAGATAAGCACTCTATAAAGAAAAAATTGAATTATTATATTATTAATTTCAAAAAATTAGATATTTTTGGCCGAAAAAATATGAAAATTTCAAAATTAATTATTTTCACTAAAATAATAAACAATAACGTATCATTGACAGAAATATGTATTATGTATGAAAATCTATTTAAAACTGATGTAGTTCATCTTCCTGGAAATTTTATTTGTTAAAAGTTTATTATTTTATGATTTCACTGTGTTTATATTTTAATTAGATATTTACTAATTAATATATATATATATATATATATATATATATATATATATAAACATAATTAATATTTACAAATATTTCTTAAAACTTACAATACAAACAACAATAAAAAATGAAATACGCGAAGAAAGATAAAATCGTTTTAAAATAATTTTCTATTAATTTTATTTATACATTCAAGAACTATTTTATTTATCGATCAAATGCCAAAACAAATTTCGTAAATTAAACGAGCATAATCGATTTTATTGAACGAAAACATGAAGAAATATTTAACATTCGCGTATCTTGTATATATGAATAAAATGTTTTATCAAACATCACATATTTTCGAAACGGGTTGTCTGTTATTAAAATTACTTTTAGGTCAATATTGATATTCATAGTCGTTAATATTATCAATCGACAGATAGGTATTTTTATTCAAATAGTTAAGTTTGTGTTTAGAGGTCAGTTAAACAAACACAAATTTTATAAACAAAATAATAATAAAAAACATATTTAGTTCATCGTCAATAATATTCATTACAATTTTCGTTCGAGTTTAATATTTTATATAAATAAATAACATGGTTTTATTTATTATTGTTCGATAAAATATATGAAATCTATATTACCGAATAAATATGTTTTTTTAGAAAAAATAATAATAAAGAGGTTAATATTTGTAATCATTACGAAACATAAACAAATTGATATCACGTGTCTTCTCTATATTTCATAATTTCAACACACACATGTGTATTTATATATATATATATATATATAGGTGTTTTTTTAAACATGATAGAACTTTAAATTGAATCCCTATCCAAAGTTCTATATAACCTAAAAAACACTATATATATATATATATATATATATATATATATCTATATATATATATATATATATATATATATATATATATATATATATACACAGTGGGTCCAAGTGAAATGCATACAGAGTTATGTTTCCAATAATTTTAGACAAATATTTTATTATAATAACAATTTTTTTGCTTAATTTCTTTATTAAGGTTATTTTTATTATATTTGAAAATTTCAATCGTAAATTAATATTTTTACTCCAGAAAAAGTAACAATTTCTGAAAAATTAACAAAAAATACATCAAAATGAAACTCATACAACTAACAAATTATTTATTAAATTAAAATTTACAATGGATTGAATTATTTTAGTACTTAGTAAAGTAGCCTTTATTAATTTTTATAACCTTTAAACGATTCAGGATGGATTTAACTAATTTTTAAAAATAAGGTAGATCAATTTTTTCCATTCTTTTAATACCTCTTTTTTAAATCATTTTTATTACTAATAGTGTGTGTTCTAATGGCAACTTCTGAATGATTTCATAGATTTTCAATCGCATTTATATCAGGTGATTATGGTGGTGTTTCCAGTACTTTGAGATAGTTATAAAACAACCAACTACGTGTTTTATAAACTTTGTGCTTGGGGTCGTTATCCTGATAAAAATTAAATGTTTGTAAAATCCCAAGTTTTTAAGCACGGGCTTTCAAATTTTTTCTTGATAGAACAATATAAACATTTTACTTCATAATGCCATCTATAAAATTAAATTTCCAACCCCTCTCGTAGACATACATCCCCATACCATAACATGACCACTCTTATGTTTGACTGTAGAATATAAGTGTTTTAAAAACATTTCTGTATTTGGTTTCTGCCATACATTATTTCTCCCATTGGATCCAAATAAATTATATTTGCTTTTGTCCTTAAATAAAACATCTTTCCAATAATCAAAACTCTTATTAATATGTTCCCAAACAAAGATTAACCTTTTGTTGCGATTAGTTAGATTTATGAAAGGTTTCTTCCTGTCAATACGAGCATGAAACCTATTTTTATTTAGTACCTTGCGAATTGTTTGGGGGCTTGCTTTTTTATTTAGATACTTTTTAACTTCTAAAGTCAATTTGAGCGCGCTAATTTTCGAATTTTCTTTAATTTTTCGTAGAATCCAACGCTCGTCATGATCATTAAAAATCTTGCGGAGACTCTTTTTGACTTTATTGTCAACACTTTGATCATTTTTAAATCTTTTTATTACAGATTACATTGTAGCGTGGTTTTTATTAACTATTTTCCCAATTTCCTGTAGAGTTTTTCCATTTTTGTAATGAAAAATCATTAACTTTCACTCGTCCGACGATGATTGTCCCCTTTGTCCACTCAAAGTGAAAATCTAACTTATATTTTTTACAAAATGATTATAAACGACTTAACAATAGGTTTTTTTGTAACCAAAGTGACCAAACACATATTTGAAGAGTATACTTTCTTAACACAGCATTTTTCTAACGAGAATAATTCGTTGTATGAGTTTCATTTTGATGTATTTTTTGTTCATTTTTTAGAAATTGTTACTTTTTCTGGAGTAGAAGTATTAATTTACGATTGAAATTTTCAAATATAATAAAAATAACCTAAATAAAGAAATAAAGCAAAAAATATAAAGAAAATTGTTATTATATTAAAATATATGCGTAAAATTATTGGAAACATAACTCTGTATGAGTTTCACTTTGACCCACTGTATATATATATATATATATATATATATATATATATACATACACATAAATATCGTTAATAAAATTATTTATTTCTCAGAAAGTACACAAGAATTGTTTATTTTCTGGAAACAGTACGTACTCTATTTAAAATTTACTTCTCAGATCACAAACCAATTGTAAGCCATATTTTTATAGGACTATTTTCGACATCGTTTATTCTTACAATTATCTTTTCATATAATTATTTGATTATTATTAAAATATAATAATAATACCTGCATGATATAAAAATTATCTATGAAAAGGATTAATTGCGAAACAATACAACCACCTGCCACATATTTCTCGCTTTAATCTCTTACTGAACAGATATATAAAAAAGAATGATTCCAAAATGCGGGTTTACTATTCATTTCAAGTGTCCATTATTATGATATATATATAATAGAATATTAATAAATCTTTTCTTATAATTTTTTATGTTCATTTTTTAAATTTGAAAACGATTCTTATTTATATAATACATATACATATATATATATATATATATATATATATATATATATATTCATCTAAATATGACGCCTAGATTTGTGTTTTATTCAAAAGAAACTATACACATGTTCTTTTTTAATAAAACACAAATCAATGCGTCACATTTGGATAATGACCCTATACAAGTACCAAGTTTAATTTATTCACATTTAACAAAACTTACGCATATCTTTACATATTTCAAATGATGAGAAATATATTGGTTCTATACACAATTAAAAAAAATAACAATTAACCAAGAATTTCAATGTTAAACACGATCATTAAGAAAGAAACGTCATGAAAGAACATACAGTTACGCAACAACAACTGCACAGTTGTTTAATAAAATTTATTAAATAACAAATAATTACCTAATTGTTTTTCATAAATTAAAAATATAAATGCAATGTTTGCGTTCTTAATTTATCTTGTCCTTCAATATTCGATGTAATTCATGTAGTATTATCAATTTTATGAGATATCGTTTCAATTATATCTGTTATTAACAAAGTGCACATAAACATTAGCAATATAAATGGAAATAAATTGAGGTAGGATATAAAAATATATAAACATTAGTCGTTTTAATTATTTTTTGAAATGCAGGAAATATTATGGAAAAAAGTTTTTAAATTTGATATTAAAGGATTCTACAGGATCGTCTAAATAAGACTGAAGGATAGTAACGAATATTAAATAAATATTTTAACCTGTGTCATATATGAAATAAATAATTAACTGAATTAATATCTACTTGAACAATTATTTTTTAAATTTTTTGAAATGTACAAAAATTTGAATAATTTTTAAGCATCACAATATACATATATGTTGGTACGCATATATGTAATTAATTAAAAAAATTCTAAAATGAAAATTTACCAATTTCTACAACCGATTTTTCTAAAATACGGTTTTTCGTCTATAAAGTAAAAAATGGCAACAATTTTTACTAGAAATACAATATTCTTACCGTAAATAATTGTTGTATGAACAAAAAATTGAATTATTTTAAATTTTAAAAAATTCCACATTTTTTGTCTCAAAAAATCAATTTGTTAAAAATTCGAAAGTTGTAAAAATGAATTATTTTAAATTTAAATCATAAATAATATCCTATTATTGATGAAAACAGTAATATTTGATATAAATAATGCCATTGATTAAAGAAAAAAAATATTTTCGATTTTTTGACTTTCAGTCTGCAAAAATAACATTTTTTTTATAATTTTATCATTGTTGAAGGTAAAATTCTAATTACAAATACAAAAAAAAATTTTTAAACAAATAAATGTTATTCTAAGTTAGTATACAAGTGTAAAATTAATAAAAAAAAATCTAAAGTGAAAATACACAAATTTCTACAATTGATTAAAAGAACGAATTTTCTAAAATTTAGGTTTTCCTCTATAAAATAATATAAAATAGTTAATAGCAATAATTTTTAATAGAAACGTAATATTCATATCATAAATAATCGTTAAATAAACAAAAAACTGAATTATTTTCAACTTTAAAAAATTCGACATATCTGACCAAAAAAAACCCACGACTTATAATATGAAAATTTGTCAAAAAATCCAATATAAGCAGCGTTCTTTAGCCTTCACTAGAGGCAACATTCGTTGGAAAGTAAACACTGAATTAATAAGTTTCACCAATTCACCTGGTCAGCATGGTAAGATAACCAAGTACTAATGAATTGGGTACTAATAATTGTACTAATAACATTCATTGATTTTTCCACTCAGTAATGAGCTGACATGTATGTGTATATATATATATATATATATATATATATATATATATATATATACATATATATATATATCATATATATATATATATATATATATATATATATATATATATATATATATATATATATATATATATATATGTATATATATATATATATATATAATATATATAATATATATATATATATATATATATATATATAAATGTGTGTATACGCATACACACACTAAATATTAATATATTTTGCAGTAAAAAATACATGTACAAAAACTTATGACAATTATAAAATAAAAAATAAAATAATAAATAATTTCAAGTATAAAAAGTATAAAAACCTACTAACATTGGTAACAATAATCAATATTTAAAAAAACTGTGAAATGAAAATTATAAGAATTATTCAAAAAAAAAAACAATAATGGATAAAATTATTTTATCATTGACAAAAGAATAAAAAATATATTTGATAATTCACTATAATTTAGTATATTATTTAATTCTACAGTTAATTGTAATTCTCCTACTAATCATTTTTTTATTCATTTCTTTACTTATAACATCTATATTAATTTTATGAAATTATGAAAATTATTTTCTTATCAACAAATGTATATTTTTTCATTCACACAAATGAATTTTCGTCCCCAACACCACAATATGTTATAAAATATTCAAAATCACTTATTATTCACTTTGTTGTTTATAAAAAAATTGGCTAGGGCTCATTTCGAAGGCGATGCCATCATCGTCAAAGCCTTTAATTAATATTTTATAATATATTGTAGTGTCGGAAGTAATAATTCATTTGTGTTCAAATGAATCTGCCACAGTTTCAAAATAAACAGTTATTCTTAGTTTTTATAAATATATTCATTCTCAAATCAAATCAAACATATATTTATTATCGGAAATTACTATACATGTAGCGATACATATGTTTGTGTTACAAAACTTAGTTTTATAGGTTATTCTAATGTACTAATATATGTTGAGGGTAAGTATAATGATATGTGTTGTTTTTAACTGTTAATGTGGATAGACCAGGAAAAATTTCAAAAAACCTGGTGAAACATGAGATTTTTTATTATGACTAAAATTAACTTACAACTAAGAACTTAACTAACTTATGAACTAAACTTAACTATGTACAGTACTAGCAGTATATTCTCAAATATTATAATGTTAAAATAAACTACAAATAAATGTAAAAATAATTTTATGTAAAGATATATTTATACACAAGGAATTCAATTCCATATTTTTATTCATTTGATTACAGCTATAAATATAATAATTAATTAATATTACACTACCTACATCTAATAATATATATTAAAGTCTTTTTAAACAAAAAATATAAAACCTTCAATAAAATTATATATTTATTGATTACTTTCGAATATAATCGAGGTAGAAATAAGAGGAGTGGCTTTAAAAACAGGACTAATTTTCTAAATCGGTTTTATTATATGAAACTCACATTCTTTGTAATTCAAAATATCAACGTACACAATTTTTATACCAACGAAAACATCTTTGAGAATTTATTTTTAGATTTGATGAAACTTGTTTATTTTTCACTTCACTTTCTTAATACTCTAAAAATGGAAATTCAGAGAAATAAATCAGATATATATATATATATATATATATATATATATATATATATATATCAGCATCGTCAATATATTCTTGAAATTAAAACAGAAAAGACTTCCCATTAACTCAATATATATATACGTGTATTTGTAAAATTTATTAAAAATAATTCAGACGTTCGTATCACACAGCAACAATCAATTGTATTGACAATGTCACCGAGTTGTCAAATTTTTTCACGGAATGTATTTTGGACTCGAAAAATTATAAAAGATAGTACGACAGTTTAGAATGTCGTTATCTGTTTCGTATTTAAAAATGCATGGCCTTATATTTATCATGCGATAAAAGTTGTGCATGCAATTCGCCAATAGTTTTCGGTATATATTTGCTTTCGTATCTCATATAGATACGTTCGAAAAAAATACCGTTCACATTTAACGAAAATAATATATGCTTATATAAATATAATACATGCATGTATGTATACGTGCGCTTATCTCCCATCGAACGAAACTGTCCTTTATTTGTACTTTTCATAGTTTACGAATGTTTTTCCTATATTTCAATTCGAGTAGCATGTTTTCAAGTGTCGTGATGTTAAAATATGTTCGTATCATTAATAAATAACATAAATGGATTGTTTTTGAAATAATATATTTAGTACTCTTTTTATAAATTAATCGTTGTCGGTTATTATCTTTAGTGATTATAGTTTTACAGACTTGATAAATATTTAAATTATTTTTATAGGTTTTTTTTTCAAATATAAGGACTTAATTTTGATTGGCTGTTTTATAATTAAATCGCTTTTTATTACTACTGTACGATACTGAAATTCTAGACTTGAGGGTCGTTTGAAAATTCCGTCAACATGTTTTAAACAAACCTTTTATTTAACGGTGTTGTATCTATAGGTCGTAAAAATAAATATTTTACAGTTTTTTAATAGGCGTATGTATTTTTATTAATTACATTCTTTCATATATATATATATATATATATATATATATATACATATGTAGATAGATAGATAGATATAGATGTCCCAAAAGTCACCAAGAGATTTGAAAATCTCATAACTTGTCAGATTTTTAATAATTTTTATTTATTTTTTGAACTTATATAAGGCTTTCCAAAAAGTACTTCAGAAGTTTAAATGGAAATAAAATAAAAAGTATTCATTTAATTAGTTATTTATTTTCTTTATTTTTAAGCATATTTTATGTCATTAATGATAGAATATAATTTCACTCATATAACCACCACAATTGCGCTTGACAGTGCATTTATTTAGTCTAATTTTTAGTCATTCTTTCACCTAATTGTGGTCTAATTTTATGAATTATATATTCAATGTTTATTTTTAATGCTTTTGTTTGTGGTTTATCAGCATAAACCAGTGATGGAGAACCTATGACACGCGTATCAGAGGTGACACGCGAATTCATTTTGGATGACACACATTGACAGAGAAAAATTTTTGCATAATTCAAATATTTGTCTATTTGAAAAAGTCACTCATTTCTCATTTTCGTATTATTTGATTATCATTGTTTTTATTATTATTTTTTCCTAAATGTACATTGTTTTTCTGTTTTTGTTCATTTTATACATATTTTTGGTTGGTTTTTCTTTGTTAATAAATGTCATTTAAATATATAAAATAAATATCAAAAATATAAATCTTTTTTTTATTATGGTTGCAAATATCAAAAAATTATGAATATTTCTATATATGACACGGCACCAGAGTTAAGTTAGGATTTTTCAAAATTTTGACACGCCGAGCTCAAAAGGTTCGCTATCACTGGCATAAACTAATGATTTCACATAACCCCACAGAAAATAATCTAATGGAATTTATTTCATGGAATAGTAGACTTATTAAACTCTTGTTTCAATAAGTCTATTGAAATTTTTACAATTTCTAAGCATTGTTGAAGTGTTAAACTTTCCACGATAATTTACCAAACTATACTAGGTTGAAATGTCAAAATGAGCTTAAAAAAATTCAAACATGGCTCCCACCAACTGTCAAAGTTCTGACATTCTAATTAAAAAACTTTATATATATATATATATATATATATATATATAGTAACATTTTATTTAATATGGTAGATAAATTACAATATTTTCTAAATTAAATCATAAATGTCATCTAAACGATACTTACATAAAATTAAATACGTAAATATGGAAAAAAATCTGCTTTATGAGAGTTGTACAATTTATAAAGAAATATAGATTGTCATCTACAAATCATGTTTTTTTTCTCTCAATTCTAACGATGGATACATGAAAATTCTCTTGTTTACCTTGATTTTATATATTATTGCGAAATTTATGTGTTTGAAATAAACAAGTGTTTTAATGCATTCAACGAAAACATTTTTTATTGAATATATACATATTCAATAATATATATATATATATATATATATATATATATATATATATATATAATCGTATAAGTAATTAATTAACATTAGTACATTTTAGTACAATCAATTAAAATAAAATACTCGTTCGATAGAAAGGATTTCATGATGTGAAATATTATTTTTAAGTCTATATTTCTTGTTAGAAGTCATTATTTGAATACAGAAGATATAAATCCTATATTTGGTGTTAAATTCTGTCGATAACAAATTAGTAATATATTTTTTAAAATAATTTTCATAAAAATTTTATTTACTAGAAAAATATCAACAAAATGTATAGGGTCATCCAAATGTAACGCCTGGATTTGTGTTTTATTAAAAACAACAAAATAATCTATACACCATCCTATACACATGTTTCTTTTTAATAAAACACAAATCTAGGCGTCATATTTGGATAATCCTATATTAAAATAAGGTAGAACGATTTACTACCAATATATTTTTAAGATCTTTGTTATAAAAATATTAGTAAATTGAAATTTTTCATTAATTTTTAAAATGATTTCCTAGAAAAAATTCTAAATTGATTCCTTTCTAAAAAAAGATAAACATATGCAAATACCTCGATGACCAGTTGAATTCCTTATTCTAAATTTTAAAACAAATTAAATATATGTGTATATATATACATATATAGGATCATCCAAATGTGACGCCTAGATTTGTTTTTTATTAAAAAAAAACATGTGTATATTTCGGTATATAGGAGAAACATGTATATTGTTTCTTTTTTATAAAACACAAATCTAGGCATCACATTTAGATGACACTATATTTATTGAGATTATGTAAGAAATATAGTGTCAAATTAAACAATAATTAAACTTCCCCATGTTTTTTTATAACTTTATTTGAATATTTCATATGACATTTTATTATATTTTTTTTGTTCATATTTAAAATTCAAAAGAAACTAATTTTTTAATTGAGTTTTATTAAAAAAATGTAGGTTATTGTATAATCTGACTTTAGTTTTAAAAATTATTTTTTTTAATAATTTTGATTTATTTGTTAACATTAATTGAACTGTTGATTATTTAAGGTGGTTCAAATGAGATTAAAGAATAGTAAATTATAGTAAGTAAGTAAATCTATGACTAAACCTTTCAGTCAATTTGAACCACCCTATATATTGAGTTATAACATATTCTGAAGAAAATTGTATCGTCATAGAAATTTACATTACCTAATTGTTATTATAATTGAACAAAATGAATAATCAGTAATTATTGAATATTTTTCTGATATTTTGTGGTGCTGGGGATGATAATTCATTTATGAGAAAAATATGTATTCAGTTTACACAAATGAATTTTCACCCCAACACCACAATAATTTGAAATAAGAAAATAAAATTAAAAGTAAGAAAATAAATATAAAGTAAGAAAAATTAAATTAAACATTTTCTTTATCAAACTGTAATTGACAATTTTAGTAAGGAATATTTTATGATTTTTTGTAAACTGTTTTTTTTTTGTAAAAATAATTTAGCAAAAGTTAAAAATTCTAAAAATGAAATATATTCCTACTTTCGAAAATTGTATTTTACGAAAATACTAAATATATATTTGTTGTTTTGGAACTGTGGCTGATTCACTTTACACAAATGAATTTTTACTCCAACACCACAATAATTTAAAGTGTTCAATAATCACTTATTGTTCAGAAAGGCTCTGACGATGATGGCATCGCCATCGAAATGCATCAGCCGATATAATTATAAATTATATAATTATAAATAACAAGTGAACAATAAGTAATTATTGAACACTTTAAATTAATGTGGTGTTGGAGTGAAAATTCATTTGTGTAAAGTGAATCAGCCACAGTTCCAAAACAACTAATTAATGTATTCAGTTTTTATTTTATTTTTTTACTATCATATAACTTAACTATAATTTTATATTATTAGTATCAATAGCTCTTTGTCTATTAATGAATAAAGGTGTTTTCTAAAAATTGCTAATTTTAATAATTTAATGCATTTATTTCTATTCTACTCCTACAAATTTTCTCATGATATACATATCTCATTTATTCATAGGAATTTTTCTAACCTTTTTATACTTTTCTAATCATAATTTCTATTAAAATAATATTTTACACACACATTTATATATATATATATATATATACAAAGGCATATATGAAACTTATTACAAAATAAAGTATAAATTAACATTTCCTTATTTATTCTTTTACAAGTGGTTACTAAATCCTAAAATACACATTTTTTTCAAAGACTAATATGGTTAATAATGTTTGGATTTTCTTTATAATTTAATCAAAATTTGTATGTTTCTCTAATTCAGATTTTTTATTTAAGCAATATTATCAATTATTATAATTTCCACTTTTTTTTTTGGAACTGTGACAAATTATTTTTAAAAAATTCAATTTATAAATCTTAAATACTAAATTTATAAATATTGGAAAATATTTTTTATAGATATTTATAAACATTTTTACAATATGGTTTTTGTTAAATCGTTATTATATTAACAGGCACATTTATGTATATATATATATATATATATATATATATATATATATATATATATATATATATGTAAATATATTTGTAACGGTAGTAGTAATAATAGTAAAATCGATATCGTTCTAAGGAAACACAACTCGTCAAGATGTATACGAAACTAACGTCTACAATTTTCACAACGACGAAAACGAAACTATGTTTCACGAAACGCCTAATTACGATATCACGTTTTTCGACTTGTGAACACCGCGCACTTCAAGGACTCAACATTATTGCATATTTGTTTCGTTCGTGTGTCGTACGTTTTAAAGAGTTATTACTTTGTATAATATTTACGTACGTGTGTGTGTGTGTGTGTACGAGTGCAATGTTAGGAAAAAGTTTTGTGTCAAAGTGACCTCATTCCCTCCATGAAAGAGGTCGTACAGCCATCGTCTTTAATTCTATCAATACTTTTGTCCGTGTTGCATTTCTAATATACTTGCATAAAAATGCAACCGGTTTTCAGCTGAACGCTCTATCCTAAAAACTAGTCATTGGCAATGTAATTACATAAAATGGATTTTTGTTCGCATGGATCTTTCCTCAATATTATATACGTGTACCGTGTGTATTTCGCGTCAAACGATCGATCGATCGATCGATCGGTCGGTTTAAGTAGGTAGACAACTATTGAAACTTGTACTAAAGATAGATATTTGTTAGAAAAATTACAGACACCGCGGGCCATGCATATAATAGGCATTGTATCAAGTACAGTTTAGTATCAAATCATTTTTATGCAGTTCTTCACTTCTATGTCAAGGGCCATTCTATAGATATATATTGTATTTTTATACGTACTCGACAAATTTGTCAATAATGAACAAACGATGTTCACTAAATACAGGAAAAAAATCAATTTTATATATACACATATACAAAATAATTTATTTTGAAACTTAAACCATAACATAATTTTTAAATGAAAGAAACATGTTTCTCTTTACGAGTATTAAAATAACAAAAATTATTTTCCTTCAATTTAAAAAATCACATAATAAACCGATTTTTTTTATTACAATTTCAAATAAATAAATTTTATTTAATTCAATACACTTATATAAAAACATCACTGCTTATGAAAATATGAATTTATTTAAAAAAATTAATCAATGTCTAGAAATATTATTATGCAATTTCTCATCTCTATCTCAAGAGACATTTTATTTATATACGAGTATATTAAACAATTTTGTCAGTAATGAGCAATCGATGTTCATTAAATAGAGAAAAAAAATAATCTATCTATCTATATATATATATATATATATATATATATATATATATATATATATACACAAGAGTCGTTTGATAAGTATGGTAAATTTATTTATTGTTTAATTTAATTAAATTTTTCAATTTAGTTTTTCTTACTTTTTTACCATACTTATCAAATGATTTTCGTATATATATATATATATATATATATATATATATATAAAGTAAAAAACTTCATTTTAAAATATACACCATAAACTAAAATTCTAAATGAAAAAATAACGTTTTTTTTACAAGAACTAACATAACAAAAATTATTTAACTTTTATTCAAAAATTCCAGTAAAAAACGCATAAATCAAATCAAACTTCTTATTAAAATTTAAAATAATTAAATTTTATTTAATTCAAAACACTTTAATATAAAAACATCACTGCTTATGAGAATAATAATTTATTAAAATAATAATAATCCATGTCTAGAAATATTATTATACAATTCCTCATTTTTATATCAAAAGTCATTTTATATATATTTTTATACATATTAAACAATTTTGTCAATAATGAACAACCGATATTCACTAAATACAGAAAAAATCCATTTATATATATATATGTGTGTGTGTGTGTGTGTGTGAAACAGTTCTTTTTAAAATTTACACCATAAAATAAAAAATAGCGTTTTTACAAGCATTAAAATAACAAAAATTATTTTTATTTTAATCCAAAATTCCACTAAAAAATCCTATATACCAAACCAAATTTCTTATCTTAATTTCAAATAATTAAATTTTATTTAATTTAATGTACTTATATAAAAATGTCACTGCTTATGAAAATGTGAATTTATTAAGAAAAAATTTAATCAATGCTTTGAAATATTACTGAAGACAAAACTAGATTTTTATTTTAAAAAAATAAAACTAAACTTACGTATGACATGCAATCACTTTTTTCTAAATAGTCGTTATTCGTCTGCAAACAATATCTTCAAGAGTCAAACAGTGCTTTTATGTCCTGCTCAAAGAAGTTTTTTTTATCATGTACATAGGTACGTTTGTACGCTATTCGTCACTTCTTCATCTAATGAAAATTTCTCAGCTCGCAAAGATGTTTTCAGCACTACGAACAAACAAAACAATCATTCGAAAACAAGTCGGAGATATTTGAAGAATCTAATAACATTTTAAATAAGATTAGGAAGGTTAGCTATAATCAAATTATCACGATATGAAGGGGTGTTACTCTTCGATAGATATAAAAAAAATTTAAACCCTGTTCCTTCTTTTTGCTAATTTTCTCAAAAATCATATTGTATTTTGAGTAATTAAGTGGTCGATTTTTATTGATAGTAAATCAACGAAAATTGAACTCTTCACATCTCAAAATATAAGGTCATCCAAATGTGACGCCTAGATTTGTATTTTCTTAAAAATAAACGTGTGTATATTAGGAAACATGTTTATAATAGAGGTACCGGATGAAAATGTCGTTTTTTGACATCGTCCTTTTCACTGGTCAGTTGTGTTTCGGGTGTCGATCTTTTAACACGTATTTCTTTTGCTATTGATTGTTGGGCATCTAAAGCACAACTTTCAAAAGAAATTACATTTTTTTATGGAAAGATTTGTGCCGAATAATCAATTTTTATAAAATTTCATGTTATACGAATTTCATTAAAAAAGTAATGCGACTGCGACAAAAAAAATTTGGAACATTTACAGGGACATATTAACTATTCGACAGTGTCAGAGGTGGTTCAAACAATTTCAAGTGGAAATTTTGACTTAAAAAATAAACCTCGAAGTAAAAGAGTAGTAAAAGTGGACAATGAGGTGTTACACATTGAAGTTGAAGCAAATCCGACCAAATCTATTTAACAAATAGCAGATACACTCGGATACTCTTGGTCTAGTGTGCAAGAACTTTTAAAAATAATTGGAAAGATTCATAAACAGGGTGTGAGGATACCGTATTATTTAAGTGATGAAAGCATATCTGTACGGGTCGAATGTGCCAAGAATTAATAAAATTAGAGGAAAATTCAATATTTCTTCGATATCTTGTAACAGGGAATGAGAAGTGGGTTATGTACTCGAACCAATGTCTCAAAAAACAGTAGCTTTCTAAAGGGCATGTACCACTGGCAACGTCGAAACCGAACTTAACAGTCAAAAAGGTCCTTTTGTCTGTATGGTGGGATTATAAAGGAATTATTCATTATGAAATTCTTAAATATGGCCAGACAATAACGGCACAGTTTTATTGTGATCAGCTGGAACGATTAAAAGAAGCAATCCGTGTAAAAAGACCTAGAATATTCAATAGAGGAAACATATTTTTTCAACACGATAATGCGAGACCTCATACAGCTAAAATTTCTCGGGATAAATTGATGGAATATGAAAGGAATGTAATTATTCATCCACCATGTTCACCCGATCTAACTCCATCGGATTACCATTTATTTAGACCAATGCAGCACTTTTTATCCGACAAAAATTTTTAGAATATCGAAGAAATGAAAACGGGTCTCGATGTCTATTTTTCATCCAAATCAAAAGATTTTTATGCAAATGGCATGTTAAAATTACTAGAAAGATGAAAGAAAGTTGTAGCTATCAAGGGACAATATATAATTAATAATTTATATAGTAATATATAAATATTTTTTAAGTTGACTTTTTATTTAAAAAAATTACATCTTCGTCCAGTACCCCTAATAGTTTCTTTTTAATAAAATAAAAATTTAAGCATTATATTTGGATGACCATATATATATATATATATATATATATATATATACTTATATATGTAATTATTTATGAAAGAGATAGAGAGGGAGATAGATAGATAGAGAGAGAGAGATTTATATATAAAGCAAAATATTAATAAACTAAAGATCCAAATTCATTGTTATTATTCAAAGAAGATATGTTTTTACTGAAAGATGGTCAAGACGATACTAATAATAGCTATTAATGGTTATAAAACGCACATTTATCTATTTAATATTCTTCATTACAAAATAAAATAATTCTTACTTTATATATAAATACATATATATATATATATATATATATATATATATATATAAGTATGTATGTGTGTATGTAAATGAATTCAACAACTGGTTTTAAATTGAATTTATTTAATATTAACGTCAAACCACTTTACCACTAATACTAATTGCTTGAACAAAAATGTAAAACTAAATAAGTAAATGAAATCTATATAAAATAGGACACTCGTGTTCAAATCCGAAACAACAAGAGAATCGTACATAATTACTTTTTCAATTAAAGACAACTATTGATTTAAATGTTTCCGATGCAAATTAATGCCATCAACGTTCACTCCAGCAGAAACGATTCATAGTTAGGGAACGAGCATAATTGTGTTCATTGAAAATTCAGTACACTGCCAATAAGTAGACAAACCGAAAAAGTGCACGACTAAAGCAACTTCTTTCCACAATTCGTACATTCGCCACGTTTAATTTATACGTGAAGGCGTTGTTTGGAAATTACTTTACATGAAATTGAATGCCGAATGTAAATGAATCGATTAAGCTCGAGTTTACGAAACGTTGTTGAACATTTCTTAACTGAACTTTGAGGTCTGAATCATTTATATATAGGGTCATCCAAATATGACGCCTAGATTTGAATTTTATTTAAAAAAAATACATGCATATAGTTTCTTTTGAATAAAACACAAATCTAGGCGTCACATTTGGATTACTATATATTTTTAATACAGCGGTTTTTTTTAGAAAAAATATTATAACTTGGAATATAATAAATTGTAAATTTGTTAAAAATAAATTCGTATTCAATCCTACAATGAGCAATGATTAATATATTAATCATTGATATTTTTTGTTAGTAATTTTGTATTAAATATTTTAAAGAGATTAAAGGTGTAATGTGACTTAATTTTACAAAAATTTTCGACCTTAAAAACAACTAGGATTGTTTAAATTGTCTGATTTTTTTCAGAAAATCAATTCTTAAAATATTTTATTATTTAAATATACAATTAATTTATTAGTTATTTTTCTCAACATTTTTTTTATTATTTCAATACAATATTTTGATATTTAATAAGTATGATCTCAATTGGACTTTCCTCTATATAAAAATTAATTAATTAAAGTACAAAGACAAAAATGACTTTTCACAATTTTACAACAATTTTCGACATAAAAAAAACTAGTATTGTTTAAATTGTCTGTTTTTTTTCTGAAAATGAATTCTTAAAATATTTTATTATTTAAATATACAATAAATTTATTAGTTATTTTTCTGAAAATTTTTTTTATTTTTTTTATTATTTCAATATAATATTTTGATATTTAATAAGTATGATCTCAGTTGGACTTTCCTTTATATAAAAATTAATTAATTACAGTACAAAGACAAAAATGACTTCACAATTTTACAAAAATTTTCGACCTTAAAAATAACTAGGATTATTTAAATTGTTTGATTTTTATTCAAAAAATCAATTCTTAAAATATTTTATTATTTAAATATACAATTAATTTATTAGTTATTTTTCTGAACATTTTTTTTAATTTATTTTATTATTTCAATATAATAATTTGATATTTAATAAATATGATCTCAGTTGGATTTTCCTCTATATAAAAATTAATTAATTACAGTACAAAGACAAAAATGACTTTTTACAATTTTACAAAAATTTTCAACCTGAGAAACAACTACGAATGTTTAAATTTCCTGATTCATCATTCTATAAGATCAATTCTCAAAATATTTGATGACTTAAATACACATTGAGTTAATTAATTATTTTTCTAGACATTTTTATTTTTTTATTATTTCAATATAATATTTTAATATTTAATAAGTATGATCTCAGTTGGACTTTCCTTTATATAAAAATTAATTAATTACAGTACAAAGACAATAATGACTTCACAATTTTACAAAAATTGTCGATTTGAGATTTAACTAGGATTGTTTAAATTACCTAATTCGTTTTTCTATACAATCAATTCTTCAAATCATTAATTATTTTTCTAGATATTTTTATTATTTTTATTGTCACTATAAGAATCAACTAGGATTGTTTTAATTGCCTAGTTCGTTTTTCTATACAATCAATTCTCCAAATCATTATTATTTTTTTATTGTCATTTGAATATAATATTTTGATATTTATTACGTATGATCTCACTTGGACTAATCTATATATGTCAATTAAATTCAGTGTAAAAACATTAATAACTTTTTGTAATTTTGCAAAAATCTTCAACCTGAGAAACAACCAGGACTGTTTAAATTGTCTGTTCGTTATTTTATTATATCAATTTTCAAAATACACACTGAGTTCATTGGTTATTTTTCTTAAGAATTTTATTTATTTATTTAATTTTTTATCAATCCAATATAGTCTTTTGGTATTTATTAAATATGTTTGCAATTTAAATACGACCAACAAACCCATTTTCTACTCGTTGACTAAATAACTACTTGTTCCTTATTTAAACTTTCTATTACAAATGTTTTCCTTAATCGAAAACATTGGCACACGTATTTCAATTACAGATTGCATAATTCGTATACGCTTACTCAAAAATCGACTAAACTAGTACATTATCTCCTCTAATATTATATTACGTTAAATATATAGACATGAATATATATTTGACATCGTTTATTGAAAACTAGACCAGTTTGAAAATAGAATAGCTGCAAGTGATACGTTATGTTATGCAGTAATATATGTGGTCGCAGGACAAGCTAAGCCAAACTCGTCGATCTGTGAATATATGCACTCGCTTTGTCATAGATTTCGCTAAAACCTTGAAGAGGTTTGAATCACCTAATCGTAAATGCACACATGTTGTGTGCGTACGAAAAAAAAATGCGTTATGAAGTGAAGGTGCAACTTTTTGCGAAACTGCATTATTGCATTATTCGAAAATTGAACGAATACATTAAGTCAATTGCTCAGAGCATTTGCTGTTACATCATTCGTTTTTATTGGTAATTGTCAATTAGATTTTAATTGTTTTATCTTCGAACATGACTTATTCGAAAACAGATTTCTATTAAAACAATTATTTTTTATAATGAAGTTTTTTTTCAATTCAATTAACGTTTTTTTATGTCAAGGATTTATTACTATTATTTATTAAGTTATTTACTGAAACGTTCCGAATTAATTTCTTTTTCAGTCATCTTTCTATCCACTGTTAGACCTATTGAAACAAAAGTTTAATGAGTCCATTATTTCATGAATTGGCTGTTTTAAAACTCCATTGGATTATCTTCTGCGGAGTTATATGAAATCATTGGTTTATGTTGATAAACCACAAACAATATTTAGCATTGAAAATAAACATTGAACGTGTAATTCATAAAATTGGACCACGGTTATATGAAAAAGTTACTAAAAATTGGACTAAACGAATGCAAAATGTCAAGTGAAGTCGTGGTAGTCATATGAATAAAATTGTGTTCCATCTTTAATGCCATAGAACAGTAATCGGCAAACTCATTAGTCAAAAGAGCCAAATGTTAGCAGTACAACAATATATTTTTTTTGAGAGCCAAATTTACAAGAAATCTGTTTTAGAAGTCGATCAAAACTAGGAACTAGTATTATGTGATAGATAGGATTAGACATGCTCCATGTACTGGATAGCCTTTTTTTCTCCACTATAATGTCAAATTTATAAAATAATAATATTTGAAAAGATGATTCCTGTGGAAATCTTTGCGCCGTTTCTTCTCTACAGAGTGACATTACAAAGTGACAAAGGGGTACCAGGGGCCGTTTCATAAAATTTACAGTTCCTGTATTACAAGTTCTTTATTTAAAATTTATATTGGATATTTGAAGAAAGAACTTGTAATACAGGAACTGTAAGTTTTATGAAACGGGCCCCTGATTTATTAAATATTGCGTTATTATTATTGACAATCAAAAAGTGTACCCAATGTACCAACTTTGAGTAATCGATTGACCAACTTTGACTGACGCTTAGAATTTTTTTTCAATCTTTGACTGTATAAATCATGTTGCATTTGCTACTACTCAAATAAAACCACACACTTTAAATGGCTGTTGGAAAAAGGCTTGGCCTATATTTCTTGAAAATTGCAGCTATTCATTTTCTTTTTTATTTTCTTATTTTTATTCTAAACAGTACAGATATTATAGCGATGATGATTAAAATATGTATGAAAAATTCTAAAATAAATTACACATATGTACATATTGCTTTGAATAAAATTAAATAGTTAATTAAAAAATAAAGTAAAAAGCTTTGTTTGGTATCAATTTTTTGCAGATATTTGAAATTTTTTTTAAAGCATTCTTTATTTCCTGATTTTTTTATGCGAATTTTAGTTATTTTACTTTGTAGCTTTGGTTTTATGCGGTTTTTGAAAATTACGGAACGTATCCCTAATTTTTCAATGTAAGTCTTTTTTTGAGCGAATTTTTTTAATGCGGTTTTCTGCGGAACGTATCTACCGCATAAAAACAGACTCAAGTGTACATCAAAATGTAAATATGGTATTTGATCGTGAGTGTGCATACTTATAATAAAATATAGATTAAAAAAGAGAATTTTTATTTCAGTCTTAGAGCGTCGCATTAAAAAAAGTTTATTATGAAAATAGCGTTGAAAAATGTTCAAATAAACCAATCGAATGCGTCTCTTTTACTCTCCATTAGACTGGCAAACAGCAACACGGATATTAGATAGTGTTCATAGTCACGGAAAGTGGACGGAAAAGGTAGACAGGTCGCGTTCGTTGCGAGGAGGCACGAGGAGCACACACGTGTGTGTGTGTGACTGCACATAAAACATGCAAAAACCACCCTCTTTCCACGTTCGCTCGCTCGCTCGTTCAGCCGGTCGCTCGTTCGCAGTCAACGCACGCATGCATACGCGCCAGACGCACGCATGCGCGTGCATCGCAAGAACGACGACGACGATGGCGGCACAGAACGCTACCCTCGTGCATGCAACCTGACCTATCCTAACCTAACAACGCGTACGTAATATGTAGGCAGTCATTCGATGCGTAACAAATTCTGTATGCTTTGCTACTGTACTGCATGCTGTCGCCGACATCGTCGTCATTTTACGTTCGTTAAAATACGATTTTTTTATACATAACCCGCCGCCGCAAAAACCATTGTTATTAAAACGAAACGTGATGGTAAATGTAAACAACGGAAGCAATGCAGCGAAAAACAATTATTGGCGACCATTGAATAGTAGCTACCGATAATCAGTGGAGTTTATTGCTTTTTTGAATGCGACGACTTGATTTAATGTCATTCGTTTTATAATATGTGGATATTTAGATTACATGTTCAATATGTCTAGATGGATGCATGGATGTATGTGTGGTTTGTTTTATTGTTTAATTGCACAGCTATGGATGTATGTATAGTAGCGAAAACTTTCAACATTTTACGTGTGCGAAATAGACAACAGCGCAGTTAAATATTTTTATTCGAGTAACGTAATTACTAAACATCGAATACGTATAACAATATGGTTGGAAAATAAACATTTCATCGGATTCGATCAACAAAAAAAAAATAATAATAATAATGAATTGAATTTGTGTGTGTGTGTGTGAAAATATAACGCCATCCAAATGTGACGCCTAGATATGTGTTCTATTAAAAAGAAACAAAAAAAATATACACATGTTTCCCTATAGCAGGGATTGACAAAACGCGGCTCTTTGACCACTTGAATGCGGCTCTTCCACAAATAATGACTATGTCCATTAAATATGTGCCATGTAATATTATAATAATAAAAAATACTTTTTATCAATAAACAAGATTATTTATTAGTTGTTTTGGAACTGCGGCTTCACACAAATGAATTTTAACCCCAACACCACAATAATTTAAAGTATGGACATTGAATAAGGACACAAAACACAAATTAGTATAAAAAAATTAATCTAGATTTTAACAGAAAGGCTCTGACGATGATGGCATCGCCATCGAAATGCATCAGCCGATATAATTATAAATAACAAGTGAACAATAAGTGATTATTGAACATTTTAAATTATTGTGGTGTTGGGGTTAAAATTCATTTGTGTAAAACAAGATTATTGTTAATTATGATAGGGATCAAGTTTTTTTTTTATTCAGTGTTTAAAGTCAAAAAACCGATTACTCAAAGTTGGTACATTGGGTACACTTTTTGATTGTCAACAATAATAACGCAATATTTAAAAAACCAGGGGCCCGTTTCATAAAACTTACAGTTCGTGTATTACAAGTTCTTTCTTCAAATATCCCATACAAATTTTAAATAAAGAATTTGTAATACAAGACCTGTAAGTTTTATGAAACGGCCCCTGATACCCCTCTGTCACTTTGTAATGTCACTCTGTAGAGAAAAAACGGCGCAAGGATTTCCACAGGAATCATCTTTTCAAACACTATTATTTTACAAATTTGACATTATAGTGGAGAAAAAAATCAATCCAGTACATGGAGCGTGTCTAATCCTATCTATCACATAATACTAGTTCCTAGTTTTAATCGACTTCTAAAACAGATATCTTGAAAATTTGGCTCTCAAAAAAAAAATTGTTGTATTGCTGACATTTGGCTCTTTTGACTAATGAGTTTGCCGATTACTGCCCTATACACATATTTCTTTTTATTAGGTGGTGTAATATGAATTGTCTGATTTCTCATCAGTCACAAATTGATCGTTCAAGTGATTACTTATATGTTTCAAAATTATAAATTGTTTATACTTATTTAAAGTTCATACAGTTGTCAGTAAGTTACCGTTATTTTTTTTAAAAAAAATTTGGATAACTGTAATTTTTGCAGAAATTTTGTATAAAGGTGTCGAACAAGGATTAAGGGTTATTTTTTTGTACGAGTTCAAATTGGGTAATAGAGCAACAATATAGTTTGATAGATTATCATGAAACGTTTAACACTACAACAACGCTTACAAAATGTAAAAACTTCAATAGACTTATTGAAACAAGAGCTTAATAATTCCATTATTTAACGAAATGAACCATCAAGACCATGTGATCTAACTCCTTTAGATTATTTTCTGTGGGGTTATGTGAAATCATTGGTTTATATGCTGGTAAACCACAAACAACAGAAAGATTAAAAATAAACATTGAACGTGTCATTCATGAAACTGGACCACAATTATAGGAAAGAGTGACTAAAAATTGGACTAAACGAAGGTCCTATGTTAAGTAAATCGTACTGATCATATGAGTAAAATTATATTCCATCATTAATACCATACAATATTTTTAAAAATTAAAAAGAACGTAATTAACTTTATATATTTTCTCATATTTTTTGTTTTCGTGTAAAATGATGTGGAAATTGTAAAAAAATATTTTACAATACAAAATTAAAATATTTCTTAAATATTATGTCTCTTCATCTACCTCTTTATCTCTTTATATATATATATATATATATATATATATATATATATATATATATATATATATATATATATATATATATATATATATGTATATAAACAGTAAGAAATAACGAATAAATTATTTATTAAAAAATATTTATTAAAATATACTTTAATTTACATTATTATTAAATTTCTTTATTTATTTATTTTATTACAAAATTACAAATTGAAATGTTTTTTTGTATAAATTTGATTTTTTTTATAAAAAACTTAAATTAAACCTTGTAATCATTAAAAGGATAAATTATTTGTTCTGTAACTTTAAATTTGTTTTTTTCTAAAAAAAAATGTGAAAACATATTTTTATATATTTTCTCATATTTTTTGTCTTCATGTAAAATAATGTGAAAATTGTAAAAAAATATTTTGTAATACAAAATTAAAATATTTCTTAAATATTATCTGCCTCTTCCTCTCTCTCGTTCTCTCTCTCTCTCTCTCTCTCTATATATATATATATATATATATATATATATATATATATATATATATATAAACAGTAAGAAATAACGAAGTGGTTTAATGTACAATAATTTATGTGTATTGTTCAAATATGCACATAATAAGACTGGTATTATAAGGGCCAGTTAAAAAAATCCTACACTTAAATTTATAACAGTTTAGTTACGTTACTTTTTACTTAAAAATAAAATAAATTAGCTATACAGTTATTTTCCATTTTATTTCTTTTTTAAGCAATACATATCCTGTTTCGTCTCTTTTTTTAAAAAAATGATTGTATGGAAATAAAAAAAGTGTAAATTTAGAAAACATTTTCAAATGATTGAAATATAATTAAATTGATTATTTCGAAAATCACACATCACAGGATTTAAATTTTACAGAAACATAACAAAAATAATAAACTTTTGAGATTTCACTTCCTAAATTATTTTCTTAGACTTGAAACTTTTTATTGCTTAATAATTACAGTTTTGTTATTCAATAATATATTAGGTTGGCAAGTATCTCCCTTCCGCTTTTTTTTTTGTACATAGCTGCGAAATTCAAAAGACCAGAAGGCGGAAGGGAGATATTTGCCAACCTAATATAAAAAAATACAGGATAATCCAAATGTGTCGCCTAGATTTGTGTTTTTTTTAAAAAAAAAAGAACCATGTGTATAGGGTGGTGTATAAGAAAACATGTGTATAGTTTCTTTTGAATAAAACACAAATCTAGGCGTCACATTTGGATGGCCGTATATATTTATGGAACGATAATTTTTCTATCAAAATCACAAAAAATTAATGAAATAGATTATTTTCTTAATGTTGGACAATTTTAAATTCATTATTTAATTATATATCCTTATAAAAGAATGTTTATTTCCATTTAAACTCCTAAAGGGCTTATTGTAAAACGCTATAATTATGAATATGATATATAACTTTTTTATATAATTTATTTCTCTCTCTCTCTCTCTCTTATAGGATAGTTCAAATGACACTGAAAAACAGTAAATGAGAGTAACTAAATAAATGTATGTATAAATCTTTTAAACTCATTTAGACCATCCTACATATAAATATAAATATTGAAATATTCCTATATATAATATTGAAACGTTTCAATAAACATTTTTATAATTTCTACCGTATCGTTAAAAGAAGAAAAGATTGAAAATCACTGTATTAGATGAATGTGTTTTAAAATTCTATGCTGTATTAGCTATATATATATAGAAAATCTCATATATTGTTTGAAATTGATTGTTCTTGCTTCATACATCATTAACATAAGTATATAGATGAAAATCTTTTAAGTGATTTCAAGAATGACGGGATAATACGCTTAAAATACGTATTCAAAATCGTATTATTACACTCACGTCGAATTTTTATAATCGTCTTATTATTTGTTTTCAATATCTGAAGTAGTTTAAAAATCTGTGAGAAATTCAAAATGCCATATATCTTAAGATTTTGTTACATACTGAAATTGATATATTTTATAAGGATGTATAATTAAATAATAAATTTAAAATTGTTTAACATTAAAAAAATAATCGATTTCATTATTTGTTTTTTGTGATTTTGATAGAAAAATTATCATTCCATAAATATATACGGTCATCCAAATGTGACGCTTAGATTTGTGTTTTATTCAAAAGAAACTATACACATGTTTTCTTATACACCACCCTATACACATGGTTCTTTTTTTTAAAAAAAACACAAATCTAGGCGACACATTTGAATGACCGTATATTTTTTTATATATTATTGAATAACAAAACTGTAATTATTAAACAATAAAAAAGTTTCAAGTCTAAGAAAACAATTTAGAAAGAGAAAATTCAAAAGTTTATTATTTTTGTTATGCTTCTGTAAAATTTAAATCCTGTGATGTGTGATTTTCGAAATAACCAATTTAATTATATTTCAATCATTTGAAAATTTTCTTTAAATTTACACTATTTTTATTTCCATACAATCACTTTTTTAAAAAAGAGACGAAAAAGGATATGTATTACTTAAAAAAGAAATAAAATGAAAAATAACTGTATAGCTAATTTATTTTATTTTTAAGTAAAAAGTAACGTAACTAAACTGTTATAAATTTAAGTGTAGGATTTTTTTAACTGGCCCTTATAATACCAGTCTTATTATGTGCATATTTGAACAATACACATAAATTATTGTACATTAAACCACTTCGTTATTTCTTACTGTATATTTTTATATATGTATATATATATATATATATATATATATATATAGAGAGAGAGAGAGAGAGAGAGAGAGAGAGAGAGAGAAAACGAGAGAGAGGAAGAGGCAGATAATATTTAAGAAATATTTTAATTTTGTATTGCAAAACATTTTTTTACAATTTTCACATTATTTTACATGAAGACAAAAAATATGAGAATATATATAAAAATATGTTTTCACAATTTTTTTTTTAAAAAAACAAATTTAAAGTTACAGAACAAATAATTTATCCTTTTAATGATTACAAGGTTTAGTTTAAGTTTTTTATAAAAAAAAAATCAAATTTATACAATAAACATTTCAATTTGTAATTTTGTAACAAAATTAATAAGTAAAGAAATTTAATAATAATGTAAATTAAACTATGTTTTAATAAATATTTTTTTAATTAATATTATTTCAAATGTGTGTGTACATACAATTTTTTTAAATAATTTAAAATAAATAATTAAATTTATAAAAATATTAAAATAACTTTTTATATCTGTTTTGTTGAATTAAACAAACTTATATTCTTATTCTGAAAATGGAAAATAAATAGGATATAAATAGTTTATAAAAAATTATATATATATATATATATATGTACGTGTATATGTATATATAAACACGTATGAACGTATATATATATATATATATATATATAAGTATTGATGAATTGTTGGAAGAAAATAAACTGCAATACTTGCACTTCTGTTGCACTACACTTTGAGTAAAACTATTTTTAACGTGAATGATTTGCGGTGCGCTGTTTGTGAACTCAACTCACAGAGAACTTGACTTTCGTTGTTATTGTTGTCTGTAATTTTTGGCTCCGAGCCAAAAGTCCAAGATTATATCACATGGATTTGAACTTGAACTAATGATCTCAATTCTATGTCATTGATTTAGTTTTCTAGCAATAATTGCACTTTCAAGTTCTTATGGAAAAATCAGAAAACTCTTTACATTTTTTTTACCGAATATATTTTATATATAATTATACACATTATACATATATATATATATATATATATATATATATATATATAAAATATCCCATTGGGAACACAACTTAATTTTGAAATAAAACGCATCCTTTTAAAGTGAATGATAATATTTTTGAGTAATGATGAGTGTGTGCCTTCTGATGAGACACCATATATATATATATATATATATATATATATATATAGTGAGAGAGAGAGAGAGAGAGACTTATTATAATTACTTTCTATCAAGCAATTGAGATTTGTAATTTTATTAAAGAAAAAAATAACAAAAAACACTTCTTTGGTAGAAATATTACACAAAAACGCCAAAAAAAGTGTAATAAAGAAATATTACACAATTACTAAACTTTTGTATATTTTTATGTGTAAAAATAAACAAAATCATCTACCATTAAAAAAACACACACACATTTTTTTTTAATATTCAAATTTTGAAATTTTAAAATTTTAAACGTATTTTTCTGAAAATCGAATTTTTAAAACCAGTGGCCAAAATATTTCAAAAACGACTGCGTCGATTTATTTTAAATTCTGCAAGCTTATTATAGATACAAGAAATTAGTCCTTGAATGAATGATTTTTTTCGTTGGATAGATTTTTTTTATTGACTGAAAACGAACGATTTTTTTAATCGAAATTTTAAATTGAAATATCTGTCATTTTGTTCCAAATCAATATTTCGAAAAACTGATCGTTCAAGGACTATAAAGTACAATGTATAAAATAATTTTTCTTAATTTTTTTGATTTAATACTATCTAAATCTGTGCAACAGTGGTCACCGCAGATGTTCTTTTTTCAGATGAGCTACAGGAGAATGACCATACCTCTTTTATTTTCAGTATTTTTTTTTTCAAAAAAATTATGTAAACTTCTTTTAAATATACTTTTTTAGACACCTGAACATTTCTTGACAAATTATTATAGTTCTTGAAAAAAATCCAAATGTCACCTTTTTTAGTCCTCCTGATAGCATGACCCAATAATAAAATTTAATGATTTACATATTTCTAAAAGAGTTATTTTTTTAATTAATTTTTATAAGTTTATATTATTTCTGAATGGCATTTGTGAAAGATATGTTTTATATTTCTTTCTCAATAATATTTGTTATACTTAAACAAGTTTCTTTTAATTTTTTTTACACATGTTATTAAATATTTTTAATTGTTTAAAATAAACATATTCTCAATAAATAATTCGATTGATTAATAGATGAAATTTTATCTATTTGTTTTTTTTTATCGAATAATCCATTTGTGTAAAACATAATGCTATAATTTTTTTTTTGTAAATCTTCCCACGAAATATATTATAATGTATGTTATTTATTCTTCCGACACTAATTTCAGAAAAAAAAATAAAAACGAAAAAACGCTCGTTTAACTCAAAATACGATTCGTCTCATTTAACCAACGCATAAACATTATCCGAAGGTTTTAAATTTCCCGTGTCGTTGTGATTTCGATCTCGAAAACGAAACTTGCGAAATGGCATTCGTGGCCATGTTCAATTACAAGCAAACATTTAAGTTCAGTTATGAATGCACGTAGACATATTCCTCCTCTGTACAGACACACATGTCGGCCACTAATGCGTGCACGGGATATCGTGTTTCATGTCTCGAAAACAAATCTACTACATGGAACCGTCGAAAATTTACTTTCCGCTTTTGTGTTCGAAAGTAGGTCACGTCTGGAGTACTTGAAAAATTTTTTCTCCTCTCGTTTCATCTTATTATTATTGTATCCCGACACAAAACGACTGAAAATAAAAACACACGTCAAGGAATTCGACTGGTTGTTGAAATTATACGTTACGAAGAGCTATAAATCATTGTGTTTTGTTATGTCAGTCTGGGTGCAATTTGTTTCATAAATGGCGTTAAATTATTTCATTTGCATGAATTCATTTAATGAATTGAAATTGTTTTATCTAAATTTGCATTTTTTTTTTACTGAATTACACTTTTATCTTGCAGACACGCAACAATCATTACTGTTTATCTACAAAGAAAATATATAATGTCGAGCTGTTCGTATTTGTCAGCGAAGGGAAGAAAGAGAATCATACAAATAAATTTATAATGAGGACGTTATAATTTGAAATATAATTTTTCATTGCCATGCTATTAATACATGATTTTTTATGTGTCTGCACACGTGTGTGCGTATGAGTCGGTGGTTATGAAAGTGGTCTAAATAATATATTTTTCATTTTGAGATATTTTCATTTCCGAGTTTGAATTACAATATTTAAAAAATATTTTTCCATGTTGACAAACAGAAAAGTTTATTTATTTTTAAAAAATAATTCTTTTATATAATTTTGAAATTTCAACCACAGCATGTAACAAAACATATTTTTTTAATATCACAAATGACTTAAATCATTTCAAAATTAATGAAAAAGTCAAAAGGAGACTTATGTAAAAAATAATAGATTTTATTCAAAAAAATCCACTAACGAAATAAATTTTCACGTTTAAAAATTATAATTATGTTTAATTTTCAATATCATTTGCAGTTTCTGATTTTTTGAAAGATTTAAAATTGTTGTGAAAAATTAATGGTATATATGATAACAAATCCATCACATCTTTGTATTTTTCCTACTTCATTGATCTGAAATCTTCACATAATTGCAATAATTTAATGTTTCCATATATTTTTGGACTGTTTTTCGAATGTAAGAACTAAAATATGAAATTTCACTTCATCATCTAAAAATGTTTTGTAAAACATCTTATAAAGGATTTTTTTTAAAAAAACCCTTAACATTGTATCTGTAACCAATTAGTACAATTCCCATTAATATATGGTAATCCAAATGTGAGGCCGAGATTTGTGTTTTATTAAAAAAAACATGTGTATGGTGTATTTTGTTTCTTTTTAATAAAATTCAAATCTAGACATCACATTTGGATGACCATTTATTTATTGTTCGTTTTTCAATTGATTTTTCTAGCTTATTGATTGAAAAAATCTTCTTGAGTCATCTTATAAATGGAGCTTTTCTACAACTCTATATTGTCCCTTTGCAAGGATATATTTAGCAAATATCGTACTATCTGCACAGATAATAGATATACAAGTGTTGATCTAACAGAAAATTAATTGCCATGCATACAAGTTTTATTTAATACACCGAATGTACAATTTTTAAAACGATATTTTTATTTATCAATCAGCTATAGCTTTTTACAGCGTTTAAAAAGACATTCTTTATTTATCAATCAGCTGCAACAGTGACTTGAGGAGCTTTAACTGTTGTTACAATTTCTATTGTAGAACTGATGTTGTTGTTACAACATCCATTTTAGAACTGATGTTGTTGTTGCAATATCCAGTTTAGAACTGATTTTACAAAGTGTTTTAATGAACAAAGAAACCTCTAGTTCTCATTATTAATTTTATTTACTTCAAAAATTGACTGTCGCGTTTTTTATAGTTCTATTTACTTCCTTGAACTCGCAAGGGAAGTATTGTTCAACAATCGACACGTGGTGATAATGTATGCTATTCTCGTGTGACTAACCTTGAGAACGAAATATGTGTTACATATAACTTACACATTTAGTGAGTATCCTTGGGAAAAATCGTCAAGGAAATCCACAAGAAGTAATATTTCAAAAATTAAGACGTAGAGAATTTATAGCAAGGGAAAATAGAAAAAGTATAACAATTTTAAAATGGAAGAATAAAAGAGATGTGTTGATTCTCTCCACTAAAAATTCAAAGCAAATGACGACTATAAACAAAAAAAATAATTCATTCGAAAAACCATAAGTGATTGTGGAAAATAATTTAGGAAAGTCTGCAGTTGATTAATATTGCACGTGTAATTCATGAAATTGGATCATAATTATCTAAAGGAGTTACTAAAAATTGGACTAAAAGAATCCACACAAGTCGTGGTAGTCATATGAGTAAAATTGTATTCCATCAATAATGCCATAGAATATTCTTAAAAATAAAAGAAATAAATAACTAATTAATTAAATACGTTTTGTTATATTTCCATTTAATTTTGTGAAGCGCTTATTGGAAAATTCTATATGATCGAGAGATAAGAATTGTGAACTTTTCCTTTAAAATAGAATAAAGATAATTGTATCTGGTTATTGAAATTATATCGCAGTGATGATTTTCTAACGGATTACACTGAACAACTTTTATAATATTTTTTTTCTAACATTTCATAATACTGTTTATAACATCGTTTACAATATAAATAAATAATAAGTTTCTATGAAACAAATCCGTTTTGATGACGAGACAATGCCACTGTCTCGAAACTCCACTAATAACTGGAAATGAACGTTCCTCGTCCTCATAGATCATAGTGAGGAACTTTGTGACTATTCTGAACTATTCACGCGTTTCGTTCGTCACGGCTGATTAAGCGTTGAGTATTTCGAGTCGATTTCGAGTTTTGTGAATGTGGAGCCAACGACGACAGCAGCTGTTTGTTGATGCCCACGACGGCAGTTGATATTCAAGACTGGTTGTGCAGGAAACGACATATGGATGTGCCATGAGTGACGATATGTTTCTCGGATCGATCAACAACCAGTTTGATACAAAATTGCGCGCGGTTTTCGAATCACATGTTTTTTTATTGTGGAAAATTTATGTTTTTCAAACATATACATATATATATAGAGAGAGAGAGAGATAAATGGATGAATAAAAATTACTTCCAAAATATTCCATTCCATGTGTCAAATTTAAAACTTAAACTAAATAAAACTGTCATTCAAATTAAATATCAAAATATTTTTTCAATCCAATAACAGATAAAATGACTAAATAAATTTCACTAGTGCCCTTTAAATTTTCTACACCACCTATAAAAACTTGAATAAGATAAAAATCTAAATTTGAAATATTTTTTTTTTTAAAAAAAGAAGCAAGAAATAATTATGGAAATTATAATCAACATAATAATTATATGCAATCATTGCTATGAATGTTTTGAAATTTAATATACATTTTAATACACATATTAATAATCAAAATAACATTTTCGTTCCGAATACAATTTTATGTTCATTGAATAAATAGATCAAGAATTTAATAAACTTACTCAATATTTGAATAATAATAAGATTATATGAATGAGTGATATTTTTTTTATTATTATGAATCGTTTATAAAAATCATCGTTCTTGAAAATATTAAATATGAGAAAATTAGTTCAAAGTCAGTCAGTTTTATAATTAATACACACACAAATATATATATATATATATATATATATATATATATATATATATATATATATAAATTGGTTATTTTGTATTATTGAAATGGAAATAACATTTTTTTCATTTTATTTTACTGTATTAAAAATGAACCAATGATATAATTTTAAACATTCCAGTCATGCATTATCTTTTCAAATTGTTCTACTGACTAAAACACATATGTAAAATTATGTATATATATACTTGCATGTAAATATAATTAACATTTTTTTATATTAATGACTATTCCATAATTACAATATGTTCAATCATACTCAAAGCAATTATTTCACTTAGAATCAACTACAAACGAACCTAATTGAGATTGAAAAATGACTAAATTTTTCTAGTATATATCTTTCTTGTGTATCACAATTATATAGGGTAATTTAAATAGGACTAAAGGGATAGTAAATAATAATAAATAAATAAATGTATATCTAAATCTTTTAGGCTCATTAGAGCACCCTATATAAACACACCTATTATATTTCTGTGTATAGATCATCATTAAATGATATTAAAAATGATTCATAAAATTATTAACTTTTACATATTTCCAAAAAAAAAAAATTTTTTTTAATTGATTTTTATAAATTTAGATCATTTTTAAATATCATTTGTGAAAAATAATGTTTTATATTTGTTTCTTAATAATATATTGAATATTTCAGTTAATTTGTTATTCAGTGTTAATGCAATTTCAATAAAATTATTTTTTAGAAAGAATATATAAGAAAAATTATAATATTTTATAATAAAATGATTAAATTAAATCAAGAGCAAAAATTATTTTTACAGTCATCTTGAAAAAAACACCAAGTATAACATAATGTAGAAATAAAAATAAAAAAATGATTTATAACCAAATATTTGTAAAATTATACCGATGAATATTAATACATGTTTTTACTATTCAAGAATTATTCATTAATTAACAATTAAACAAATCGAATTTTCATTAATTATTATTCAAATGAATGATTTTGAATTCACGCTAATGACATAAGTGATTTTTATGCTTGAATTTATTATTTATAAATGGAATTATTTATTTAATGCATAAGAAGAAGGAGAAGGAATATTTAAAGACGATAAATATCAATAATTGTTTTGTCATTCTTTGAAATGACTTCATCGATTCTAATAACATTTTTTTTGAGTTCATTATATAAATAATTAGAAATTCAAGAACGATCCGACAAATGCATAAAGTTCTTTTATATAAATAAAATCTACTAATGGAATTTATAAACGATCGATTTCTATTCGAAGTACTTTTTCTCTAAATAATTACTGGATCAAAATATGCGATCACGATTAAACGAGATAAGTAATTGATAATAATCCTACAAAAAAAAAGAAAAAACATATCAAACATTAAATGCAGTCCGACATGATATTTCTGTCTCACAAACAAGCAAATCCGCTGGGTGTGTTTTCTTTGAGATGTGGTCGTTGACCTTTCCATCTTCACCAGTCGCTTCGACAGCGTAAAATCAAAACAAAATGATTATGAAATCAGATCTGTAAACGACATAGGACGGCTAACCAACGATGGCGATTGGCGAACAGGACCGAGATCGTATCCGAGTATGTGAAGTTGATCGAAGATGACAAGCGTGTGTTAAATACAATGTAAAAGTGACCATGCTGGGTACAGTCGTTTTACATCAAACGACTTGTATATTAGATTGACATCTACCTTTGAATAATTAACTTCAACATCTATATACACATCCATATGTGTGTCTTTCAATATATATATATTGAAAGACATAGAAAAATGAACAATACAATTCAGAACAAAGGGCAATTCTATCAACTATATTTTTAAAATTATTTTTTTTTAAAAAAATAGCACAAAGCATATCAGCTACACTTCATTTCAATTTTATAACTAACAATAGTAAATTTCTTCTTTTTTAAAATATATATATATATATATATATATATATAAGATACTAGAAAATTCACCACAGATGATTATATAACAATTTTTCAAATTGTATTCTACCCCACTCTATACACTTTACAAAACGTCAAAACCAGTCATTATTTTTTTTCTTGTATACAGCATCGTAAATATAATATAATTAATCCCATGCAGTGTAAGACTATTTTTCATCTATGAAATGTCATTCTTTCAACTGATTTTTGATGTATGAAAATAATCCAAAAATCTTAGAAACGAGATTTAGCTTGTAAAGAAGTTATATGTGAATATTATCATATATCTTAATATTTTGGAATTTAACCTATATTTAATATCCAACAAGTATTTTTTTGTAATAAAACAATTAAAAATATATGCATGAACAGAGTAAGGCATTATTCGATTGATTTTATTTTGATTGAAAAAAATGATTTTTAATCATCAATCGTTTCAAGTGACTAATAAAATCATTAAACTGAATATTCAAAATTGTGTAATGTCAATTGAATACAACTATTAATTAAATCTTGTATTCAATTGACATTACACAATTTTGAATATTCAGTTTAATGATTTTATTAAAATTATTTTTTTATAAACTATTAATTAAATCTTTATAAAAAATTAATTTTATTTTAAAAATCAAATTTTCAAATAAAATGATTTTGTTTGATAAAATTACAAATAATTTTCAATGAAATCTAATTTTCAATTTTAAATGATTATTAATAAAATATAATAATTTGAAAATTATTTTCACTGAAGTATATAAAATAGTTAAAATAAAAAATGAGTAAAAATTTCGTTCATAATTTTCATCTCATCTTTTGGACAGTGAAATGAAATAAATTCTGTTTAACAAAGAAATTCATTTCCGAAAAAAAGAAAGTACCTTAGGGAAGAAAAAACTTAAGATTTTAATCGGTTTTTTTATATTATTAAAAATTATTATGACAGTTATCTTATAAACAGAGTAGAGAATTATTTGATTTTCATTCAATTAAAAATTTAGTCAAATTTTTAATCATAATAAGAAATTAACTAAATTTATAACAAATATAGAGTTATCCAAATGTGACGCCTAGATTTGTGTTTTATTAAAAAAAAAGTATATTGGGAAACATGTGCATAGTTTATTTTTAATAAAACACAAATCTGGGCATCGCAATTAGATGATCCTATATATTTTAATGTTTGTGTCTTTTTTTCTAATTAGAAACTATTTTTAATTAATAAATTAGATTTAAAACATAAAAAAAATTACTCAACAACTACATCTTAACATAATTGATATTTTAATTCCTTTATTAAACAAATATTTGACACACACTAGAAAAAAATCACTTGAGATTGATAAAACATTCTAACATTTTATATATATATATATATATATATATATATATATATATATATATATATATATATAAAACTAATGATTTACATTAAGCCATTTTTCATAAAATACTTATTAAAGAAGACGTTTTTTTCAAATTAAATAAATACGAGATATAAAATAAAAATCATCAGCATATGAATAATTCAAGGATATACTTCTTTATTAATACAGTTCATATAAAGAGATTTATTATCCTAATAAAGATCATTAACCAGAGAAAAAATTCACTCTAGAGCAAATTCACTTCACAATAAAATATACTGCATTGATCTAAAGATAACATCTTACTCTATTTACTTACTCTATAAGCAGCTATATGTAATTTAGAATTTTATTCCATATAAAATTTTATTTAAAAAAAAATATAACGATGTGGTTTGTTTTCTTTTTCTCTATGGTGAAAAGTTTATAAGCCATTGTTAAAAACAGTGACAAATTGATTTTTTTTTCTACAATTAACATTTAACTATATAAATCTTTAATTATTTTTTTATCCAAAGTTGTACTAAATAATTACATTATATCCATTTGTATGAGTAGTTCAAATATAAGTATATAATTTATCTGTCATTAAATTATATATATATATATATGTAATTATGTATGTATACGGCCATCCAAAAGTAACGCCTAGATTTATATTTTATTAAAAAAGAACAAAAAAAAATATACACATGTTTCTTTCTAATAAAACACAAATCTAGGCATCACATTTGGATGACCATAAATATTACCAAACAATGGTATTAGAAAAAATATTTAAGACAGTAATTGAGAATATAAATGAATAAATATACTGGTTGAAATACTTAATCATATAAATTTTTTTAACATTTATTTTCTCAGCAAAGCAAGATGAACTCGAAAAATCGAAAAATTAGACAAAGCAAGTTAATAAGTGATCTTGTAATGAATGACAACAAAAATTTACATACTTCAATAATACAAAAGGAACGTTTATAAACAAATTTGACAAGAAAATAAAAATGAAATAATATCAATTTGAAAAAAATGCTTAAACACACATATTGTAAAATAAAATATTCGTCTATGTTTAAAGAAAATGTTTCTAATCAATGATAGAAGTGAAATATGAATTTTGAATTCAAGAATGATTCTACAATTACAGAAGAATTACTTATTGCTTATTTTGATAATTTTTGAATTTAAGACTATAAATGAGTCAATAATTATTATTTTGTTTGAATAAAGTAATTATAGTACATTTTTCAATATCCTGTAATGTTGGTTCTAAAATAGTTATATCAATATTTCATTTGATATTAATTGTAAATAATATATTAAATATTTGTATCAATTCGATTTAAAATCAATTAATCTTTTAAAAAAATCAAAAGTTCGACAATTGAAAAATCAATTGTAATAATACTTTAGGATATTATTTTTTAATCCTAATACTATTTAATTCTATCAAAATAAATATTCACGAAATTCTTATTAGTCAATCAGCAATACAAATATTTTAGATCATAACTCATATATACTTAAGATTCTAATTGACGTTTTTGAAAGATATTTGATTTTTAAAAAATCGTAATATAAATAAATTCAATTATATTATTTTCAAAGGAATGAAATTTAGACCAATTAACTGATCTAAAAATGTCAAAATTCAATTAACGGTTAATGATATAATTAAATTGTACTCTCAATTCGAACTAATTTGAAGAGTACTTAAAAAAATTGTTCAAAAATATCTATATAATTCAACATTAATTAATTTTTCTTTTTTCTATTTATTAATTTATTTTACAGCACTATAAAGATCAAAGCTTATTAAAGAATTTTTATAAAAGAATGAGTATATTTTTTTAATGAAAGATGATATATACTCTAAAGTTGAATTCAAACTGATCTCATATTAATTAATAACGTTATATGCTTACCACTTGACCTCAAGTGCTTCTATTTTACTGTTCCTATGCAAAAAAAATCTATATTAATACAAGTCTTATGATGTCTATATAAAAATTCCTCCGGAGATTTTTCGAAAAGTTTTCAATAAAAATAAATCTCCTATTGGATTTTTTGGACTGTTAAAATGGATATGTTAAAAAATTATATTTGAAAATTCGCTTATCTTTACAATTTAAAAAGAGTAGAAAAAAATATATCCCCTTTAAAAATTTTATTACAAATAAAGTTGAATTACAAAAAGATACGTTTTTAAAAATAAGGAAATTTCATGAAAAATAATTATTTATTTTTTTATATTTATTAAAAATACTGTTCATATATATATATATATATATATATATATATATATATATATATATATATATAGTATATAGTTTACTTAAATAAATAATATTTAAAAATAAATTTTGATTTTATAAATAAATTTACTTAATTTTTTTAAATATATACTTTTTTAAAAAATTATAATTTCATTATTTACTCTCTACCACTTAATTTGTTACCCTCAGAATATATATTACATTTATTATTTTTATAAAAAATTAAAACTTGAATTTTATAATCAAAAAATAATATTTATCTCGTCAATATTTTCTTATTTATTAAACAGTTATAAAATCTATATTTTAAATATTTAGTTTTTAAAAAATGATAAGTTCATTACTTAATCTTTATCATCTAATTTATTTTACTCAGAATGTGTATTACGTTTATTGTTTTTATAAAAAAATAATACTTGAATTTCAAAATCAAAAATGTTTAACTTATTAAAAAAATCTCATTTCTTAAACAGTTATAAAATATATATATATTTTAATATTTACTTCTTTACAAAACAATAAATTAATTTTTTTATTTACTCTCCACCACCTAATGTATTGTCCTCAGAATGTATATTACATTTATTGTTCTTATAAAAAAACAACACTTGAATTTCAAAATCAAAAATGTTTAACTTTTTAAAAAAAACTCATTTCTTAAACAGTTATAAAAAAATATATTTTAAATACATACTTCTTTACAAAATAATAAATTAATTTTTTTATTTACTCTCCACAACCTAATTTATTGTTCTCAGAATATATATTATATTTATTAAAAAAATAATACTTAAATTTTATAATCAAAAACGTTTAACTTATTAAAAAAATCCTCATTTTTTCTAACAGTCATAAAAAATATATTTTAAACATTTACTTTTTTAGAAAATATTTACTTTTTTAATTTTTTTACTTACTCTCTACCATCTAATTTATTGTCCTCCAAATGAATTTTTATTTTTTCATAAAAAAATAATATTTGGATTTTATAATCAAAAATATAAAACTTTTCAAACATTTTCTCATTTCTTAAACAGTTATATTCTAAAAAATATATTTAAAATATTTCCTTTTTTTAAAAAATTAAAAAATGTCCTTTTTTAAAAAAAAATATAAGTTCATTACTTAATCTTTATCATCTAATTTATTTTACTCAGAATGTGTATTACGTTTATTGTTCTTATAAAAAAATAATACTTGAATTTCAAAATCAAAAATATTTAACTTATTAAAAAAATCTCATTTCTTAACCAGTTATAAAAAATATATTTTTAATATTTACAATATTTAGAAAACAATATTTGGATTTTATAATCAAAAATACAAAACTTTTCAAACATTTTCTCATTTCTTAAACAGTTATATTCTAAAAAAATATATTTTGAAAATTTCCTTTTTTAAAAATGAAAATTAATTGCATCATTTACTATTTATTACCTCATTTATTGTCCTCAGAATAAAAATTACATTATTGTTTTAATAAAAAAATAATATTTGAATTGTATAATCAAAAAATACTTTCTGTTCTTCTTATACCGCTATAAAAAGACTATTATTTTTAACATTATTTTTTTCAAAAAAGCATTAACAATTTTTCCTTTATCCAATAAATCACAATTGTTAATTAATTTCAGTTTTATATATTTAAAAGCAAAATATGTTTATAAAATTTTATCAAAATAATATCTCCCAATTTTACAAACGTTATTTTTAATGCAATTCATAAATATTATACGCTGTATTTTATTCCCATACCAATTTATAATATTAATCATAAAATAATACACATTTTAAAAATTCATATAGCTGTATGAAAATATGGAAAAATGTATGAAAATTTTATTGGGTAATTAATTAATTATTTATATATCAATTTTATTTATTGTATATGTATATATATATATATATTTAAAAAAGGAAAAATATAAAACATTTTCTACATCCGTGCACTCGATATCAATTTACATCATTTCGATAAAATGTCGATTTGTTTGTTGGAAATTAAGAACACGAAATCAGATATATATATATATATATATATATATAGATGGTCAACCCTCGTTAATCATTTACTACTAGTGCGGTAGGTTAGGGTTTCACGAGTGTTCCATTTACTGGCCAACGACATATATTGTGCATATATATGTAGTACAAACATAAGGGTGGTATGCAAACTCAGAACGAAAAGCTTCGATCCTTTTGTTCGTAGCCAGTTGAATGGAGAGTCATTTTTTCTCTTCATTGTCTCTCATTACAGCAATCAAGAGATGCACGGAGATTTTTTTTCATTCGTTAATCGATTCGTATAGTTTATTATTGCGGGTAGATGCGGGCATTTCTAGTAGTTCGATACGCTTACTCGAATAATAATTAGGTTTTTGCCATTTTGATCGAATTGGTTCGATATGTGTGTTTTGTAAACGATTTTTTTTTCATATCAATGAAGTAAGGATGTACAAATGGATTTATATCATTTTTAATAATAATTACGATTCAAATCTGTTTAACAAAAAAATACATTCACTCATATTTCAAATTAAAAAAAAAACATAATTTAAAATAATAATATTAATTATGAAATTAATTATAACAACAAATAACGATCCAATAATGAATAATAAAATATTAATCTTTTCAACTACTCGATTTTTTATTTTAGATTATTTTTTTACATTATTTTCACTGATATTTTTATATGGGGTAACCTAAATAAATCTAAAAAAATGATATATGATAGTAAACAAGTAAATAATTCAATAATTAAATTTACTTGAACAATCTTAATGGTTTAAAAGATTTTTTTATAAAATCTTATTTTCAACTTAGACTGGTTTTCAAATACAGAAAAGAATTGATTATATAGGATTTTCCAATAAGCGCTTCAGAAGTTTAAATGGAAATAAAACAAAAAGTATTTAATTACCTAATTATTCATTTTTTTAATTTTAAGTACATTCTATGGCATTAATGATGGAATACAATTTTACTCATATAACCATCACGAATTCTCTGGACAGAGTACATTTGTTTAGTCCAATTTTTAGTCACTCAATTTTGAGAACTCTTAAAAAAATTGTTTATAGATTGTTGAGTAATTTAGACATGCATTTACTTCCTTAATATCATTTATTATTCTTTACTATCCTTAAGGGGTTATACGCAGTTAGAAATTTCAAAAAATCGATTTTTTTCTTTTTGCATTTTCGGAATGCACATATATTTGAGTATATTCTCTGAAAATTTGAAGTAAATCCGATAAATATTTTCGGACATACACCTGAATTTGTAAGTAATTTTTAACTATGTGTAAACTACTTCCGAAACTTCAAACGCGTTTATCTCAAAACGGTGTTTTCATAGTCGGTGATCTCGATATCTCAGAAATGGCTAAACCGATCGGTCTCAAATTTTCACACAATCTTCTCAAATATATTCCTCAGGTATTGAACGAAGGAATAAGGTTTACAAAAATTATTACTATTTTTTTTTAAACAATTTGGAGCGAAAATTTTAGTAAAAAACGACAAATTTTTTTCAAGTAGACGCCATTTTGTCAAAAATGAAAATTTTTATTATTCCTTCGTTCCAATACCTGCATTAATCTATCCTTTAAAAGAATTGACCATATTTTTTGATTTCAAATAATCCAAACCGCCGATATGGAGATCACCGCCAAGCGCCTTTTTTTGGAGGTCGTTCGGGACATCGTCTGCAGGAGCGGTGCACTTCAATATTTTTTTATGATCGACATGTTATTTTATTCTTGAATGTAGGATCTATTCAAATAACCATAATTTGTAATTGCAAAATAAATACTGTTTCTAAAAAAAATTCCTAAAAAAACGTCGTTTTTGCGCCTCGCAAGTGCGTATAACCCCTTAAGTCTCATTTGAGTCACTCTATATTATAAAGGGCCATCCAAATGTGGCGCCTAGATTTATGTTTTATTAAAAAGAAACGAAAGAAACTATACGCATGTTTCTTTTTAATAAAACACAAATCTAGGCATCATATTTGGATGGCCCTGTACAATAGCTTTCAAATAATTCATAATCTACTGAAAATATAATGAAATAAAATTAATATTTATATAATTCAGATAAACGAAAAAAAGATAAAAAAATTAAATAATTATTTAAAAATATATTATTTATACTGAAATAATATTTTGTGAAAATTATATTATTGAATAAATTTCGATAAATTTTCTTCGTGAAAAAACTGTACTGTTTTCTATATTTTAAACATTCTTTATAATTTAACGTTCAGTATTAGGAAATCTTCTCTAGACTATTTTATTTCAACTGAAAAATCAGAACAATTTTTGTCAATATTTCAACGATTGAAAATCAAAATAAAAATAGTTTTTTCAACTGTACGTATGCAGTTACGATTGAAATACTTCAACCAACTTCGTCGAAACTTTTACAAGTAACATCTGTTTACTGAACACTAACTATTTTTTGATGCACATAAATCATATACAAGAAGTCTTTTTCGATACTTTCTCACGATATACATTTATATATATATATATATATATATATATATATATATATATATATATATAATAGTCAAATAATCATATATATATATATATATATATATATATATATATATATATATATATATATAATAGTCAAAATTGTGTCATGACTTTTCCGACAACCCTCCTGTTACTTCCTAGTCAGGGCTAATTTTATCCAACCCTCTCCTCTACAATACTTTTATCTTAATATGACCCCAATAAAGATTTTTCCATCAGAATTCCGTGACGATTACGATTTTTACAAATGAACCTGTCAACCGTATACCCCCAACTTCCAATTTGGATGACTCTCCAACCGGGGTTTGAATAATTTTCATAAAAAATAAATTTAATTCTCAAAAAATTCACAAATATTTTTATATCGATTCTTTTTTCTGTTAGATATTTTCTAACAATTTTTTATTCAAAGTATTTTGCAATAAAAATACCAATGAAAAATATTCATCGATTTAAAAATTCTAGAACTTTAACTGAAATATTAGCAAATATCTAAAATATTTTTAACCCTTATCGGTCGTATGTCACCTCTGATGTGACATTATAACTTTGCTCTATCAGTCGTATGTCACGTGCGAGGTGACAAAACTGAACAAGTAACAACATCCTTATTGCTGAATGTACATACTGTATGTTTTTACAGTTTAATTTTTACTCGATAGCAGACAACACGTTCTGTCATATTTCAGCAATTATTTTACTTATATTATAATATTTTATTCCTCCAAAAATGAATAAAGAAAACTATAGCAATATGGAAAGTAACACTGACAGTTGTATTGAAATATGTGAAAATTTTGAATATTCGGTAAGTGATTTTAATTCCTGTGATGAAGGAGACAGTGATACAAGTGTTATATTTCAGTCAAGGAAAACAAAAATTGATCCCTATTCAATATTCAAGTGAAGTGGAAAGAGAAATTGTTCCTGATTGTGATGAAGATTGGATTGAAATCGACAATGATGATGAAAACAATTTAACTTCAAGTATTCCTTTTACAAATATAGGACACCAAATCTTCGGAAATGTTCAGGACCCTAAAAATTATTATGCACAAAACTATCTTTTTATATCAAGTATATTTAGTTACTCTTCTCTTACAATAAGCACTCAAATATATCTTCGACCTAGCGGAAAGTTAAGTACAAAATGCTAACGTCCGATAAGGGTTAATAATTATTAATTCATCTCATAAATAAAGTAGTTTTTTAGAGAAAGTTTTGAAACAAATAAAGAAATTATATTTTAATTTTAATTCCAAATATATTTTCCATTATTATTCACAACTTTTTCCTGTCTTAATTTTGAATTTTCAATATACACACTGTAAAACTCTTTTAATTTTATATAAAGAAATAAATCGAAGTCTTTTTAGACATCAAATTGAATTTTGAAGACTTTATAACAAAAAATAATCTGATATTATCAGAACGAAAGAATAACTCTTTTTTTCAAAATGCAAAAATTAAGATGTCAATTCGTTGCTTCAAATTAAATTCCAATAATTCGTATAATTTCCATATAGAGTATTTATTCCGACAAATTTATTGAAAACAATCAAGCGATAAAATAAAAACATATTTAATAAAAAAAAAACTCATTTTCTAATTAAAACACTCACACTATATTATTTTCCAATTCTCTAAAATGCTTTTATAAAATCCACCATTCGATAAAATATACACTTGTATGAAATGAAACGCCAATTACTGCAAATAAATATTATTATAAAACACATTTTACTATGTATTACATTCATAATATTTATAAAACGTTTTTTTTTATCAAATTTCATTTTTTAAATATTTTTTTTCAAAATGTCATAATTATTTATACTATTTTCAAACACATCAACATTAATTTTTTCAAATAAAGTTTTTTTCTGATTTCACATAGAAATGATATTTGATATAAGATTTCAACAAAATACATATTAGTTACTTGAATTCAAAACAGTTTTTATTCGAATTTTATGTTTTATAAACAGTGCACTTAAAATGATAATAAATTTTATATTCCAACGACCTCGTCTATATTTATATTTACTTGAAATATTAATCGATAGTAAGAAATTAACATAAAAGTAATGAAAACCAGTAAATAATAATTCAGTATGAAAATAATAAACGCATTATTTGAGTGAATAAACAAGAAGATAAAAATACATCTACGATACGAAAAGAAAGCAGCCCGTAAATGAAATCTCAATTAAAAACAGAACGTTTAACTGAATTTTTATTACGTGAAATGTTCCATCGTCCACGTGATTTCTGTTCAACCCTGCATATACACTAACTAAAAACCCTAACCTACCACACACATACACATTAGATATGCATACATACAATAAGAGAAGCCAAAGTCATTCTATCTTTCAGTCAATTCAGCAACAACGTCAGCGAACTAGGCATCCGGAGAAGTATGCAAGCAAAACTTAGACCTTGCCTAATAATGTTTTACCACACGCACAAACACACGCACGCAACAACACACACACGCACGCATCCATACACATGCACACGCACATAGCCTCATACATAAACACATACGACGACGTATATCTGTACGAAACGTGATGTCTGGCAATACAGGTGAATGAACCCAATATGGCCGGTCTCGTGTCTACATGCGTGTGTTTATCGTACGTGTGTGTGTGTGTGTGTGCGTGTTTATAAAATGAGTGAGTGTGTGTACTAAAGCCAACTCACAACATTACTTGCATTGGGATAGGCCCGGCTCAACGAAAACGAATAGAATCGAAGTTGGCGACGTACAATCGTGCCAGAATGTCAGTGGCGTGCGGTGGAAATTGTACGTTTTACGATACGCTTTCTTTTCATATGCCACGAAAATTATATCAGATCGAAATTGAAATAAATACAACAAAAGAAAACACACTCTGATAGATTGGGAAAAAACGATTTCTTCCACAATTAAAATCTTTAACCAGTTGCGTTGGCAATTAATTAACATTCACTCGTGGCAAATCCATCCAAAGCAATTCGCAGCGAGTTGGTATTTGAAATCATTTTTTTATAAAGTTTTAGACACACACATTAACACTATAGTAAAACTCTTAAATCGATTAACAAATTTAATAATAATTTTTGAAATGGAGTATTTCTTGGGTTTTGGTACGTTTGTTATTTTACCGAATAGAATAGAGGTATTAAAAAATTCCATATCCATTAGATAAAAGAATATTTTTCTGTAACTGTTTGCAAATTTTCTCATTAAAGGAAAAAATGATAAATAATTATCTTGCAGGTCTACTACACTCATACCATCATTGTAATCTAAAACGATATTAGGTTTTGTAATGTTTCCATTTTGGTCTGTATAATTTCTACATTTTTTCTTTTTTGTTACAATCATTTCTGCTTTGGAATGTTTTAAAGAAAGTAAATATATATCTTTTTTGTCCTTCCATTTTACGAGGGCCGTTTGATAAGTCCGTGTAATTTCCGAAAGATGGCACCACTGGTGCATATCGAGATTATTTTTAATTAGTAGCACCTCTTGGAAGAACACACATCAAGTTTCAGCCATATCGGTCTATTCCTTTGTGTTTGACAATCGTTGGAATCAAGGAAATCGAGTGATTGTCAAATAATGGACGAAAAAGAATTTCGCATGTTGATTAAACACTACTTCATTAAAGGCAAAACGCCTCAGGAGACTAAACAGAAGCTTGATAAACATTATGGTGACTCTGCACCTTCGATTAGTGCGGTTTATAAGTGGTTTCAAAATTTTCGGAGTGGCCATATGAGCACAAAAGACGCTGAACGTTCTGGACGCCCTGTTGAGGTCACCACTCCAGAAATCATTGATAAAATCCATGATGTGGTGATGGATGACAGAAGAGTGAAAGTGCGTGAGATTACTAGTGCTGTAGGCATCTCGTGTGAACGGGTACATAATATTTTGTACCAATATTTGGACATGAAAAAGCTATCCGCCAGGTGGGTGCCGCGATTGCTCACGATCGACCAAAAACGAGGTCGTGTGAAGTGTTGCAAGAACGGTTTGCAGCTGTTTCAGCGAAATCCGCAGGACTTTAAGCGTCGTTTCATCACTGTAGATGAAACATGGATACATCACTACACTCCTGAGACCAAAGAGCAGTCTAAACAATGGGTTATCAAGGGGGAATCTGCTCCGAAAAAGGCGAAGACAATTCCTTTGGCCGGGAAGGTTATGGCGACTGTCTTTTGGGATTCGCAAGGAATAATCTTTATCGACTATTTGGAAAAGGGTAAAACCATTACAGGTGCATATTATTCATTGTTATTGGATCGTTTGAAAACCGAGTTGCAAGAAAAACGTCCCCGATTAGCCCACAAAAAAGTCCTCTTTCATCACGACAACGCACCAGCTCACACCTCAGCAGTTGTGGCCGCAAAACTAATGGAAATAAGGTTCCAAATCGTTTCACATCCCCCGTATTCTCCAGACTTGGCTCCATCGGACTATTATTTGTTCCCTAATATGAAGAAATGGCTCGCGGGAAAACGATTTTATTCGAACGAGGAGGTGATTGCAGGAACGAATGACTATTTTACAGACTTGGACAAATCCTATTATTCGGAAGGGATCAACAAACTAGAGCAGCGTTGGATGAAGTGTATAAGCCTAAAAGGAGACTATGTTGAAAAATAAAAACGATTTATTCAAAAAAATGAAGCAGTTTTTATTTTTACACGGACTTATCAAACAGTCCTCGTACAGCTAAGATACCATTGCAAGATCTTGAAAAAACTTCAAATATTTTAAATTTTGTAGCAGCGAGATCTTTTGGCATATTCTTTCTATTAGATTTGACTATTCCGATAGTATTAATTTTTTGCAAATATAATTTCCAATACAGTTTTGGTGACGAGTACCAGTTATCTAAAAAGAGCGTGTGTACAAAATCAACTAAAGGTCTACATTAATCCAGTACAACATTTTCTGATGCGCTATTATCAGAATAAAATAGTTCTTTGGTAAAATATTTTTTTATAATATAAAAGAAAAATATTGTGTTTTGTAGTTACTTGATTATTATTCAATGAAAATATGTAAAATTAATGAAGTTTTACAAAAAAGCACTTGTATGTCTTCAAAACACAAGTGTGACACTTGCTAATTGAACTCTGATGTTATTTTAATTTATCAAAAATCACATGACGTGCTATGTACGTCTTATCGACATTTGGTACAGATAACAGTTGACGTACATAGCACATCATTCCAGCCCAACTGGTTAAAAAACAGAAAAAATATTTGTATCACTATTTAGTTCGGAACTCTACTAAATTTATTTTCATACAAATTAATTATCACCCCCGACACTATAAGATGTTTTAAAATATTAAATAATCACTTATTGTTCAATTGGTTAATATGCTAGAGAATACTAGGTTATCATTTTTTGAGGATCAAATTTATTTTTTATGAAAGTTATTGAAAATAATAAGAATAATAAAAAACAATATTAGATTGATATGTAAAACAGCTCGAGAAAATGCAACTTGCTAATAAAAATAAATCTCTTTTACAATCAAAAATGTTTGTATTATTATTTGATTTGGAATTCCAGTAAATTCATTTTCACACAAATTAATTATCACAAAATGTTTTAAAGTATTCAATAATCACTTATTATTCACTTTGTTGTTTGTAACAACTTTATTCTAAAAAATATTAGGTTAATGTTTGTAATTTTTTTTGATGATTAAATTCATTTTTTATTATTTTTTTTAATAATCAAAAAAGCAAGATTAGATCTATATATAAGCACAGCTCGATAAAATCCAATTTGCTAATATGAAAATAAACAATCTCTTTTCCAATTAAAACCTTAAAAAATATTTGTATCTTTATTTGATTTGAAACCGTAATAAATTCATTTTCGCACAAATGAGCTATCGCTCCCAACACAACAAGATGTTCATAAATTAATTTTTAAATACAGCTAAAAAAATACACTCTTAGTGAAAAAGAAACACTCCTTTCAGGTTTAAACACTAAAATTATAATATTCGAATTAGTACTTGTTTTAAAACTGGCGAATTTATTTTCAAATGAATTATCGCCCCAATACCGCAGATTATTAAAAAAGTGTTTTAAAGACGATTGAAACTAAATTTTCTAATATAGAACAAATTTTATTTACAAAAAAAATCTATTTAGTCAATTAACTAGAGCATGAATCTAAAATTTACCAATTTCTTTTTTTGACGATTCTTTATATAGTAAATCTCTATTTTTTCATCTAAATTGTATACTCGAGATCGAAGGATATAATTTAAACCCAAACCGTATATTTTTGATAATAATTATTATTTTTTAAGTATTTTTATATTTCGAGAAAAAATTGAAAAAATGAAAAATCTATTTTCGACTACAAAGTTAATATTTTTTAATGACTGCTATTATTTTTACCTGGAAATAACTATTTTTTTCTTAAAATAATTGATATTTAATAAAAAAGGTGGGTTAATAGCTGTTTTTAAAATTTTCATTTTTTACCTCAAAAAAACGACGACCTATAGTATGTAAAATTTAGTAAAAAATCAAAATCTTCGAAAATCAATTTTTTTGTCTAAAATTAAAGATTATATGTAAAATAAAGTTAATTAAAGATTAAAATCACATTTTTAAACATAAATCGGATTTTATTTATAGAAAACTCATATTAAGTCAATTAATTAGAGCTTGTATCAAAAATCAATCATTTTTATTATTTTGAAAAATTCTTGTATAGTAAATATCTATTTTTCATCCAAATTATATACTCGAGAACAAAAGATATAATTTAAACCCATAAAATCATATATTTTTGATAACAATAATTATTTTTTGAGTATTTTTGAATTTTGAGAAAAGTGGAAAAAATGTAAAATTCATTTTCGACTATGAAAATTGTATTTTTTATTAACAATTATTAATTTTATTGGAAAATGACTATTTTTCAATCAAATAATCGATATCTAGTAGAAAAGATTGATTAATAACGATTTTTAAAATTTTCATTTTTTGACTCCAAAAAAACAACGACCTATAGTATGCAAAATTTAGTGAAAAATAAAATTCTTCAAAAATCACTTTTTTCATCTAAAATCGAAGATTATGTGTAAAATAAAGTAAATTGATGATTCAAATCATATTTTTATACATAAAACGAATTTTATTTACAGAAAACTGCTATTTGATCAATTATCCAGAGCTTGAATGAAAAAATCATTATTTGTATTTTATGAGAACTTTTTATATAGTAAATTTCTATTTTTTGCCTAAATTATTAACTCGAATTAAAAATATAAAATATAAATCAAAACCTCATCTTTTTAACAATAGTAATTATTTTTTTAAATATTTTTGAATTTTGAGAAAAGATGGAAAAAACGAAAAATTTATTTTCGACTATAAAAATTATATTTTTGAATGACGACTATTATTTTACTGGAAACGAATCATTATTTATTAAAATAACCAAGGTGAGTTAATAGAAAACTTCTATCTGATCAATTATCCAGGACTTGAATCAAGAATTCACTATTTTCATTATTGAATAACTTCTTATGAAATGAATTTATATTTTTTACTAAATTATATACTCAAGATCAAAAGATAGAATTTAAAAACAAAACTATACATTTTTAATAATAATAAATATACAAAAATCATTACAGAGTGATGACCAAGAAACAATAAAAGAGCATAAAAAAGATTCTATCAAAAATAAAATATCATGGCCATCAACATCAGCAAATAAAGTAAACTATAAACGATTATCGAATACTTTTAAAAAATCATGCAATATTAATATAAATGATTCATCTGCACAAAATTAAATTAACCATAATTCCCAACGAATAATACTTTTAAAATATCTGTAAAAATATAATACTTTTAAAATAATCAGAAACTTGTACACAATCTTCTTATATATGGTCATCCAAATATGACGTACAAATTTATGTTTTATTAAAAAGAAACATGTGTACAGAGTGATGTATAGGGAAACATGTGTATAGTTTCTTTTGTTTGTCTTTAATAAAACACAAATCTAGGCGTCACATTTGGATGATCATATATTTATTTTTAAGTATTGCTTGTAAATTTCTCCATGATTAATTACAATCCTAAATCTTGATTGTGGATGAAAATAAAATCAATAGTCTAACAATTCAAAACATAAAAAAATAATATGACAACAAGATCATAGTTTAGAAAATAAAAAATTGAGATTTTTATTAAAAAAAGGGACTATAACTCCAACACCAGAAAATATTAGCAAATTATTGAACATTTTCTAATATCTTCTAATTTTAGAATTATAACAAAAAAAGGCTTTAACGATGATGTAATCGCCATCGAAATGCGCATTAGCCCATTGTTGTTATAAACAACAAGGTGGAAAATAAGGAATTATTAAACACTTTATAACAAATTGTGGTGTTGAGGGTGATAATTAATTTGTGTTAAAGTGAATTTACCACGATTTCAAAACAAACAATAATTCATTATGTTAAGTTTAAAATTTATACTGAAAAATATTGCACGCCTCTGAATTCCAACGTAGATGAAGAGTGAAGGGAAAAGGGTATGCGTATGTGTAATATATCTAAGTGTGTGTTTGACTTTCCTCTCTGCGCCCCCCTTCGTTTCTGTCTAAAATATGTGCTTCTGAATATATATAAATGTGTGTGTGTGTGTGTTATGTATGCCTACCAACGTCCTACCTCGCCTAGGCCCACCAAGTCGCAGCAGCAATCATTTCGTTGCGTTGGGTTTTGTTCGCCCTATACACGTTCGCTCATGTGTCGTCGTCCGACGATCGCCTAGTTCGATTCTAATAAATGTGCAATTGTGACTTCAATCTATATAGTAAACTTATGATGAAAAATATACTTTATGAAATTCGCTTTTTTGTAATATTTATTTTTCCTATCACAAACATTTCATAACACAAATAAAGTTCGTATTGATCAATTAACATAATTCCGAAAAAAAATATTTATGATATATAATCCAATTACTTTGCTAAAAAAATAATATTCAAATTATACTAAGAGATCAACTATTATTACATGATTTTTTAACAAATAGATTTATAGATGTATACAAAATTTCTGTGTGCTTAAATTAAATTCATTTTTTTTAGTAAAGTGTAATGTAGGCTTTTTCATACAAATGTTCAAAAAATTTAAAGAAAAAACCAAACCATAAGACACAGGGTTAATGAAAAAAAATTATATAGGGTTTTTCAATTAGAATGTCCAAAATTTGACAGCTGGTGACAGCCATGTTTGATTTTTTTAAAAGCTTATTTTGACAATTCAACTCAATCGAATCTTGACTGAATATAGTTTGTTAGTCAATAAAAGCAAATATCTATATTTGATCAGATTTTTGTGTTTTATATTGTATTTTATATAGAAAATTTTACGTTTTAAAAAAGATATTTGGAAATAATCTTTATTTGAATTTATTAATTGCATATAGATATTCAGAATGTTTCATTTTTTTATATAAAATTGTTCAATTTTTTTAACTGATTAGAGTTTGTTGGTCAATAAAAGCAAATATCTATATTTGATCAGATTTTTCTGTTTCATATTGTATTTTATAAATAAAATATAATATTTTAAAAAAGATATTTGGAAATAATCTTTATTTGAATTTTTCAATTGAATATAGATTTTCAGTAAATGCGAAGTAAATATCTTTATTTGGTCAGATGTTTATATGTTTCATTGTTGAAGTGTAATTTTGGCAAATTAACACTTCAGCAATGCTTAGAAATTGTAAAAACTTCAATAGACTTCTTGTGAAGCAAGAATTTAACGAGTCCAATATTTCACGAAATGAGCCCATCAATTTGCCATCAAGATCGCGTGATCTAATTTCATTGGATTATTTTCTATGGGTACATACATACATACATATATATATATATATATATATATATATATATATATATATGTATGTATGTATGTATGTACAATATATAAACTTTCAAATAATGATTCTTTCACTATAAATGATCAAGATGAAACGTTACATTTAATTATATAAATTTAAACGTAACTATTATAACGACAAATCAAGTTAATGACGAACGAAACGTAAAATAACACTAATTAATTATCGAACATGATCTAGAGTAAGACGATTCTCTCCTTCCATCTAAATCAATAGTAAAATATGACGTACTCTGTCAGTAAGATCTCCATTACACAGTGTGTTATTTATGTCCATCATTAATTTTATTATAAATGTTTGTCGTTTATGACATCAATTACGCCATAAGTAATCCGGACAATGCAAGAATAAATAAATCTATATCGTCGATTTATAATTTCATTAATCGAGTGCACGTCGTCGTAGTCAAAACGATCAGCTTCGTTATTCTTCAAAAAATCTCGTTCCTTATCGCGACTGCGACCGTACAATAAATTCTGAAATCATCATTGACTACGAGTGCAGGTGAAGTGGGCACCGCATACGTACGACCGGTACACACAAGCATTCATGAAATGAATTCTATTTTTGCAAAAGCCGGTCGTGCGGCAGTGCCATACTTTATGAGAAAAATGTGTTTTATTTCATGCGGTAAAACTGAATGGTTATTGTTTTAAAACAATGTTTTTTCCTCTCGGTGCGCTACGAACGCAATACTGGTAGCAATTAAGAATGTATTAGAAAAATAAAAAGATATATATATATATATATATACTAAAATCGACTTTAAAACATGAAATTTTCTATATAGAATAAAATATGAAACATAGAAAAATCTGACCAAATAAAGATATTTAGTTCGCATTTACTGAAAATCTATATTCAGTTAAAAAATTCAAATAAAGATTATTTCCAAATATTTTTTTTAAAACATTATTTTTTATCTATAAAATACAATATGAGACAGAAAAATCTGATCAAATATAGATATTTGCTTTTATTGACTAACAAACTATAATCAGTTAAAAAAATTGAAAAATATTATTCCTGAATATCTTTTTTAAAATATACAATTTTCTATATAAAATAAAATATGAAACATTCAAATATCTAATCAAATAAAAATATTTTCCTTTATTTACTAACAAACTATATGCAATTAATAAATTCAAATAAAGATTATTTCCAAATATCTTTTTTAAAACATCATATTTTATTTATAAAATACAATATGAAACAGAAAAATCTAATCAAATATAGATATTTACTTTGCATTTACTGATAAACTACAATATATTCAATTAAAAAAAGTAAAAAATATTATTTTAAAATATCTTTTTTAAAACATAAAATTTTCTATATAAAATAAAATATTAAATAGAAAAATCTGATCAAATATAGATATTTGCTTTTATTGACTAACAAACTACATTCAATTAAAAAAGAATATTTTTAAATATCTTTTTTAAAACATAAAATTTATTTATAAAATAAAATATGAAACAGAAAAATCTGATCAAATATAGATATTTACTTTTATTTACTGACAAATTACATTCAATTAAAAAAATTAAAAAAGATTACTTCCGAATATATTTCTTAGAAAATATTTTTTTTTATATAAAATAAAATATGAAACAAAGAAAAATCTGATCAAATATAGATATTTGCTTTTATTTGACTAACAAACCATTCAATTGAAAAATTTAAAAAAATTATTTCGAAATATCTTTCATTAATTATTTATTTAATCAATCAATTTTATATTCTTTCGCATTTAATTCAACATTCATCCATATTATTTATTGAATATCAAATACAAAAAAGCAATAAAATATTAAAAATCTTTCATGTACATAATTGTACTTTTTACGAAAATTAAAGAAAAATCAATTTTAAAACACATGAAATAAAAAATATGTGTAATTTATTTTAAAAAATCCGTAGAATTTATTAAAAAAAACTATAAAATTTATTAAAAAAAAATTAATGGAATTTATTAGAAGAAATAAACAATTTATCTTTTCTTTAATTCGTCATAAAAATATTATCTTTATTATAGTTAATTTAACACAAATGAATTAACACCCTCGACACCACAATATACACATATTGTGTTGTTGGGGATGACAATTCATTTGTGTTGATATTTATTTCTTCTATTTTTTCGGATTCATTCTTTTTCTCCTTTTTTATTATATATAAATATGTTTTTTTGTTGTAATAGTGGACCTCCCTATCACAGCCCTACCTCACTCTCCCCTTGTTCCATATAACCAACTGCCCTATGTTCACATCAATGATACACCTCTTTTCTCCTCTCTTCTTATTACTACACATTTAATCAACAATTATACAAGTCATTACTGAACAATTCTGTATTATTCATTCATGTAGAAATATTTTCAGAAAAAAATTAATTAAAAAAAATCAAACAGCTATAATACAAAACAGATTGCATACATTTAATCATTTTTTTCTATTCTAGAATCTCTCCTTGTTTGGATATCAATCACGATTATTTTTATAACTGTTCGAATTCATTAAAGAGAAAGTAACGTCATAAAAAATAAACTTGTTCTGATTAAACACACATCTCTTCCTCTTGAACAAAAACAGCCATGAATTTATTATTTCCATATTCAATAAAAAATATTAAATCATCATGATTCACGGTTTGAATAATACTCTATAGATAAGATCATGAAAACCTTCAATATTGCAAAGTTCTGTTTTATAATTATTTGTTTTGTGCACAAATAAATATATGAGTTACATCTGAAGATCATAAAACCCACGTTTCATTGATCAGCGCAGATGTTAGGAAATACATTGAGAAAACCACGCGTTCGCTAACTGAATATGAAGAGCATTTGTCTCGTTAAATAATCACGAACTCTATATCGATAAATTTCTTTTGAATCGCATCTAATTTTAAATTATAGTTTCGATTTTAACTGAATTTATAATACACGTTAGTATCTACTTTTGAAAATAATTAAAATTTATACACTATCTATATTTAAAAGGATATGATTCAGTGTTAATTTTGTGATAAAAAAAATATTTATTTTCTTAAAATATTTTTAAAACATTTTTTTAGCTATGATATATAATTACATTTTATTCCATTTATTGTAATTTTAAAATATTACCAAATAAAATTATCATATTAAAATGTTCATTCTGTATTTTATTTTTATTTTTTTAAATATTGTATTTTAATATATATTATAATCATTAATATCGTTTACAATTTATAATCAACAGGAAGTCATTTCATTTCCTATAAACAGGTCATCACATATAATGTTTTGTTATTTTTGTGATCAATGTAGTACAAAATTATATATATATATATATATATATATATATATATATACAGAGTGAGACAGAAAGAAAGGAAGAGTACGTCACGAGTATACAGTTAAAATTACAATCATGTATTTATTTATATCAAAAATGTTTATCTGCATTTATTTTTTTATTTTTCGATTTTTCTTCCAACCTCAGAACATTTTTTTGATATATAATTGATTTTTCGATATTTCTAAAAATAAATATCATATTTATCTCTAGTTGAATTTTCACATTATTATAAATTCGTCGTTATAAAAAATGAATTATATACGAATTTCAAACAGTAATAAATAAATAAAAAAACAGAAGGAAAAACGAAGATCAGATTAAGTTATTAAAATTTGGCTAGAAGTTTTTTTGTACGATCGCCCATTTTTAGAAAAAAGGAGAATGGATCAGAAAATATCAGTTAATAGAGAGCAGTGAAAGGAAAGATGAAAAAAACTGAAAAAGAAACGAGGATCAGTTCAAATTATAAAAAATTAGATGAAAAAATGTTCATGAGATCACTTATAGGAAAAAAGAATGAATCTGAAGAAACAGAAAAATAAATATCAATTAAGAGGATATTAGTTCTAGAAACGATGAAATTAATTGAATGAATAAACGAAAATCAGTTCAAATGACTAAAATTTATAAATCATTTTAGTGATATCGTTTCATTCTGTCTCATCTATTTCATAATTTCAAATTTCCCTATTTTTCGTGTACTTATATAGAAATGTAGCATATATATATATATATATATATATATATATATATATATATATATATATATATATATACCAATAAAGAAAATACTTTTCTATTAACTATACAGGTGCTCGTAGACATTTACACATGTGTTTGATCGATTACTAACAAGTGTTTTACTATTTTCATAGTAACACCACAGTCATAAGAAACACACACACATACATACATATATATATTTGTACATACACATAAATATAAAAATACTATTTATATAGTTTCTACAAAAAAAAATTAATAAAATTATAAACATGTTTATAAATATTACATTTATTTATAATAATATTAAAAAATACGAAAAATTCCTTCTAAATTTATAAATACTTTTCTTTTATCAATATATAAAACAATAAATTACTCATATGTAATTTTTTGAAATGAAAATTAAGTCCTAGAAGTTTTCAATCAATTTTTTACAGAACTAAAGCATATAGTATTATTTAAAATTATGTAAAAATTCTCTACTAAATTTATAATTAATTTTCTTACATTAATTTATAAAAAAAATATTGATATGTAATTTTTTAAAATAAAAATTGAGTTTTAGAACTTTTAAAATATGAAAAATCTCTACTAAATTTGTAACTACTTCTCCTAAAACAATTTATAAAAAAATAATTACTCATACTATTTAAAAAAGATTTTTTTCAAAAAAATATGTCCTAGTACATGTATATCTAGTTTTTTATTCAATGAAAACATATAATAATATTTAAAGATATAAAAAGTCCTACTAAATTCATAATTACTGTTCCTAAATCAATTTATAAAAAAAAATAATTACTTACATGTAATTTTTTAAAATAAAAATTAAGTCCTATAAATTTTCGATCAATTTTTTATACAATCAAATCATATATTAAAAATCCTACTAAATTTATAACTACTTTTCCTAAAATAATTTATAAAAAAAAATAATTACTCATACTATTTAAAAAAATATTTTTTTTAAAAAAATATGTCCTAGTATATTTTTATCTAGTTTTTTATTCAATGAAAACAAATAATAATATTTAAAAATATAAAAAGTCCTACTAAATTCATAATTACTTTTCCTAAATCAATTTATAAAAAAAATAACTACTGACATGTAATTTTTTAAAATAAAAATGAAGTCCTATAAATTTTCAATCAGTTTTTTATACATCTAAATTATATATTAAAAATCTCACTAAATTTATAACTACTTTTCCTAAATAAATTTATAAAATAATTAATTACTTATATGTAATTTTTTAAAATGAAAATGAAATCTTAAGCCTTTTTTATACAATTAAAACATAATTTAACATTTATCATTTAGTTAGTTTAAAAATCCCTACCTAGAAATATATTGTCTACAACAACGAACTGAAAACGTAAACATTTTTATTTCAATATCAAACGAAAGAATTATTTACATACGAATTACAAAGTCTAAGAAAAATATGAATCAAGTCGATACGTTTGAACAAAACATCACATTGACAAATATTCAAGTATTTTTATAATATTTGAAAGGTCAGGTTTTCAAATAACAGTATTTGTATCCCATCACTCATTTCTCTGTATGTGTGTATTGGCCTAGCGATGAAAAATAAATATAGCATTGACTTGATAAAAAAGTATAATAATTTCCTTCAATTTTCGACGGCTGAACAGTACGTTAAACATACATAATTTATTTGCGCAGACAGACCAATCTGTCCAAGAAAAAAATCGTATTAAGTGTGTGCGCATAAAATGCATGCTTGAAATGAATGCATGAAAGTGTTTATGTTTATGTGCGTACAATCACGTTTTGTTACTTTCAATTCATTATTATTTTTTAACGATCTGTGCAATGTTTTGACTGTGGGCTTGATTAATCTTGACCTAGCATACGCCAGGTAAATTCCACAGATACATAAAATGCCAACTGATATGGAGTTCATATGTATGAGAAAATTCTGTATGTGGAAATTATTAATTACTTTTTTTTAAAAAAAAAAGAACTGCCTTAAGAATTTTATAATTCATATACAAATTTAGATGATAAAATCGACATTTTGTTAATATCAAATACTAATTTTTTAAAAAGAAAATATTTTTTTAAAAACATAAATCACTCAGTCAAACATCACAAGATTTTCTAAAAAAAAATAACATTGGATAATCATTTTATTCACTAATACATTTTACATTATCAAAACAATGTATTATAAATTCTATTCTTCATTCCAATAATGAGACTATGGTCATTAAAAAATACATCAATTAAACAAAAATTATTATTTTTATTAAATTTTATGATGTTTGATTGAGTGATTCATTTATGTGAAAATGAATCAGTTACATTATTAAATAGGGATGGAAACATTTATATAAATTTTATTAGGTGTTTCAATTAATTTTGAGGGATTAATCAGTAAATGGCAAAAAATTCTAATAAATTTAAAAAATAATATTTGGAAAAAATATTTATATTTTACATCTTTCAGTATCATTTAGTCCACCTTTATAATCGATTTCAAAATCTTTTCTATATTCAATAAAAAATATATAAATATTTCAATAATAACAATTAGTTTCAATAAATCAATTAAATTTTTTTGATATTACAGTATATTAATAATTAGTAAAAAGAATCGAAAAATGTCCATAAAATATATAGGGTCATCCAAATATGATACCTAGATTTGTGTTCTATTAAAAAAAAAAGAAACGATACACATGTTTCCTATACACATGTTTCTTTTTTTAAAACAGAAATCTAGGAGTCGCATTTGGATGACCCTATATTTTCTAATAAAATTCAAAAACTATTTAAAAAAATATTTGTTGTTTACATCCCTCAGTCTTATTTTAACCATCCATTATAATCGATTTTAAACCTTTTCTATATTTAATGAATAATATATAAATATTTCTATAATAAAAATTAATATAATGAATTAATTAATTTGTTTGATTTTACAGCACATTAATAATTAGTAGAGAGAATCTAAAAATTAATATAAAATATATTTTGTAATAAAATAAAAAAAATATTTTTATATCATATCCTTCAATTTCATTTGACTTACTCTACATAATCAATTTTAAAAAAATGTCTATTCTCAATATATATATTTCGATAATGAAAATTAAATTAAATAAATCAATTAAATTCTTCTGACATTAGTAATTAGTAGAAAAATTGTATAGAAAATGTCATTCTCTCTCAGTAATAAAAATTATCGAACTTTTTATTATTCATACAAACTCCTCACAGAAAAAATCAAAAACCTGTTTGAATACGATTTTTAATATCAATTTAAGCTCTTTATATATGATTATTTGTGGGCGTGATTTATACTGAAACCATGAACAAGGTCTAACTAAAACAACGTACAGAAACGAAAGAAAATAATCACGAATCTAAACTATTATACAAAACGATTGATATTCCAGTTAAATAGTTCGAAAAGTGTTCATTGTACAGTATATTTCAGTACCAAACTATAAATAAACATACAATCAACACAAATAAAATAAAGTAGTATAAATAAATAATCGTAATAAAATCTTTATGGCATTTACGTTTCTTTGATGATAATTGCGTAAACAATCATAAAGCAATTAGTGTTTAATACTTGTTTATATCGTTTTGTATATATTAGATTTCATTCATATATACATCTGAGAAATAATTATACTTTAGTGAAAAATCGAATTAACTTAATGTATCACTCAATTATTTAAATTAAATTAATTAATTACGTCAGGTGATAAATACAATTACTTCCAGTATGTTCAAAGATTTATGCTACGAGGAAATACGGAATATTAGCTCTATTATTTCAGTTTGTTAGGTTAGAATATTTTTTTAAGTATATTGAATCGACATACTGTTATGAATAAAATCGATAAACATTGTTTGTACGTTAAGTAAGTTTAAATTGTAAAATGACCTGTTTATTTTGGAACTGTTGCAAATTCATTTTCACACAAATGAATTATTATCATAAACATTATAAGATATTTTAAACTGTTTGATAATCATTTATTGTTCACTTTGTTGTTTATAACGACAATAGTCTAATAAAAACTAAATATAATAAGTGATTTTTAAACACTTTGTAATATTTGAGATAATTTATTTGTTGGAAAGTTTTGGAAATTCCATTCTCGATTAAGAGGTCATGCTTAATCAGGAGGTCGAAAAAAACGATTTTTGATCATTTTTTCAAAAACTATAGGATTTTTCAATAAGCGCTTCAGAAGTTTAAATGGAAATAAAACAAAAAGTATTTAACCCTTATCGGACATTAGCATTTTGTACTTAACTTTCCGCTAGGTCGGAGATATATTTGAGTGTTTATTGTAAGAGAAGAGTAACTAAGGTTAGTTTATATAAAAAGATAGTTTTGTGCATAAAAATATTTATATTTACACTTTAAATGTCATCGTCATCACTGTCGATTTCAATCCAATCTTCATCACAATCATGAACAATTTCTCTTTCCACTTCGCTTTTCTCTTCACTTGAATATTGAATAAGGATCAATTTTTCTTTTCCTTGACTAAAATATAACACTTGTATCACTGTCATTAAAATCACTTGCCGAATATTTAAAATTTTCACATATTTCACTACAATTATCACTGTTATTTTCTATATTGTTATAGTTTTCTTTATTCATTTTTGGAGGAATAAAATATTATAATATAAGTAAAATAATTGCTGAAATATGACAGAACGTGTTGTCTGCTATCGAGTAAGAATTAAACTGTAAAAACATTCAGCAATAATTTACGTTATTACTTGTTCAGTCTTGTCACTTCGCACGTGACATACGACTGAGAGAGCAAAGTTGTAATGTCACGTCAGAGGTGACATACGACCGATAAGGGTTAATTACTTAGTTATTTATTTTTTTCTTTTTAAGCATATTCTATGGCATTAATAATAGACTAAAATTTCATTCATATGACCACCATGATTTCGCTTGGCATAGTGAATTCGTTTAATCCAATTACTAGTCACTCTTTCACATAATAGTGGTCTAATTTCATGAATTACAAGTTCAATATTAATTTTTAATGATTCTTTTGTTTATGGTTTATCAGCATAAACCCATGATTTTGCATAATCCTACAGAAAATAATCCAATGAAGTTAGATCATATAATTTTGGTCACCAATTAATGTGTTCATTTTGTGAAATAATGGACTCATTAATCTTTTTTGGTTCAATAAGTCTATTGAAGTTTTTACAATTTCTAAGCATTGTTGAAGTATTAAACATTCCATGATAATTTTTTGAACTATATTAAGTTGATATGTCAAAATGAGGTTAAATAAAATCAAACATGGCTGCCATCAGCTGTCAAAGTTCTGACATTCTTATTGGAAAATCATATATATATATATATATATATATATGAGGATCGTTTGATAAGTATGGTAAAAAAGTAAGAAAAACTAAATTGAAAAATTTAATTTAATGAATTAATTAATAAAATTAAACAATAAATAAATTTACCATACTTATCAAACAACCCTCTTATATATATATGTATAAATGTATGTGTATGTTTACAAAATAAAATAAAAATATGTAGATAAGGCAATCAATGTAAAATATTAAAAATGACCTAAAATTTATGTATATGAAATCTAATTTGAATTTCTGTCAAAATCGAAACTAATAATAAATTCAAAACAATTATTTAACGACAGCTGATATGTTCCTCTAATTTAAATTCAAGGTTATGGCATTTTTTCATACTGAATGACGAATTTAAGAAAAATATTGAGTTATCCAAAAAGTTCGTAACTTTTGATGATCGATGATAATTATTCATGTTGCTCTGCCATTTGATCGTTTTTATTAACATATTTTTGTATCATTCTTTGAATAGAAAAAATGAATGTGTAAATTATGATTTATTCCATGTAATAGTCTATACCTTTGAACAATTTTCAAATTTGAAAATAGTATTGTCATCTGATTGTTTTATGTAAATTTAATAAGAGTAAAATGTAAAGAATATGAATAAATTTAGATATTCTCGATATAGCATTTTTTGTGATTTCCGATATAACACAAAAAAATATTTGTACAAATTCACATTTTTGTGATTAGAACAATACCTTGCAGATAATTACAAACTATTAACCCGTTCACATTTTTGAAATTTATCAAATTTTATTTACTATAACTCTTTGATCGATTAAGGATTCTCTAATTTGGCAAGCAGTTTTAAATAGATTTTTTTTAGCAATTATTTGCTTTTTCTTGGGTATATTTTAAGGTATTTTTTGTTTTTTTTAAAAAAAAAATTGTTGTATTTGAATGTACTTTCTCAAATAATAAGCATTGGTATTAAAATAATTAAATTGCTGATTTCATTTTTTCATAAATAACATATTTTCAAGAAATCTAAGATAAAGTAAAAAAAGAAAACATGAAAATAATCGAAGTCAACTTTTAGTCCACTTTTAGTTAATTCTAGTTAATTTGTATGATGATAATTATATTATGTATATGTGTATATATATATATATATATATATATATATATATATATATACATAATATAATAATCATCATAAATTTATATTCAGCTCTCATTCAGCATTATCTCTCAATTCACTGTTGTATAAAATCCTCTCCCAAAATTTTCCACTTCGACCGAACCAATGTCTTTCTCTTCCATATATTATATATATATATATATATATATATATATATATATGTGTGTGTGTGTGTGTGTGTGTGTGTGTGTGTGCACAAATCCATTGTAAAAAAATGTTTCATTATTGAATCATTTTTCTAAATATAACCTATTGTCACGAACGACTGCCTATTTTTGAATACATAGCAAGATCGATAAATCAGTTCGCATCAAATTGTCTGGAAAGAAGCGCATATCATATATTTTAAAATAATGTATAAAATCCGTGAATAAATAAGACTAGTAAAGGTCAGTTCTTAAAACGAAGACAGTTTTAACTACGTAAGATACTAAACGAACGACATAAATTTAAATTCGACCTCGCGAGACGTTTTTCAATAAAAAAATCGTCTCAAACGCTTCGCCGAACAATATCACTAATAAAAAATGTTTCAGAAGATTTGTGTTTTATTTTTTAAAATACTAAAAGGAACTATACACGTTTCTTTTTAATAAAACACAAATCTAGGCGTCACATTTGGATAACCCTATACATTTCCATGGAACAGTCAAAGGATTTTTTTAATAAGACACAATTTTCCAGACAATTTCTTAATATGGTTCAATGTAAGAATTTTCTAATTGTAAAAGAAATGAGTTATGGAGATTTTTTAGATTTAAACGTTTTGAATGATGACATATGTCGATTTTACTAAAAATAATAATAATAATACATGCAGTTAAAATATCAAAAATAAAATTATTACTGTTTGAAAAAGGAATGAGATTTGTCTTCATAAAAAAAAATTACTTATAATCTGATTGAAAATCTAATGCTATAAAAAATATAATTATAACATCTGCATACAATAAAAGTTACCAATTAGTAACAATAAAATAAAATATTTGAAAAACGTATTTGACAATAATATTTCTAAATATTATACATATTTATATTATTCTATTTTTTAAAAATTCATTAATTAACCCTTATCGGTCGTATGTCACGTCTGACATGACATTACAACTTTACTCTATCGATCGTATGTCACGTACGAGGTGACAAGACTGAACAAGTAACAACGTCTTTATTGCTGAATGTACACACTGTATGTTTTTACAGTTTAATTTTTACTCGATAGCAGACAACACGTTCTGTCATATTTCAGCAATTATTTTACTTATATTATAATATTTTATTTCTCCAAAAATGAATAAAGAAAAGTATAGCAATATGGAAAGTAACAATGAGAGTTATAGTAAAGTATGTGAAAATTTTGAATATTCGGCAAGTGATTTTAATCAGTGATACAAGTGTTATATTTCAGTCAAGCAAAACAAAAATTGATCCTTATTCAATATTCAAGTGAAGAGGAAAGCGAAGTGGAAAGAGAAATTGTTCCTGATTGTGATGAAGATTGGATTGAAATCGACAATGATGACGAAGACATTTAAAGTGAAAATATAAATATTTTTATGCACAAAACTATCTTTTTATATGAAGTAATCTTAATTACTCTTCTTTTACAATAAGCACTCAAATATATCTCCGACCTAACGGAAAGTTAAGTACAAAATGCTAATAAGGGTTAATAAATAAAATTGTAAAGTGTTCTTAATAAAAATAATTTCTATATTAAGTAGACTTTGTTACTGTTTAAAAACTATAACAAATTCCCTTTTACACAATTAAATTATTATCTTAAACATCAACAAGATGATATCAAGTGTTTAATAATCACATATTGTTCACTTTGTTGTTTATAACAACAATAACCCCATAGGCTAAACAGCAAAGTTATTATAACCCTTCATAAAATTGTAGTATTGAGGGGATGATAATTCAGTTATGTAAAAGTGAACTTTTTGTTAATTATTTCATTAGAAATTTCAGAAACGATTTAGAAATTTAGTGTGAATTTTCAAAACATAAATATACTACTATTTAAACTTTCATTACTATCAAAATTTCTCCTATGTTCAAAATTAACATAAATCACTAATAAATTTTCATTTTCCTGAACAAATTAATGAATTGCACTCGAGTCAACGATCTTCCTGAACAATGTATCGTCGTCGAAGAAAAAATAGATAAAATAAAACTTACCTTGTTAAAGTTGATCATTTGTGTTTACTGTTTATATTTCTTCTGAATTCCGAATCTAAAACAAGAAACATGCTTGTTAGAATTGTTTTCATATATCAAATCATATGAATGTACAATTTTATTTAGATCTGATATAAACGTCATCAAGAAATGTATGTAGATATGTATATGTAAATTTATGTATATTTATATATATATATATATATATATTTGTGTGTGTGTAAATGCATGTATTGTACATGTGTGTGTGTGTGTAAAGGTAACAGCAGACATTTATCGAGCAAACTCGATATAAAATCTGTCGAACAAGAAAGATATCTATCAATGCGGCACTGTTAAGCAGCGCTGTGACGTCGAGCAAGAGCGCAACATTCGTCGTGGAACGTTTTTTTCGGCGACGTGAGTTGGGCCGCGGTCAACAGTCGACGCCAAGGTCGCCGGCCGCACCGCGCGCGCTTATTGCATAGGACCGGTTGTGTCCGATACACCCTAACCTAACCTAACCCAACGTAACCAAACGTGGCACTCGGCCCGACCGCGTTGCAGCGCAACAGCGCAACAGTCGACGGCCGCCGGCGGCGGCAGCGCGATTCTTTTGTATGACGGAAGAATGCCACGGAACTGGGCGGGCGGACGCGGCCCGGCCGGCCATCCGGCCATCCGCTCGTCGTCTTACACACATCTCCAGATTACAGCATTCGATAGTTTGCGTGTCGCTACGAATATTAATAATCAGAGAATATTGTTATCGACGGCGATGATCGTCAGTTTTAATGTACGTACGTTCCAAGGTTATTGTTTCTTTTTTCTTTCTTTCTATACTCTTAACAGCATTGTACTCTAGTCGTTATTCAAAAATACGTTATAAACCGTTTTTTTCAAAAAACAATCCATTCAACTGCGCATTTATTATCCTACACAAATACACACAAAAATGTAACATAATCCATTATCAATTTTGAAGTAAAAAAAAAAAACAACTTAATGACCGGAACCAGAGGTTTCTTTGTTAAGGGGGTATTCTAGTCTAGAATTTCGAAAAAATCAATTTTTTGCATACTTTCAAAGTTTAGACCTTTAAGAATATGTCCTTGAGAGGATTTTTCGAAATTCGAATTATTTTCGGAGTTATAGCTATTTTTGTGATGCGACAATCAATCCGGTCTGGCCGGAACGAATCAACTTTAAACACGTTTTTCTCAAAACTACTTTTTTCGACACGGTTGACGTGATATCTCAAGTTCTAATGGACCAATTTACTTGAAATTTGATACAGAGCTTCTCAATATAACAGTAATTGCCCCCGCCTAGGATTTTTTGAAAATTTTGTTTTTTACTATTTTTAAAAAATTTCGAAAGTTGAAAAAAATAGAGCAAAAAAATGACTGTTTTTTCACACTGCCGCCATTTTGCGAAAAAAAATTTAATTTCCCTGGGCGGTGATACTACTACAATCTTCTTTTTCAAAAATTTCAAAAAAAAATTTGTTTCAGATGACCGGAAGGGTTGGAACCACATTAACCAGGAGACACCTTTTTTTTCGAGCCCCCACTTTGCCAACCTGTACCTTTTTCAATTTTGAATTTTTTGTTTTTAATAATACTTTTTTATATTCTTAAAATGTCAATAAATAACTGATAAAAAATGGATAGTAAAAATATTTGTTGGGTTTTTTTTATAACGCCTGAAAAATCCCACAAAATTCGTGCGTCTAGACTAGAATACCCCCAAAAATAAAATACTCTGTAAAATCAGTTGTAATATGAAAATTGTAATAACATTTAGAGCTCCTCAAGCCACTGAAATTAGTTGCAACTGATTGATAAATAAAAAATATCTTTTTAAAAACTGTAAATTCGGTGTATTCAATAAAACTTATATATATATATATATATATATATATATATATATACTATATATATATATATATATATATATATATATATATATATATATATGTATATATAAAATATATATGTACATTTTAATAATCATAAAATTATCATTAAAACAATAATTCCTTACATGTCTCGATTTATTATCATTAAGTTTCAAAATGCACAGTATTTAACTTCAAGTATTATAAATTACAAATTATATAAAATATTTTCAATTTGGAAATTTTTTAATATATATATATATATATATCACATCATCATCATCAGCCTCTCTCAATCCTCTACTGAATGAAAACCTCTCCCAAAATCTTCCATTTCAATAGATACAATGCCATCCTCTTCAACGAATTTCCTTATTTCTCTCTCCTATCTATTCATGGCTTTTTTCTAAACTTTCTTATACATCTAGATTCACGATCAATAACATGCCTTGTCCATTAGTGGTCCATATATATACATATATATATATATATATATATATATATATATATATATATATGTGAATTCATAATTTGTCTTATTTAATTATAAAGAAAAACATAATTTTAATATTCGTTTGATGAATTAAAAACTAAATATTTCAACATTTAAAAAAAATATCAGAGAAATTAATAAATATAGTATCGAAAAATGTACAATTCTAATCATTAATTTTTCGAGCCGAACCGCCGCTTAAATAATTCATGCACAAATAACAATGCCTGTACTGTTTCTGAGTACTTTAAAATATTAATTTTCAGGTACTGTTTTTGTCATTGGAAGGCGATTGAAATTTTAATTTGTAACTAGATAATTTCTCGTTTCGTTTCACATCGACTTGTATCGATAGAACGAATTATAACTAAGTATATGATTGCACATTATTCAATTTTTATAATAAAAATTCTATGAGAGCTGAAGAATCATTTGAAAATTCGTTATTAGTCGACCATCTTTTTACATCAAATGCGCTCTTTAATTTCACAACCGTATTTATTTTTAATTTCAAATTGATGAGTGGTGAATTATCCTATAATGTAACTAGTCATACTTAACAAGTAGTTAGTCGTCTAATAAAGTATTTATATTCGAGAATTAAAATAATTAGAATGGATTGTGAACATTAACTGAATCGAATCGCATAATGTAATTTTATAAATCGAACAATGGTTCAATTATTTTACATATTTTCTGAACAATGCGAATGGCGTACGTAATTAATCAATAAGTGATTCGCATGTCTCATGTTTAAAATTAAATTCTCGGATCAATTATTATTTGCCACATTGTAATTTATTGGCCTTTATTTTTTTTAAAAAAAATTAACGCGTTTATTTTTGAATGTTGCAAATGCATTTATTGACTTTTGCACACATTATATTTATTCATACAAAATTTATTCCAATTATAATTTTTATTTGTTTACGATTAAAAATGTATTTACGTTATGAAAAAATAATAATTATCGTTAAATAATATCATATCAAATATATTTTTTAATTAGCATGTCTACTACAAATACTTATATTGTTTATATATACAATAATTGGACTGTAAAAAACATTTACTTGATATTAACATATCTAGAAAATAAATAAATGATAATATTAATTTATATGGAACGATAAACGGTGTAAATTTTAAAACGATTAATCCTTCGTGATACTCGTTCATTCCATGTGAATGTAATATTAAAAACAACGCATATCAAATTCGAAAACGAACGGAAACATATGTCGAGTCCATTTTATATGATGCATCCCAACGTCTATGAATTTTGAAACGTATTGTTCTTGTGCTACAAAAGCAAACACATTACATTCTAACTTTGGTTTTAGTTCAATTATACATCACTCGTGTCTTCAACAAGTGAAACACATGCCACTAAATGAAATTATCATCTCGAACGTTCATTCATATTTTTCAAATAAACTTTTACTATTTTCACTTGTATAATGTGTGTATGTATACATATTTTTTAATTGTAAACTGTAATAATTCTATACAAAAAAATTCTTAGAACGATAATTACAAATATTTCTTCTTTGATTTCGTCACCATTGAAAAAAAATTATACGATTTTAAAAAATCCACTCGTACTACAAATTGTAATAAATTATATAGAAATTCCAAGTGAGACTCTAGAATAGTAAAAAAAAATAAATGATAGCAAAAAAGTACCTCAAATATGTCTAAACCATTTAGTCTCATTTGGATCACCCTATATTATATACTAATATAAAAATTCAATTTAAACTTGTTTTATTAGTTTAAGAATTCAATTAATTGATTTTATAAAATTTATTCGAAAATGCAAATTGAAAATAAAACTAAAACCATTTTAAGGGGTTATACGCAGTTGCGAGGCGCAAAAACGACGTTTTTTTAGGAATTTTTTTTAGAAACAGTATTTATTTTGCAATTACAAATTATGGTTATTTGAATAGATCCTACTTTCAAGAATAAAATAACATGTCGATCATAAAAAAATATTGAAGTGCACCGCTCCTGCAGACGATGTCCCGAACGACCTCCAAAAAAAGGCGCTTGGCGGTGATCTCCATATCGGCGGTTTGGATTATCCGAAATCAAAAAATATGGTCAATTCTTTTAAAGGATAGATGAATGCAGGTATTGAACGAAGGAATAATAAAAATTTTCATTTTTGACAAAATGGCGTCTACTTGAAAAAAATTTTTCGTTTTTTACTAAAATTTTCGCTCCAAATTGTTTAAAAAAAATAGTAATAATTTTTGTAAACCTTATTCCTTCGTTCAATACCTGAGGAATATATTTGAGAAGATTGTGTGAAAATTTGAGACCGATCGGTTCAGCCATTTCTGAGATATCGAGATCACCGACTATGAAAACACCGTTTTGAGATAAACGCGTTTGAAGTTTCGGAAGTAGTTTACACATAGTTAAAAATTACTTACAAATTCAGGTGTATGTCCGAAAATATTTCTCGGATTTACTTCAAATTTTCAGAGAATATACTCAAATATATGTACATTCCGAAAATGTAAAAAGAAAAAAATCGATTTTTTGAAATTTCTAACTGCGTATAACCCCTTAAATGATTAAATTACAAATATTTTGTGGGCTAATTTTCAAACAATATAACAGAAAAATATTTCCTACAACGCACGATTTTATTCCAGATAATAAATATTTACATCGTGATGAAATAATTTATAAAATAACATGAAATAAATCTACACACTGGCAATATCTCGTACGAAAATAAATTATTATGTTTATATAAAACAACAAAATATTATTAACTCTATAAAATACTATACATATAAATATTTTCAAATTTGAAATTTGTAGATTATATTTATATGAAAACATACATATAAAATCGTATTTTGAAACAAACATTCATATTTCTACTTTCTTATAATACGTTATAAATACGAGTACGTCTATAAAATAAATACTCGAACTAATTTCTTATTTTTGATATTTTTACCTTTTTATTTTATCTTCGAAATAAATTTCTTGTTCTATAATAAATTTCTGTTTTGATACTATATACATTTTCTTACTTCAAAAATCAATTTAACAATTTTTATAAGACTTGTATTAAATTCTTTTTTTGATTTTCATTTTAAATTTCAAATCTAAGTATATCAAAATTCATGATAATTGCAATAATTATTTTAAATGGGGACTAAAGGATTTAGATATACACTTATTTATTTATTATCATTTACTATTTTTTACTATCGTCCAATCTCATTTCAGCCATTCTATACTTTTTTTACAAATTTACTATTATTTGTTTTGATTAAAAATATAAGATTATTTTCCCCATTTCACCTTCATTTTAAAATATGCAATTTCTTACAATTAATTATTATTTTAGTTTAGATATTTATCAAGTTTTCAATAATTCATCTCTAACGTTATTTTAAATTTATAATAAAATGTAATAATTTTTTTATAATAAAATGTTATTAAATCATTTAGAAAAAACTATTTCAAACCATTCACCTCTCTAGATTTTAATAAAATAAAAAATATTTAAAAATAAAATCATAATTATTTATAAAGATAGAAATCCTTAACTTTTGGTATTAAAAGAGTAAAAAAACTTTTAAAATTATGATAAAATATTATCAAATCATTTAAAAAAATATTTCAAAACATTCACATTTCCAAATTTCTATCAAATTGGAAAATACATAAAAATAAAATCATAATTATTTATAAAGATAGAAATCCTTAACTTTTGGTATTAAAATAGTTAACAAACCATTGAATTTATAATAAAATATTAATAAATCATTTAGAAAAAACTATTTCAAACCATTCACCTCTCTAGATTTTAATCAAATAAAAAATATTCAAATAAAATATCAGAAAATATTTTATTTAATCAAATAAAATATCAGAAAAAAATATTTCAAACTATTCACATTTCTAGATTTAAAAAAAATAAAAAATATTTAAAAATAAAATCATAATTATTTATAAAGATAGAAATCCTTAACTTTTGGTATTAGAACAGTAACAAAATTTCAAAAATTATAATAAAATATTATCAAATCATTTTTAAAAAAAAAATTCAAAACATTCAGATCTCCAAATTTCAATAAAATTGAAAAATACATAAAAATAAAATCTTTAATTCTTGGTATTAATAGTTAACAAACTTTTGAAATTTAAAATAAAATATTATTAAATCATTTAGAAAAAACTATTTCAAACCATTCACCTCTCTAGATTTTAATCAAATAAAAAATATACAAAAATAAAATCATTATTATTTATAAAGAAAGAAAGCCTTAATTTTTGTATTAAAACAGTAACATTTTTAAATTCATAATAAAGTATTAAACAATTCACATCTCTAAATTTCAATCAAATAAATATACCTGAATATAAAATCATAATTATTTATTAAAAAAAAACTCAAATCTTAACATCCAACAGAAAACATTTTTTCGAACTCGTTATTTAATCAATTCAAATAATTAATCGCCACTTTTTTATTTCATTCGTCATCAGTAAGTGATCTACAAACAAGAGTTTGTAAGCAAATCGAATAGTAATCTGACTATGCAAGTTCTAGGACATAAAAATGCATCATACTTCCTATATATATTTTTTTCTTTAATGTCATTAGTTAACGAATTCTTTCAATAAAAGTTCATTCTGTTTCCTGTTCAATTCATAATTAAACATTGATCAATTTTTAGAAAACAATCTGTTTTATGACATTTTAATAAAATCTCAGCAGAATAATTGATAATAATTACAATTTATATTTCAGTTGTTCCCTATACAGGGCTGGCTTAAATGTGATTTTTTAATTCTGGTTGACATTCTTCAGCCTCATTTGTGCCACTTTGTGTATATATATATATATATATATTTATATAATATATATATATATATATATATATTTATATAATATATAAATGCCTATATCAGCTCACTGCTGAACGAAAACCTCATTGGGCCTTTCCACACTAGTCAACATGCATACAGTATTCACGCCCATTACCACTCGTCTCGCACGCTCTTACCCGAAAATTATTTTTTTTAGGTGGAGGTGGTTGGTGATAAGACGGTGTGAGACGAGTGATAATGGGCATAAATACTGTATGCATGCTGACTAGTGTGGAAAGTCCCATTGAATGTTATTAGATCTTAAATGTTTTCTCAAGATTCTTCAATCCAAATATGACGCCTATATTTGTGTTTTATTAAAAAGAAACTATAAAAATATTTCCCTATACACCATCTTATACACATGTTTCTTTTTAATAACACACAAATCTGGGCGTCATATTTGGATGACCTATATATATACGAGGATCGTTTGATAAGTATGGTAAAAAAATTACTATAAAATTACTATAAAATTTTAAAATTAAATAAATTTTTAAATTTTTCATCAATTTTAAAATTTATTATACTTATCAAGCGACCTCGTGTATGTGTGTGTGTGTGTGTATGTGTGTGTGTGTGTGTGTGTGTGTGTGTGTGTATATATATATATATATATATATATATATATATATATATATATATATATATATATATATATATATACATGTATATAGGTGTTTTTAAGGGTGATAAAACTTGAAATTGAATTCCTATCGAAAGTTCTATTTAACCTAAAAAAAAAAACTTTTATCATAACTTTATATATACACACACATATATAAAGATGTTTTTAGATTAGATAGAACATTCGATAGGAATTCAATTTAATGTTTTATCGCGTTTAAAAAAACAGCCTATATATATAAATGTACAAGCAAACATACATGGATGAAATATATGATAATTCTGAAAATCGTCTCAATCGTTCGCACACAGTCATCGATCTCGTGTCCTTGAATCGTTCACGAATCGATCGTACGTATTAATGTCATTTTCGGGATCGAAAAAGAAACTAAAAAACGCACAACAACATCTCCTCGGCACAATGACGTATTCATCAATCTTCCATCGAACATAGCTTGAATGCAGTTCGCAAACACGAATCATTGTACTCTGCCAAGGTCACTGTTTGCAGTCAGAGTTGTATGCACCGTGGCCACCAGACACGCTGCGGGCCGACGAAATGAGTCTGACGATTTTTTCGCGCGGCGCGGGGCACCGGGGACCACACCAAACCCGCCTATGTTGTGGTAGGTTGTTCCGCTATCCTTGACTACGATGGACATTCAACCCGTTTGTACAGCACAATGCCATCGTTTGTTGTTTGCATCGTGTTATTTTTGGACAGTGAGATAAGCGGACTCGAACATTTTTCGGTACGGCTTTTTACATTCATGTCGTGCGTTCAGTTCGTTTTTTTTTTATAACTGATTACACATTCGCACACATACGAACGTGTGTGCATGTAAGAGCGCAATGCATCGCACATTACGGTTTCCTCGCAGATTAGATTTCTACACTTACTACGTATCACGTGTAATGGAATAAAAAAATAAATGAAATGAAATAAACGTAAGGTTATCTTAGAATAGCATACACGTAGTCCGCATAAATCGTAGATAGGAAGTTTTTAGGGGGCCGGATGTTTGAATTTACTGCAGTGCCAATGCACTCGGCTGTTAGAGTTCGTTGTCCAAACACACGTTGCATTTTATAAAAATAACATGTTTGTTTGTTTTATTTTATTTGATATTTTTTGCTTGACGAATTGTTTAAATTGCAGTTTGACATTACGGAATGAGTTATGGTCGAGGGATTGATTTTTATTTTTATTTGAACGTTGGCCTAGATTCCTCGTCTGGTAAATTATACGCGTATGTATGTAGTTCTTTTTATAACAATTATTTATGCATTCATTTATGATGATTATATCGTGAACGCTTTTTATACATATACACCATCATTAGTTGTCTGAATGTTTAGTAGTAAATTATATTTTAATCTTCTTTACGCCTAAGAACTCACAGGGTTTTTTTTCATTCTCGAACACATCGTAAATAAAATTATTATTTCTATTATCTAACTTTATTTTATGTACGTTCTATGAACTTGCATAAAGTAAAAATTGAATACACTATAACTTGACAGTACGTGTATGTTTAGAATAGTAATTATTCTGTTTGTATGATTTTTCTTATCTGATTCGAGTAGACATTTCCAAACTAGTCACTTTATCATGAACTCGCAACAATTTTTTTTAAAATTTAATAAATTCCATTTTTAATTTAACAAACAATTTTCAATTATCTCACTTAAAACTATTTGTCATTTAAAATCGATTTTGTAACTAACGAATTCACTTTCACATAAATATCACAAAAACTATCACTACAAGATATCAAAAAGTCTACAATAATTATTTTTATATGGTGGTTAAATTGAGACTAAATGATTCAGAAAAAACATATTTTCTTCTTTATTAAAATTTATTATCTTTCAGTCTCGTTTAAGCGTGCCTATATAAGTAATTATATAATATTCGGTGATATCTTGTGGTTTTGAGGTTGATAATTCATTTGTGTGAAAATGTTATTCTTTTTTAATTCTTTTACTCATTGTATATTTCATAGATAATATGAATTTTTTTTTATAAAATTACTAGATTGTTTCTTAATATATACTTGAAATATTTTAGTTACAATTTTTCTAAATCTTTTTTTAATCATATTTAATGTACGATTTTTTCTTCCTCCAATTTCTGTTCAAATATCTACTAAAACATTTATGTTATTATTTTTTGGAAAAAATGTACATATATAAATAATCAACCTGTATCTATCAACTGCTGGATAAAGACTTCTCCCAAACCGTTCCACTTCATCCGATCCAATGCCCAAGTCTATTTAAATATTTTAACTTGTCTGTTACTAAAAATTGTCTGTTACTAAAACTGATTTTTTTAAAAAAAAAATGAATTTAACCATTACAAAATGTCTCTTGTATATAAATATAGAATTTTCCAATAAGCCCTTAGGAAATTTAAATGGAAATAAAAAAAAGTATTTAATTAATTACTTTTTTTCTTTTTCAGCATATTTTATTTTTAATCTAATTTTTAGTCACTTTTTCACATAATTGTCGTCCAAATTCATGAATTACAAGTTCGATATTTATTTTTAATGCTTCTGTTGTTTACGGTTTATCAGCATAAACCAATGACTTCACATAACTTCACAGAAAATAATCCAATGGAGTTAGATCACATGATCTTAGTAACCAATTGATGCATCCATTTCATGAAATAATGGACTCATTAAACTTTTGTTTCAATGAGCCTATTCACACTAGTCAACATTCATACAGTATTCACGGTCCATTAGCGCTCGTCTCACACCCTCTTTTCAGAAAACTAATTTTTTAGATGGGGGATTTTGTTGATAAGTGGGTGTGAGACGAGCGGTAATGGGCGTGAATACTGTATAATGTTGACTAGTGTGAATAGGCCCAATAAGTCTATTGAAGTTTCAATTTCGAAGCGTAACTAAAGTGTTAAATGTTTCATGATAAGTTGCCAAACTCTACTGAGTTGAAATGTTAAAATGAACTTGAAAAAAATTTAAACATAGCTGCCACCAGCTGTCGAAGTTCAGACATTCTTATTGGAAAACTCTCTCTCTCTCTCTCTATATATATATATATATATATATATATACATATTTATTTTTTGCATAATGAAAAAAATATTTATCTGAATAATCGAAATTTAACCCAGTTTTAACATTTTTTTATTTTTAAAATAAAATACAACACCAAAGTCTCATATTATGCCAATAATTGCATTTAACATGATTGTTTTTCTACAAGCAGCCATAAAATGACTTACAAATACGAAACATAAATTAAAATTACATTATAACCTTCGATACAAGACAATTTACAGTAACAATAAACGCATTGATTGTTCTACATTCATTACGAATCATAGACCCGTAACATGATTACAGCATGTATTTAAATTGGTATATGTTTTATATTTGAAGATATTTTCACGCATGAAGAATATCGAATTTAAAATCAATATCAAACGTCAGAGATATTTAGTTCATTTTTTAGATAATTCGATTTTGGTCTATTTTAGAATACGGTTTTAAATTCAATTTTATTTTTTATAATCGAAATTGGAAAAAAATTAATCAAAAAATATGATTAATGGTTATAAATGAAGCACAATAAGTAAAAATGACTAATGAATGAAGTGTTAGTTTTAATCATAAATCTTGTATGACTAACGATTAATCTAAAATTAGTCACATGATCAATTAATGACTAAATCGACCATTTTGTATGGAATGATAAAATTTATCAATTGAATGATCATTTTATTTTTCGAATTTTCAGCAAGTTTTCTTTAAAGATTTTTTGAATAGAAAACAAAGTGAGTAGAGTACAATAAAGTGAATGAAAAATGATTATTGAACATTTTATTACATATTGTGGTGTTGAGGATGACAATATTTTTTATTTCAAAATAAACAGAAATAAAGTTATTTTAAATAAAAAATAAAAACGTTCTTATTTCAATTTAAAAAATGACAGAATTTTTTGTTAACTTTTTTCTTTTCAATAATAAAACTTTTAATATAAAACACAGTTGATATATTTTCAATTATAAAATTAAAAAATATATATTTATAAATTTCAATAATAAATATTAAAAAAATATATATTTATTTAAGGGGGTATTCTAGTCTAAAATTTCGAAAAAAAAATGGATATTTTTTTACATATTTTCAAAGGTTAGACCTTTAAGAATATGTTTTTAAAAGGATTTTTCGAAATTCGAATTATTTTCGGAGTTATGGCTATTTTTGTGCCGTGCCAACCAATCCGGTCTGGCCGGAACGAATCAACTTTAAACACGTTTTTCTCGAAACTACTTTTTTCGACACGGTTGACGTGATATCTCAAGTTCTAATGGACTGATTTACTTGAAATTTGGTACAAAGATTCTCAATATAACAAAGATTGCCCCCGCTTAGAATTTTTTGAAAATTTTGTTTTTTACTATTTAAAAAAATCCGAAAGTTGAAAAAAATAGAGGAAAAAAATTACTGTTTTTTCACACTGCCGCCATTTTGCGAAAAAAAAAATTTTTAAATTTCCCTAGTCGGGGATACTACTACAACCTTTTTTCAATAATTTAAAAAAAAAATTATTTCAGATGACCGGAAGGGTTGGAACACGTTAATCAGGAGACATCTTTTTTTCGATCCCCCACTTTTCCAGCCTGTACCTTTTTCAATTTTGATTTTTTTGTTTTTAATAATACTTTTTTATACTCTTAAAATGTCAATAAATAACTGATAAAAAATGGATAGTAAAAATATTTGTTTTTTTTTATAGCGCCCGAAAAAACACCTAAAATTCGTGTGTCTAGACTAGAATACCCCCTTAATATAAAAAAACATGTTTTTTAAATCTGTTAAATACATCAGATTTATTTACAAATCGAAATACCTATTAATATAATGAATATTTGTCTCATATATATTCAAATTTAAAATAGGATAAAATATCACTTTTCATTAAACACAAACGATCGTTTAAAATCATCCACTTGTAGAATACAAATGATTCAATAAAAATACCAAACCTTGAATTTGATTTGCAAAGAAATTTGTATTACTACCGTTTTAGGAAAGTTAAATCTAGAGGTAATTTGTTTTGAATGTAATTTATTACCACATGTCTATACAATTGATGTATGCGTCCTACTAACTTCAAATTCGTTTTTGTTGATTATAATAAGTCGTTGGAAATTCGTAACGCGTACGTCTAATTGTTTTACTAATGACACTTAAACGTCATTTGAATGATCGAGACAATCAATTAAATGTGTTATCTTTTATATAATATTTCTCTATTCGATTTTAAATCAAATAAAATGAAAATAAGTCTATGAAAATATATTCAATCAAATTCGAAGACGTTTGAATATTTTCTAATTAAAAACATTAACACCGCCTCGATTCATGATAATCATTATAAATAAATCCTTCGACACCTTTACAGAAAATGTTAAGACATTGATGTTTAAAAAGAAAGTTATAAATTGCTCCTGTCAGAACCGAAACTTGTAAAACGTCAGGAAATGTCACATGCATAGAAAATATTAGATATAATCGAAAGTTCGATCTTTTTTTAGAAAAAATCAAATCGTGTTTTGTTTGAAATTTGTTCCAAAATTAATTTTCGTTCAATGGATTAGGTCGTCTATCGTTTTCCAAAAATGACTGATTGATTTCTTGAAAATAAAATGTACTTTCCTGGAAATGATAATCTCTCTACTGTCATTCAGGAAATGTTCATGATTGAAATATTCGTTTTCATTAAAAATAAATTGCAGTAATCTGATTAAATGGTTGTCAGACAATGAAATGTTTCGAGAATTAGTAAGTGAGATAGAATTTCTCGTTTTAATTTACACTTTTTCGTACATAGTTTTTTTTTAAAAAAATATTTTTTTATATTAAACAAAATGATGTATGAGTATGGTTAATTTCTCGATTTTAAGGGGGTATTCTAGTCTAGACGCACGAATTTTAGGTGTTTTTTCGGGCGCTACAAAAAAAACCAACAAATATTTTTACTATCCATTTTTATCAGTTATTTATTGACATTTTAAGAGTATAAAAAAGTATTATTAAAAACAAAAAATTCAAAATTGAAAAAGGTACCGGCTGGCAAAGTGGGGGATCGAAAAAAAGATGTCTCCTGGTTGACGTGGTTCCAACCCTTCCAGTCATCTAAAATAATTTTTTTTTTAAATTATTGAAAAATAAGGTTTTAGTAGTATCCCCGTCTAGGAAAATTTAAAAAAATTTTTTTTTTGCAAAATGGCAGCAGTGTGAAAAAACAATCATTTTTTTCCTCTATTTTTTTCAACTTTCGGAATTTTTTTAAAAATAGTAAAAAACAAACTTTTCAAAAAATCCTAAGCGAGGGCAATTACTGTTATGTTGAGAAGCTCTGTACCAAATTTCAAGTAAATCGGTTCATTAGAACTTGAGATATCATATCAACCGTGTCGAAAAAAGTAGTTTCGAGAAAAACACGTTTAAAGTTGATTCGTTCCGGCCAGACCGGATTGGTTGGCGCGTCACAAAAATTGCTATAACTCCGAAAATAATTCAAATTTCGAAAAATCCTCTTAAAGACATATTCTTAAAGGTCTAAACTTTGAAAATATACAAAAAAAATGATTTTTTCGAAATTCTAGACTAGAATTCTCTCTTAATTGTAAAATTATATACAGTTATAACTCATATCGTGATACTCCAAACAGTGAATATTTTATTCTTATATATCATCATCAATTCACTGCTGGATGAAAGCTTCTCCCAAAACTTATATATAAAGTTAATAAATTCGAAATAAAATGATTTTTATATAAATTTAAAAAGAAATTTTTTTTATGTTTCATTGACAAAAGCAATATACCTTTTTTAAAACTGTAGCATGAAGGTTGAAATTAACATATCTATATTCATGAATATTATTATATTTGAAAAATTCCCACATATTTTTCTATCTACAAACGTTTTATTTGTGTATTATGACTTCTACACTAAAAAACAATACCACGATATATAATTATGTTTAAAACGAACATTAAATGTAGAAACCCGAGTTAATAGTTCTTGATTTATGCATAGAAAACGATACGCTGTAAGTAAGTCACGAAATGAAGCATTTAAAATTACGCTTTTGTAATGAGTCAGAGTGTTTTCAAATTAAATCGGTAAAAAACGGTTGTTCCTACATCGCTATTTATAAATTGTTCTAATTTTAATTTCAGTCACATTTCATAAAACATGCATATTTTTTATACATCGATCTATAATCGTTTATTTGGACGTTCAGTCTGTTTTCAATCAATGGCAGTTCAATTTATTGATACAGATCCATTTAAAATTAAACCTGAGGATATATAAATTATTTGTCATCAACAGCACGCATAAACATCTACTGGAATGATGTTTGCTCCTGCATACCTCAGATTGATTGAAGTTCTCAGGTCATTTGAGCGTATCGATCTCACAATGGTTTATTTTAATCGTTCTGTTAAAATAACCGAAATACAGTACTGAATTGTTATGCATGGCGTACCAAATCAATAAGGTTTAACTAAATGCATTTCGGGTTTTTTTCCTACTTTAATTATTTTCGTTTGAAGCAGTTACTGTAACGAAATATTTTTTTATACAGATATAAATTAATTGCTTGGGAATGAAAATTTGTGTGTTTGGTGATTTATATAAATATATATTAAAATTATACATATACTTATTGTTGTTGTAATTATTATTATTATTTTAATTATTTTATTTCATATATCACAAATATAACGATCTACAAATCCAATGGTTAGATTAACACATAGTAGCAGAAGTCAATCAAAATTTGGATTGATCTCATTTTTTCATGAAATATGAGAATTTAAAATAATACTAATGTAATTAATAAAATCATGAGATACAAAAATATCCCATGTCGAACAGCCTGGGTTAAAGAAACAAATCATCGATTATTTTATAATGGAATGCAATATTAAAGTATCCTGTACAATCAGGACCGAAATATTAGAATTTCACCAGCAAATATTTAATTGAGCTGAAAGGAAAAAAAAGACAATTTCCTACCACGATATTTTTCCAAAAAGTTGGACTAAATATATAAATATATTTAAAATGTATGAATCTATAGGGTCATTCAAATGCGACGCCTAGATTTGTGTTTTATTAAAAACAAACTATACACATGTTTCCCCATACACCACCCTATAAACATGTTTCTTTTTAATAAAACACCAATCTAGGCGTCACATTTGGATGACCCTATATAAGATATTTTTCATTGCTCTGTTGTCTCTTGAAGATTAAGTTAAAAAGTCAGAATTCCATATTGAAAAGAGAGAGAGAGAAATAGAGAAAAAAAGCACAAGTATAATAATTTATTGAGTTATCCTATAAGTAATGTTTTATTTACATATTGTTCTTTTTTTAAGTTCATATGAACTTTTTAAGAAAATAATAACATCATCAGCAAATCTTAAACAATTAATCATCTATCCATTTATTTTTATTCCATCATACTCTCAGTTTTGTCTCTTAAATATGTATTGTAACTCGTATGAAAATAATTTTAATTACGTTCGCCCTATTTGATTCATTTTATAATTTAAAATTTTCTGTTTTTTTTTTTTTTTGTGCCCTTGCTTAGAGAATATAACATTTTTTTAATATTTATCTATGAATATACCAACTCTGCTCATATTTATATGACATCCTCGGGAAAACCCTATATTAATGTTACTATTGAGTTTTAAGAAAACGAATTTAGGTTCATTTATAAGATTTTATTGCGTAATTAATAAATATGACAATTAATCAATTATTGTAAAATAATAAAATTAATAAATACGGTGGGTGTCTAATACATATGAGCATCATTGTGTATATATATATATAAAAGGTTATCCAAATTTGACACCTAGATTTGCGTTTTGTTAAAAAAAACATGTGTATAATTATTTTTTAATAAAATACAAATCTAGGCGTCACATTTGGATGACCCTATATATGTGTTTGTTTATAAATGAATTTAAGATTGTGAACTTGTGTATTTGTGTACGAAAGCCATAATAAAAAATTATATAAGTGAATTGATCGACGTCCGTTGACACGACTTCCAATCAACATTTCGAAACATTTTTCAGTAATGACTGATACATTTTTAACTGTAATCAGCCGAGGTACGTACGTTCCAATGACGCGCGTCGTCTTCCATTTATTCTTAAATATATCATTCGGTTGTCACTAACAATGATTATTATATTCGTTTCGATCGATCGTGTGATGTCGAACGACGGGTCGCTCGTTCGTCGCCGCTTTACGGAAATTATGACAATTTTATCACGACATAAGCAAAAGTAACGTAACGTGCAGACCGTGCGATCGTTCTTTATCAAAATGCCAACCAGTAGTCGGTAGAGGTATTAACGCTCCTCCCTATCAGAATGCGCAGTCTTTCGAATCGACACTGAACAGCTGTGACAGTTCGACTTCCAATTATTTTGTGCAGCTAAATGTCTGAGGTCGATGCACTCGCCTAGTACTAAAATGTTTATTCATTACGATTATACACACACACAAATATATATATATATATATATATATATATATATACACATGTATAGATGCATATATGCATAAATGCATGAGTTGTTTTCTTTCTAAATGCCATGATGCATTTCGTGTATGTGTATAAATTTATTAAAATGATTCATATTATTTGAACAAAATATACGTGCAATTCGTTAATTTGAGATCATTTATTACCAAATGTCGTTTGAAAAATCCTTGAAGTGTCTACTTCATTTCAGTGTGTGTAGTGATATGAGACTATGATTAAATGACTATTGATTTTCTTAACCCACATAACTCACACATCGACAATCGATTAAATATGTTACAAACGTCGACGAACTAGTATGTTATCTAGTTTTCATAGCTAATAAAATAGGGTTTTTTTATTTTCGTCCTGTGAAATTATTTCACACACACACACACACACTTACACATATATATATTTATATATACAAGGTTTTTCAAAAGGAATGTCACAATTTTGGTAGCTGGTAGCAGCCATGTTTAATTTTTTAAAGGTTATTTTGACATTTATTATCATGGAATGTTTAGGAATTGAAAAACTTCAATAGGATTATTAAAACAAGAGTTTAATGAATCCATTATTTCACGAAATAGACCCATCAATTGGCCACCAAAATCATGTAGTCTAATTCCATTCGATTATTTTTTATGAGGTTATGTGAAATCATTGATTGATGCTGATAAACCATAAATAACAGAAGCAAAAATGAATAGTAAACGTGTGATTCATTAAATTGGACCACAAATATGTGAAAGAGTGACTAAAAATTGGATTAAACGAATATACTAATGTGGTAGTCACATGAATGAAATTGTGTTTCGTTATTAATGCCATAGAATATACTTAGAAATAAATAATAATAATAACTAATTAATTAAATACTTTTTGTTTTATTTCCATTTAAACTTCTGAAGCGCTTATTGAAAAATCCTATAGTTTTTGAAAAAATTCTCAAAAATCGTTTTTTTTTGACCTCCTGATTGAGCATAACCTCTTAATTGAGAATTGAATTTCCAAAACTTCCCATTTTATATTCAAACAAATAAATTATTCGCAAATATTACAAAGTGTTTAAAAATTGAAAAATCCCTATTTAAGAATACATATAAGTAAACTGTTTAAAAATTGTTAAAAACCGAAAACTATTTTTTATAATATCAACATACATTCGCCATTAAATTATTTAAAAAAAATATACATTAAAACATATACAGACCAATCGCCAAATATCACTCTGTCTAAAAAAATCCAATGACATATCCTACTAGCCCTTATTAACACTTGGTACAATATCTATCTACAATAGTATTTTTATATAAAAATGTTTTTTTAATCGTAATAGAACTTTAAATTGAATTCCTATCGAAAGTTCTACCAAACCTAAAAAAAACACTTTTATATAAAAATGCATACAGATACACATGTATTATATATAAATTTGTTTTTTAGATTTGATAGAACTTTCTACAGGAATTCAATTTAAAGTTCTATCACGCTTAAAAACACCTATACATAAAAAATATTTTTCCTAAATTGATTATAAAACATATGCTTTTTATATAGGTAACCCAAATGAAATTGAAGGATGGTAATCAATGATAAGCAAGTAAATATAGGTCTAAACTCTTCAATCTCATTTAGGTCACCTATATTAATACAAGTATTAGAAAAAAAATTTATAGGTCGTCTTTACTATTTCAAACTCTAACTTATTTATTAAACTAGCTATAATTATTTTAATAGTACGCATAATTTTAAAATATTATAAATTATCATTGCGTGAAGACATACAATTATATATATAAATATATATATAAATATATATATATATATATATATATATTTATGTATATATGCATGTATGTATGTACAAACACGCCTAAGGTAATAATTATACAGATCGTTGATGATTTCTATTTTATTACCAGCTGTGATTAATACGAATATGTCACAATTGTCATATATTTACAATTGTTTAAAATCAATGATTTATACGAGTTAAAATATTAATGTTGTGTTTGTAAGTCTTATGTTGTATTTATCATGTCGTATAATTCTGTAAGACATTCAGTAAGACATGACTAGTTTCAAGATCGATTGTTATAATTCATTTTTTATTTTTTTAATATTTGTTTTCGAGTACTAAAATTTTATATAGGAATTAATTTAATTGTTCCAAACAATATTTCTTACAAATAATATATATATATATATATATATATATATATATATATATATAATAAAAAAATTCATCCATTCTCTGACCAAAAGATTAAAAGAAGTCGTTAAAAATAAAAATGGTCCAACTTCGTATTAAATGCTAAAAAATATATATTTATTTAATAAATTTCAAAGTGTATGTTAATTTTGCTCTGTTAAAAATGTGTTATTTTATAGTTAAAATGAATTATTTGCTTTTTTATTTCATTTTTGTTGTTAGTTTGAGTTGAAAATAAAATTTAAGGTTAAATTAGAAAACAAATATATAATTTATTTTAAATTTTTCAGAAAAGTTTAATGTATAGAATAATTTTGCTTGTATGTTCACTTTTGTACATAAGTGTATATATATATATATATATATATATATATATATATATATATATGTATATAAACATATGTGTGTGTGGGTATACACTTTGAAACATGCACTTGGAGTCAATTTATAAAATAAATCGATGAGGAAATAGATTTGTGAGTGACAGATTAAATGTGGGTTGTTTTATTACATTGATTTTATTATATAGTTATTAATGACAATTTATGATTGACTATTTCAGATGAAAGCAGTACCGTTTTCAACAAGTCCAGTTCTTATTTTTTCATTTGTATGAGAATTAATACGGTGCAGATGAAGACATTATTGTGATTGTTTTATTTTAAAAGGTCACTAACTAAACGTACAACATACCAACACCCACATTATACATGTGTTGTACGAGTATTATGTGCACTTTATATATATATATTTATATATATATATATATATATATATACAACACACACACATTTATATATATATATATATATATATATATATATATATGATCTTTTTTATAAAAAAGTGATATATTTTTAACATCTTTCAAATCTTAAATATGTTATTTTGATTATACCATTTCTGTTAAGTAATTTATTTATCATAGTAATTTATCATTCTTTAAATGTATATATATATATATATTATTTTCTATTAACATTTTTCAAAACACTGTCATGGTTCAAAAGACAGTCACTTAATGATAAACAGACACTATAATACTAAGTATTTATTTAGCAGTATAAATTAATAATTATCATATGTTAAGTAGCAATTATAATTCATCAGTTTTTATTCAGTTAAGTTTAGTTTCAATCTTTGATTATCTTTTTTGACATGACAGTTCGGGTAAAAGAGTTTAGACGACAGAGAGAAACTCCAGATTTTTTTTTAAATTGTGGATGAATTTATTTAAAGAACGATTTCTTCGTTCTATACCAACAATGATTTTACATTAAAAAATAAATTAAAACTATACAAAAAAAAAAAATATTAAATTTTAATTTTTTATATAGGTGTTTGAACTTTATATATATATATATGTATATATAGGATTATCCAAATGTGACCCCAAAGTTTGTGTTTTATTAAAAACTGTATAGTTTATTTTTAATAAAACACAAATCTAGGCGTGACATTTGGATGAGCCTATATATTGAAAAAGATCACTTTGAGCAAACGATACTAGTTGTCGAAAGTGATACATAATACATTTTCGAATATTACAAAATGTCTAGACATCCAACCTGCGTCTCTGTATGAAATTCGTTCTGTTTCGTCCGACTCAAGTTTTGTTTTTAAATGTCCCTAGAACATTTCCATATAAGAATTATACGAAAGATTACGAATTACAATAAAGCACATTACATACGTGTGTGAATATCGATATTGATTCTCGGATGAATGAATTTAAATATAAAATCAAGATAAATGAAACACAATTTGTCCTCAACAATAAAACACGATACAAATAAAATGAGCGGATCGTTTATGCATGACGAGACACAATAACAGACATGAAAATTTGAATCGAGAATTTGGCGAGCATTGAACAAATTACCATTTCAAATCAATGTCCTCTTTTATTGAAAAAAAGTATTTACCGACCGTCTATGGAAAAAAAGTGTGTGTCAGATGAAGGTTATGTTGGAAAAAATCGACGTCATTTGCAAATCAAAACGGTAAACAAATTGACAGACGAATTCTTTATATATGAATCTATTAAAATGGTTTCAGTTTTTTTCTTAATGATACTCGATTTTGAACGGACGTTTTTTTTCTCTTTCAAACAGATTTACGTACGTTTTTTTATCATTTCGATTCAATAAAACTTTATTACTATCTCCTCTTGTACATTAAATCAATTTAAAAGTTTCGATCAGAAAGTTTATAAAACGAATCTAGCTGTAAAAACCAGAAAAATTATGGCTACTGTTTTTTCGAGATTCCCATAGAATAATTCTCATCGATTATTGAAAAAAGGGAAAAACAATAACTGATCAGTATTATACATCGTTATTGGATCGTTTGAACGACGAAATCAAATTCAAAAAACATAATTTTGTCAATAAAGAAGTCTTGTTCTACTAAGATAACGCATTATCACACAAGTTTGAAATTATGATGACAAAATTACAAGAGTTAAGATTAAAAATTATTTACCATATTTGCCTTTTTGTAACTTTTTCCTATTTCAAAACTTTCAGATATAACAGTGAAAAAAAGTCATCAAATACTAAAGTGATCGAAACTGAGAATTTGGACAAAACTTATTTACTGAAAAAATAAAAATATCAAAAGTGTTGGAGTGAATGTATCAAATTCAAAAGAGACTATTTAGAAAAATAAATACGATTAAGACAAAAAAAATATTTTTTTTCTCATATTGGCGATTTTTCAATCCACTCATAAAGTCATCCAAATGTGACGCCTAGATTTGTGTTTTATTAAAGAAAACATCGAAAAATATTTTTATTTTTCATTTTAGTTTTATTTTTCATAACTTATTTACATTGTTAAACGAGTAGGAGGTGAACCTCCTGGTATAAAAAAATAAATAAAAATTTATAGAAACTTTAATTAGATAATAAAAAAAATACTAGGTTTAGACATACATTTACTTGCTTGTTATCAATTACTATCCTTCTTTTGGGTCACAATAAATTAAAAAATAATTAAATACTAAAAATAAATTTAATAACTCTCGAATTTATGAATTTTGTTATTAAAAAAAAAACATCTAGCAGTGATAAAACTTACAATCTACCTTTCATTAATCCAAAAAAGTAACAAAACCTACATTGTTGCCATTTATATAGAAATAAATACAGTTATATGTGCAACTATAAAATCTGAACAATTTCATACGATACAAACGTCCACTGATAAAATTATTCATTGAGAATGTGCGAAATACTGCAGAATACGTACTTGAACGACGATTTGAATAGTAAATCGATAATTTAACATGATTTATTCGAAATTTCTTATGACAATTGCAGATAATCTCTACGTGAAATATAAACCTTACGTTCGAAAAGATTATCAAAGAGCATAATGGAGAAATACGACTCTGTATTTGTATATTTTATTGAAGATTGGAATGTAAGTACGTAAATATTATATTATATAGAGATGTGAATCAGATGGAATAAGGAAAATGATTTCGTTGAAATATTTTCGAGGTTAGTTTCTTGATAAAAGTACGTTTTACGTTGTTCTATGCTTCTATGTAAACGATGTTTACTATAGATTGATGATCTGATATACATCCAAATCTAATACTAATATAATTAAAATTTATTCTGTTCCTAAAACTGTTCGAAAGGTCTGCCTGAAAATTTATCTTTTTCAATTTTTTATTAACTTTAATGTTTCATAAAATTTGTACTTTGATAATAAACGAAATTTTCACATTAATCCAGAAAGACAAAACACCATTCTTTTTAAACATCAGTAGAGAATCAAATTTCTATTATTGTTCATTAAAAATACTTCCTACGGTCTATACGATTAATTTCTAATCGAAATTTGATGATGTAATAGAGATAAATATTTTTTTGATTGTTTTTGAATATCAAAGAAAAAACGAAAATTATCAAAAATCGATTTTCGGCTACAAAAACCGTACTTTTTAATAATGAATGTACTTTTTACTGAAATAAGATTATTTTTCACTTACTTAAATCATTTTTAATAAAAAAGAACGAGTCGTAGTGATTTTTAAAATTTTCAATTTTTTGCCTCAAAAAAACCACGACCTATAGTATGGAAAATTTCATGAAAAATCAACATTTTCAAAATTCGATTTTTTTCGTGTGAAATCAAAGCTCGGCTATAAAATATGACGAATCGATGATTAAAATCTCATTTTTTAACGTAGAACGAATTTTATTTAGAAAAAACCCTATATTGTGCTCAATCCATGCCATTTATATCTCAATCCAATGAAAATCGAAATGTTTTATTCTTGAGTACTAATATAGTATCAAATTTCTATTGTTGTTCACTCAAAATACTTCATAGAGTCTATAAAATTAATTTTTAATTGAAATTCAAAGATGTAGTGAAGATAAATATTTTTTTATGATTTTTGAATTTCGAAGAAAAAACGAAAATTATCAAAAATTGATTTTCAGATAAAAAAAAACATATTTCTTAATAATATATACTATTTTCGTTGGAAGATGACTATTTTTCACTCACTTAATCGATTTTAAATAAAAAAGAACGACTCGTAGTGATTTTTAAAATTTTCAATTTTTTGCCTCAAAAAAACCACGACCTATAGTATGGAAAATTTCATGAAAAATCAACATTTTCACAATTCGATTTTTTTCATGTAAGATCAAAGGTTAGCCATAAACTAAAACAAATCAATGATTAAAATTTAATTTTCGAACATAAAACTATCATTTTTACGAGATGAATTTGTAACCACCATCTTTGATGGACTCTATTTGTATGTATGTAAAGATATATGGTGGATCCAAATAAAACTAAAGGGTTGGGACATATATTTATTTCCTTGCTATTCTTTACTATTCTTCAGTCTCATTTAAGCAACCTTATTAATATTATATTAAAACGACTTAAACTCAAATGAATTATCGCCTTCAACACCAAAATATGTTATAAAGTGTTCAATAATCACTTATTGTTCACTTTGTTATTTATAACAACAATGAGCTAATGCGCATTTCGATAGCGATGCCATTATCGTCAGAGCCTTTTTGTTACAAAAAGGTTTTATAGACTTTATAACCAAATTTAAATATTATTATTTTTATATTAACAGATTTTATAACAAAAAGATTGACGATGGGAAACTCCATCGAAATATCCATCAGCCCATCGTTGTTGTAAACAACAAAGTGAACAATAAGTAATTATTATTGAACATTTTATAACCTATTGTGTTGTTGGGGGCGATAATTCATTTGTGTTAAAGTGAATTTGTCACAGTTTCAAAACAAACATTAAAAACGATATGAAAACGTTTAACAAATTATTTTTAACTTTTCCAATCACATCTATTTTTTAAAAAAAATATTTTATCTATAACGAAAAATAGACAATAATTCATTTTTATAATTCGAATAAGTCGAATCTATCTTATTTATCGTCGCACATTACCTTACACTTGAAACGTTCTCAAAGAATAGACTGGAATATTTACTATTATTTATTATTGATAATTGTTGTTGATTTATTGCACCATAATTTTATAGAGTCGATCATAAAATAATTCCTACGCGCACATAAAATCTTTATTTGAAATTTTACATACAATTATATAATCAAATAATATAAAACTATTAATATATCTTTTATATATGAATATTTTAAGGACGAGAATGCACAGTTATTGTAAGTAATAAAAATTAGTGATACGTTTCATATTCGTTGGCTAGTTTATTTTTTTCGAAACATGTAGGTTTTTATATGTAGATTAAAATAGAATTTAATAATTGCCAGATTTTCCAAAATTATATATATTTATATACATACATATACAGGGTGTCTCATCAGATCCACACACTCATAATCGCTCAAAAAAAACATCATCGCTTACAGAAAAAAAAGATGCGTTTTATTTAAAAATTAAATTGTGAACTTTTGATGAAACCCTATATTATTTATATATATATATATATATATATATATATATATATGTATAAAATTCTTTATAACATACAACATAAGTGAGAGTATACATACAAATACACACACATATGTTGTATTTTACAAAGAACTTGAAAAAAATTTTAAAAATAATTTATATTTATATTTTTACAACTGAATTATCCATTTAAATTAACGATTACAATAATTCATTAATTTTGAAAGTGAGGCAAGTCCATTTAGTTATAATAAAACTTTTATTTTTTTTAGCCAGCACTATAAACACTACTGGATTATAAACTTACATTATCTAATACCACACAAAATAAAAAAAATTTGTCTATTAATACTTACCACTATTTTTAAATTTATTGAAATGCAAACCCTTAAATATCTCGCAATAACAAAAAATGGACTTGCCCCACTTTCAAAATAAACGGCTCATATAATTCAAAACATTGTATGTTAAAAAACCCATATACATTATAAATAAAGAAAAGAAACTAACAGATTAATTTACAAATAATATGCTAATAATAATAAAAGAAATCGTACAAAAACCAAATCTCTAATTTAAATAATAATTCTCGCTTTAAATCCACGAAATTACTCATGCAAGCATGCAACACTAATACAAAATAAACAAACGCAGAGTGCAACATTCGTTCAATTTACATTGATGTTTTTTTTTAGGAAAGATATTGAAGAGGTTTTTTTTTTATTTTATAAGGCCAGCATGTGCGGTCAATGTCCGTCAGTTATATAAAATTACATTGAAGGAACTACGAAACAATTCGACTGACTAAATAGTCACTTTCAATTTCAGCAAGGCATGTGTGTGAGTGTATGTGTTGTTTTTTTTGCAATGATTCATAAACACGCTCGACTGTAGTGATTGTTTTGGCAGAACGTGTTTGGGTTGTTTAAGCCCGCTGCAGTTTTAACAACCTACCTCAATGTCAATTATATTGTGTATGGCCGTAACCATCACTGCAACACATTTAACTACACACATGTATATTTGCGTATATTAATATATTAAAGTGTAAATATATATGCATATATATATGCATATATATATATATATATATATATATATATATATATATATATATATATGTATGCACAAAACTGGATCGCATAGCAAATTGGAAAAAAACTGCATGAATTTCTCGTGAATTTAAATAAATAATTATACATAACGAAAGATATTTTATAATTAATGCGTATTTTCGCATAATAAAGTTCATTAATATACACGGTCTGGTAACTTTGTTGTACATTCGAAATATTAATTTATAGGCTGTTGTGTTTTTCATAAATTTAAAATAATTATTGTAAGTTACGATCAGTGTTTTTTAAAAAAAATTACATATGTATATGTACATGTATTGCTTACTGGAAACATAAGCATACATGAACGTATTGTTTAAAGATGCTATCGTATTTTTATTTTCAGTTAAACATTGTGGAAAAAAATATCTACTTGTTATTTTCAAATCTATGAAAGTTTTATAACCGTTTTTTCAATTATTCTCTAATAAGGTACGTACGATGAAAATTAATTATAATATAACAATAAATAAATATTCTTATATAAAAATATATAATATATTAAAATAAAGAATAATAAAAGATTAAAAAATATTTTTTTATCTTGTTTAAGGTTTTTCAATAAGAATGTCAGAAATTTGACAGTTGATGGCAGCCATGGTTGTATTTTTTTTTCCAAGCTCATTTTGATATTTCAACCCAGTATAGTTTGACAAATTATTATTTAACGTTTGACACTTCGGCAAAGTTTAGAAATTGTAAAAACTTTAAAAAACTTATTGAAACAAAAGTTTAATAAGTCCATTATTTCACAAAATGGACCGATCGATTGGCTACCAAGATCATGTGATCCTCACTCCATTGGATTATTTTTTGTGAGGTTGTGTGAAATCATTGGTTTATGTTGACAAACTACAAGTAACAGAATCATTAAAAATAAATATCGAACGTGTAATTCATGAAATTAGACCATAATTATGTGAGCGAGTGACTAAAAAATGAACCAAATTGGAAGTCACGGTAGTCGTATGAGTGAAATTGTGTTCCATCAACAATGCCATAAAATATGCTTAAAAATAAAAATAAAAAATAACTAATTAATTAAATACTTTTTGTTTTATTTTCATTTAAACTTCTGAACTGCTTATTGAAAAACCCTATATAACTGTAATATTTTATACCTTTTACTATAGGGTGTCTCAAACGGGACTGAAGAATTATAAAAAAGTAGTAAATGATACTAACCAAGTAAATATGTATCTAAACACTTTAGTCTTATTTAAATCACTATATATTTAATTTTAACATTGCTAGATTTCATTTTTTTAAAAAAATAATTTTATTTTTTACTTAGATTTTATTTAATTATTATTATAATTTTTATACCTTAAATATTTTACACTAAACTTGTAATTTTTGATATTTTCTTTAAACATGTATATAAATTGATTTCAATACAAATGAATTATCACTCCAAAATCACCAAGATGGATTAACTGAAGAATTTAGATATACATTTACTATTCTTCAGTCTCATTCAAACCACCGTATATTTCCTTAATTATATCGATAAAAAAGGAAAAAATAATCTCTAATGTACACTTTTTTTGTTAATCGATCGAAAATTTCATATAAAAAACTACATACTTAAAAGTGAAAGAAATACAAGAATAAATCCTTCAACAGTACGCCCATATATTTTTTTAAATAAGCACGAAATTATCAGATCGAAATAAAGAACGAAAACATAAAGACGAATTATACTTTCGCGTTATGTTCATTGTAATATTTTATTCGTTTCGACCATTTTTCATCCTTTTTCAATCCTTTCTTTTATTAATCATGACATTAAATTTATCGTTCTCTCATTTATCTTCCACACTATGACATTTCAATTTTTATATTTTTAGTACGAACAAAATTTTAAATGTACTATTCATCTTTTTCAAGGTAACGTTCCAAAAATGGAAAATATGTCTGAGTACATATACATATATATATAAACTTGTAGTACATTCTGATAGTTATTAATAAACTGTCAACATTTCTGTTATATTACTGTATAATAAGAACAATATTTTATATTTCTATTATATGTATTATTGTGAAATGTTAAGATTTGTTATTATTTCTTGAAGAGATTTAAATTAAATTGAAGTTATTTAATTCCGTGTAAAATCTTTTTTGATTAAAACTTATATACTAATAATAAAATAATTATCTTCATAATACAGTTTTACATACCTACATTCAAAAATGAAAAATAAACGTTAATAAATATTTGGAATTTTACAAATTTTTTAAATAATAATTTATATATATATATATATATATATAAATTATTATTTAATTCATCCAATATAAGAATGTTTAAATTTCATTTTAAACTTCTTTACAAAATTTCTTGAGTTATTTAAAACAGTATATTTTTTTAAAATTATAAACTTCTGATCAAAGTTTTAAAATTCAAATTCTATCATTTATTTTGTGTAAATTTTCAATTAAATTTCTTGTTTTCGAAATAAACTTACATCTTTATTCAAGAAGTTGTTTTATTACTAAATCATCATTAATAGAAATAACTTGACACAAAATATAATCATTCGAAGTCAATAAAATTTTACTTGATTAAACAGTTCTCATTATAAATAAAAAAAATCAAACTACACATCATAATCAAAAGATGGATATTAACTGATCGTTATTCTCTTATTAAAAACACATAGCATAAAGTTGTGGTTGATTATCAGGTAAATAATATCTTCAGTAATTTTATTTTAATATCCAAAGTGAGATTATATGACTCGAGTTAATTTTATAATCTGTAATAAATTTTATTCACCGTTATAAATCCTTTATCGATTTCTTCTCTCACATACTCGATATCAATTAAAAATAATCTCCAGAATACGACCCGGTATATTCTTGTCAATAAACAGAGAAATAATGAACAGACCGAAATGAAAAAACGTTTGTTACAGGTTGGTCCAGGTGAGATTTTGGAGTTTAAAAAAGTCAGTAACTTTTTTGATTTTAACTATTTTTTTTTGCAGATTATGAAACGTAATTTGGAGATTAATAATGGATATTTGTGACGTGCAATGAGTAGTAAAAATCGTTGGATTTTTTTATTCTACTCAACAATCTATTATTTTAATTCTATGAAAATACTTTTAGTATTTAAATGTCAAAGCAGTTCTTAATAAACAATTTAATTATATGCAAAAAAAAATATAAATTAAATAACAAAAACAGAAAGTACAAATATATTTTCAAAAAATTATATACATAAATATTTTAAATAAATAACAATATCGTTGTATATCAATAACTCAAGAACAACATTCTTGACAAAATAAGACATTTTAAATCCAAAAAAAATTGGTTTAATAATGGAAAATTCTCTGGAAAAAAATATTTGTCATCATTTGAGAGATGTGATATTTTATAGCCGTAAAAAATGTTCATGAAATATAATTTATAACAAAATTAAAAAAATATATATTTCAATTAACATTATGTCAACAAATCCAAACTGAAGAACAATATTCGTGATGAAATAAGAAATTTGAAATCCCAAACATCTTGTATTAAGTAATTCAAGAAAAAATATTTTGAAAAGAACCAATATCTGTCATTATTTGAGAGATATTAGGTTGGCAAATATCTCCCTTCCGCCTTCTGGTCTTTTGAATTTCGCAGCTATGTACAAAAAAAAAAAAAAAAGCGGAAGGGAGATACTTGCCAACCTAATATGATATTTTACAGCTCTAAAAAATGTCCATGAAATATATTTTCGAACAAAATTAAAAAAATATTTGAAAAATTCATTTTTATTTTACATCACACTTCATTATCCAAAAAGATTTTATTTCACTCCTCGCAATACAATTAAATAACAAAAAAAGATACCAAAGTACGAATATAATTTCTAAAACTTATTCATATATTTTTATAAATAGATAACATTTGTGGTCTTCAAAACTCTATTGAACAAATCGAACCGATGTCGATCGACAAACGTAATTTTCGTACGAAACAACAGTTATTGACATGCGAGCACTCTTCTAGAAAATATATATTTATTTAGAGAGAAAAAAAAACGCAAACTGCAAAACCAGTTTTATAAATATCCGTGTATTCGATACGCACCGATACTTGAAAAATAATCAAGTATTTGAGTCATGACGATTATTTTACAATTCTATACGTACATTGAACGTACGTAGAATCTAGATTTTTTGCGAAAATAGAATAAAGTAGCGTGTCTTCTTTTTTTCACTAACGGATAATTATTTACGCACGGGCCGCTTTACGCACATCTTACTTATAATAATACAGATACATATCGAAATTTATACAAAACATTACCCGATCTGAATTTATATTTACACGGTTTATTTTAATTTTTAGTTAATTGCGTTAGGAATAGTTGTTGTAGTGTTGCACGATGCATTCGTACGCGTAGATATTTGATAAGTTAAAAAACATGCGTTGTAATAAATTAAAAAAAAAAAAGAAAAAAATTCAGTTAGACACATTTACGAGTATTTTAACTTGATTTTATTATTATATTAACATATAAGGTCTTTGCTGTTATTCTGATGAACAATTAAGTAAACTCATTAACAGTCGACAGGAAATCATTCGAGTTTTTTTTAACCTCGAGCAGAATTATATACATGCCTATTTATATAATAATATAAAGAAAATCTCTATTCTTACAATCAGTTTAAATATAGGATCATCCAAATGCGACGTCTAGATTTTTCAAAAGTCTAGAATTTCGAAAAAAATCGATATTTTTACATATTTTCAAAGTTTAGACCTTTAATAATATGTCTTTAAAAGGATTTTTCGAAATTTGAATTATTTTCGGAGTTATAGCTATTTTTGTGACGCGCCAACCAATCCGGTCTGGCCGGCACGAATCAACTTTAAAAGCGTTTTTCTCGAAACTACTTTTTTCGACACGGTTGATATGATATCTCAAGTTCTAATACACCGATTTACTTGAAATTTGGTACAGAGCTTCTCAATATAACAGTGATTTCCTCTGCCTAGGATTTTTTGAAAATTTTGTTTTTTACTATTTTTTTTAAAATTCCGAAAGTTGAAAACATAGGGCAAAAAATGACTGTTTTTTCACACTGCCGCCATTTTGCGAAAAAAAAAATTTTAAAAATTTCCCTAGGCGGAGATACTATTACAACCTTCTTTTTCAATAATTTAAAAAAAAAAATTATTTCAGATGACCGGAAGGGTTGTAACCACGTCAACCAGGAGACACCTTTTTTTCAAGCCCCCATTTTGCCAGCCTGTACCTTTTTCAATTTTGATTTTTTTGTTTTTAATAATACTTTTTTATACTCTTAAAATGTCAATAAATAACTGATTAGAAAAATGGGTAGTAAAAATATTTGTTGTTTTTTTTATAGCGCCCGAAAAAACACCTAAAATTCGTGCGTCTAGACTAGAATACCCTCCTTAAGGGTTAATGCTAAGGATTTATTGTAAAGCATGCTTGAAAATTTCGACAAAAGAGTGGATGTCTTCCGACATAGTAGAGGAGACCATTTAGTTGATATTGTATTTTATTTGAAATTCCTATATTTCTTCTTTACATTTATATCAGTAAACAAGATTTTTTCTTTCAAAAACTGTATTTTATTGATAAATCACTTCCTAACCTCAAATTTGGACACCTTTTAAAATATACCTGATTTATTTAAATTATTGTAGTTTTTTAATTATTTTTCCAAACAATAAAAACGAGAAGTATTTTACTTCATATTTTTGGCATATATCGGAGAAAATTGTTCAGCACTCGAACGATTAATATTGAAATTATTGTATAAACAGCTGATCAGTGATGCTACTCGACTGTGTCGTTTCGCTAATGTACTTGTTTGTCTAATTATGTACAAATATTGAAACTGAGTGAAAAAAATTTTAATATGACTAAAACTAATATTAGTTCCGTAAATGACAGTTGTTTAATTATTTCACCTCGACTACAATTGTTGAATAATTGAAAGAATACGCAACGTTAGTAAAATATTTACTAAGCCGGAGCGATTTCCATACGGTTAGAACAGCCCCCCTCCCGCCCCGCCCGCCTTCGTGTAATATTTCACGTAATACGAACACACGGACGTCGTATAAAACTAAAACGAATACGGCAGGTGTTCGAAACGCTGGTACGGTGTAGAGTAGTGCAAGAACACAACACACATACACACAACGTGCCGGGCTAAAAGACGGCACGGCAACGGACGGGAGACGAGCAAGCAGCAGCAGCAGCAGAACTGCAACAAAATTTACGATCGAGAACGTTGCAAATCGGCAAAAATTAAAAAATTCGATCTTGCGTGTGTGCCGCCGCCGCCGATGCCGCTCGTCTGGGTTGCATCTGCGAGCAGAATTCAAAATATGTCTATTGTTCGATATTTTCTCGTTGCGGCGCATTTTACTATCGCAGGAGGTGGAACTCATTTTTATGGAAATGCACATCTGGTACGCTGGTTTTGACTGGTTAGAGACGATTATTTGATATAAATAATAGATAGATTTTCGACCGTGACGTGTAATGGAAGTTGATTATAAAATGGTCGTGGCACGAAATCGAACTGAAACAAACCGAACAACCGTGAAAGATATTAAATATATTATCGTCATATACGAATTGTATTATTTGCCATTTTCGAAAAAAGAACTAAAAATTAACCCTTATCGGACGTTGGCATTTTGCACTTAACTTTTCGCTAGGTCGGAGATATATTTGAGTGCTTATTGTAAGAGAAGAGTAACTAACGTTACTTGATATAAAAAGATAGTTTTGTGCATAAAAATATTTATATTTACATTTTATTAAACGTGTAATCTTCAAGCTTAAATGTTATTTATATTTTTTCAATGTGTGGTATTTTTTTAAATATTTAACTACATGAAGGAATGGTTTTCTGTTACAAGTTTCGCAGAAGTATATAGTCGTCTTTCTTCCTCCAGGTAACTTCTGATTGGAACATACAATGCAGTCATTATGCTTCCCTTGGGAATGAGGTTGTAAGATATGCAGTTTCATCACAAGAATTAAAATCACTTGCCGAATATTCAAAATGTTCACATATTTCACTAGAACTATTACTGTTATTTTCCATATTGCTATAGTTTTTTTTATTCATTTTTGGAGGAATAAAATATTTAATATAAGTAAAATAATGTTGAAATATGACAGAACGTGTTGTCTGCTATCGAGTAAGAATTAAACTGTACTCGTTAAAAACATACAGTGTGTACATTAAGCAATGAGGACGTTGTTACTTGTTCAGTCTTGTCACCTCGAACAAAGTTGTAATGTCACGTCAGAGGTGACATACGACCGATAAGGGTTAATTATGATGTGTTTCATTAAAATTTTGGGGTTAATTTTTATTTTTTTTCTCGTAATTTTGTTAATTTTTAATAATAAAAAGGTCGACTGAAACTTAGCTGTTTTATTTTTCAATGCTAATTTTATTCGAATGTATGCATATTTTTTTCCAATAAACGCTTCAGAACTTTAAATGAAAATAAAACAAAATGTATTTAATTAATTAGTTATTCAAATTCTTTATTTTTAAGCATATTCTATGGCATTAATGATGGAATACAATTTTATTCATACGACCACCACGATTTCATTTAGTCCAATTTTTAGTCACTCTTTCACATAATTGTGGCCCAATTTCGTGAATTGCACGTTCAATGTTTATATTTAATACTTCTGTTGTTTATGGTTTATCAGCATAAACCAATGATTTTACATAACCCCACAGAAAATAGTCCAATGAATCCTGATAGGCAATTTCGTCAAATAATGAACTCATTAAACTTTTGTTTCCATAGATGTATGGCACCTAGTACCGTCCTGTTGAAACCACATATCGTGCAAACCATTTTCAATCATTTTTGGAAAAAAATTCATTAATTATAATTCGATAACGCACTAAATTTACTGTAACGTGATCTCCAGCTTCATTTTGAAATGTTCATTAACAAAAGCAATATTGGCCTCACTTCTTGCATTTCTTGATCTTGCAGACACTGCTGTATCATGTAAAATAAAATTGATTTCAAAATTTTCAACAGTTCGTTAAACAAATTTATAAAAAAGATTTGTATTTTTTTAATCAATGATATATACGCAAATGTTATCTATGACACTTTGTCATTTTGCCTTAAAAAAGCCAATGTCTCGTTAAAAAAAATCTGACTTTTTTAAAGACAAAAATGACTTGCGGAGATTTTTGACTTCATTGATGTTTAAGATTTTTGTTCAACAAGTGAATGCTCCAGCGACCTGAACAGATCATAATCTACAATTAGGGGGTGATACATAGGGGAATTGCAACAGTAAAAGTGCGATAACACTTCTCACTCCACTTGTTCATAAAGATTCAATGCTTCGTTTAAAGAATTCTAGCTTTTGTGAAGAGAAAAATGATTTGAGATGATTTTTGTCTTCATCAATATTCGAATTTTTTCGCCAATTAAATACTCTAGTAATCTAAACAAGTAATAATTAATTAAATGTAACTACATTTAATGAGTAGGGAAAATGGTACCGTTTGGGGATAATTTGAAAATGTATTTTTTATTATTTATACTTGAAACTCAAGTAGAAAGCGGAATGTTGTATGTGAAGAACGTCATTACTTAGGGAAACCCTAATATCATTAAATAATTAGTAGATTTTTTTCTTTAATAAATACAGTAGTAGTTAATTCCTTGGAAAATTAAAACATGCCATCCGATTAAGTAGATATCAAGAATTGTATAAACATCAAACCACACTCAACGATCAACAATTCGAAATCAAAAAAGAAACAAGTTCAATAATAAACATCGAAATCATATAATCTGCATTGTTTCTCTAACAGCTGTATCGACATTAAATCATAAAACAGTCATGCATAATAAAATCACTCGAATAAAGAATATTACATTTATGTAATCTCGTTTAAATGCTTTGTAACTATTAAATTGAAAATAAATGTATTTTCATTATTTTTACGGCCGTTGAATATTCTCAACTGCCCGATTACTACTTAATCTATTCGCTGTCGATTATGAAATAAATAATTTGATATTGAAAATAATAGAAATACTCTTCTGGTGTTACAATCTAAGGGAATGTTTTTAATTGTATTTATTAAGTGAACAATCATACCCCTTAAGAATTGTTGTCAAAGGTTTGTAAATATGGATGACTTGTTAAAAAATATAATAATAAAAAATTATTGCCATATATTTTTCATATTATAATTACAATATATATAGTTTTTTAATATTTAGTTAATAAATTATATACATACATATATATATAAATATAAATTTTAAAGAGACATATTTGAATACACGGTATTATTCCATCCACAGATGGTTTAAAAATTTAAACTTTTACTGTAAAACCACAAAACCAATGACTCATCAATAAATAAATAAAAGATAACATTACAACAGATACACGATTTAAAAAAAGAAAAGAACAAATAATTTTCGATTTATTATTTGTTTTGTTTGCTTTAATTATTATTTATTTGTATGTATTTTCAAAACAAACATTTATTAATATAATATGAACACATCACAATATTGAATAATGAAATAATTGAATATAAAACGATTTTAAAATAAAGATTTATAACCGTATATCAGTAAAATATTTTTTCTTCTCTCAAACTATAAAATAAGTAATGCAAATCTTTATTACTTATAATAATATTTTACTAGAGAATCATTTACATCCTGTAAAAGTTCATACATACATACATACATACATACATACATACATACATACATACATACATACATACATACATACATACATACATACATATATATATATATATATATAAAGAGAGAGAGAGAGAGAGTTTATTTAAAGACATTTTAATAGTTTAATTTTATATCTACAATTTTCATCCTTGTGCCAAAAAAAATTTTAAAATTAAATATATAAATTTAAAAAAAATTCTTACCAAAAAAGCCAAATAATATCTAAATATAAATTAGAAATATATATATATATATATATATATATATATATATATATATATATATACAGGGTTTTTCAATAAGCGGTTCAAAAGTTTAAATGAAAAAAAAGTATTTAATTAATTAGTTATTCAATTTCTTTATTTTTAAGCACATTCTATGGCATTAATGATGAAATCCAATTTCATTCTTATGACCACCACGATTTCGTTTAGTCCAATTTTTAGCCACTCTTTCACATAATTTTTGTCCAATTACATGAATTACAAATTCAATATTTATTTTTAATGCTTCTATTGTTTGTGGTTTATCTGCATAAACCAATGATTTCACATAACCTCACAGAAAAAAAACCAATGGAATTAGATCACATGATCTTGGTGACCAATTGATGGGTCTATTTCGTGAAATAATGGACTTATTAAACTTTTATTTCAATAAGTCTATTGAAGTTTTTAATTTCGAAGCTTTGGTGAAGTGTTAAATGATTCATGATAATTTGTCAAACACTATACTGAGTTGAAATGTTAAAATGAACTTGAAAAAAAATTCAAACATGGCTGCTACCAGCTGATAAAATTTTGATATTCTTATTGGGAAACCCTATATATATATATATATATATATATATATATATATATATAAATCACTGTTTATCATGGATAAGAGTGTTTCGAACAAGGTACTTGGATTTTTTGAAAGTTTTCCCAGGTGCGCATAAAAGGACACAAGAGATTAGAATATTAACTGAAGAAAATTAAGACAAATAACGGCCATCAGGGTTTTCACCTCCAGGAACATTAAATAAAATCATGATTATAAAACGAATTTTGACAAGATGGATCAAACCCAAACGTGCAAAAAAAAATAGAGGAGATAGTGTTCGAAAAATTGGGCAAGCAGAGCTCAAGAAAACTCGCCTAATGGATTAAAACCTGAATAAAAAATCTTTACTAAGCTGCTTAAACAGTATACTAAATATTGAGTCGTATATGAAATGTCGGATTATTATATGGGAAACAATATAAAAATCCGACATTTCATATTTCATAACCGAACATAACCAAGACATGCTGATTTTATTATATTATCTGAATTATATTTTCACCAAACATGGGCTGATATAAATAGTTATAATGACTAATGATTATATATATATATATATATATATATATATATATATACACATACATACCACATCACATCATAAAGCCCATATTAATCCATTACTGGGCGAAAGCCTCAATGATGCTACCATTCACTGGTATATTTGGTCATATTCACGACGCTGACCAGGCTGATTGGTGAAGATTTTTTTATTCTGGGTTTACTCCCTTAACTTTTCGACAGTTATTTTTTTACAAGATGAGGTTGTCGGCCTTCATGTTCAACCCTCGAAAATGAGGGACTATACATATACATATATAGGTGTATACATATACATATATATATATATATATATATATATATATATATATATATATATATATATATATATATATATACATATACATATATAACAACTTATGATTTGAAAATAATTTTAATCTTTTATATAGAATTAACAATTTTCATATTCCAAATGTGAATTTTCTAAGATAAATACGAGTACGTCTCGCAAGTTAAAAGATACGTTAAAACACGTTTATACACATTCACGTGATATTACTCTGATGGATTTCTTCCCATGAGGTTGTGTGAAAGACAAAATGTACTAAACAAAAATGAACAACATTTACAAATTAAAGAATAGAATTTGCGACGCTATAAAGAATATTAATGTTGTGCGAACGTGGCAAGAAATTTATTATCGTCTTGATGTTTGTTCTTCGTACAACAAACCTACAATACATGTATACACACACACATACATACATGCATACATACATACATACATATATATATATATATATATATATATATATATATATATATATTATTTAAATACATATATACATAAACATAATTATTAAACTTCAAAACGTCTCTCTATGTGCAATAATATTTTATTTTTACAAACATTCATTTTATTATTATTTTATGAAACAAATATGATATGAATTTAAATTGAAACGTACAAATTATCAATGAAAACTATTACATATACATATACAGATATATATATATATATATATATATATATATATATATAAATATATATATATATAAATTATTAATAAGTAGTACGCTTTAATAACTTGCACATTTTATGATCGCTCATAATTTCATAGTAACTATTAGAAAAAGATCGATTAACACTACTCTAGTATTACAAAGTTAATTATAAACGAATATTAATAAATTATAAGCAAATGTTTATCTTTTTAAATACACATCAATTAAAATTATTAATAATCACTTCAGACAAAAATGTGAATATTACAAATAGTGTGCATATTATTTTTTAGATAAAAGGTGCGTACAAACTATGAAATCTATATGATTTTTTTAAAAAATACCAACTTATATATATATATATATATAGAGAGAGAGAGAGAGAGAGAGAGAGAGAGAATTTAAAGGTGCTAAAACTTTAAATTGAATCCCTATTGAAAATTCTATCAAACCTAAAAAAACACTTTTCATCATACCTTTATATATGAATACACACATATGTGTGTATGTATATATATATATAAACACTATATATACTTTTATATAAATGAATATGTGTGTGTGTGTGTGTGTGTGTGTGTATATATATATATATATATATATATATATATATATATATATATATATATATGTATGTATGTATGTATGTATGTATGTATGTATGTATGCAAACAGACACTGAATTATTTAAAGAATATAAATATTAGGTATGTAGCATAAAATGTCGGATTATTATATTAGAAATAATATAAAAATCCGACATTTCATATTACACGACCTAATGATACTAAAAACACTTATAAATGTTCCTTTATATTTAATTTTATATACAAATAGACCAATTTTAATTATAGATATAAAACATATCTAATATATTAAAAAATATTTTTCTATATATGCATTATATATATATATATATATATATATATATATATATATAAACATATAACTGATTGTGATAAACAGATATAGTTTATATATTGCTCTTTTGGTCCTGTTATTTTAGGAATAAAAACAAGACTAATAAACAATAATCTCAAAAATAACTAAGGAAACAACATACTCATTCACGATAAGAATGATTTCAATAATTACCAATAACGTTTTTAAATATTTTTATTTTTTTGGACAAATAATTTTACGATATATATATATATATACATATATATATATATATATATATATATATATATATATATATATAGAGAGAGAGAGAGAGAGAGAGAGAGAGAGAGAGAGAGCCCTACACACTACTATAAATTACTGTACTGAAACAAATAATATTTTAAAGCTGTTTTCACCAATTCGCAACCATCATCATTCTTCCAGTTTTTCGTCCAATTTCTGCACAACGTTCACTCTCGACTACCTATTTAAATAATATCATGATTTATATGCGAATCTATCTCCTCAACTCGAGCTTATAAAACGTTACTTTACATAAAACACCAATCTGTTGCCAAATAAAGTAACGTATCGAACCTTGACAGTGCTGTTTCCATAAATTGATAATAAACTTTCGTACATTAACATTTATAACTTTTTTTCTGTTTTAGTTATTTGCGAATTCTGATAACATGGAAGTTCATTAAGTGGTCGGACAATCGTTTCAATCAAAGATGACGTATGTCACGAACCGGATTTGAATTCATGAGATATTTGTCAATAGCTCAACGTGATGGAAGCTTAGCCTCCACCGCCTCCAGGAGTAGCTCTTTAAAATTATATTTCAAAAATGTTAATTTTTTTATTATATTTATATATATATATATATATATATATATATATATATATATATATATATATATATATATTTATATATATATATATATATATATGGTCATCCAAATGTGACGCCTAGATTTGTGTTTTATTAAAAAGAAACATGTGCATAAGGTGGGTGGTGTATAAGGAAACGTGTATAATTTCTATTGTTTCTTTTTAATAAAACATAAATCTAGACGTCACATTTGGATGACCAAATATATATATATATATTATACACATACACATTCATGCATTTTACAAATGCGCATAAACATAATCATATATATATATATATATATATATATATATATATATATATATATATATATATATATATAGAGAGAGAGAGAGAGAGAGAGAGAGATTATTTTTTTATTTGATACGTAATTCGGGTATTTAAAAAATACAAATACAGAATGATTAAAAAGATATGGTGAAGTGGTATATTGACAACAAAGAAAATATGTAATTGTAAAGAAAATTACTTTATAGGAAACAATATTTAACGTCGCGTTGTCGCGCAATAAACCACACCCAGCTTCCTCGTAGATGAGACAAAAAGAAAATAATATTATATATATATATATATATATATATATATATATATATATATATATATATATATGTTATGTATGTATGTATGTATACATAAAAAAGGAAAACGAAAATCCAATAAACGAAAAAAAAACTAACAATTCGCGTTCAGAAATCCATCTAACTTAATTATAGCGGAGGCCATTATCTAAATGTGTTTGTTTTTCACCATACATGCGTATCTATGTCGGTGTGTATGTGTGTGTGTGTGTGTATAAGCTGAACTATCCGTTATTTTTTCGTTCTCCCATACATATGTACAACACAACATCGAGCTATTTGGATAGATGTTTGTGCAGTTTCGTCTGTCTTTTTTTCCTATTTCGCTGTTCTCATCCTTGTCTGGCGACGTGTTTCGTTCGGTTACTGACCTTCCTCAATGTCTGTAGGACCGTGTACTGTGCGAACCGAAAACATTTCACCTGCCATGTTACACACACACACATTTTATATATAGAATGACAATGATATATAGATATATAATATGAATCATAGATATTTTTATCGGTTGTAAATAACGATTACGTCATATTTTAATATATATTTGGAATTAATTTTTCAGGTCAAAAAATGAAACTGAATTCAGTAGTAAACTGTATACGTTTTTTAATCAATTAAAATCAACTTATACAATTATAAATCAACACCGTTGAATTCTACACGATTTTTATAGATTTTTTGCCTAGAAATTCATTTTACCAATTCAGATAGTATTTTTACTGATTTTTTTCTCGTCGATGTTTTGTCAAATTGTGAGTATTTAGAAAAATTCGCACAAAATCATTTACACATTTTAATAGTATCTCAAATTTCATTTATGATTAATAAAGTGTTTTTGGGGGAGGGGGGAAGAGTTTCAAACACAAGCTGTCAATAAAATAAATTTTATAATTATGTTTTGTAGTTATTTCATTATTTCTTCATTTCTTATAATAAAAGCATTTTATTAACTTAATTTTTATAACGTTAGAAGTTGTGAACATATTTTATACTATAAGTGGTTGTTTACTGTTGATCGACATTCGTTCTATAATCGATTTAATGTATTTTTTCAATTTTAAATTTCTTTAGATATTATAATACGACCGAGTACAGAAATAATATCAAGAATGTACATAATTAACCAACTTTTTAATAAGGATTTTAAAAATTACATTTATATTATATATATATATATATATATATATATATATATATATATATATATATATATGTATATACCAACTGGGTAGCACAGTGGTTTACATCATCGTGTATCATACGGGAGATTGCGTTCGATTCCCAGTCGGAAAGTCCCTCACTTTCGAGGGTTGAGCATGAAGGTCGACAACCTCATCTTGTAAAAAAATAACTGTCAAAAAGTTAAGGGAGTAAACCCCGAATAAAAAACTTCACCAATCTGTATGGTCAGCGTGGTAAATATGGCCAAATACCGGTGAATGGTAGCATTCATTGAGGCTTTCGTCCAGTAGTGGATTGATATGGGCTAAATGATGTGATGATGATGTGATATATACATACATATATATATATATATATATATATATATATATATATATTTTGATAAGAAATCTAGATAAACAAAAAAAAATGGAAAGAAGCTTATGAATAGATGAAACAGTGAGAAAATGGGGAAAAAGACATTGAATCAGTCGAAGTAGAAATTTTTGGAAGAAGCCTTCAGGCAACAATGGATAAAAAAAGCTAAATTAAATCACATATTTAAATTACAGCTCATACTACATATACAATAAAAGTACATTGTATTCATTATAATTATCATTAAAATTTAATATTAACTATCTAATTATTCTTTCTCTCTTTCAATTAATATGGGTGTGTGTATGTAAACACCTAATTATACACGTATATATATATATATATATATATATATATATATATATATATATAATTATAAAAAAATGTGTGTAACTTTTCATATATTTTATTTTCAATGAAAAGCATAAGGCAGTTAAATAAAAATAAACTATCAAGACAGTTTGCTTCTATCTAGTATAATTTATTATTAAATGTAATATTACATCAAATAATTTTTATTAAATATCTTCTGCATACATATATATATATATATATATATATATATATATATATATATATATATATATATATATATATATATATATATATATATATATATATATATATATATATATATATATATATATATATATATATATATATATATATATATATATATATAAATACAAGTTTTTGAAAATATTAAATTTTATTTATATTAACTATTTATCAACTATATATCAGCAATAGTAGCAACAGCATCTTTCTGTCCACTACTGGATAAAGGATTCTCCTAAAATTTCCTACATCCAAAAACCTAATACCTTTCTATTTCATTAAACTTGGATAAAAATTTTAATATTACTATCCAGTCCACCTACGAATTTATTTTTAAGGATTCTTATATTTTTGAGTAAACAAATTATAAATTCTGTTGTCAGTAAATGATATTTTCTTCATATATATATATATATATATATATATATATATATATATATATATATATATATATATATACCTAAAGGCTAGGCAGAATGAACCCTAGGGCCTCAAAATCCAATGGGTCTCAGAACAAGGTGTATATAATGTGGGAGTATGGGAGATTGAGAAAGGCTCAGGAAGCTCACAAATGGAATAGTCTAGAACCTCTCTTCATCTAAATCCAGATATGCTTATATATATATATATATATATATATATATATATATATATGTGTGTGTGTGTGTGTGTGTGTGTGTGTGTGTGTGTGTACACAAATATATGTATGTATGCAGGTATGTATGTCTATGCATAATACAATTAAAAAATGTAATAACACAATTAAATTTATATATATATATATATAAATAGTAATTAACAAATATCAATAATATAAGCAAATAATAATATTAAACTTTCTTAGTTTGGAAATATTTTAAATCATATACAAGTACGTAAGTAAATAACATAAAGCATTCAAGAAAATAACAAACAAATCGAATACCTTTATTTTGCAATATACGAGCATATATATATATATATATATATATATATATATATATATTAAAGAAATTAAAATATATATATAACTGATTGTGATAAACAGATATAGTTTATATATTGCTCTTTTGGTCCTGTTATGTTACGAGTAAAAACAAGACTAATAAACAATAATCTCAAAAATAACTAAGGAAACAACGTACTCATTCACGATAAGAATGATTTCAATAATTACCAATAACGTTTTAAATATTTTTAATTTGTTTTTATTTTTTTGGACAAATAATTTTACGATATATATATATATATATATATATATAAAGAAAGAGAGAGAGGAGTGGGAGAAGGACATAAGAAAGACGGAAAGAAAGAGTTCAATTAAATTTAATTATAATTTAGAGAACAAACATGCATAATATTATTAACCATATGAAATAAAAAAATTAAAAGGCATCACATTTACAATTTATGTTTTTAATTGTATTTAATTTCATATTTACATGTATACTTTTAAAATGTATATACTTATATAAATATATATATATATATATATATATATATATATATATACATATAAACATATAAACAAATACATATATGTATATGTATTTGTTTATATGTATAAATTTTTAACAAATAATTTCACATTACAAAAATAAAACGAAGGGGAAAGACAATTTATTTAAATTTCATTGTATTCTAGAGAACAAATATTCATAATATTAAAAAATATTCATAACCATACGAATTAAAATATATTTTCATTAATAATAAATGACATGTTTACAATTTATAATTGTAATCTTGTTGAATTTGATAATTTCATATAATTTATTATAATTATAAATTATATATATATATATATATATATATATATATACATTCATATATATATATATATATATATATATATATATATATATATATATATATATATATATATATATATATATATATAAACCCAGTTATATAAAAATGTCCAGGAAGAAATCTAAAGACAAATTCAACAGAAACGAGAAAATCCACGAGAGTAGAATGGAAAAAATCCAATTTTCTTATAAATTCACTGTTGAAAAGTGTACAAAAATCAAATTAGACATATTTTCTATTATTTAATATGATCATAATTTTGTTTGTATGAACTAAAAAAATATACAAGTAAAAGTATGTTTTATATATATGGTCATTCCAATGTGACGCCCAGATTTGTGTTTTATTAAAAAGAAACTATACACACGTTTCTCTCCCTATACACATATTTCTTTTTAATAAAACATAAATCTAGGCATTACATTTGGATAACCCTACATATATAAAAAAATAATAACGACTAGCATTAAAAAACATATGCACTCATACAGATTGTAATCTGAGTGGGATTGTTTTTAATAAAGTGGGTAGTCCATAAAATTACAAAATTACCCTAACTTGTATAAATAACTAGTTATGTATATATATATATATATATATATATATATATATATATATAAATAAGCGTATGTCTATAAATAATATAATTAAAAAAATATGAATCAGTGGTATACAAACTAAGGATCAAGTAAAATATTAAATTTTATTGAATATGTATCAAACAGCATGTCGTTTCTATGTCATTAGAAAAAATACATATTATTTATAAAAAAATAATCATTTCATATATTTCTGCATTCAAATAATAATCCTTAATTAATGAAAAAAGTAATAGTGATGTTAATCCAATTTATAATACTATTCGTCTGAAAATATGTCCTTGAAATTAATATACTATATATATATATATATATATATATATATATATACATATATATATATATATATATATATATATATATATACATACAATAAATACTCATTGTGTCATTCAATCATATGTATTAACACTAGATTTACTGAGCGAGTCAATTTGACTCATTTAAGATTTTGTTAATTTATATATAGAAAACTTAAATATTATTTTTCAAAAACATATGTTGGTTTTTAATTACATAATGACACATATGCAAAAAAAATTATATTACATATTTGCATATATGTCACTATATAATTAAAAACCAACATATGTTTTTAAAAAATAATATAAGTTTTCTATATATAGCAACAAAATCTTAAATGAGTCAAGTTGACTCACTCCGTAAATCTAGTGTTAAGGGGTAACACCACTGTAGAAATTTCAAAAAATCAATTTTTTTTTATTGGCTTAAAATATACTTTGAACCTTTTAGAATATAATACAAAAGGTTTCATTCTGAAAAAAAAATTTTCTTTTGAAATTTCGGGACTTATACCTGCCGTCTTCGGCCGCTCCGAAACGGCCGATCGAAACTTTAAATTGATTTTTCTCGAAACGACTTTTTCTCAACGGGCACGCAGCATAACTTAAACAGTTTTTTCCAATCAATTTGAAATTTTAATCATGATTTTATTATTATATTTTGCAGTGAATCACGTAGGGGATTTTTAATAAATTGATTTAAACAATTTTTATAAACAAAAACGTGCCTTTTTTATGAAAATTGAATTTTTTTTTCAATTCGCTGCCAAATTTACAAAAATCAATATTTTCAAAATCCCCTACGTGATTCACTAGCTATTGACATCAAGAATAAGTGGAATTTTTTTTTTTGTTCCAAGTTCAAGTGTGCGACAATTATGCAGCGTGCCGCGGAGCGCTTCCGATGAAAGGAGCCTCGAATTATTGGCTCTAAATCAGCCATTTTGTATTTTTTTACTTTATATTTTTAGTCAATATAGTATAATGTTAGATCAATAACGTATCAAAATATTTTTTCTTTCCAACTTTCCTTTCCATTCAAAAAAAATTCCCAAAAAAACGCTTTTTTTCGCGATTACAGTGGTGTTACCCCTTAACACTTCAGATCAGATGACCATAATACTACGTCTTCTCGTAAGCCATAACTGATAGCAATTGATATTACATTTTTCATAAGTTTTAGCTTGTAGCTATTGATATAGTACTGTCTTTTCATTGTGATATAATGGAAATGTGTTGTATATTAATTTCTATAGATAAGCGGACGTAATTTTGGTAAAAATATTAAATTATATAAGGTTTAAAAAGTTGTTGTCATGGTAGAGAAAACGTTAATATATATTTTTAAATTTCACCATATATCCATTCATATATAGTGAAAAATTTAGAGTAGGATATAATAAAATATCTTTACCGATGATTTATTTATACATAATAAAACATCGGGAAAGAACTTCATACTTAATATTTTTAAATAAAAGTAGAATTAAATATATATATATTTGTTGTTTTGGAACTGTGGCTGATTCACTTTACACAAATGAATTTTAACCCCAACACCACAATAATTTAAAGTGTTCAATAATCACTTATTTATAATTATATAATCTGTAATTATATCGGCCGATGCATTTCGATGGCGACGCCATCATCGAGAAAGGCTCTGACGATGATGGCGTCGCCATCGAAATGCATCAGCCGATATAATTATAGATTATATAATTATAAATATTAAGTGATTATTGAACACTTTAAATTATTGTGGTGTTGAGGTTAAAATTCATTTGTGTAAAAAAATATATTTAAATATACAAAAAATATTATCGTATTATGATATTTTTTTGATTATTTTAACATATAATTATTATTAACACATTCTAATAAAAAGTATGATTTAAAAAAAGTTTTAACAGATAAATCATTCAACAAACAATAAAACATGATTAATGGTCCGTCAAGGCGTAAGACTGTTTTTCAGTCTACGCGCAGAAAATCTCTTTTAGATAAAATTAGATATATTAATATTTCAAAACAAGAAATATTAAAAAACATCAATTTATACTTCGATCAAAACAACCTCAAACAAAAAATCATAATTGATCAAAGATTGATTGAGAACTGTTTAAAAAAATTTGATAATAACGTCCGGTCACTAAATATAAATTTCATGAAACATGTATAATGCAGGCTAAAAATGATTTGTGCATACGAAATTACAAATAATTCATGAAAAAATTAAACTAAATATTTGTGAATAAGAAAAAAAATATCAATTATATTCTAGTAAATATTAAACAGTTTATAATCAATATTTTAAAAATATTTTTCTCTTAATATTTATTTACGAATATAACTTTAAAATGAATTTCTTTATTAATATACAATATTATCAACGATTATTACATATTGACATTTTATTTTTATTAAAAACTAAAACAAAAATATAAATATATAAAATTTAATATATATACAAAATGAACTCAACAAAAGAATTTTAACCCCAACACCACAATAATTTAAAGTGTTCAATAATCACTTATTTAGAAGAAGAATATAAATATATAAGAATATAGAACTTATTCAGAAAGGCTCTGACGATGATGGCGTTGCCATCGAAATGCATCAGCCGATATAATTATAGATTATATAATTATAAATAAGTGATTATTGAACACTTTAAATTATTGTGGTGTTGGGGTTAAAATTCATTTGTGAAAAGTGAATTAGCCACAGTTCCAAAACAACAAATAACTCAACAAACGTAGTAATTTTTCTCGCGTTGATTTCTAAAAAATATTCGATTATCTTCAATAGCATTTTTGATCAAATTATTATTTTGAAATTAGATATTTATGTTCTAAAATACTATTGTAAAAAAATAAAAAACGATATTTCCAAAAAATGATATTTCGATAACAAAAATATATAAAATGACCATTCCTCAATTTTAAATACAAATATACATATTTAATATACTTATTTATAATCTTTATTTATAATAATATATTTTCAATTTACCTGACGACTGCCCAAATAGAAAAATAATAACAAACACTACACTTTTTACTGGATTTTTTTAAAAAATGTCATTAATTTATTTTCACAGTACAGCACCCACGTTTTAAAACATGAACATCTTGAATTTAACCCAAAACAAAATGACTGCAATACAGATTAACAATTTTGTGTTACGCATATATACTTATTCATATTATGTAAGAAATATTATTAAATTTTACTAAACGGTTTATAAATAGATTTACATTTACAATTTCAATAGCAGTTTTGAATTGGTAATATTTTTCAAAATATTTATAGAGAAAGCATTAAAAGAAATGATACTATATATATATATATATATATATATATATATATATATATATATATATATATATATATATATATATAGCATTAAAAGATAGATAGATATGATATAGCTGCGATATTCAAAAGATAAGGCGGATATATATATATATATATATATATATATAGAGAGAGAGAGAGAGAGAGAGAGAGAGAGAGAGAAATTGTAGATATATAAATATACAAATAGAGAGATATAAAATGAAATTTTAAGTAAATAAAACTTCTTAATATTTTATTATACATTTTGTTTGAAAATAACAGACAGAAATCAATTAGTTTTAATGTCACTTGTATATAAGTGTTCCATTAGGAACACACAACTTAATTTTTAAATAAAACGCATCTTTTTTTGATTGAGAGATTATATTTTTTGGAGCAATGATGAGTGTAAGCTCTTGATGAGACACTATATTTATATTTTAATAATTTATGAAAATATTTTTACATGCATAAAAATTTGTGTAAGGTTATATACATACATCTCGTGTGTGTGTATATATATATATATATATATATATATATATATATATATATTTATGTGATTATGTTTATGTGCATATGTAAAATGCATGAATGTGTATGTGTATAAAATGCATTTAAGTGAACTGATGTTTTCGTATTGGATAATACGTGTTGCACATTAAAACCAGGTCATGGTACAACGAAATCGTTTTAGTT
>CP092087.1:900000-1020000 GCA_029203775.1 Neoneuromus ignobilis | reverse complement strand
AGTACGTATATACAAATATATACCATTTTTATAGCGTCCCTCTTCCAATCCCAAATGTCTGCCGAATAAATAGGATCGAGAAAAACCGGTATCGGATGTAATTCGGTTTGCATTTCAACATCGTTTTTCTCGATTACTACGGGTGGTTTTACATAGAGTCTGGAATATACAATGACTTATTAAAGATTTACAAGGAATTTTTAAAAGATGGCAAACTCGACAAACTACATGAAAACGCTAGCGATACATACGTTCCAACAGTACGAATTGATTCTAAATCTTCGTACATATGTAACAGATTTATTAAATGAAATTTCTTTCTTAGCATTTCCCTAGTTTCGTTTATAAATCTAAAATAAAAAGTATTTATTTACGAAATAATATTCATGTATCAAAAATAGTATATTTCAAATTAAAAATCCAGTTTATATTTCAATAACTATAGTAAATAGAAAATGCATGTATAAAATGTATAATTTTTACTAGTAATTATTAATTGCATTTCAAAAACAAAAAAAGACATTAAATTTTTTTTTTAAGTTTGTAAATTTTAAATAAACAATTATTGAAAGTAATTTAAATTTGAATATAAGAAAAAAAATTGCCATTTATTAATAATACATTTGCACATATATAGGTGGCCCAAATGAGACTGAAGAATAGTAAATAATAATAAGCAAGTAAATGTTTGTCTAAATCCTTCAGTCTCATTTGAACCATCCTCTATAAAAATATTTTCATTCGATTATATTTCAATAAATTTAACCCATTTTTATGTTTAATGAAAACATTTTTATTTTTACTATACTAAGTGAAAAATATTTACCGATCAGGATCACTTCCAAATATAGCTGCAGCCTTCAAACTAGAAAATACATAATATTCGTTTTTCCATTGACATACACCCATATTAGGATTTCCGGGTATGAGAGCCCCTTTTGCTGCTACAATACTCCAAGCACAAAAACCGAGATACTTAAAAATGGATTGTAAAATAGAAATCAATATTTTCATTCACATATTTATTATTTAACACATAACTACCTTCAATGGTATAGAATCAAAATCGGCGACTTGCTGAGGACTCACAATTTCACATTTATTGTTTTCTGGCGAAATTGTTAAACCAGTTGTGGCTTCTAATCTTTGTGCATCTGTTAAAATCGGGTGTGTATTAATCATCTTTAAAATTTTAGTGTTGTCGAGCACTAGATTCTCAGTCAATGAATCTAAATCTCCAGCTATAGTATTATAATGAATCACAAGGAATATTTCGTTTTGTAATTGTACCCAATAGCGTGATATCTCTATAAAATATGGCTGTAAATAAGGAAAATACATCAAACAAAACAGATCCTAAAACAGACATTAATTTTCACATAAATGAATTATCATCAGAAAGCGTTCAGTAATCACTTATTGTTCAATTTTTAGTTTATAACAACATTAGGCTAATGGGCATTTTAATGACGATTCCATCATTGTCAAAACACTGTGTTATAAAATCTACGAGTAATATACTGATAAAATCTGATATATTTTTCGTTTCAATATTTTCAAAGTACAACTTCCGTGAACGTTTTTGAAATCAGATTAAAAAGAGTTTTATATTTAATTAGATAAAGATCGTTCCAAAATCATCTGAACATTTTATTATAAAATCCTTACTTTCTAATATCTTGTGTTATTGGGGATGATAATTCATTTGTGCCAGAATGAATTTGTCACAGTATCAAAATAAATTATTTTTTTACTATACAGGTAAACACATATTCTTTTTTTTTGTAAATAGCCACTTTTCAAATATTTCAAGATTTTATTAATGTACAAGCATATATTGTTCATTCAAAATGATAAGAAAAAAATGATTAAAACAATTTTGATTTCTTCATTTTGATGACGGCAATATCGTCATCGAAACATTCAAAAATAAAATTAGTGAACAATAAGCAATGATTGAACATTAATAAATCATAATGATCTTAATATAATTATTCTTTCATTATTATTTTTCATATTTATCCTTTTATTTTATACATTTTCATCTTTTTATATAATTAAGAATCCATTACATTATAAAAATGAACTTTTCTTAATCAGTTCGATTTTTTTTAAAAAAAATCCTTTCAAATGCATTTGGCTGGTACGAAGTTAATTCATTTATTATTGAAATTGTTAAAGCTCTACAATAATTTCAATTAACCTTGTATTATATGTGTGGATAATTTAAAATAGATATAATATACTTTTTCAAATAAGTCACTTCTCAATACTACAAGATATTCGAAATACTAGAATCATAAAATTTTAGATTTTATGATATCACAGTCTCGAGTTAAAAAAATACAATCAAAATAACTCATTAACGAAAATATGAACGATAAGTTATTATAGACCAATTTTATAAAATAACAATTCATTTAAGAAAACGAGTATTAACTACTGTACCAAATCAATTGTGATTTTTAGAAAGTTAAAATTGTTGTGTATTTTTTAAACCGTCTTTTAACTTTCTTTTTTTACAATATTTGTATCTCGTATATAATGTTAAAATATTTACTATTTTCATTATATCTATCTTTCATTACATTGTATCTCTTTCATTATATCATTTAAACATTGAATGCAAAAATCAACCAAAAACTTTTGATCGCCTGATGAAGTATAGAAAGGATAATAATGTTAGGAATTTCTAAATGTGATCTAAAAAACTCCGAAATAGATATGAGAACAGACGAAGATAATTGATATAATACAATAAATAAAATCGATGAAATGGACTTGGACAGTACATATAACAGAAAGAGAAGACAAATGGACAAAAATCCATATAGAATAACGACCAAGAAACAAAAAGAAGCCTAAGAAGATAGAGAGATAATATTTTAACGTATTGTGGAGGCAAGTGTTTGATAAAGATCAACCGGGAACAGGAAACGGTGGAAGAATCTTGGGAAAACATTTAAGAGAAAGTAATGATATTCGATGAGACTTATGTAGATTTTTATGATGATGATATGTGTGTGTGTGTGTGTGTGTGTGTATGTTTAAATACACATTTTTACACTTACAAAAATTTGTGCTATTGGTATAGCAGTTCTAAATCGAACAACATTATGTAATGTTAACAACGTTGTTTGTAATCTTTTAAAAAGTAGCTGAGCATTTTGTTTAACAGCATTTAAATCCGCCAACAGTTTTCTGAAATTAAAATATATTTAATAAGAAATAAATAAACAGAAATCGAATTGATATTCACCTAGCAAATATTTCATGCTGTCTCTTTACTATTAGAAGATCTTTTACATGTTTCAAAAAAGAATAAGGTATTCCTTCAGGTAAATCTATTTCCACATCTTCGTATTGATTTTTGGAATCTTCTTTTATTTTATAACAAGCATCTATAGCGGTTGTTAGCATATTTACATGTTCCATTATAGTTAATAAACTATTCTGGAAACTTTCAATGCTCGATTCCACGGCATTGTTTAATTTAGAAGGTACTGAAAAGAAAGCAACCGTACATCAAAGATTCTAATTCGTAGAAAATTTAAACGTTCCAGATAAATCTTCTTTACTTACAATCGTCAATACCTTCTCCGCCTCTTTGACAATCCCTATTAAATAAGCGAATACCCATTATTAATTCGCACATGTCTTTAATTTGTTGTTCTCGATCTCTTTTCGATTCTTTCACATACCAGCTCGTATCTGATACAGGGAATATACTTTGCAACGCAGCACGCACTTCGGTATAGACCTTTTAATTAATATTTTTATAAATATGAAATTTCATTTTATTAACATTTCAAATATTGTGTTTTTATAAAATCGAATGAAAAAAATATATTAAATAAAATTCCTGAATGCATGCTTTAATGGAATTATTTACAATTTGCATATTGAAATATAAAAATTGCATTCAGTAACAAGGATTTTTCACATACGATAAAAGAAATTGAATATAAAATTTAATAATGATTTCAAATTGTTATTTTTCTTTCATTGATTTCAATAGATTTATTTACATTTTATATGAAATTAAAATTCTGTATGAAAATTAATTTTCAACAATAAGTTTCTATTAAACTTTAGAGCTTTATTATGAATGATAATATTTATCTTTTTACAAAAAAGACTGATTAATATAAATAAGTTGAATAAAAATATAAAGTACGTTTTAAAATATGTCAGATATATAAATCGTAACTGAAATAGCTGTAAAGATTTAAAAATTATAATTATGTTGCTTAACTTACTAACCGATTATTTATAATATATGCTAAAAATGTTCATTATCGAGTTATAAATTGAATACAAAATTTTATATGAAAATGAAAAAATATAAAAAAAACAATTATTCTTTAAAAAAATTTTTTTTTTCATCTTTAAACATATTTTGAAAAAGTTTAATTCTTAAAAAGTGCATTAGCAGGTTTAACCGAACCAAAAATCAGAAAATTAATTTTAGGGGGCAGGAACAGTGTTGAATAACGATTTTCATCGAATTTTATTCAAAAAGGGCATATAAAAATCAAGGATAATATTTTAATTTTTATTTTGCTAATTTTTCAACTATAAAAAGGTAACATTTTCGAATTTTATAAATATATGGCTTGTGTCCTATTTTTGAGAAAACAGATGTTTTGTTTGCATTTAGCTCTTTTCGAAAGTTAAACGACGTAAGAGGTGAATACGATGAAAAATTTAATTAAAATATTATCTGTATAAAAAAATCAATATTGTGACAAATATAGAGTGATTCAAATGAAGCCTAAGGATAGTAAATGATAATAAACAAGTAAACGTATGTTTAAGCCCTTTAGGCCACCCTATATAATTATATAATTTTAGAATATTAACAGATTACTTATAATCTTTAATTAAATATAAGTCAAAAACTTCATTTAAACATTAATATAATTTAAAAAATAATAATTTTATAGTCATTTTTATTAAATATAAATAATTAAGTTTTTAATGTGATCTTTTTTTTAAAAAAAAAACCCCTATACGTGTATATACATATTTTAAAATTAATATTTTACAGCAAAAAATAAAATAAAATATGTGTTCTGATGATAGAAATTAGAATAATTTTGAAAAAGAATGACATTATTTGAAAATTTATATTTTGAAAACATACACACATTTCGATAATTTTATTAAAAAATATTATGTTAGTACAAAAAAATGTCATTTACCTCTTCTTCTGTCGGATTTCCGAGACCGGAATACAAAGTCACATAAACTATTATTTTTTTATATAACCGTTCATTATCATCTGGATTTAAAATGTTAAAATCGATAATATCTTTCTGTAACGAGGCTAATTGTGCATTCAGAGTCGTTCTTTTAGTTTTGATCAGTTCTCCTCGCGACGCATAATAAAAATTAAAATAAAGCTGCATTTTTAATGTAGTCACCAATGGCGATAGTTCTGTTGATAGAACGACCACAGCATATTTGACAAAACCTGCAACTTTATCGCGAGTTCTTTCTTCTGATAGGCCCCATTTCGGATTTAAGAATAGTAAATGTACCTATAAAACATACAATTATTAATTATTGATTTAAATAATATTCTCTTTTGAATTCTTCTTAGGTATTTATTTGATATGGTTTCATGTTTTTTAGATTTTAGTTAAAAATATATAAAAAGTAATTCTATTAAATATATATATATTTAAAATTGGCATATTCTATCGGAATATTTAGTATTTTCATTACTAAATATAAAAGTACAATATTAATTTGATTAAAAACACATTTTATATTTGTTTTAATATTCAATTTACTCATATAAAATCGTAAAAAAATGTTAAATTTTTGAGCTGAATTCTATGTGCAAGAATTTCAAAATTGTACACCTAAATTACTTTACAAAAGTAATTTTAGATGACATCTAGTCATGTAAATAAAACGGTATACAATTATGGCATAAACTTTTAAACATGCTTTTCTCAAAAGTATAGGGTGTCTCCTTTAGGAGCACACATTACAATTTGTAAATAAAACGCATCTTTTTTGAGTAAGCAATGATGATATACGCTCCTGATGGGACACCTATATATTTTTTGAACTATAATAGACTCTATCTTCAGGATCAATCATACGACCAACTTTATTTTTTTGCGAATCTTCAGTAAATGCTACTCCAATTCTAAACAATGACTAATTAATATTTTTTTTCAATTCATTTAAGGAGAAAATATATATGGTCTAAAACTGATACAATTATTCCACATTGTTAGTTTTCATGTCATATTGAAATAAAAAAGATATTTAATTTCGGATAAATAGAACTACGTTAAGTTTATGTTTATTGATTACATGTAAATTTTAATATTATTGTTTATTATTCCACGTTATTTGTAATATATACAATTTTTTTCTTTTAAAAAAAACTTAGAGCATCTCAAAAATCAATAAATATTTGTAAAACATCAAAATTGTAATTTCATAATTTCTTTCAAGTCACAAAAAACATCTAAAGCGACTTTAGAATACAACACTTTCTTCATCATGACCCTGTAACATATCAACCCACTGCTGAACGAAAATATATGGTCATCCAAATGTGACATCTAGATTTGTTTTATTGAAAAGAAACATATGTATAGAAATATATTCGTAATTTATTATTAATAAAACACAAATCTAGACGTCACATTTAGATGACCTATATTATGAAATGTTACAATTCAATATTTGGTCATAAAATGTTAGTCAGTCGGATTGATAAGAATTTTTTTATTAGTGTTCGTTCCTTAGGCAAGTTCACCTTGACTGAAGACAAGAATCAAACACACATTTTCCCTTATTACAGGCGATAAATAAATTACAACCCCACCAGCCATATGTACGTGAGTGCATTTATATATATATGCACACACACGTGTTTATATGTATACGTAGTTGGTAAGAAAAACTGAATGAAAATTGAATACATACCAAATATGATATCATCTCGTCGGTCACACGAACTCCAATATTTGCACATTCTCTAGAAATTTCATTGATAATATTTTTTGCTACATTGTCAACTACAGTCGGCAAAACATTCATGTTGAAAATTTCGAATAATCGAATATGAACAAGTCGTTTGATCAATAGATCAGTCAACAAGATTGATCTTGACAATACAGTTTTGAATAAAATTGTTTTCGAAACAAAATACAAAACGATTGTTTTCGAATCTAAAAATAATGAGAATACTGGAACATAAAATACATATTTTAAATGTATCAATTATAAATGTTTATTTTTTTATTAAATTCTTTGGTGTTTGAATTACATTAAAACGTGGCACAGTATAAATTTTCTTATATTATTATAATATATAAAATTAAAATAAGTAATTATAACATTACTGTTTCAGTTAGCACACATACAGATTTTGTACAAAATATTACTTTTATAAATCTTATTATGTATTTGATGAACAAATTCATTATTTAAAAATATTTTAATCTAATATAAATGGCACCAATAATCAAAATATACCAAACCAACAATCAAAATCTGTGTATGTGTGAATATTTTATATATATATATATATATATATATATATATATATATATATATATATATATATATATATATATATATATAAACATATCCAGGTTCATCATTTACATAACTTTGGTACTAACACTACTTACGACTAATGACTATTACAAAATTCATATTTCATATAAGACAATTATGCTACAAAATTTATATTTTCGATATGACAATTATAACGATTCTAAATGTTGTCATTATAAAAAATATAACTTTATTAATAACTTGAATAAAATGAATGCAATGTAGGCACTAAAATTATAATAACAGAAATAAGCCTTTTTATTTTGTTTGTGTGCTTAATATTTATACATGATATGTTCATTTTCATAATATAATCACAATTAAAACAAATATCAAAATTCAGTAAAATGTGAGTAGATATATTTTTCATTGTTCATTATTCAACGATTTATTTGAAAACTACCATTTTTTTCCTAAATGTAAATATCTTTGATAATATCGTATCGATTATAAAATTATTTATACGTGTCAAAAAAGCTAATATCATAAACGAATTTAAATGATTACAATAGTATATGTGGTTCAAAGTATTTTTGTCAATAAAAAAATGTTTATTATAAAATGCCCTTGGAAAATATTTCTTTATCACATTTTCAGATTTTTTTTGTTTATTTGGACAAGTTATAAAACCTTATATTTATCAAATGCTAATATTTTTATCAAAAATTCTTACATAATTAAAAATACAGTTATGTAATTTCATTACTTTATCACTATTATTTTATTTTTATGGTCAAATGTTTTAAAACCTAATATTGGTGTGTTTTATATTTCTACACCAAAATTTATGTATTCTGTTATAATGCATGAATAGAAAATGATTCACTTGTCAAAAATATTATATTGTAATTACTTACATATATATATATATTTTTTGGAAACTTTGTAATACATTGCACTACCCTAAAATTACGAATTTACTCAAGTTTTACAATTTATATATCACCTAAAAATAATTATAAGGGAAGGTACTGAATATTACAAATATAAACATTCATTTTACAAGTTAAACTGAACAAATAAAATATGTATATGTACACATAAGCACATACACACAATTTTAATGAACATATAAACATTCAAAACAGATGTATTTTTTAAATTTAGTTTCATTTGTAAATAACTGAATACATTATTATTTTAAACACAGTACTAATATTTCATAATGGTCTAATTCTTTATTGATTTTTTTGTATATAAAGTATGTAAACTGGATTATGAAATAAATAAATTCTCAAAAGTCTCTAAAAATAATCGAATTGAAAATTAAAATATTTTACTTGCATTTTTCAGTAAACTAGATTAGAATTATTATTTTATAAACAATAAATAATTCACAAGTGTTAATTTTATATATTTAGTAAAGTATAATTAGATTAAAAGAAAAATAATGAATAGAACTAATAAATAATCATTAGATAATATAATTGTTTATTACTGTTTTATAACTATTTAATGCTGATACAATTAAGTTAATAAAAAGTATTTAAATAAAATACGTAACTACGAAAAGTACTAAAGAATGGATCGATGGAAAAATAAAATATATGTTAAATTACTGCATTTTACGATTTTTAATATCAATAAATCATATTATTTAAAAATCTCATTTTGCATGAATGAACACTTTTTTTTTAAACATAAAAAAACCATTCAAATATAAAAAGTCGATTTTAGTGCAATGCAAGGAATATTATTCACATATTTACATTTATTTTTACTTACACTACTCTCTCTATTCTTATTAATGTTAATAAAATGCATTTATTATATTCATTTTTATATAAACTGAACGTACTTGATTTTTGAAATTATAAAAATATTAACAAGTTTGCTAAAATTTTCAATCTATGTAACAAAATCAAATCATACTTATATTTTAATTACATTATAAGAAAAATCTGACATTTTACAGAAAATAAAAACTATAAGCTATATAAATTATTAATAATTTTCTTTTTAATCATTTAAATAAATATATTCATATTTTGATTATTACCTGTTATTGAGAAGTACCTTTGTAAATTTACTTTAATTACAGAGAAACCTTATTTTACGAACACCACAAGAAATAACATTTTGAATATTATGGTTATGTCATGGTTTAAATACATATAATGTATTTGTGTGCAATAAAAGTAATATATGTCATTACTTAATATTTCATTACATATAAAACATTAACAGTGAAATTATTACTAGCATACACAATACGCATTCAAAAAATATATTGCATATTACACTAATGTATATTTCAATAAAAATGTCTAAAAACTTACTGATATTTTGAAACTTTTTCAATGTTGGAAACAAAACACTGGATACTTTGTTTAATAAACATTTAACAGAACAATACTAATACGTTTAAAAACACTATTATTAATATCGATTTTATAAAAAAATACTTATCCTTAATATAACCGTTCATATGAACTATTATAGCAAGGATGTTAAAACATAACCGAAACTGTCGTAACGTTTTTATAAAATGATACAAGTGAATAAAATCTACTAATTTGAGCACTATGATTTCAAGGCATATATCCAGGTACCAATAAATTTTTAATACATTATTGACATTTATATTTCTTTGGTTTCGGGGGCGGTTGAGGCGGTGTACTGTGATCTGTCGGTTCTGGTAAAACTGGTTTCTGTGATAAACGTTGAATATTATTTATAACCGGAGTAGATGGAACACTATCTGGTAAATTGCAATAATCTGGATCTCGGCACTTTGCTGGAAGTGGTGGTGGAATTAAATCTTCTTCACTTGCAGTTGAATCTGTTGTCCCTAAATTATTGTAACATGTTTAAAATCATTTTTTTTTTTTAATAAATATACTTTTACTACCATCCAGAATAATTAATCACAATATTTGTATTAAAACAATAGTAATTAAATAAAACTTATTATCTAACTATCAATATACAAAAATAATGATTGTTTCTTCTTCAAATAAAAAAGAAACATAACATTTCAAATAAATTTGTTTTAATTTAATTAAAATATTAATTAACAAAGCAGTAAAAAAAATGTTTAAAAATGAGTAGAATATAGTTTCAAAAAAAATGTATTATATATAAAAAAAATTATAAATTACAATACATGTGGAATATAAACTAAGGAAAAACACCTTTAATGATTTTTTTAACTTGATATATAACTTACCGACTGAATCTCTATTACTGCTGTTACCCGATCCAGACCCTCTAATTGTAATTGCTACACTTGAAGGTCTTGAATTTATTAGTTCATTAGAAGTACGGCTTAACCGTTTCTCTCTCTCTACTTCTGACCGCAACGGGCGATGAGGAGTCAGCTTTAAGGAAAACGGTTTTATTATTTTTTCCATAAAATATATCGAAACATATTTTTTTTACATGTACGATGCCTGAATATTACCTCTTCACGTAGTTCAACGATCGGAACATTCGAAGTAACAGAAGGAACAATAGTTATCGGTTCGTTTTCAGGTGTAGTATACCACTGTGTTGCACTCGCTATTATCGGTGAAGAAAACAAAAGTTCTTTGTCTAGTTTTTTCGATGATCTACGTTTTTCCTTTAAGGACGATTTATTAAATTTATTTTTTGTATTTGGTGAAGGACTACTCAATACAGGTGATAAAATTGTACTTTTGTGATTTTGATTCAAACTGTTCCTAAAAGAATAAATATATTATGATAAATAAACTGATAACATGAATTTACATAAATGCAAAAAAATAATAAATTGATGTGCCAATATAAATGCATAATAAACAATTGAAAGGTTTTTTTTTTATCATTCCAACACAATAATGAACAAAAACGATATACATACAAATAAAGTAGTTAACAAAATGAAATGGATATTAAAAAATAGATAACAAATATATTTTAAATACATACACAAATGTGCATAAAAAAATAACAAAACATAATGAATACAAATGGTAATACAAAAATAATTTTTGCACTTGTTACAATATTCAAAAGGCTGTCTATTGAAAATAAAATTAAAAAAAAAATACTTTATATAATAAATATCTAAAAATTATTTGAGAAAATCTACATACATAATAATTAAAAATAATTACAGTATGCACCACTTTGAATATTTTAATTATCATTCCAAAACGTATTTAATTAAAATAAAAAAAATTATTGAATACTAATGTGTCAAGATGTGTGTAGTTCTATAAAAGCAATTGTAAAAAAAGATACATTAGTAAAATTAAAAAATAACAATAATGTGCACGACAATGAACAAGTGTTGTACATATGAAAATAAGCTAAGCAATATTCGATTTGTAATTACCATAAAAATACTATAATATTGGTGATAACATTTGTTGTTATTGTTTAATAATTTTCATCTGATGTTTAAAGGATGTATATTAATTTCAGAAAATACACCAAAGAATTTGATTTGTACAAAAATTTAAAAAAAAAATAAAAATTGAAAAGAATTAACAATTTGAAGAAGTAATTGTCATTGAAGTGAGAGGCTGTTTTCTGAAAAATGTGAAATTCTGTTAGTTTGTTATCTATAAATATATGTTTTGTTTTTTAATTTTAATAATAAAAAAATATTCATTAAATAACAATAAATTATAATCGTAAACAATACTGAATGATAAAGATTCAAAACGATTATATATATTTAAATATTCATTCAAAGAAAATTCACATCTGTTATTTTAGATTAAAAAGCAATAAATAATTATTAATAATTCTATGTTTTCAAAATAACAAATTTTAATCAATATTATTTTCTATATAAGTATTAAAATAATTATATGTAAATATACTTTGTTCATTTTTCAAATTTAATTCAGAGATTCTTACACGATTTCATATTTCAAAATGGAATTTAGTGAAGATATTTTCTTTCATTTAATAATGTTTAAATAGTGAAATAAGACATCATTTAATGTAAATCAAAAGCACAAACCTTCCGACAGATGCAGAATTTGCAGAAAAGTTGAACGTTGCTGTTAACGACTTGAGAGAATGTACTTGTGATTTTGTTAAGCTCGACACACGTGATCCATTACAAACTCTACGCACAAGGAAAGCAGTTTAAAAATAAAGTGAATAAAAAAATATATACATTTGTATATATGTGTATATGCGCATAAATACACTTGCAGAGACATACACAATAAAAAATATACATGCTTATTTCTCTCTCTATATATATACGAGTGTGTGTGTTTGTGTGAAAATTTAAAATAATTTGTTAAAAGTATAAAATACATAATCGCTTCATAGGTATTTTGAATATCACACTTAAGAATAATACTTACTCTGGAGAGTTTATTGACGTTTCTGATAAACGAGTCGCTAAACTAGTATTGCCTAAGCTGAGCTGTCTTCGCATAGTCACAGACTGTGGCGTGGCAAATATAACATCACACACCTAAAACACAATTCATACAAATTTATAAGGGAAACAATTATTAACAGCAATATTTACGAAATAAAATATTTTAAAATATACACCACCTTTTTGCCATATTTCTCTTCTACATTAGTTCGCATTTCATTAAAACACTCTTCTAGCCTTTGTTGAAAAGGTAATAAGTTATCTGGCGCTCTTTGTTTGTGTAATTGTATTCCTTTTTCCAATAGAGGTATTTGATAAGCAATTAGGTCTTTTAATTTCTGTACTAATACTGAATCATCGCTGTGATATTCTAAATATTCAGGTGTAAAGAAAGCTTTTTCATAATTTATAATACCTCCCATAACAGCAGCATCAACAATACCTATGAAAAATATTTAATGTAAAATAGTATCATTTTCTTGCAATTTAATTAAGTTTAGAAATTAATATTAAAAAAAATATCTCATAAATATTATATGTTAAAAGTCTTAACTATGGACTAGAGGTACATAAAAAATATATATAAAAAAACATGGAATATTATTACACATTGTCGTAAATATTTTATGAAGAAACGCAAATGTATATGTGCGTGTGTGTGTGTGTGTATGTATGTAAATATTAACATAGTTTTTAAAAAAATTAAATAAAAAATCATAACACTAACGTATTCAAACAATATTTCATTCGTCTCAAACGGACTTGATAAACCGTTAAAAATTAAATCCGCTAAACAATGAAAAATTATTAAGTAATGTGACAATAATCAAGTTATAAAAATAAAATGAAAGTCAATTGCCAGTTAGAGATGGGTTGAATAAAGACACAAAATCACAATTTAGTATATATTTAAAAACGTTGAACAATAGTCTTGATTTTAACAGAAAGGCTCTGAGGATGATAGCATCGCCATCGAAATGCATTAGCCGATATAATTATAAATAATAAGTGATTATTGAACACTTTAAACTATTATAGTGTTGGGGTTAAAATTCATTTGTGAAAGTGAATACCCACAGTTTCAAAACAACAAATAATTAACACTTAAATTTCAACTCACCGTTTAATTTCATACTAAGTGGATTCAATGCTAAATTAGGATCACTTTTATGTGAAATGATCAGTTCTTTCAATTGCTTATTAGTCGACTCCATTGTTTCTATTGCATTCCATAAAGGAGAAAGTTCATATGTATCACTAGAAGTTACAGGAAACCATCGTAAAATACCAGGTAAGGGATACGTTGTTATTAATATTGTCCTCTCTAGCCACAATGTTGCAAATTCATTTTGTTCTCCTTCAATACTCGGATCTTTTTTATACATAGGTCGTGAGAAACGGAACTTTTGCACATCGTTGACTCGATAGTACCGTAAAATTTGATCATTTACAGGTTTTCCAGAAAACCTATGTTTTTTGTCATCCATTACAGGTTCAACTTTATTAATTTGTAAATCTAATATTTCCGTTAAGAAATTCTGATTAGACAAAAGTTAATAAATTTCATAACAAAATATTATTAATACTAGACAAAAAAATACTAATTTTTCATTAATTACTTATTAAATTATATTTGACTGATAAAAACTGTAAAGGATACATTGATTTAGTGATTCTAATATTTCTTCTTCTGGAGGTGTCAATTTATTCATCAATTCAGCATTAGGCCATTGATTCAATAACCTGGTACTAAAATCACTTAAACGTTCATATTCTTTGCCTCTGTACACAAAGACTTTATTCTGTAAGAAAGCTGGAAAACCTTTTCCATAATACCCAACTCTAAAGTATTCTGGTTCTGGGCGAATCTGTTTCATAATAGAATCATAGAATTGTGCCATTTGTTTTAATAATTCACTTAGATGTAGATATTCAAAAATTTCTTCTTCATATTGTTTCATTAATTCTTTACAAATACTTAAAGCACATTCCCACATCTAAAATTACAAAACATACAATATATATATATATATATATATATATATATATATATATATATATATATATGTGTGTGTGTGTGTACGTAGATATAAAAAAAAAATATATTTGATTACCTTTCCTTTATTAAAATATTCCATAATACTGTAATATAAAGTTTCTTTCAATTCTCTATGTGTTTGGCACATTAAATGCTTATAACTTTTTAATAATGGAGGAAGAATTTGGTCTGACCAATTTAATAAATTACTATGCAGTTTTAACGTAAATGCAGCCTCTGTGTAATTATCACATTCTAAATGCAAATCACATAATTTATAAACATAACGAATATACATCTCTTTTCGATTTATTTCTGAATAGAAATCCTAAAATATTAAATTTATTAGTTCAGGCACATAAAAAAAAAAGATTAATTTCTAAACAAAAAAAAATCAATACTCACTAATAAATTTACTGTACAACTCATCCTATTTTCCTTATTTTCATCATTTATTATACATCTATACTCTAAAAGTCTTTCCATTAAACGCGTAACTATTTTCACAAACTTAATACCTTGTTCTTTCATAGAATTATGATTTTCACATAATTTCATCATCAACTGATAAAATAAATCTTTGTACTGTTCATCGCCTCTACCCCCTTCAACAAGAACATCTAGTTTTGCAATCATTTCATTTTCAAATTCATTAAAATTCCCACGCATATGAGACGGGTCCCATTTAGTATCTCCGAAACTTTCAGTTAATAATTTAGATGAATAAAATTCACACTGCATCATATCGAAAAATATCGGAATGGTAGCTTTCCGTAATTCAACTTCCGGGATTAATGTCATTTCAAGAAATGGACCGATAAGACTAGGTACGAATTGTTTTTTATATTGACCTAAAAATATTTTATTGTATTGTTTAAATCCATCTTAATTCTAAATAACAAACGAATAGGCTCTCACCTAAATTAAACCACATTTGTCTAATTTCAAAACCTGTCTCTCTCCGCATATCTTTATATCTACTAATAATTCTATTTCTTTTATTATGGGAAAAACATTCTAACTGCAACGCAGGTTGTGTTAAAAATGCAATTGCGCAATGAAAAAAATTATTCCACACTTGACTGTCAAAATGTGTAAAAAAGTGATCTCGAGTTGTATGAGAAAAAAATCTTAAAGACTTCAATATCACAGAATTTTGTAACATTATCATTTCACACCAATCACTCAGATAGACAGACTTTGATGATACTAAATCTTTGAAAACCATAAATATTTCCATCATAAAATCCAATAAATCGAATTTGGTAACAAAATGATTTATGTACACTTCAAAGTGATGAGCTGTCATTTGTCTAAATATCGCTATCATTATCGCCACAAGGTTACCCTAAAAACATTTAAGAGTATTATCGTACGTACTTATAATAAAAAAAAATATCTGTCGATTTTCAATCACAAAATAAAAATCACGATCACAACTCACTACGAGAGGATTGTCTCTGTCCATCGTAATCATCGTTTGTATAACTGTTCGTAAAATCGTTAACATGATTTCAGTGATATCTTGCATAGTGGAACCGACATCCGTTCGGAAAAGAAGTTCTAGAATATCACTTAGTATTTTTACACACAGTTCAGTCTGAAGAAAACGAACAATAATTAAAAAATGCAGAGAGAGATATCAACGTGTAGGTTTTTCAAAAAAAACTATAAAAATAATTTAGAAATTCTTTTGTAAAAAAAAAATTAATCACAACAATCTTGTATACTTTTTATATTATTACATAATGATTATAACGATATATTTTTGTCAAACCTCCTCGCAGTAGCCTCGATGTTTATTGAGCCGGTGTTTGCAGGCGCCCAAAACACGCGCAACCTTAGCCACAGATTGTGATTTGCTGCGAATCTCACCCTTACGATAGCCCTAACACATCCAATGTTCCGCAGGTTAATTTCAATTTAAAAATCATATATAAAATACCATACCGATTAAACAATACTTTAAATATAAGGTTTTACTCGTGAAAGTGAACTAAATTGTTTTTCATTAACGAGTTAATAAAACATATTAATTCAAGTACTTTCTAAATGATCAAATAACCAATCCGAATTACAAAAATGAAAAAAAGAACACCAAAAGATACATATTAGTATTTTTTTTTAAAAAAAATCAAAAATGTTAATATACATTATGTTTTTAATCGATTAAAAATTTACTTCAGTTATTGTTATTTTGAAAAAATATAAAAAAAATAATCTTTTTTATGTTTATTTTAAAGTTTACTAAATACTTTCACCAAATCCCATATTTTTATGCATAAATAATTAATTGAAGCAAAATAAATAATATAAAATATTAAATTAATTTACTTATTTTTTGTGTCATTTATATAAATTGAGAAGAACATTTTCACTACAACAAACAAAAACAATTATTCACATGAATTAACTTTTTTTATATATACTCACATTTCCTACAGATACTGTTTATTTATTTCTTAACAGAAATGACAATGTTATCAAACAGTTAAATTACAAAACCAACGATATTAATTTTTATAAAAATAAATTTATCAAATATCAAAAAAGACTAGATAAAATGTAATTTTTTATATATATATTACAATTTACTTTATAATACTAATTGCTTTTCAATCTGAAAATAATTTAACTGTTCTTCAAAAATTACACAAACAATTAAAAATAACATAACAATAAAACAAATATAATTAAATAAATTAACATAAATCAAAAACAGAACACAAAAACCAATGCAGACATGCATAAAGCAAAAGAATTAAATAAAGCAAAACACATGCATTTTAATTCACTAGAAAAGTATCAACAGATTTATTTTTTTAATTAATGAGTAACACTCATAATGGATATATGTAGTGAATGAAAAAGATCCGATCTATCTTTTTTTAATATAAAAAAAATTAATACTATCAATTACGTAGATATGTAGTTACACGATGAACAAGTAGGAAAAACACAGATGATAGACGTGTACAAACTTTAGTGTCGATATTTGTGAATGTGCATGGTGGCCAAGGTATAACAGCAAACCCAGCTCAACTAGACATCTATTGTTTCACAAACAGAAGCAATTTCTTTTATCTCGATTCCTGTTATAACCAATGTAAAATGAAATATGTTAAGTGATACAAGATAGCAGGGATTTTTTTAATTTTTATTAAGATTTCACAACTTTGTGTTAACTTAGTCACATAACAAATTTATATATTAAAAAATACATATATATTGTGAAAATTAATTTACTATAACTGTAATAAAAAAGTTTCAAAATCCCTGTAAATAAGACAATGCAATGAAGAAGATAAAGTATTGACATTTTAGAACTTAGATTTGATATATATATATATAAATATATACACATGTTTAAGATAAAACGTTTTAAAAATAAATTTCAATTTATGCACCTTAATTAAATATCCTTATAATAATATCATACAGTTAAAATATCGAATACAAAGAACAAATATTTTCTCTGTGATTCCAAAAAATATTTATCTAAGGATATTTAATAAATATTAGACATTTTCGTAATGCAGTTCATTCATACCAACATTCTTTAATTTATAAACAATCGTATTCATAGAAAAACAATCATTTTTAAAGTTTATAAAAATTTTATATAAAAAAATTTTCCATGCAAATGAACATTTATTATAAAATTATACATACACATATGTATGATCAAACATATATATATATTATTCTAGTAATTCAAATGTATTTAATTTTGAAACTATATTTTTTCTCATTTTTTTTTTTGTAAAGATCATGATAAAAATTAATTGAAACATGCCTTTGAAAATTTGATTGTTTTATTATTTTAATATAAAGTACTAGATCATTTCAAAGAAAATAAATTTCAACATTTCAAGCACAGTCAGATGAATAAACTTACCTCTTCGCTAGTCTCTAACAGTTCTTTTATTTGAGAACATATGTGCGGTAATAAAACACACCGACAGTCTGGTCTTAAAAACAAAGGACTATGTACTACATCGTTCAAAGTCATCATTTTCTGTTTTGTCAAGCGGTTTTGTGGCAACTTTTTAAGTAATTCTGTTATAATAACACTGAAAACGAACAAGAAATTAAATTTCACATTACTAAAAGTCATTTTAATGATATAGGAACATATGAATATCTGTTATTTGATTATTGGCTAAAACCCTCCAGTGTCCGTTTACATTTTATTAGCGACACTCAAAACCTATCAAACATTATTTTACTTATTTTCTTACCTTAATTTTGTTCCATCGAATACTTTTAAAATATCTGGAATAGTACTAGGAAAGTATTTTAAACAAGCACCTTGTATTAATAACGTAGAATCTGTTGTATGGCACATCATAACAACAATACTCTGTAACAATTGAATAAAATTCGATTCGAACTTGTCATCTTTTCTGTTTCCGTGCAAGTCGATGAAAAGTAAACGTGATGTCACGATGAATCGGATACAGTACTGTAAAGACTTCATGGTTTTCAGTAAAATATCTTTATCTGCGCTGTCGGCAGACGTCGCATTATCGATGTGATATTTCAAAACGGCTATCAATTTACTGAAATAAAAGGCCGATCTTTAATGTCTCGAGGTACGTTCACAACGGTTTTACATTATCGTATCGTACTCGAACGTAAATCACTTACTCGTACGCTAACGTAGCGCTGAAACTTTCTTTTATGTACAAATCGAGAACAGGTTGAAAATGTTGATATTTCCTATCGCTGACTAAACTAATAATATATAATAAACATTCAAAAACCATAGTATCGTAAGCATCTGAATTATAATTCTGCATTAATATGTTAAAAAGAGCATCGAGAACATCCTGCAAAAATTTCACAACTTCTTCCCCGTCGACATTCATCAGTGCGAACAGTGATTCTTTAAGAGTACTTTGATGCGTTACCCAATTTAATAATCCGAGCAAGTCGACTAAAAGTAAAATCGAATTATGCAGTTATAAATGAAATAGTCGATTAACAGAACAACGTTTAATAACTCGAGAAAATATAAGCCGAAGAATCGCAGTTTATATTTCAACTCGACTTACCGTTTTGTGTAAGTTTTGTAGAACAAACATTAGTCGAAATCATAAAACTATCTTTTGTACTTAAACTTAACCCGTGACACGAAGGTTTTTGTCCGTCTGATAATTCGTTTCGTTCGCCTGGTAAATTTAAATAATCTAAATTTTCTTCATATTTTCTGTGATCGATTTTATAAACCAACAAGTCGTGCATCGTATCTTGCAACGTCGTGCCGTTATCTTGCATCAATTTCACGTACGACATCGCGAACGGTTTTTCAGTTCTGTCTTTCGCTTCGTTGGACGACCGATGTTTGAATGAAAATTTGATGTGACTCGCTTTGAATTCTTCGATAGGCACGGCCACTTTAAATATTTCGTACCAACGCGGTTTATCCTCATGATAGTATATGACGGATCTGTATTCGTTTATCGGCGTAGTACCGCCTCCTAACGTAATCACACCCGGAATACTCTGGCCTTTTTCGTTACACACTCTGACGGTAACTTCGACGTTTTTATCGCTGCTTTTGCTTCCTTTCGAAAATTCTCCAGAAACCAACGTCAAATACAAATCGTTCCTCACGTCTCCGGGCAATATCACTTCCGGAAAACCCATTTTCCTCGCGATCGCTACATTACCTAACACTAAATGAGGATTTTCTTCGCGCACTTGCTTCATATCGCCGTGAAGAAGTTTGACGCTTATCCAAAGACCTTGTCCTTTGTTATCGACTTTCGTGATATCTTTATTTAAAAGAATTTTTTTTAACGTACTATCTAAATTTTCTTTTTCACAGCAACTAAAACAATTACAGTTTTCTTATAAACGAAATTGAATTTTGTTATTTCTCGAGCATAATATGAACTTTCTTTAAATAGAATATATGAAAAAGAAGATTCGGTTTTGAAACTATTTCACTTACTATAAAAAAGGTACAAAATGTTGCTTTTCATCGTCCCCCTCGAGTTTACCGCATAAATAAAGTGTGATGTCAAAGGCGGCTACGCCAAACGGTCGTCGCATTCCATCCGTATGACTTTTTCTACTATTTATACTAACGTTCGTAGCGACCGAACTACGTCGGTGGTCAGGCTCACGGACGTCCATACTTCCGACCCGTACGACATAACATACGAGGTATACTTTTTCCCTATGTAAATCCCTGCTACCTAAATCCTAAAATCAATTAAAAAATGTTTAATATATCATTGAATATTTTTATATTTAAATGTATTTTTATTTGTCATTCAAATATAAACAAAAATTATGATATCTATATTAACACATTGTTTGCGGCCGTTCTTCGTCAATCCACGCCGAGAAGCAGGCGACTTTTTCAATTATAAAAAGAAAATTAAAAAAATTGGCCAAATACCCGTGTTTCCACGCGTTCTTCACGTCATACCGCTAATTTGTAAAAACCGTGTTTTGTCGGCTCCCGCGCTCTAGTGATAGTACGCGAAAGACGTGTTTAGACGTTTCCCGCATACGATGTGTTAAAGTATAATGAACGTACGTATGAAATGTTTAAAACGAACAAACACATTCGACATAGACTTACAGTAAACAACACCCGCAAATTATGTAACTGATCTATATCTTGAGCGAGCCCTTCTTTGGACCATCGCACAACGTAATTTTCCGTGATCGCTTTATTTTCTTTCACATCATATAACATCATCAACAGTTCTGCATCTTCGGTCATTTTACAAACAAAATTTCTTAAGGATACAAAAAAATTATGTGAAAAATGTACAACAGTTTTCGAACTTTTTTTCTTTGGTTCAGACTACAAAACAAGAATTAACCATTGATAAACATCGACTTGTATTCCATTTTGATAAAACATACCGTAGCCTTTTTAATTCTCTCCGTTGCTAATTTATGCTGATAATAAAGCTGAATTGTACTTGTTACATCAGGGTTTAATATGTTTCCTTGTTCGTCTCTCACGACCATATCTAAGCCTAAAAGTTTATTTCCCATGTCGATTTTCGAAGTGACCAACTGTTTAACTTCTTTCAATTCGTCTACAGGCAACGTGCCCGACAAAATCTTACTTCTATGGCTAATTAATTCATATATTTGTTTCTGTATTTGTTCGAAGTTCGGATCATTCGACTAGGATATTAAAAAAAAAATCGTTATTCCAATATGTGATGAACAATTATTTTTATACAAGTGTAAGTGTTAGTTATTCAATTACCAAATCATACAATTTTGCTATTTAAAATGTTTATTACTAATGAGTATTGACTGATGAAAATTTTCTTTTTTTTTACACATACGGACACTATAATATTTTCAATAAATATTGTACAAGAGCTGATATTGAACAAATAACAATGAGAATCAATCGATACCACGACGTACCACATATAAATGCTTCCAATGTGCCCCCCATTCCCTTAAAACAGATGTGATTTCTTGAATAATGTATGGTTGATTGAATTGTATAACTTCACTATTTCCCGTTTTTTCAATTGTGCATTCAACTATATGAACATAATTTTTAGGAAAAATTCCTTTAAGCGACCGATTTTTCGATGCATAGCCATAGTACCAATCGCCATTTTCTTCTAAAATGTGCACAACTTCGCCGACAGTAAGTTTCAATTTATGTTTTCCGTCATCTTTCAAATAATTATATATTACTGTAAATAGAATTAGAAACGATTATACTATTTGGATTTGAAACTTTATTCAATAATAATAATAAATATTTTCTGGAAGAACACAAATAATAATTATTTCATAATAAATTGCAGAAAATGAGAATTGTTAAATGCTCTTATAAGAAAATTAATCAATCTAAGAAGATTCTTATCGCAATTTCATTACACGATAAATGAAAACGCCATTCAGAATTGTAAAAAAAATTCTCATACTAAAATACACATATTTAATTCGTAAACTACAATTTTACAATAAATCCTGTTCTTGTCAATATCACTTTGTAATGGAATTATGTTTCATATTTTGTGTGTGTGTGTGTGAGGGGGGATTATTTAACTGCAATTAGCTTTCACATACAAAGGTCGAAGAAAAATATTTATTAAACATTCATTTTCAAATTTTAACATTGCAAAACGATCGGTAGAGAGAAAAAGTGGCTACAAGAAAGAAAATCGACACAAATGAATCACTCGCCGCAATACCGCAAGATTTTTTATAAAACGGTAATATAAAATTTTACGATATTGGGGTGAATGATTCACATATGTTAGAGCGAATTTGCAACAGTACTAAAAGAGAATTATAAATAAGCTAAATTCGAATTAAACATTCCGTATTAAACAATCCGTATCTGAGGAAAAATCTAATTCGCACATTTTTATGATACAAGTTATGTTTTATGTCGTATTTTAACTGAATTAAGAAAATTTCTTTTTAGAAAACTATTATTTTTGACACAAATGTACATTTAATCTCGATGGCTCCGACGAATGAACAGTCATTTGAAGAAAACTAATGAAAAATTTAATAATGAAAAATTTAAAAGGACAATTTCGAATTTTGTTATAAATTGTAATTGTGCAAGGGTTTCTAATATAAAAAATATAAATTATAAATCATAAAAGGTAACATAAATGAATTTGTCAAGATTTCAAAAACATGTTGTGGTATTAGCGGTTGATAATTCATTTGTGTTATAAAGAGAATTTAAAAATAAAGTCCAGAAAAATTATATAGCTCAAATGATAAAAAATTAGTATTCATATATTTGAAAAAATAGATGTTAAAATTTTATTTATAAATTTAATAGTTTTTTTTAAGATCGGCTTGTTGCAATCAATATTAACTAATCGGCTTGTAATCAATATTACTCATTTTATTTTTGAATAATAAATCACTTATATTGTTCATTTATATGAATAAAAAAAAAATGACATGAAATAAATTGACCTGTATCAAAGTTATATTAAAATTGATCTAAATTGAAAATATCTTGAACCTGTGGCAAATTCACTTTCACACAAATGAATTATCTACCTCAGGATCTTGCAATGTCAGAGAAGATAATTGATTTGTATAAAATGTTTAAATTTTAATGTTTTTAATTAAACAACTAATGCAGTTATAAGAAATTATAATATTGTTTTTTCGTATAATAATTTGTTTTATTTAAGCTTGAAAACCATTTTGTTGCTATTTGATTAATGTGGATAATTCATTCTGAACATAATTAAACAACTAATGCAGTTATAATTGCTTTCTCATATAATGATTTGTTTCAATTTAGCTTAAAAACAGTTATGTCACTATTTGATTATTGTCGATATTTCATTTTAAATATACAAATCTTGAAACCTTTGTAAAAAAAATGTTCAATAATTTTATTTTTTTCTTTAAATAATTATAAAGCTATTTATTCATTTTAAATGCCTTATGGATTTTATTAATCGATTGAATTCAAAATAACAAATATTCCATTTAGAAAAAAGTAATCTCAGTATTTTCTAAAAAGAATTTCTCAAATTAACATTGTACTGGAATGTATTCACTGGATTTTTATATTTATTTTTATGTATATAAAAAATTGGTAGAAAAACAGTAAGAAGATTTTATTTGGAATCATGTTTCTTAAACGATTTCAATGATTACAGAAATATGAATTAATATAATTTGCAATCTTTTATTTGAAATTTCCGTTCCAAAACCGAAAAATGAAATTCTAAACTTTATGCATACAGAATATTTTTTTAAAAATAACATATCGACCGATTGAAAACTTTCTATTAAGTCTTTATATTCGGATTTATCCAAAAATAGATTTGTCCACCGAATCGTTTTTTCGAACCAAATGTATTCTTGTTTAACCCTGCAACGACCGGGTGGGGTCTGAGAGGCCATATATCTTTTAATCATCAGTTTTCTTAGAAACTATCGCTGTAACATATTCTATTATTTTTTTAAAAAAAGACACATTTTTGAAATATTTCCTTCACAATTTGTTTCCCAATAAATCCCTTAACAGAATAAAGCATTAACCACATAATTTATTACATATAATAAATATTTGAGTATATAATTTTCATTTTTAGACCATTGAACGGTAAAAAAAAATTTTCTTCGTCTTATAAATCATTTAAGAAAATTATATATATAACAGAACAAAAATAAATAAATTTGCAATGTTTCCCTTTGTTAAAATTTCAAAATACTGAAAGGGTAGTGATCTCTATTTGGCCATAACACGACAACTGTCTACAAACACTGTGTTTTCAGACCTAAGAGCCCTTCCATGCCTCATGTTTCACGAATTGATCACACTTGGTGACACTGGCACGAGCTTTGGTAAATAAGAATATTTCGATTGCAAGGTCGCCAGGTCGATGAGTTCAAGGCATGGATCTTACGATCCACGGTCTCTTTATCAATATGTGATACAGACGTTCACAAAGTCTACGCCTCATTATCGGTTCGTTTGAACTGGTAATGGAATTTTGCACATTAGTCAGCATGCATACAGTATTCACGCCCATTACCGCTCGTCTCACACCCTCTTATCCACAAACTCCCCCATCTAAAAAAATTAGTTTTCGGGTAAGAGCGTGTGAGACGAGTGGCAATGGACCGTGAATACTGTATGCATGTTGACTAATGTAAATAGGTCCAATGGACTTTTTCACATTAATCAACATGCATACAGTATTCACGGCCCATTATCACTCGTCTCATACGCTCTTACCCGAAAATTAATTTTTTTAGATGGGGTATATTGGTGATAAGAGAGTGTGAGACGAGCGGTAATAGGCGTGAATACTATATGCATGCTGACTAGTGTGAAAAGGCCCATTAAGGGTTATGAGGATCATCTAGGACGCTTATCAGTACGTTTGTACTTGATTTGATAAGCTTATCGCATAATTTAAAGAAAACATTGCGTATCGATGATGACTCGCAATTCTTTACTCTGGAATACTACAGCCACTTCATAATAGTGATAATTAATAAGAAGATAATAATTTAATAAGAAGAGCAGTTCGAGTAGAATGACTAGCATTGTGTCTAAGGGACGTACATCGAATGAAAAGGGTTGAAACAATGATCAATGCGTAACGAAAGAATTACTCGACAAATATAAAGTAATTAAAACATTTCCCTACTCGTCAGATTTAAATCCAATTGAATATTTATGAGAATATTTTAGAAATGTCAATTCCCTTACTTCGAAAGCTACCCTTTTGAAGAATTACTGAAAATAATAAAACACGCTATAAAAAAACTATTCATTTGACAAATGTTATCGTTTTACTGCGAGATATTTTTTGTAGATTCGATTTTTTCTTTTATCATCTGGTAAAATGACGCTTTAATTATTTATTAAAATTATTATTAACATTCAATTTTATTTATTAAATTTTCATCTGAACTTTTTCTTTTATAGAATTAAAAGAACAAGTTTCATTGACAGACGCTATAAATGAATCTTCATACCGATTAATAAAAAAAAATGTATATTATAACATATTCAAGATATTGTCAAACATTTCATTTGATAAAAGTAAAAATGATTAAATTCCGATTTTAAAAAAACCCGATTATTTATTTTAATCGTAATCCGACCTTATCAAAACGTATGTAAATAAAAAAAAAAATGCGAAATTCTTCACTAAAGCTAGAAAATTGATAGTTTTCAATGATGTACCTGTTAACAGATTATTTAAAACGTCCAAATTTATGAAAATACAGACCGTGTTTTGAATTTTAATATCACTAACACAGTTGTTTATTTGTAATGATATTTATTACGATATACACTTGGATTAATCTAATTTTGTCCTTACACAAATATATCATATAACATTTATTTATTTTTTTGGTATCAAATATAAATGTTAAGCTGTACTCGAGATAAAAACATGTATTAATTACTGGGTCAAAAGACAACTGTATTTAATAAAGCAACGTGTCAATTGAATTCTAAACAAATGTATTAGTTTAAGCTCCCTAATAATAATAATTTCTACTCGGCTCATTTTTAATAAGGAAATACTTAAATGAACTAATATCAATTTTAATGATTCATAAGCAAACTAAAAACTGATATGGAACACGATCATGTATAAAATTCAACAAAAGGGAGGGGCAAAATAAATATTTTTTAAAAAACATATTTAATTGTCAATTAATTGAATCCTTCGCAGAGTCGTAATATAATTATTTAAGAATTTTAGAATCGAGTTATGCAATGCGTACTTCAGTAATTAGTCATTTAACAAAGTGGGAGAGGCTCACAATAATAAAATGCAACAAGTTTAATACATTACTTAAGTGACAGTTTATATGGACATGATTATGGAATTTCTTTATATGTTCACTCACCTATGCCGCATTTCTTATTTTCGTCTACTATTTTCCACATAATTACTTCGTAAAAAATATATATAAACACAAAAACATCACAAAAATAAAATTACCCCACGCTAGAGTTTCACCATAATGTTTTTGACGGATGAAAACATGTCCAATTGGATATTCATACGCCATCTCGTAATTCGAAGGAAATGTTTGAACATTATGTGCAATCGCTCAGTCGATATGTTATTTAAAAAAATATATATTCTGTATGCATAAAGTTGAGAATCTCACTTTTCGGTTTTGGAACGGAAATTTCAAATTTCAAATAAAAGATTGTAAATTCTATTATCATTATTCATATTTCTGTAATCATTGAAATCGTTTAATAAACATGATTCCAAATAAAATCTTCTTACTGTTTTTCTACCAATTTTTTTATATACATAAAAATAAATATAAAAATGCAGTGAATACATTCCAGTACAAAGTTAATTTGAGAAATTCTTTTTAGAAAATACTGAGATTACTTTTTTCTAAATGGAATATTTGTTATTTTGAATTCAATCGATTAATAAAATCCATAAGGCATTTAAAATGAATAAATAGTTTTATAATTGTCTAGAGAAAAAATAAAATTATTGAACATTTTTTTAGAAAGGTTTCAAGATTTGTATATTTAAAATGAAATATCGACAATAATCAAATAGTGACATAATTGCTTTTAAGCTAAATTGAAACAAATTATATGAGAAAGCAATTATAACTGCATTAGTTGTTTAATTATGTTCAGAATGAATTATCCACATTATTCAAATAGCAACAAAATGGTTTTCAAGCTTAAATAAAACAAATTATTATACGAAAAAACAATATTATAATTTCTTATAACTGCATTAGTTGTTTAATTAAAAACATTAAAATTTAAACATTTTATACAAATCAATTATCTTCTCTGACATTGCAAGATCCTGAGGTAGATAATTCATTTGTGTGAAAGTGAATTTGTCACAGGTTCAAGATATTTTCAATTTAGATCAATTTTAATATAACTTTGATACAGGTCAGTTTATTTCATGCCATTTTTTTTATTCATATAAATGAACAATATAAGTGATTTATTATTCAAAAATAAAATCAGTAATATTGATTAAAATAACTGCAACAAGCCAATCTTAAAAAAACTATTAAATTTATAGATAAAATTTTAACATCTATTTTTTTCAAATATATGAATACTAAATTTTTATCATTCGAGCTATATATTCATGTTTTTTTTATCTATTTTGGGCAAATTTTAAAATAGTTCTGTTGTTTGATTACAAATTATTAAAAAAAAACTAATTATATCATTTAAATATGACTTTTATTTAAACTGTGTTGTATAAAAATGAATTAATAACACAAATGAATAATCATCTCATAATAATTCATTTATGTTAAAGTGAATTTTTCAATTTCAAAACATGAATTAATAATTTTGACTAATTTCATTTAAAAAATTATATATGTATGTGGAAAATTTTAGGATAAACTTTCATCCAGCAGAGAAATGAGGTACTGCTGATAATGGTATATACATAATTATATATTATATATATATATATATATATATATATATATATATATATATATATATATATATGTGTGTGTGTGTGTGTATGTGTGTTAAAAAAATGAAAATGTTTGACTATATTAGGATATTAAAATCCAAAATCATCACAACAAAATTATAAAATTTGTCCTCAAAAAGATTTTAAAAAGATCTTTGCTCAAAAAATAATGTAATAGACATTGAAATGTGTTTTAGAAAATAACTGAGCAATAAATGACTATTGAACGTTTTTAAAAAAATATTATATTGTATATATATAATAGTTTATGTTCTAGAAAATAACTGAATAATAAACATAATTATTAAACATTTTTAAAAAATATTATACTGTTTATAGAGTTCCTTTATTAAAACATGAAAATCAGTGAATGTAACTCTAATTTTTTTTTGGAAAAAAAAACCACTCGTCTCAGTAATAATTTTATTGTACTTTACAAATTAGGGTAATGTTTATTTTCTGAAAATGAATTTTATGCTCTTAGGTGTTAAGAGTATTACATCTATATGTAATTCATGACTTGAAATTCTTTTTAATTACTTTATGCAGATTTACTGATAAAGCTATTGTATTTTTTTAAAAAATTTATAGCATAAAAGTAAAAAAGAATTTTATTTATAAATGAAACATTAAAAAATACGATTTTGACAAATAATCATACCTTTATGATTATTTGTGGTTTAAAAGAGCTTATAAGAAAATATTTCTTAAAATAATTCAGTAATAAATTCACAAAGGAATGATTAAAGGAATACAATATTATTTACATAGGCAAAGCATTATTTTTATTAGTATGTACTTATTAATTATTTAATTGTCTACAGGCACTTTGACAAATATTAATATTTCTACTTTTTATTTGTTTTTTCATTTTGATTTTTAATAGTCAGTAGAACATTAAAGATCATTTCTGAATATGTTTTATAAAAAATAATGTGAAATGATCTGATGAAATTGTATTTTGCAAATATCTTTTTATTGATTCTACTCATTTTGGAAATAGTTTTTTTTTTTTTAAATTTCAAATAAACATTTGATATCATATTTTCTTCATATACCATCAGTTATTGATTAAAATAAAATTTGAATAAATTTCCTTTCTTTTTAAAAAAATCTATTCCACTTAGAAATAAATATCTCTTTACTCAAACAAATATATAGATGTTTTATTTCTGTCATGTGTGAATTTTTTCAACGGAAATAATAAGGAACAGTACGAGGTGATAAGGAACAACAACAAGGATAAATCAATAACACAAATTCAATCAATATATTTGTTTTATTGTTAATTCATCTTGTTCCTAATATTTTAACATATAAAACTGTTGGTTCTACTATAATTTCAAGATTTACACACATTTTTTTCGAAATTATATCTTTCAGAGATACTTAGAACTTATAATAGCTAAACTTATCATTTATATTTTACACTCGAATATATTTCCGATGATGTCGGCCGACTTTACGGATATAAAAAATTAACGTCGTCCGACATTAACGGAAACAATTAGGTATAAATTTAAACTATTTATGTTGATCTTACATGATAAAGAAAAATTATAAATGGGGAAAGACATGATAAGCAAAGAATGTCTATCTTACAAAAATATGACCGAAAACAATGCAAAAATTCACGAAGAAGTAAAATACTCATTGAAATTTGTCGCCGCGATCCAGGGGCTCGCGGTTCGCGGCGTTCGAGACCGAATCGAAAAAAAAACGTACGTCCGAACGGACGGCCGGCTCCGGCCGCGAAACGTAGGCCCCGGATCTAGAAAATTTACTATTCGGTATGATAAACGTTCTCGATGCGAAAGAAAAGAAGTTCTAATGTATGTTGTGATGTTTGCAGAACAAGTTCATTCCAACAACATTTCTTCTTTCAAAAAGACTGGAATGATACATCTACGTCGATATGTACGAAACGTTCGCATGCGCGTGCATATCAATCAAACTGTATTGTTACTTTGTTTTTCTATTTGTTTATTTTTTTTTTCTTTTTTAAAAAAAAAAAACCGAGATGATCGGAGGACATAACTCGACTGAAGAAATTGTTTGTAAACACCAGTACTGATGAACAGGAAAGGGCGGTTTATTATAATCATTCATACTCTGACGTAGCAAAAAAACTTAACTCTAATTCAAATATTTTGTAGTTTTATAACTTTCGGTCTGATATCATCTTTAATGTCCACCTATTGTAAAAATAATTCTAGATTTGTGGGTTTTTTTTTATTTTGTCATGTTGTTAAATATTTTTTATTTATAATTTTCTCGACAGTTCATCATAAATATAATCACTTTATTTTTTTTTTGTTTACTGCAAGTTGTAATAGTAATAGTAGTAGTTTTTGTTTTATTTATCGACCCATTTCATTGATGACCGTGTCACACTAAATTTAAATCTGATCAACTCGTTCGATTTATAATAGACGACGAAATGGATGTCGAAGCAATGCGCTCGTCGATTTACACTGCGTGTTGTTAGTGCACTTCCGACGATTCCGGTTTTTGAGAATGATGATTGGATGGATCCGGAGTGCTCAGAGGTTGCTGCAACATTAAACCACTAATCTGTAATCATTTTTCAACGACACAAACGTTTTTATTAACAGAACTAATACGAACTGCGGGCATAATTTTCAACGAAAGAAATCGCATACGGTTCTACCGACAGAAGTATCGATAGGTATCGAAAAGCACGAAACAAGTATATATTTCTAACGATAAACAAACTCACAATGGCATGCGGTAAAACAGGTGCTCCCGGTGCGCTAGTCGGAGCCGTCGGGGCACCGGGCGGTTGCGCCACAGAATGTGGCACTTCGTGCTGTGTGGTAGAGTGCGCTTGCTGTACAGGTAGTGTGCCTGCGTAGTATCCACCATTGATTCCTGCTGCCGGTGAAACTATAATCGGAAAAAAAAAAACGTTGAAACAATGAACATTTCAACTTTACGCTTGCGATATATACAGAAAAACGTAAACTTACTCCCTTTTTACACGTACAATATCAAAACAATAATATTTTTTTTACGGTAAAAAATATATCACGTGCATTCAAAGTCGTGAAAAATGAAAGTTTACCTTCAGAATACGGCGTCGACCCTAAGAAATATTCCTTGTTGACACAATTTCTTAAACAATCAGGTATGCGACCGACGATCGCTCTACGAATTTCGCTCGCTGCCATTTCTCTCAATTCTGTGGCCGACGCGTCGCTATAGAAAGCGGCGTGCGGTGTACAGAGTAAATTAGGCGCATCTTTCAGAGCCCCCTGAAAAACGTTGTACGGCTCGTTTTCATGAACGTCTAATGCGGCCGCACGGATCCGTCCCTGTTTCAGTGCCGTCGCGAGCGAATCGTCGTCGACGAGACCTCCTCGGGCCGTATTCACCAGGAATGCGCCGGGTCTCATCTGTTTGATGGTGTACTCGTTGATGAGGTGGTGGTTATGTTCGTTTAATGTACAATGTAGAGACACGCAGTCCGACTGGAACAGTAGATCTTGTAACGTGTACACCCGCGTTAAGCCGAGCGATTTCTCAATGCCGTCAGGAAGGTACGGATCGTAGAATATTACGTTGAAGCCGAACGCTTTTGCACGTAGGGCGACCGCCGATCCGATACGGCCGAGACCGACTATACCGAGAGTATCGCCACGTATTCTTGCACATCCTTGTGCGGCTTCACGTACTTGCTCAGGTCCTACGAACAGTTTACAAAAAGCGAACTGGTTTAGAAACTAGAATGATCATATTCTGGAGAAATAACATCGATCATTCTTCGATCGAGCGAAATAAACAGCAAAAGCACAAATATTAGTATATAATATAATTTATTTCATCTGTTAAGAGGGTATTATGGTCTAGAATTTCGAAAAAATCGATTTTTTTTACATAGTTTCAAAGTTTAGACCTTTAAGAATATGTCCTTAAGAGGATTTTTCGAAATTCGAATTATTTTCGGAGTTATAGCTATTTTTGTGACGCGCCAATCAATCCGGTCTGGCCGGAACGAATCAACTTTAAACGCGTTTTTCTCGAAACTACTTTTTTCGACACGGTTAACGTGATATCTCAAGTTCTAATGGACCGATTTACTTGAAATTTGGTACAGAGCTTCTCAATATAACAGTGATTGCCCCCGCATAGGATTTTTTTAAAAAAATGTTTTTTACTATTTTTAAAAAATTCCGAAAGTTGAAAAAATAGAACAAAAAATGACTGTTTTTTCACACTGTCGCCATTTTGCGATTTTTTTTTTAAATTTCCCTAGGTGGGGATACTACTTACAACCTCCTTATTTTCCAATAATTTCAAAAAAAATTTTGTTTCAGATGACCGGAAGGGTTGGAACCACATCAACCAGGAGACACCTTTTTTCGAGCCCCCATTTTGCCAGCCTGTACCTTTTTCAATTTTGAATTTTTTGTTTTTAATAATACTTTTTTATACTCTTAAAATGTCAATAAATAACTGATAAAAAATGGATGGTAAAAATATTTGTTTTTTTTAATAGCGCCCGAAAAAACACCTAAAATTCGTGCGTTTAAACTAGAATACCCCCTTAACGAAATCAACAATTTCCTAATAATAGTTGAAACATTCAATCTTTTAGGAATAATAAAAAATAATATCTAATTGCATAAATTACGAAAGGAAATTCAACAGTAATTTATTTTTAGTGGATGGTTTTATCGAAGCAAATAATCAAATATGCATATATGAAAAACATACCGACCATAGATTTATTTAACGATTTTCTCCAAGAACATTTTACATAACATTGATATGATAATAAAAATGTCAAAGACTTGTATCGGCAAATATTCTCTCTAGTAACAATTAGGTAAGTAGTTGTAATATTAACTATGTTTTAATTAATTACAAATATCAGTATAGTATTTCATACTAATAGTTCATTTTATCAGTAACATTGATTTTTTCCTCGAAAATCTTCCAAAAACACTCATATGTCTGTGTTTGAGATCATTAAGATATTTATTTAAACAAATAGACTATAATTAGGAAATATATTTATACACATTTGATATATGAATTTTATTTGTCAAAAAATAAAAAATGAAAACATTGGAACATGTGTAAAAGATGTACTGTCATGGTATGTTTTATATATTTAAAAGGAAAAAATGTTATAAACCAATTTAAAATCAGAAAATTATTCACGGCCATTCAAACAATTTAAATTAGAAGATATTTCTTTATTAAGTTAATGTTTTGATTTTTTTGCTAAAATAAAACAATAATTAGTTTTATTAATTTTTAATGTTATGTCAAGCAATTTGGTTTATTTAGGATGACTAACTTTCAATATTTTAAATTTAGGGAAAAGTATATATTATAATAATTTTCAGAGATATATTTTATATATTATTGAAATTGTTTATCACCAAACCTGTTTATATATGCGTTAGAAAAAGTATTTAAGAAACTAAATTGGAAATCTGGTGGAATTAAAGTGAATAGAGAGATGCTTAGTCAGTTAAAATTTGCTAATGACATTTATTATTCTTTCAGAAAACTCAGATGAATTCAAAAGAGAACAGAATTGGATAAATATAGTCAGAAAAAAGAACTAGTTTTATGATAAATCTTATTAACTAAACTGGAAATCTGAAGAAATAAAAGTGAATGGACATGCGCTTAGTCACTAAAGACTTATTGATGAAATTTACTATTATTCGAAAAAAGAACACAAGGGTTCGATATAGTCAAAAAAATTAGTTTTATGATAAATCTAAGCAAGACTAACGTTTAGATTAAAGAAGAATTGAACTAAAATAAAGAGAAATAGAAAAGTTAAAAAACATATATATATTTGGGACAACTTATTAACATTGAAGGAACATTTGTAGGTGAAGTGATCATGAAAATAAAAATAGGATTATGCCAATTTGGAAGAAATTCTTATGCTATGAAACCAAATATTCTTCTCTATATAAAAATAACAATTTTTGAGCAATGCATTCTACCTGTTTTTACTTATGGCAGTACAACATGCACGGGTATTGAATTCCAGAATAATTTAGGTTAGGTTCTAGATAATACAAAATATGCATATTAGGAATAATACATAGATATAGAGAAAGAGAACAGAATGGATTAAAAAGAAAACAAAATTTCGAATGTTTTAGCAAAAATAAAAAGTTCGGAATGGAGAAAATGGGACGGTTATGTAGTAAGATGGACAAGAGAAATTAATGATTGGGAATCAGATATATAAAAAGACTTTTATGGATAGATGAGACAGAGAAATAAAGAAATCCGTCGGTATAAATCGAAAAGAAAGGCATTGAATTGATTGAAGTGAAACATTTTGGGAAAGACCTTCATCTAGCGGTGGATACAAAGAAGTTAAAAATATATAGGATGATCCAAATGAGACAAGCAAGTGTATGTCTAAATCCTTCAGTCTTATTTGGATCACCTGTATATAAAATCTTTACACAATATAAAAACTATAGTAAATTAATTATGGTCCATTATCGTAAACAATTATTTTTAAATCCTATTTATAGAAATGACTGATGAAAAAGTTGTTTATTTTATAAATACAAAATAAAAAAAAATATTCTACTCGGCGAATTATCAAAATGCTTGTACTCTTTTTTTAAAAAGAATATTAATCCGTTCTATTTTTATTGACTATGAATGAAACTAAGTTAGAGAAGTAAACTTCCATACTACACGAAACTAAATTTCAAAATCGGTTTTGCGAATGTTTTTAAAAAAACAAAACGTCGAAAGTACATAGTTTCGAAAACGTAAATAGTTTACGTCGAAACAGTAATATAGAGTTCTTTGTCGAAGTTGTAAAACTTAGTTTCGGCCTGTAATTATTCCTTTAAATATGAACACATTGTAGACGTGCATTATTTGGTTAGTGTTTTACTGGAAACGAATGTAATTGAAAAATCATACTTTATATTAATTATGAAAATTGATTGGGAACGTGTACAAATATATACGATTGGATTTTTTGTTTAAAAAAACAAGGAAAATTTTAAGTATTTTTAATACAAAAAAAAAATAAATAGTATGCGAAACAAATTAAAAAGCATATATTGACGAATTTCAAGACTATTAAAAATTTACAATAAAAAGATAATTTGGAAATGAAAAAATCATTAATATTCTTGTGTGTGTGTGTGTTTATGTGTATGTATATGTATGTATGTATGTATATATATATATATATATATATATATATATATATATATATATATATATATATATATATAAAGATACATATTCATTTACACACATACAAAAATATATATGATGTTCTTAGAAGCAAAAGTTAGTGAATGACTAAGTCATTTTTTGATTTATTTTGAGTAAGACAAAAAATATATATGATGTTCTTAAAAGCAAAAAGTTAGAAGTGAATGACTTTTGGCCCATACTTCATGTATATGTGTGTATATATATATATATATATATATATACACACACACACACACACACACACACACATACACACACACACACACATACACACACACACACACACACACACACACACACACACACACACACACACACACACACATACACACACACACACACACACACACACACACACACACACACACACACATACACACACACACACACACACACACACACACACACACACACACTCACATACATATACATACACATAAACACACACACACACACACAAGAATATTAATGACTTTTTTCATTTCTAAATTATCTTTTTATCGTATGATGATATATATGTAAGTATACATGGATGTAAATATATAAATAATGTTAATATATTGGTAGAAAAAATAAAAAAATATCTTTTTGTTCTCAATGAAATTTAAAGAGCAATTTTAAACTAATTTGTTACTACCTTTTAATTACTTGTTTCACATATCTTGCAGAATAATTTCTTTTAGTTTGTTTTGTATTAAGAATATAGTTGAAATGTGCTTTTGCAATTGTAGGTTATTTTTTTAATTCATAATATATGTCATGAATCATACATATACAATTTGAGGAAAGAAACAACTTAATATTGAACAATTCACATTTATATATAGAAAGTATTTCACGACGGAATTTTATTTGCTTTTAGTTACGAATAGAGCAAATGACATTTTCGAGATATAATAAATTATTGACTTTAGATAACACAAACAAACATGAAATGATGTATATTTAGGACAACACGTTAAGCTAATAAGATTATTTGTTAATAAATTTTATAATTTTATATTATTTATATGAAATGGTAGTTAGGTTTATAAAAATAATTGTATTTTGATATGATTTTATAGATACGAAGACCAACCTAATCACTAGAATATGATTTTTTTCTATATTAATTTTTTGATAAATATGTAAATATTCAATTGTAAGTGTATTAGATATTATGTATATATATATAATATTGAGTGGGGGGGGGAGAGAGAGTAGTTCAAATGAGTCTGAAGAATTTAGACATAAATTACTTGCTTATTGTTATTTACTATTCTTTACCATCTGTTAGTCTTATTTGGGCCAATCTATACAATTAATTTAATACTGGAACCACTAACGACTCAGATATATCTACGAGGGTCGTTTGATAAGTATGGTAAATTTATTTTTATTAATTTAATTAATTAATTAAATTTTTCAATTTAGTTTTTCTTACTTTTTACCATACTTATCAAACGACCCTCGTATTTCTACCAAAATTACTGATTTTTGAAAATAATACCTAATTCGAAAAATGTATACATTTATATATATATATAAATATATATATATATATATATATATATATATATATACATAAATTTGATTTAGAATTAATTCATAATAAATACAAGATTCTTAAAAAAAGTACATAATATCATTTCTACTAAAAGAATAAAACATAAATAACACATTTTACTTTCGCTTGTTATATTATCCAAATAATAAAATGACATTAATCGATGCATTTTTTGCAGATAGAGATTTTTCCAACGGTACATTTTCCATTAACATATTTCTATAAGAGCAAAAGGTTTGGAAATATTATGAGAAGCTTAGGAAATTTATGTTATGAAAATTTTACATAAATTCTCAGCTGGACAAAGTGGCTGATGTCGGTATAATACATGAATATATCTTGGATAAAAAGGAAAAAGAGAGAATAAAAGTCGTGGAAAATATCAGACAATGTGATATAATTTAAATGAGAATTTTTTATTAAAAAAATTAAAACCAGTCATTTTGACTGGTATAGAGTTGGTGTATTATATTTTTTTGTAAATAGATTTTTCGAGGATATATTTTTTCGTAGGAACAAAACGTTTCAGAAATGTTATGAGAAACTTGGGAAATTCATAGCTGATGAAAATTTTATATAAATTCTCAGCTAGTCAAAATGACTGGTTTCAGTATATGTATGTATACTACATATGTATCTTAGAAAGAAAAGGAAAAAAATAAAAAAAAAGATATAAAATTGATCATATGTAGATAACGTTTCAAAAAAAGCGATATGATTTAAATGAGGAATAATCCAGTTAAAAATCTAATTTAAAATCATTTTGACAGGTATAGAGTTGAATGTATTTTTTGAAAATAGTTTTTTTCAAGGATACATTTTTCGTAAACATATTTCTATATAAGCAAAAGGTTTCAGAAATGTTATGAGAAACTTGGGAAAATTATATACTGAAAATTTTACATACATTTTCAGTTAGTTAGGTTTGAATAATTTATGAGAAACTTGTGAAATTTTGATCAGAAAAATTTTACACAAATTCTCAGCTAGTCAAAATGTTTAATCCTTGCATATATATCTAGGTATACTACATGTGTGTTTTAGAAAAAAAGAGAAAATGAAAAAATACAAAATTGATCATTTGTATATTGTAACAAAAATCGTGGAAAGTCTCAGAAAATGTCATTTGATTTAAACGACGAATTTTTGTCAAAAATTTTTAAAACTAATAATTTTTACTGCTTTGATAATTCTAGTTTTAAAGAACTATTCGGGCTAGATTATACACAGAACTTTTTATTATTTGTTACACAATGAGTACCTTAAAAACGTACTTAATTAGCAATTTTAAAAAAAGAACTTGATATAAAAATTATTCTAAATTTGCCAATCGGGTAATTATTTTTAGACCTTTTTATGTCTACATACATACGATTTTGTGTTTGTGTTGGAACATAAACGAACCGTTCACTTCGCACAACAAGATTTTAACCCTTTGCGGATGAATGCTTCTACTTCTTGGGTCAAAAGGCAATTGCCTTTTGACCCAGTAAATAGAAGCATGATGCCGTTAAAAAATAATTTATAATTATTTTAACAATCATTATCTTATATTTTCCTATTTCCTATAGTTTGTCATTTTCATCACTATATCATATGAGAGAAAAATAAGAAAATAGTGACACGTGCAGAATTTGTGAAAATCCTAGTTGATCAATTAGTAGACGATTTTCAAACGGTTGAAAAAATATTGAGGATGAACGTGTATTGAAAAATGACTATAACGATTAGATGGAAAATTTCAAATCGTTCACAGTGGAACTGGGAAAAATTGCACAGTATGCTCATATAAAAAAAAATTCGAGGAAGATGATGAACAAATTTACTTGTTTTGGAACTGTGACGAATTTACTTTAATACGAATGAATTTTCATCCCAAACAGCACAATATGTTTTAAAGTGTTCAATAATCACTAATTGTTCACTCTGTTGTTTATAACAATAATTGGTTAATGCGCATTTCGATGGTGATGCCATCATCGTCAGAGCCTTTTTACTATAAAATTTTATAGCAAAAAATGTCTGACGATGATGATATCGCCATCGAAATGCACATTAGAAAATTATTGTTATAAACAACAAAATGAACAATTTGTGATTATCGTTTGTGTTAAAATGAGAAATTTTGTTTTATTGCAAAATCAGATATACAAAATGGAGTCTGTTTTGAAACGCATCATATTTTGGAAGAGTACAAAAACTAAACCATATTATTATATATTATTATTTTCAAATAATATCGATGAAATTTGAATAAAAGACATTTTTTCTCTAATATAGATCATCCAAATGTGACGCTTAGATTGTTGTTTTATTAAAAAGAAACAAGTGTCTAGAGTGTGAAGTATAGGGAAACATATGTGTATAGTTTATTTTGTTTCTTTTTAATAAAACACAATTTGAATGACCATACATTTAAGTCTTTAGTACATAATCTCGTTTCGTACAGAAAATATTTTTGACTCACAAGTGCAATGAAAATAATTTTCATCCCCAAAGAGTTAAAAGTGTTGATTTCATTCGTTGGTACGCGTTTCGACGGTCATGTTGTTACCATCGTCACATGACGTTTCGAGTGTGATGCATGACCGTCGAAATGTGTACTAGCGAATAGAGTGAAACGATCTAGCTTTCGAGTGTTTAAATGAATATATATATTTTTTTTTTGTCACATACACAAAATACAACCGTCGTCATACCTGTGAATTTCTTTCCTTCCCTAACCATATTGGCCAGCCAATATGTGCGTCTGTACAAGTTCAAAATCAAACAGAGCGTCGTGTCGGCCACCTCTTCCACGCCATAACCAGGCACGTTGCAAACGGCGATTCCTAATTCTCCTGCCGCTTTCACGTCGATATTATCGACGCCCGAGCCGATCCGCACGATGATCCTTAACGTTTTGAATTTCTCCAGGTCCTCTTTTGTTAATATGATAGTATGCCACATGAGAGCGCCGACCGCCTCGTTGAGGACCTTCTCGTGTATTTCCGACGTACTCTGCGCGTCGCAGAACGCCACCGTGGCGACGTCTTTGAGTATCGGCATCTCTATCGAACAATCTCGGCCGTCGAGGAGTGCGACCAACGGTCGTGTCTGCATCGGACCGTTCGCGATCGGCCCCCTCAAGTTTTCCATACGTGGTCTTTTGGGCATCATTTTGCGCTTGTCCATTTGTATAAAAAACTACAACCTAGTTAAATATGTCGTTAAGAACCCTATCGTTCCGAACCGTTCCCGCGTTTACGTTTTATTGCATGTATGGTTTAGATGTACGTATATTTATTTTTAAGTTATCGAAATGTATTTACAGCGAAACTAAAAAAAAAATAAGAACAACGTATCTTAGTTAAACTACTAAGTCCAATGTCTATTTTATATATATCTAAGTTTGATTTCAAACAATGCTTTAAATATTGTTTTTTTAAATTTAATTTTAGGTCACACTTCGCGACTGACTGTCCACTCCATAGTGATGCATGAAGAAGACCTGCAAAACAAAGAAAAAGGAACCATTAGTCAAACGATCAATCGAGCAAGCATATCGATTTAGAATAATATATATAAAAATATATAAAAACACCTATATACAAAAACTGTTTTTTTTTTAGGTTAGATAGAACTTTTGATAGGGATTCAATTTAAAGTTCTATCACGCTTAAAAAAACATTACACAATAAATAAGCCTTTACAAATATATATATATATATATATATATATATATATATATATATATATATATATATATAATGTGTGTGTGTTCGACTGGAACACGCAACTTAATTTTTAAATAAAATTATCAAAAATTTCACTAAAATTGTATTTTCTAATAATGAATCCTATTTTTGCTGGAAGACTATATTTTATTTACTTAATTGATTTTTGATAAAAAAAGAAAGACTTGTATTTAAAAAAAAACAAATCAATTTTTGACCCGAAAAAGGACATGACTTTTAGTATGGAAAATTTCATGAAAAATCAACATTTTCAAAAATCGGTTTTTCTTATTTTAAATCAAAACTCGGTTCTAAAATATAACGAATCAACGATTAAAATCTAATTGTTGATCGTATGACGAATTTAATTCAGAAAAACCCTTGAATTATACTCATTCCATGTCATTTATGTCCAAATCGAATGAAAATTAAAACTTTTCATTTCAGAGCACTGAAATAAAATCAAGTTTCTATTATTGGCTACCAAAAATAATTCCTAGGCTCTATACGATTGATTTTTAATCGACATTTAATGATATAGTGCTGTTAAATATTTCTTTCGATTTTTTGAATTTCGACTGAAAAAATGAAAATTAACAAAAATCGATTTTCGGCTACAGAAATCGTATTTCTGAATAATGGATGGAATTTTTACTATAAGACGATTGTCTTTTAATTACTTAATCGATTTTTTATAAAAAATAACGACTTAAAATTTTCAATTTTTGACCCGAAAAAACCCACGACCTACAAATTTGATTTTCAAAACTCAATTTTTTCACGTAAGTTCAAATATGTTAGCTATAAACTAAAACGAATCAGTGATTAAAATTGAATTTTCGAACGCAGAACGATTTCCTATGCACTTTACTCGCTCCCTACTTGTTTCTCGGTTCGTCGACCGTCGAATTAACAATATAAATAAATTATAAAAAATAAAACGTTTAGAAAAAAGCTATGTTAATGCTTCTGTGTAGATGATGTTTATTATTATTATTATTATTATTATATATATATATATATATATATATATATATATATATATATTTGGTAATTTTTTAAGCATGATAGATGTTTAAATTGAATCCCTATCGAACCTAAAAAAACACTACACGTTTATATATACATACACACACAAGTATATGTAAATAATGTTTTTTTTAGGTTAGTTAGAACTTTCGATAGGGATTCAATTTAAAGTTCTATCACGATTAAAAAACAGCCTATATATACATACATATTAAATTATTATATATAATGTATATGTGTATATATTTTTTGAAACACTGTACTTTTTATGAAGTCCATTGTAAATTAACTCTAACTTTCAAAATTTAAAAAGTATGCATACATAATTTACACACACACACACGCACACAAGTACGTACATGCACAATACACTACCTAATTACATTAAATTCTAGTAATTAAAATTGTTTAAATAGTTACAATATCTGATGAAATGTGATTTATATATATTTTTTACTTTACTGTTTGAAATATTTACAAAATATGTAAAACGAGACACACAAACTAATTAACATATTTCAAAAGAATAATTTTTAAAATAGATGTTGCTGCATGAATACAACCAACTATTAAGAATACTTGCTTAAATCAGGTTTGTGAAATGCCGTACTTTACATTTCATAAATGTTTTGGATGTATGAATGAAATAAATACATTTTTAACCCCTAACAGTCGAAAGGTCACACGTAGTGGCACATCACACATTTGCTGTAAACAACGAATGGAAAAATTTGCATATATATATAGGGTCGTCCAAATGTGGCGCCTAGATGTATGTTTTATTGAAGAAAAAAACATGTGTATAGGGTGATGTATAGGGAAACATGTGTACAATTTCCTTTTAATAACACACAAATCTAGGCGTCAATTTGGATGATCCTATATGAATATTGTTTCTGTTTTTATAATCACGAATATTTTCTCTAAATTTATTTTTTAAAAAAGTGTAAACCGTTAAGAGTTAAATATAATCAATGAAAGTTGCTAATATGAACTTACAAATCGAAAAAAAGCTGATTTAATTTTTCAAGTGAAGATTTTCTGAATAAACACCCACATTTACACAAACACTTTTTAACCTGCGACCACTGACGTTTGTAGAATCAGACGTGGGGTATTTTTGTACCCCAGTTGTTCGTTAAATACGAGAATTTCAAATATAACAATGGTATATTTCAATGGAATCATTTATTAGTTTCAATGGGCTTCGCATCTGAAGACAATGAGATTTCCACAAAAATTCTGCAATAATTTTTTTTATAAGATTTTTCAAATAATAAAATAACAAATAATTTATTTCATAAGCTAATAATAAAGGGTCATTCAAATGTCACGTCTAGACTTGTGTTTTATAAACCCTTATCGAACGTTAGCATTTTGTACTTAACTTTCCGCTAAGTCGGAGATATATTTGAGTGCTTATTGTAAGAGAAGAGTAATTAAAGTTACTTGATATAAAAAGATAGTTTTGTGCATAATAACTTTTAGGTTCCTGAACATTTCTGAAGATTTGCCGTCCTATATTTGTAAAAGGAATACTTGAAGTTAAATTGTCTTCATCATCACTGTTGATTTCAATCCGATCTTCATCACAATCAGAAACAATTTCTCTTTCCACTTCGCTTTCCTCTTCACTTGAATACTGATTAGGGATCAATTGTTGTTTTCCTTGACTGAAATATATCACTTGTATCACTGTCATTAAAATCACTTGCCGAATAATCAAAATGTTCACATATTTCACTACAACTATCACTGTTACTTTCCATATTGCTATAGTTTTCTTTATTCATTTTTGAAGGAAAAAAATATTATAATATAAGTAAAATAATTGCTGAAATATGACAGAACGTGTTTTCTGCTATCGAGTAAGAATTAAACTGTAAAAACATACAGTGTGGTACATTAAGCAATGAGGACGTTGATACTTGTTCAGTTTTATCACCTTGCACGTGACATACGATCGAAAAGGGTTAAAAAGAAACAATACACATGTTTCGTTTTAATAAAACACAAATCTAGGCGTTACATTTGGATAATCCTATACATACTTCTTCCTCATAATACTAACATAATTCATAAAATCATGTGGTATAAAACATCCCACGTCGAATGGGTCTGAATTAAGTACATTACAAAAGATCAAATTTTATATACAAACGAACAATTGAAACATTTCTCAAGTTGAAAAATAGGTCACTTGAAATTATATAAACGCAGTACACAATCGACTATCTGTTATGACTGTAAGAATTTTTTTTTTCAAAAAAAAATCACGATGATAACAACAACGACAACAACAATAATATAACAACAATCAACGAGTCTGTCAAGCACCGAAGAACTCGTAACCAATAAATTAGAATACATAAATGTGAAGCACATAACCATGCGCAAGCCCATTTGTCAAAACAACAAAGTAACTATAATCAAAGTTTATCTATAATTCTCTTGACAGAAATAATAAATCACAAGTAAAACATGTATGCAGAGAGAAACTAAAGTTTGTGCAGATGATTCGAGAAAACAAAAAGGGAAGTACGGGGGCTCCGATTCGTATAGTGAATGAAAACGTGGGGTGGGAACGAGTTGTTGAACGAGGGGATGCACAAACAAATGAGTTGTTGGCCACGGTATTTTGTCTGCAATATGCGAAGAGCAACATGAACTGCAGTTAACTCAGTTTGAAATTGTATTTCAACAACTTGTATGTGTTTACCAAAACTAACACACACACAAACACAGTTAGAACTAGCGACTCGACAAAACTGTACGGTAATAAGGGCGGCACATAACATAAGTATCTGTATATGTTATGTGTGTATAGAAAACTATTAAATTATTTCGTTGTTCAGGGATAAAGTCTGATTAAATGATTTTGTTGGTTTCGTGTTATTTGTTTGAAACGTGTATTTCAATTCGTCAAATAGTTTTTAGTTTAGACATAAATATATATACATAGCAGGATTTGATTTTTTTTTTATTTTTTACTGCAAGGATAACTAACTATTTCAACAGCTATGAATTTAATAACTTTTTATTCACTTTAAGATAATAATAATAACATTTATGAATCCCTTTATAATGCAAAGAAAATTACTTTTTTTTTCAAAAGATAATATTATTTTATTATTTGTTTTGGAACTGTGGCGGATTCACTTTAACACAAATGAATTTTTATCACCAACACCACAATGGTGATTATTGAACATTTTATAACTATTGTGGTGTTGGGGATAAAAATTCATATGTTTAAAAATTAATTTAAGGATTTAGAATCTAATATTTGGGCTAATATCCTTCATTGGTTGAATAAAAGATATTAGACCAAATGATTTTTTATCACCCACATCACAATGGTGATTATTGAAACACTTTATTATTGTGGTGCTGGGGATAAAATTAATTTGTGTTTAAAAATTAATTTAAGGATTTATAATCTAATATTTGGTTTAACATCCTTTATTGGATGAATAAAGGATATTAGACCAAATGATTTTTTATTACCGACACTAAAATGGTGATTATTGAAACACTTTATCATTATTGTGGTGTTGGGGATAAAAATTCATGTGTTTAAAAATTAATTTAAGGATTTATAATCTAATATTTGGTCTAACATCCTTCATTGGCCAATACTGCAGCATATACACCTATCCCCCGATTTACACTGAAGATCGGTTCTTCAGAAAACCGTGTAAATCTAAATCGTGGTTTTTTACACGCAAAACCGTGTAAATCGAAAACAAACTAAAATGTGCATAAATCAGTCATTTCTTTCAACGTAAAATAAAAGTAAGACACGTTGAAAAACATAAAAATAATAGTCCATTCATAAAATGACAAATACATAAAGGTATAAGCATGTAATTCATTTTATGGAAACAAGAAATATAAGATACTTAAAAAATTTAACCAAAAGTTTAATTACTGTCATCACTTTCATAGACTATTAATCTTTTCTACGAGACTTGGTAATGAAATCCGTAATTAACAATTGCTTGGTTTTTGGTTAAATCTTTATAGACCTCCTCATATTACGAGCTCGTTCAACATTCGGGTCATTTTGTAGAAGAAAATGATTACCCAATTTTCACCCTAATTCAAATATGTGCGCCAGTATGCGAACGGAATTAAAAAATGACTGCAGGAATATGATGCAGCCAAAATGTTCATTTTTATCAGTTTTTTTTTTAAATCAGTTATTTTGAAAACCGTGTAAATCGAGGGATAAGTGTATAGTTTTCCAATAGGAATGTCAGAACTTTGACAGCTATTAGTAGCCATGTTTAATTTTTTTTTCAAGCTCATTTTGACATTTCAATTCAGTATAGTTTGGCAAATTATCACGGAACGTTTAACACTTCAACAACACTTAGAAATTGTAAAAACTTCAATAGACTTATTGAAACAAGGTTTTAATGAGTCCATTATTTCACGAAATGGACTTATCGATTGACCATCAAGGTCATATGATCCAATATCTTTTAATAATTATACGATTGAAGAGATAAGTGACTTTTGTGAGATCGATTTGTTACTTAAAATCGTTAAAGTTTATTTATTTTTCTTATAATCATCAAAGTTAAGAAATTATTTTTTTCTGTTATTTTTCAAATATTTATGTTTTTAAAAAATTTTTGAATATAATTTACCAAATAAGCCTATTTTGTTATTTCTTTTCCAAATTATACATGTGTCTTGTGACTTTTATGACTCGCTGTATTTTTCTTTTAAATCGTGTCCGACAAAATATAGGTTATCCGAATGTGACGCCTAGATTTGTGTTTTATTCAAAAGACACATGTGTATAATTTCTGTTTAATAAAACATAAATCTAGACGTGACATTTAGATGACCCTATACAATATTAGTTTTTCAAACTTGTACTTGTAATTTTTTTAACGATATTCAATTAGTGATGAAACGGCATCGAACTTTTCTCTTTGTTTTTTTAATATAAAAAGAATAAAAGCCTACATATATAAATATATGTATAAATGTCGACAAAATGGTGATAAATCGTGTATATACACAAATAAATTCGTCCGAAAATTCATTCTTACTTTGTCAACAAACACGAGGTTTCGAACAAAGTTTATTCAGAGTACAAGAAGTTCCGCAAAGTTGTAAAAAAAAACTCTGTTACTTTTTTCCCTATTTCTAAACTGTATTATCATAAAAATCAAAACCTACAATTTTGTAAAATTTATTGCGGCAAGTTAACGTCAATACAACAACTATTAAAAACTTTTATAAAATGTTTTCCACGAAAAGAAAAATCCCTCCACAGAAAGAAGAAACTTTCCGTTACTTTTGTATATAAACTTTATGTTTTAAGACCTTAAAACTTTTCAATCGATCTCGCTCGCTCACATCTCCACTGTCCGTCTCGCTCGTCGCGCGAAACTTTTGCCATAAAGTATATAAACTTAAACTTTTGTAACACGCCAAACTTAGTCTTAACTTAACTTCGCATAACCCAAACTTTGGCTTGTCAGTTTGCTAGTTAAAAGTTTCGCGAAAGTTGTGTGTGTGTGTGGACTTTTACTACTACTTACAGTTCTTATTCTACCAGCCACGTTACCCGGTTTTGTCTCTCCGTTACTCCGCATTCTCATTTATTTATATTGTGTCTTTGGTGGTGGCGAAACTGCCGTTGCTCGTTGCTGCTGCTGCTGCTGTGGCGCGGCGGTGTGTGTGTGTGTGTGGTAGTGATGTATTTAATTTCGAAACTTTTATGCTTTTAGTGTTTTAATCTCTGAGTTTAATTAAGAATCTATTTTTAAATTTATTTTTGAGTATCCAGCGTATTCTATAAATTATGTATAAGTTCTTTACGAAAGCTTTTTCAATTTATCTCAAATCTCTTGAAACAGTAAAAGACAGGATCAAGTTTCACGGAAATTAATTTCGACGATAATTTGTTAAATGAGAAAAGTTACAAAACGTTCTTCATTACAACAACGCGCGCACACACACACACACGCGTGCACGGTCGGACGCATACTTTATCCCACATTTGTGTCCTTCATCCCTCCACTCCGCCATACACATTTATTTCGTTAATTTATTCACACTCACATATTATTATTTATACAATAGGACTTTCAAACAGAGATTTTTTAAAACCAAGTCCGGTCGTACAACTCTCGAACAAACGTACGATTATCGATAACCAAACTTTTCGGTTAATGGAGTTGAGGTTAATGAACTAACGATGATATAAGACGTTTAACTGTTTAAAACACCCTGTCACTTTCAAGTCACATATATACAGATATATCGATATTTTTTTGTCTAATTTCATTTTTTGCTCCCTTATTCTATTACTTCTTCTTCATAACCAATGATTTTTTATGGAGATTATCAACTCTTACTTGAACGATCGGAGGAAATGCTTTCTTAACTTGTCTGCAATTAAAAAATAACGGCCATTTTGTCTAAATATTATCGTTTTTTCTATTTCATTTCTCTCATGTTCAAAAAGCAACGTCCGTGTGTATTTAACCCTAAATGAAGTTGTTTCATGGAATTCCATATGTAAAATATACAGATATTAAAATTCATTGTACAGGGTTTTTCAATAATAATATCAGAATTTTGACAGCTGGTGGCAGCCATGTTTGAATATTTTTTTAAAGCACATTTTGACATTTCAACTCAGTACAGTTTGACAAATTATCATGGAACGTTTAGAAATTGTAAAAACTTATAAAAATCAATGTTCGGTTCGAAAAACTTATCGTGCGTTCGTGCAACTTACCCTCAACACCAAGTAAAGAAAATTGCAGCATTTCGAGTGAAAGTAATCCACAAGTCATTGAACACAGACCACTGCATCCGCAAAAAGGAATTGTCTGGTGTGGTCTCATCGGACCAGATTTTTCAAAATGAAACCGGAGATCATGCTATAGTAAATGGAGAGTGCGTTAACGAACCACGATTGATGATCGTCTTTTCCAAAAATGATTGAAAATGGTTTGCACGATATGTGGTTTCAACAACATACATCTACGTAAACAATAGATTTATTGAAACAAAAGCTCAATGGGTCCATTATTTCATGAAATGGATCCATCTCAACTGGCCATCGAGATCATGTGATCTAACATCACTGGATTATTTTCTACGGGGTTATGTGAAATGCATTGGTTTATGCTGATAAATCACAAAAAATAGAAGCATTCAAAATAAACATAAAGTTTTGTTTCAGTAAAAATTTGGAACACCTAGCTGCTTCAGAGCCCAATCAGCAAGTGATTTTTCCCAGATAACGTACAGATACAGAAGACTGAACAATGTGTAAGAAGATACAAATAGATATGAAGACATATAACGAGCTACGGGGGCATATCATACGGTAAAGAAAAAAAGAACAAAATCATCAGAAGACAAAAAACAACAAAAGCTGAAAAAAATCAGCAAGTGATAATTTGCTAAACTATAATGAGTTAAAATGTCAAAATGAGCTTAAAAAAATTCAAACATGGCTACCACCAGCTGTCAAAATTCTGGCATTTTCATTGGAAACCCCTGTATATTGAATTAAAATTGTAAAATCGTTTACTCGAATCATTATTTTTTTAAAAATCAATAATAAAAACTTTATATACACTATCGTAATTTTTAATTAATTGGAATTCATATTATGTAAATTGCAAAGAATTGTATTTTTGCTACTTGGAAGAACCTGTTTTTTTTTTTTTAAAAAAAATAGTTTTTATACATTAAATAATGTGTTTACTAAATCCAGTTTCAATTTTAACAATTATAATATGGTTGAAACATTCTTCGATTTAAACGATCTTTATGCAATTCTAAAAAAATAATAATAAACACAAAGAAGTAAATATTTTGGCAACAACTTTACACGGTACAATTATTCCATAATCAATTAATCATGCTTTAAATGTCTTGAATTTATTTTATGTAATAAAATCGAATTATTTCGCTTTCTTAAAAATCACTGGCAATGATTTTATTTCTTTTGAGTTTGAAATGAACAGAAATGTAGTAAATACTGTTGTATTAGATTGTGAGAAGTTAGTTTTTTTTTAATAAAAATTAAATGTTAATTTTCATAAATGTGTACATCATTTGAAATTAATTATTACATGCCCTCAAAAAAAAAAAATCATAAACATTTTTATTTGTATAGCTAATAGTTTTTTTTAAATAAAAATTAAATTTTGATTGTCAAAAATCTGTACATCATTTGAAATTAATTACATGCCCTCCAAAAAAAAAAAAAAAATCATGAACACTTTTATTTATATAGTTAATTACAGAAAATTATCAAAGACAATTTGGCCATTAAAATGAAGCGATTAAAGTAAACAATGAATGATTATTGAATTTCTTCTCAATTAACAACAATTTTCAAAATCGATTGTCAGTGGAACTAACTGAAGGTAGTTCCAATATCATTGAGATGATTTACATTGACGAATCGTTGATTTTTTTTGTTAATAACTCTGTATTAAACATTTTAAAAACGCTAAATATGCGACGGTTCATATATGAAATAAGTCATGATGGTATTTTTGTCAAACTTTAAAAACTTAACAGTGTCCATTAATATTTAGAAGTGATTTCGTCCCATTTCGTTGTGGAATAATTTAAAAATGAAAAATTAAATGCGACTCCACTCACTTCGCAAGATATGCAATTAATGAAAACCATTTTTCCAGTTCGAAATTCCATTAGAAAAAAGCTCATTTGAATAGTTTAAACATAGATAATTGTGAAGAATGTAACACGGAATTATATTTTCTTTTCAAGTTAAATAAACGAAAAAAAAATATTTCTTCCATTTTTAGTCTAATACAAATAACCCTCGTACAACGCATTTTTTAGATTCCATAGAAATGCTGCATGACGCCTAGATCTGTGTTTTATTAAAGAGAAACATGCGTATGGTTTCTTTTTAATAAAACACAAATCTAGGCGTCACTTTTGGATGACTTTATATAAATCGTACAAGATGTTGATTCTGATATTCATAAATGGGACCGTGAAGGATTTAGTCATATATTTACTTGCCTTCAATCTCATCATTCGGATTACCCTATATTAATAATAAGATTAAAAATTAATTACCAATTTTTATAATATATAAATATACACCTGAGTGTTTTTATGCGGTAGATACGTTCCGTGGAAAACCGTATTAAAAAAATCGCACACAAAAAGACTTACATTGAAAAATTAGGGACACGTTCCGTAATTTTCAAAAATCGCATAAAACCAAAGCTACAAAGTGAAATTACTCTTAAAATTCGCATAAAAAATCAGGAAATAAAGATGCTTAAAAAAATTTCAAATATCTGCAAAAAATTAATATATAACAAAACTTCTTACTTTATTTTTTAATTAGCTATTTAATTTTATTCAAAGCAAATATGTACAATATGTGTAATTTATTTTAGAATTTCATACATATTTTAATTATCATCGCAATAATAGCTGCACTGTTTAGAATAAAAATAAGAAAATAAAAAAGAAAGTGAATAGCTGCACTGTTTTCAAGACATGTAGGCCAAACCTTTTTCCAACAGGCATTTAAAGTGTGTGGTTTTATTTGAGTAATAGCAAAAACAACATGATTTATAAAATCAAAGATTGAAAAAATGTTCCAAGCGTAAGTTTTATCGACTCATTTTCTAGTTTATCCAATATAAATTGAAAAGTGCGTTTAAAGTAATATTGTTAAAAGTTGCAATTATGCCTTGATCTAATAGCTGAATAATGCTTGTTATATTGGGTGGAAAAAACATCATGTTTACAATTGGATATTCTAAACATGGATGTCCTGGTGCGTTGTTAACAAGTAATAAAATTTTGAAATCGAGACCTTTTTACTTCATATACGTTTTTTTTTCATCAGCATTAAATACTCGGTGTGAACAATATCCACCATCTTTAATAATTTTGGCTAACTCTTCTGGAAAATTTTTGACAGCTTCTCCATCTGCCGATGCAACCGCGCCCCGTAATTTTCACGTTATGCAGTGCATTTCTTTTTAAAAACCCTGTTAAACATCCTTTTCAAGCCGAAAATTCCTTATCAGTTTGAGAAGTGGAAGTAAATGGCTCTGATTCCTTCATTTGTTCATAACACTGAAGAGATTTTCGTTGAATTAAATAACCGCTTAAAGAAATTCTTAAAAAAAATCGTATAAAAAGATACTAAGAAGAAATATGAATCGCATTAAAATAATCCGCACAAAAACAGACCCAGCTGTATATATATATATATATATATATATATATATATATATATATATATATATATATATATATATATATGTCGAATAAAAAAAAAACCCATGCCTACAAATATAGAACATGTAAGAAAATATTAAATGTAAGTTTGAAATTTGAGAGCTGTGCAAAATAACACAGAACAGAATAGCTGATGAGGAAAATATAAGACTTTGGGGAAACCTTTATTCAGTAACGACGGATCGATAGGGGTGAACATATGTTCATTGTGTATGATATATATATATATATATATATATATATATATATATATATATATATATATATATATATATATATATAAAACATAGATACGTGTATGTACATATATATTGTTAGGTTATGTGAATGTATTATAAAAATGTCAATTTTTTAAGTCGCTCCCGACATAAATTCAATTGTATAATAACACTATTGATCTCTCCGTAAATGTTATTCTCTGATAGAAGAGTCTCTCCATTCTCCATATATGTGTGTAAGCATCCACTACTTGGTCGGTCGGTCGATCGACCGACCGACCGACAGACCAACCAAGCAACCAACTTGCCAGCCAGCCAGTCAGCCAGCCAGCCGGCAAAGTGAGTGTGTCCCGAAAGTTCAACTATGAGACACACATATCCTCGCACAATTTCTCTCTCGGGCAAACTTCTTGATACTTCGTTGCCTGTAACACACACACACACACACATCCACGTACGTACGCACACACACACACACGGTTGTATTCTAGTTGGTGAAGATTATTTCGACGTGGGAACGGTGACGTTCAACCCAATGTCCTCGGCACCGCCAGCCAGCCAGCCAGCTAGTTGCTTGATTAAATATTTATTGAATGTGTGTTATAAGTTTGACGATTATATACGAAGTTTTGGAAGAGCAATGGCGCGCGGGCGCGGGGCGCGCATACCACCTACTTTGCGGTTATTAACAAGTTTAAGTTGATTGGAATGTACAGGTTTCACAGTATGTTTCGTGTGTATGCTCCGCTGATGATGCCGCTGCGCTCGAACCAGCCCATTTCTCTATCGTCGACCAACTTTGTTTCGAATAGGTAGTGGTAGTAGTGGCGGCGGCGGCATTGGCGGTGGCGGTGGTGGCAGTAGTAGTCGTAGTGGTTGGTTGTAAATTGATTATGGAGGCTCCGAGTTCGTATAACGGGGTTATTGTGTATATTCAAGAGTTACACGTTTTAGAAGTTCATCGATGCAGTGTTAAATTGTGTTGACCTGAAGTGTTTTCAGTTAGAACATAGTTACAACAGATTAATATGAATCTTCAAATGGGGAGAGATGAGATGAAAAGGGGTGGGTGGGTGCGAGGACGACGATTGAGTGAAGTACTGTATTGGCTGGTGTAAAAAGTACAATCGACGATTCGAGTAATTTCCAAACATTCACACGAACTACACACACAACAATACTCCCCTCCCCACATCAATATACGAGGGTCGTTTGATAAGTATCGTAAAAAAGGAAGAAAAACTAAATTGAAAAAATTAATTAATTAAATTAAACAATAAATACATTTACCATACTTATCCAACGACCTTCGTATATGTACACACACATCTGTGTCTTTTTTACATGATTTTTTAGCACAGTTTATTTACAGTTAGAAAATTTATTTTCAGTGATTTTGTGCCAGTTGTAAAAAAACGAATTCGTTGTACTATGACAGAAAAAGTCGATGAATGAAATGACAATTTTCCAACAAAAAAAAATATTTTTTTTCCATTTTTCTCAACACATCAACTTCTCTTTTATATGTTTATCCATTAAAATATTTTTAATGAATACATACATTTCTATATAGGGGGTTCATCCAAATGTGACGCCTAAAAGTTTGTGTTTTATTAAAAAGAAACATGTGTATAGTTTCTTTTTAATAAAACGCAAATCTAGGCGTCACATATGGATGACCTATATAACAGAAAAAGAAGACAATGAATCAAATGACAATTTCTAAAAAAATATATATTTTTTTTTAATTTTCCTCGACACATTAACCTTCTCTTTTGTGTTTATTCAATAAAATGTTTTTAGTGGCATATTTATATTTTAAATTGCTTTTTGTATACTTTACATTAGTTTAACAGGAGTTTTATACTTTGTTGCAAATCAATTCTTTTCACACGATTTCTTTTACACGGTATGCATGCACCGTGTAGAAAGAGACCCAGTTATGTGATATATATATATATTTATATATATATATATATATATAGAGAGAGAGAGAGAGAGAGAGAGAAAGAGAGAGAGGGTATTTTTTTAAACTGTCAATAGGGATTCAATTTAAAGTTCCATCACATTTTAACTCTTTCTCTCTTTATATATATATATAATTTTGTGCAAAAAGTGGTAGTGTATTTTTTGAAGAAAAAAATGATTTTACTATCTTTCAGTTTCATTTGAGGTACTTTATACAAATTAATTATTCATGAAAAATTTGCACGCCATTTGCAAATGTATATTGTTAATTGTTTGTGAAAAATGCGTCTTTAAATATATTTAATTTTTACTATTTATAAATTCTTAAAATACTTCAAAAATTAATAATTTTAAATATTACATCTTCATCAATATTTGATTATATTCACAGAAAATGAGCAAAGGTTATGTTAAAGATAAACAAAGAAATATTTTTTTAAGAAAATATATATTGCTGTTTTTTTAAAGCGTGATAGAACTTTAAATTGAATCCCTATCAAAAATTTTATCTAACCTAAAAAAAAACAGTCATTATCATAAATTTATATATACATATATATATATATATATATATATATATATATATATATATATATATATAAATAAAAGTGTTTCTTTAGATTAGATAGAAATTCGATAGGGATTTAATTTAAAGTTCCATCGCACTTAAAAAAAAACAACACCTATATATATATAAAAAAAAATTGTGCCAAAAATAGCACTATGTTTTTTGAAGAAAAAATGAATTTTACAAAAAATGGCTAAATATTTTGTAGTCAGACGAAACAAATATTTCATTTTGTTGTTTTAAACGTCAGAAACAATTTGTAAGAAGAGGCCTGGATAGTTAATTCGATCCAAAGTACTTAATTAAAACTGTAAAACATGCTAAAACAAAAAATCAATGTTTGGAGTTATTTTTCATATAATTGCACAGGGTCTATATTCTTCATCGAAGGTAATATGACGGCCATTTTATATGCAGAAATATTGGAAAATTAAATACTCCCACACACCGAACAGAACATGCTATTGAAATGTGTATTTCAATAGGACGACGACCCTAAAACACACAAGTAGACTAGCAAAAGACTGCTTTACCCGTAATAAGATTAATGCTTTCAGGTGGCCAGTGGGAGGAGTCTATTCTGCTGAAAGATGCCAATAATTAATTGACTCGAGATGTGCTGCAGTACTGGTCAATAAAGGATATCGGACCAAATATTAGTTTCTAAGATTTTCAATTAATTTTCATTAATTCGCTGCTATTTTTTGGCATAAAAAATAATATGATCTTTTGAAAAAATGCAATTTTATTTGTATTATAAAGGATACATAATTGTATTAAATTCACAGCTGTTGAAATAATTAGAAATCCTTGCAGTAAAAAAGAAATTATCAAATCTTGTTAATTTTTTGCACATAAGTGTATATATTAGGTCATCCAAATGTGACGCCTAGACTTGTGTTTTATTAAAAAGAAACTATACATATGTTTCTTTTTGATAAAACACACATCTAGGCGTCACATTTGGATGATCCAATATATAAATTGTATTTCTGGTTAGAAATTTCAATTTTAAAAATGAAATTCAAAATAAAATCCCAGAAACATCGCCACTGTATTATACATTATAACCTATTTACTTTTTGCTAAATACTCTAAAAAATATATAATGCGGGAAACTGCACCGGTTTGTGTATACTAAACAAGTTTTAAATACGTTTCGAAAAATCGTACTCGAAACAGAGTTGAAGAGAATGAGAAGTGAAGTATTTTTGGCGATGCACCGAGGATGTAAAAAGTAAACAGCTTATTTGCTCAGTTCCTGTTGAACACTTTTCTTGCAAGTAAATAACTTGTTGAATGTATAAAGTAATTAATTACGAATGTATTTAATATATTTCGAGTCGAAATCATAATTAAAATTGTACATACGTAAACAGTATTATAAAGATAACTTTTATGTTATACCTGGGGATTTCGCCCCTAACTCGTCGACCCCCGATCTTGCTTCTATCTAACAATGTAAATAAGTTATGAAAAATAAAACTAAAATGAAAATATTTTTAAATGTTTCATTTGCTGCTGTTCATTTATATCATTCGTATTTAAATTATTAGATTTTTTGTAATCCGCTTTACTATTAAATAAAAAATTACTAATTTTTGTAATCTGCTTTAATATTAAATTATAAATTACTATTAAATAAACGTTCTATCTGCTTTACTGTTAAATTTTTATTTCTGCGTTTCGTCTGCTGTAATTCTATTTGATCTTCAGTTAAATTATTAATCCTTTTTTATCTTCTATTTGCTCTGCTGTTAAATTTTCTCATTCTATACCGTTTATGTCTCGATCGAATGAAAATTAAGAATTTTCATTTTAGAGTACGAGTTTCCATTATTGTTCACTAAAAATAATTCCTAGTGTCTATACATTAATTTTCAATAGAAATTTTATAATATAATGCAGATTAATGCATTTTTTAAAAAAAATTTGAATTTCGAAGAAAACCCGAAAATTATCAAAAATCGATTTTCGGCCACTAAATTCGTATTTATTAATAATGAATGTGATTTTTACTCGAATACGATTATTTTTTACTTACTTAATCGATTTCTAATAAAAAATGTAGACATATAGCGATTTTTAAAATTTTCAATTTTTTGCCTCAAAAAAACCACGACCTATAGTATGGAAAATTTCATAAAAAATCAACATTTTCCAATATCAATTATTTTCATGTAAGATCAAAGATTAGCTCAAAATTACAACGAATCGGTGATTAAAATTGAATTTCTGAACGTAGGACGAATTTTATTTGGAAAAAAATCCATTCCATGTCATTTATGCCTCAATCAAATGAAAATTAACAAAATTCATTTTAGAGCACTAGTATAGAATCAACTTTCTATTATTGTTTATTAAAAATATATCTTACGGCCTGTACGATTAATATTTAATCGAAATTCGATAATGTAATGTAGACAAAAATTTTTTTGGATTTTTTTGAATTTCGAAGAAAACCCGAAAATTATCAAAAATCGATCTTCGGCTACTAAATTCGTATTTCTTAATAATGAATGTGATTTTTACTGGAATACGATTGTTTTTTACTTACTTAGTCGATTTCAAATAAAAAATGTCGACTTGTAGCGATTTTTAAAAATTTTATTTTTTTGCCTCAAAAAAACGACCTATAGTATGGAAAATTTCCAAAAAAATCAACATATCCCAAAATAATTTTTTTTCATGTAAGATCAAAGGTTAGCTAAAAACTAAAACAAACCAGTGATTAAAATTGAATTTTTAAATGTAGAACAATTTTACTTGCCCAAACTCACTTTTTAGCTTGTCAACCCACGAATTTGCTTCCATTTAACAATGTAAATAAATTATGAAAAATAAAACGATTAGAAAAAAGCGATGTTAATGCCTCTATGTTGAAGATGTTTATTATAATATATATATATATATATATATATATATATATATATAGAAAGAGAGAGAGAGAGAGAGAGATGATAGTAATACAATTAACTACTAATTAATCAAATTTTATTATCAGTAGAATATTATAAAAAATTATGTTAATCAATTACATTTTTAACGATCGATTCATTTAGATCATTATCAGTTATTGAAAAATATTTTTCATGCAATTTAAAAGTGTAAACAAGCTTTTGAATAAGAAAAATAACCCCAACACCACAATAATTTAAAGTGTTCAATAATAACTTATTGTTCACTTATTATTTATAATTATATCGGCTGATGCATTTCGATGGAGACATCATCATCGTCAGAGCCTTTCTGTTAAAATCTAGACTAACTTTTTTATATATACCTATACTAATTTGTGTTGAATAAGGACACAAAACACAAATTAGTATAGGTATATATAAAAAAAAGTTAGTCTAGATTTTAACAGAAAGGCTCTGACGATGATGGCGTCGCCATCGAAATGCATCAGCTGATATAATTATAAATAATAAGTGATTATTGAACACTTTCAATTATTGTGGTGTTGGAGTTAAAATTCATTTGTGTAAAGTGTATCAGCCACAGTTTCAAAACAACAAATAAAGAGAAATAAGATCAATTCGTACTAAGAGAAAATTAATATAGGGTCATTCAAATGTGCCGTCTAGATTTGTGTTTCATTAAAAAGAACCGTGTATAGTTTTTTAAAAATAAATAAATAAATAAAACACAAATCTAGGCGTCACATTTGGATGACCCTATATAATGGGGAATACATACTTTTAAACAAAGGTAGTTGGTTTATTTATATACATATATATATATATATATATATATAAATAGAAAGAGAGAGAGAGAGGAAATGAGAAAAACGAATTATAGAACGCGTTCATTCTGAAAGCCCACGTGCAGATTTGTATCCTTCAAAACAGAATACAATGCCAAACCTATGCTAGGCTTTGCCAGGTGCATTGAAGTGTATTGATCTACAAGTTCAGTGTCGTGCGAATAATTTTCAAACATACGCACTCTGTGTGTGTGTGTGTGTGTGTGTGCGAAAGAGAGAGAGAGAGAGAATACAGTGGCTCAAAGTTTAACTGGAACAAGGTAAAAAAGAAACTTCAATTGAAGAATAGTAACTCATATATATATATATATATATATATATATAGTTTTTTTTAAAAAAAAACATTCAATACCTAATCAAAATGAACTAAAAAGAGCATTAGTCAAAGAATGCAGTAACGTTGAACCTTCTATCTGCCGAAAATTATTCAAGTCTATGGCAGTTAAAAACAACTACTAACTGAGTAATTTAAGGAAATATTAATTGTTTTGGAACTGTGGCTGATTTCGCTTGACCACAAATGAATTTTTATCCCCAACACCATTATGGTTATGAAGTGTTCAATAATCACTTATTGTTTATAAACACAAAGTGAACAATAACCATTATGGCGTTGGGGATGAAAATCCATTTGTTTTTAAGGAAATATTTCTGTTAATTTTAATCTATGGCATGTTTCACTATTATTTTGAGGATTGATTTTGACTTTTTTTCATAGTTTTATTTAATGAAATTTAACTGTTTTATTTTTCAGTGCTAACTGATAAACTTTTCAAAAATAAATTTCATTCGAATGTACGAGCTACTGTTGTTCAATTAACATTTTTTTTATTGTATTCCATTTTAACCTCGAGCCAGTGTACAAATTTTCAAATTGAAATCTTTTCCAATGAAACTCTATTGTACGCAGCGGTAATAAATTGAAAAATCGTTACTTTAACATCCACAAACGTTTCAGTTAACATCAGCCAGCCAACATCCCTACATTTCAGATTTGCAGAACTTGGTTAGTTTCTAGAGTTAATTACCTTGTTATGTAAGTTTCAAACTTCATATCCTTTTCGTAATATGTATTTACGTATATGTATAATAAACATAGAGCATTTCAAAATTACAATATTTTACAGAACATGTTATTAAAGTTATGGGGTATATTAAATGTAAAATACATTAGCTTTGTATAAACATTTAATCTTTCATAAGAAATGTATTTTCGTTCAATTTTAATCTCAAATTATTTATGATCAAGTTGAACGATTAGGCAAATATATCAATGTAAAAAAATAGAATCAATCCTTATCATATATTTTTTTTATAAGAAAAAAACATTAAAGCAAACGTGTATCGTCACTTGTAAAAACGTATGATGTATTTATGTAAATGTATATCAATTAAGAAACGTACAATGTAAATCATTATACGAAATATTTCAAATAAAACACGTCTTCAAAAATCCATCTGGAGAATATATTCCGATAATAGATCCCAATAACAGATGTTATTTCTTTGTAAAATCGTTAATAATTTACACAGCTGATACCTGGCAGGTGAGGAAATGAACTTAAATGCAATTTGTGTATTGAAAGGTGCATGCAATTAAATACTGGGGTAACTATTCAAGGGTGGGATATATTCATTCATTTATGGTAGAGTGTACACATGTTTTCGAACAAAGTAAAGAAAGACATGTTTCAGGATATGTGTTTGTATAGTTTTTCAAACAGAATATTGTTTCGAAAACTATTTAAATAATAACAGGGTATAATTTTTCGGCGTAATCGAAAAGTCAATGAATCAAAGATTTCTCCCTTCATTTATATATATATATATATATATATATATATATATATATATATATATATGTAGGGTTTTCCAATAAAAATGACAGAACTTTGACAGTTGGTGGCAGCCATGTATGATTTTTTTTAGCTTATTTTGACATTTCAACTCAGTATAATTTGGTAAATTAACGTTTAACACTTCAACAACACTTAAAAATTGTACAATAAAAATTTCAATAGACTTATTGAAATATGAGTGTGATGAGTCCATTATTTCACGAAATGGACTCATCAATTGGCCATCAAGATCATGTGATCTAACTTCATTGGATTTTCTGTGGGGTTATGTGAAATCATTGGTTTATGCTGATAAACCAACTACAAACATCAAAAGTATTCAAAATAAACATTGAACATATAATTCATGAAATTGGACCACGATTATGTGAAAAAGTGACTAAAAATTGAACTAAACGGATGCATTACGACAAGTGAAATCGTGGTGGTCAGACGAGTGAAATTTTGTTCTATCATTAATGCCATAGGACAGCGGTGGCGAACCTATGGCACGCGTACCATAGGTGGCATGTATGAAAAATTTTCTGGCACCTTATCGATTTTTAAATTGTATCCTCATTTTACAACGATATACAACATTTGGTATCCAAAGTACAACAACAAAAATCTCATCAATAAAAGTTATAATTAGTATCGACTTTTATATGACAAAATGTATTGTATACAATTATTTTGTGAATTTTTAAGTCAACTCCTTGATTTAATAAAATTTTATAACAATTAAATTTTTACTGTTTATTTCCTACTCAGAATTTTCCGGCATGCCAGAGGTTGGACAAAAAAATAATTGTAATATTTGGCACGCGCATATAAAAAGGTTCGCCATCGCTGCCATAGGATATGCTTAAAAATAAAAAAAATAAGCAATTAATTAAATAATTTTTGTTTTATATCCATTTAAACTTCTGAAGAGCTTACTGGAAAATTCTCTCTCTCTCTCTCTCTCTCTCTCTCTATATATATATATATATACACACAAACACACACACACACACACACACATATATATATATATACACACATACACATATATAAAAGAATTAAAATTTATTCAAATTGTATTGAAATAACATTTTAACATTATAAATTAATATGCATAAAAACCATTTAACAATGAAATCCTATCACTCGAATATAAATTCAATGAAAGTAAACTTTAATCGACAATTTAAATAAGTAAATAAAAAAAAATATACGACATGTAATAACTGAAACATAATATCACTTCATGAACCACCAACCCCTAATCAATACTATCCAAAAAAAAAAAAAAAAAACTGTATTAGAATTAACCTCTTTCAAACATACAAAATATTCTTCTACATGTTTATCTGAGAAAATTAAATTTATATTTTTATTATAAAAATAATAAACATTTAAATATAAAAAAATATATACGGTGAAATATAATTTACAATACAGTATTAATAATATTTAATCTTAAACCGTACGATTTAATTTACCTACCCGAAAAACAGCTTATACTTCTTATTATAATTATAAATCAGTTTTGATAAAAACTAATTTATTATTTAGTTGCAAATTGAAATATAACGACAAATTAATGTATCAAATTCTGTTGATTGATTGCTAAAATTTTCGTTTTGTCGGCAACATAAAGTAAAGTATCTCTCTCTCTCTCTCTCTCTCTCTGTGTGTATTTTATTTACATACATACACACACACACATTCATATATATACTCATACACAGCCGAGAACCGTTATAAATGTATACACATATTATTTGATTGTTATCTAATTTTTCTACGAAATTCGATACAAGATCATTGACTTGTTCGGCTCGCTTCATTGACCTAGAATACTTGATATGTAAATCGTATTTCCGTTATATAAGCACGCGTATTCAGAAGCGGCATAAATGCTACAAATCAATCCGAGTTCTAATAAAAAATTCCGAATCTATTTTAAACAGTCGTGTCCGCGCACTCGATTATTACAATGTCCATCTATTACAATCGCAATTGGAAAAAATGTTGTCGACCGTTTATTATGAATCGTAAAAATGTATTATCGGCCGTACGACACGCCACTCTGACGATTTGTTTATCTTAGATTCGAGTTCGACCTTGTGATTTGATTTATTTTTTTTATTATTAAAAAAGGAGTTACGTTAATGAAGACATGTATAAATATTTTATTATTTTCGTGTCGTTATGAATTAAGCTCAAATATATGAGCCGTTTATTTTTTGAAAGTGGCATAAGTCACTCTTTGAGAAAAATGAATTCGAGTTATTTACAGTTACAACATTTTATGATCTTTTTATTTTTAATTATTTTACTTACAAAATTCATTTCAAAATTCTTACTTGTCAACAGAAGTGCAAATATATTTATTTTGAAAATGGCATAAGTTACTATGCCAAAAAAATTTTATACATAAATTTTGCAATAGAAATAGTATTACATGTGCAACGAATTTAAAACACTTTTTTTACTTAAAAATGTGTTCATTTTTTAATACTTTGAAAATTCCCTATTTAATGAAATCACAAGTACATTTCTAGTCTACATTCGTCGATAGCAAAATAAAGAACTATAATAATTAGTGGATTAATTTTTTTTTTATTTCTATAATGTGAGAAATATATTCTAAAATATAGTGTTATTTAATAGAGGATATATATATATTACATAAGGTCATCCAAATGTGACGCCTATATTTGTGTTTTATTGAAAAGAAACATGTGTATAGAGTGGTGATAGGTAGGGTAGCCATAATTGCCAAGCATTGATACGGGACGTTAAATAAATAAAATAAAAGATGAAAAAAGTGGTTGGGTAATGGTTTATTTTAATCTGATAAAAAATCAATAAAGTTTAAGCAATCTAATAATCTATTCAATTAGCAATCCAATAATATACTCAATTTCATAGCTGCTTCGCAGTTTCGATTGGTATTATTTTTCTCTAAATACGGTGACAGTCCCGTATATACGGGACGTATGGGAACCCTAGTGATAGGGAAACATGTATAGTTTATTTTTAGTAAAATACAAATCTGGGCGTCACATTTGGATGACCCTAAATAATATAAAAACAATTATTGGAATCACTATTTTTGTATAATTTTATTAGATAGTGAATTAGATAAATCATTTTTGTGTTAGTTACATGAGTTTTAACTGTTTTTCAATGCATATTTATTTTATAAAAATATTACCTACAATATGAAGAAATGTTAACCCTCGAAAAAGAAGAAAAAGCAACATCGAGGAGAACAAAAAAAATGTACACCAAAGTCGGGGTCAATTGGCTAAAAATTCAATGGATCAGATTTTATCTTGATATTCCTAACGAAATGTTTCATAAACTTACTCTCAAAATGTAAAATTGCTGACTTGGGATTTGTCACCAAAAAGAGCAAGACCAAAGCATTATTCATAAATAGAAATGGATTTTTTATACATAGATCCTCGTCCTATTACTACAGCAAAAAGATATGATTGATTTTCTTCCATATATACTCTCAATTTACTACAATTATTTTAAAAATTTAAAATAAAGTGAAATGAGTGAAAATTTCATCATTCCTATTAATGACTATGATGGAATGTTTGAATAAACTTTTATATGAAATTCGTTGTATAAATTACTTGGTGTTATTAATCATTTATATATATATATATATATATATATATAGAGAGAGAGAGAGAGAGAGAGAGAGAGATTATGTATTTATAAATAAAACTCAGTTTCATATAAAAAAAATTAAAATTAAACTCAATTTTTTTTCTATATCAAATTTTAAAACGTATATTTTTTTGTAATTATATCTGACGATGATAGCATCGTCATCGAAATGCGCATTAGCCGACATATTTATAAACAATAAGTGATTATTGAACACTTTATAACATATTGTGGTGTTGGAGATAAAAATTCATTTGTGTTAAAGTGAAATCAGCCACAGTTCCAAAACAAACAATAATTATTTATATTGGACGTTTTTTTTGTTTCTTTTTTTTTAAAAAAAAATGCTTTTAAGACGAGTTCATCTCGAAAGATCTTAGATCGATCGTCGAATTCGTGATTTTCCATAGAACGACTAACGTACGTACGTGAAAGAATTAAAACGTCGAGTTCAGTCAAACCCATACATTACTGAAACAAATTTTAACGAGAAATATTTCGGAAGGTCGTGTATTGGTCCGGCTTGATGTAGGTGGGTACAGCACGCAGAAGCGTACAGTTCACTTCAAAAGATTTACTCGGACTTTGTCCGTGATTTACTGACTCTGGCAGGCAGCAATAGTGGTAGTGGCAGTGATATTCAGAAGGATGAACAGTTATTTCTACGTCGGTGGTGACACGCAACACTGTGTGTGTGTGTGTGTGTTTGTACGTCGTGTATATCTGTTTCTGAAAATCTTTTTGCTCGACGGATGTTGCTGTTTGTATCGATCCTGAAAACCACTACAAAGATGTACATAATAATATTACGTTACTGGATGTCGTACATTTTTTTTCTTTTTTAGTACATTTTACGTCCATTTCAGAACAATCAGACGGGAGGATAAGTAAACTTTAATTCCATGTGATCTAATTACAGATTATGACAGCGATTTCTGACTTAATACCGTAAAAGCAGACGTTTTTAACTATTTTTAATCATTCCTAATGCACATATTGGGCCTTTCCACACTAGTAAGCACGCATACAGTATTCACGCCCATTACTGCTCGTCTCACACCCTCTTATCGACAAACTCCCCCATCTAAAAAAATTAGTTTTTGGGTAAGAGCGTGTGAGACGAGTGAATACTGTATGCATGTTGACAAGTGTGGAAAGGCCCATTTTGTGTGTGTGTGCATATGTATGTAATATATATATTTAATTAAATAAAAATAACTAAATGAATTTTTATCCCCAACACCACAATGGGACTTTCCACACTAGTCAACACGCATACAGTATTCACTGCCCATTACTACTCGTCTCACACACTCTTACCCAAAAACTAATTTTTTTAGGCGGGAGAGTTTGGTAATAAGAGGGTGCGAGATGAGCGGTAACGGGTGTGAATACTGTATGTATATTGACTAGTGTAGAAAGGCCCAATGGTAATAAACTGTTCATTAATCACTTATTGTTTATAACAATGTCAGCTGATGCGCATTTCGATGGCGATGCATCATCGTCAGAGCCTTTTTGTTAAAATCTAGACTAATTTTTTTTCGAAGTTGATATGGTTCTGGGTGATATATGTAGGATATATATATATATTGGCTAAGCGTGACACTGTGTCCGGAAAGATTCCCTAAACCTGTGTTTCTCGACTTGAGTTTTTGAAAAAGTTAGAAGTTGTAGGTTTTACTGACTGTTATTTTCGACCGGAAAAAAATTCAAAAAACCCGGTATGCCTTAACTAACTTTATGATAGATAGAAAAAAGAAAGAGATATGTGGAGATGAAGGGAGGTTTGTATATATGAGACAGTTTACTTGTGTGAATATGCCATTATAATAGTTAGAATTTTCAGGAGACGTTTGAGGGGAGAAAATGCAAGAGAAAGAGAACGCCACAATACAAAAGGACGAGTATGAAGATGAAATCTCCTTCTCTTTGATCCTGCTAACCACGAAATACCTCATTTCCCTAAACCTATTTTAGGTATGGTTCCCTGACATGTTCTCCCTATTCGATCCGCCTAGGAATAAATACCCGCATCGAGACTAATTGTTTGACTTGTTTATATATACTAATTTGTGTTCTTGTATCTTACTTCAATCCATCTCTAACTGGGGGTTGACCCTTTTTTTTGTTTCGTCATATGGCCCGCACATCTAATACATATCTGTATTTGAGAAGTTTGTCATATTTAAGTGGATAGGTATTTTTCATTTTTTTTACAACATGGTTTTTGTAATAGATTTGTGTCCCTTTAAATGAACTAAAATAACTTATTGGTATTTATTATTTCGCTCTTGTCAGTGATGTAATAAAAAAATTACAGGAACAAATTGTGTCTATTTATCGAAAATACTTTCTAAGAAATGTACAAATCGTTCATGATTCGCATGTTGACAGGCACTGTTCGCGAAATTGAATGATAACACTAATCATTGTTTAAATAAAATATTTGTACATTCGAAAACATATTTACTTTTGAACAAATTCTTAAACTCTTAAAAATATTGGAATTTAAACAAATATAAAATACATTTTTAAAACACTACAAATTATAGAAGTATAATTGTGATATGAATAGTTCATTTTCCTATTTGCAAAAATTATCAAGAATTATATTACAGATGTGATTTTAACAAATATGCTTCAAATATTCAGGAATTATTATTTGAATTTCAAAAATCGATTTGAAGGATTCGGTGCATGTGAAAATGATTTTTTATTATTTAATGCTCCGTTCTCTTTTAACGCCGAAGAAGCAAGAAGTAACATTCGAATGCAACTGAATGATCTTTTCCACAGTAGTCAACATGCATACAGTATTCACGGCCCATTACCCGAAAACTAATTTTCTTAGGTGAGGGAGTTTGGCGATAAGAGGGTGTGAGATGAGCGGCAATAGACGTGAATACCATATGCATGCTAACTAGTGTGAAAAGGTCCATTGAAATCCAATGCAACGTGGTGCTTAAAGAAAAATGTTATAAAGTTTGTATTCCAGATTTTTATTTGTACTTGCCAGAACATTTTACTGAAATGCGTATAAGTTTTTGTTGTAAGAATTTCTGCAATGTTTGTTCATAAAAAACTATATGAACGATTACATTCCATTTTAAAGACTAATAAGAAGATTTCGCACAGAGTATGAACATTTGACATCCGTATTAAAAAGAAACATCATTACTACAAGAATGGCAAAAAATACCAAGTTTCTAGTAAAAAAAATATTTTTTGAAATTCTGTTGTAACATTTGATAATATCATCTAAAATTAATGCATCTCTTTTTATTTTTTGTGAATTCCTCAAAGAAAAAATAAATGTAAAATTTAAATGATTTTTTTTTCGAATATACATAAAAGATCGTTTTTTTTTTACTCGATGAGTTTTTTTTTTTGGGAGACTTTGCGGCCCTCAGATTCTCTTAAACTGAACATATGACATGCTGTTCACATATAAGTTTGACACCACTGGTTTAGAATAAATAAAATGTAGAAAGGGAGCACATATAGCCGTATAGAAAAAAGCAATTCGATATATCTGACAAACCCTGTCAATTATAAAGTCTTTCGTCGATGCATGTCTGCTCTGCTGTGTAGTATTAGATTGAAAGCGTGTGTGTGTGTGTGTATGGTATGTATAAATACGCACACGTATTGTACATATTCGCACTGCTGCTACCACCTTTACTAAACTTGGCTTTTCGAATTTGACGTAGGTATTGAATTTGACATATTTTCAAGTGACAGTCCTCACATCCGGTTTACCGGATATCAATATACGATGTGTTCGAACCCTAATCAATTGACGTAGTCGTCATATCTGTACAGACAGGATTTCATATTCCGTTAACGTAGTACATGTCATACAATATTATTTTGCCTTAAAATATCTTTTCGTTTCTTGAAAAAAAAAATGTATTTTTCGTTCGATTCGATATTATATATATATGTGTGTGTGTGTACTGATATTTTTCACTTTTCCTATCAGGAAAAATCTAATATAAAATACGTTTATATTAGATTTCTTCAATAAGAGGTATTTTATTTAAACGAATAAAATAAGTTTGGCAAATTATCATGGAACGTTTAGAAATTGTAAAAACTTCAAAAGACTTGTTGTGAAACAAGAGTTTAATGAGTCCATTATTTCACGAAATGGACCCATCAACTGGCCACCAAGATCACGTGATCTAATAACTCCAGTAGATTATTTTCTGTGGAGTTATGTGAAATAATTGGTTTATGCTGATAAACCAACCACAAATAACAGAAGTATTAAAAATAAACATTTAAGGCGCAATTCATGAAATTAGACTACAATTTTATGAAAGAGTGGCTAAAAATTAAACTAAATAAATACATTATGTCAAACAAAGTCGTAGTGGTCATATAGGTGAAATTGTGTTCCATCATTAATGCCATAGAATATATTTAAAAATACAAAAAAATAAATACCTAATTAATTGAATACTTTTTGTTTGATTTCCATTTAAACTTCTGAAGCAGTTATTGGAAAACATTATATATACCGGTGTGTATGTATATTTAATTAATTTAATCTTTTAAATTTATTTTGTCAATTCCTTGTATGAATTACTTTCTATTATTGTAAATGTGTAATTAAAAAACAATATAAAACTTGTGCAAAGAGAAATAATGTAACTTTTTGAAGCACATTACTAGAAATTTTTATAAAACTTTGTTTTATTAATTATGTGTTTTGACTCATAAAATATATTTTTTTTATTAACTTTTTGCGGTCCTAAAAAAGAAAAAAATATTCCACCATGTTCACAATAGATTTGCAATAATCCAAGAAAAACTAATATTTTGAAAGAATACCGTTTTCGAGATTACAAGTAAAAAAAGTGTATGCTTTACGATTTCAACCAATAATAGAAACGAAAAAAAAATGTCAAATCAGATTCGACATACGACCGGAAAGGGTTAACACTAGATATACTAAGAATTGATATTAACCTATCTCTATTAGTGCAAATCAATTACTGTAAGCGGTAATAAAAAAATGGAGTTTTTAACCCTTATCGGTCGTACGTCACCTCTGACGTGACATTACAACTTTGCTCTATCGGTCGTATGTCACGTGCGAAGTGACAAAACTGAACAAGTAATAACGTCCTTATTGCTGAATGTATAAACTGTATGTTTTTACAATTTAATTCTTACTCGATAGCAGACAACACGTTCTGTCATATTTCAGCAATTATTTTATTTATATTTTATTCCTCCAAAAATGAATAAAGAAAACTATAGCAATATGGAAAGTAACAGTGATAGCTGTAGTGAAATATGTGAACATTTTGAATACTCGGTAAGTGATTTTAATTCTTGTGATGAAGGAGACAATGATATAGAAGTGTTATATTTCAGTCAAGGACAACAAAAATTAATCCCTATTCAATATTCAAGTGAAGAGGTAAGCGAAGTGGAAAGAGAAATTGTTCCTGATTGTGATGAAGATTGGATTGAAATCGACAGTGATGATGAAAACAATTTAACTTCAAGTATTCCTTTTACAAATATAGGACGTCAAATGTTCGGAAATGTTCAAGAGCCTATAAATTATTTTAAAAAATTTTCTACGGACGAACTTACAACTGAAATTTTAACATAAACTAACTTATATGCCAATGGGGAAATTAAAAAAAAACTTAACCAGGTCAATTTGGCATAATTGGAAAGATATTTCATATGATGAAATAAGTGCTTTTTTCGGGGTTGTTTTGTGAAAGACGACCATATACTTCTACGAAACTTCTAACAGAAAACCATTTCTTCATGTAGGAAAATGTTTCAAAAAATACCACACATTGAAAAAATATAAATAACATTTAAGCTTGAAGATTACACGTTTAATAAAATGTAAATATAAATATTTTTATGCACAAAACTATCTTTTTATATCGAGTAATCTTAGTTACTCTTCTCTTACAATAAGCACTCAAATAGATCTCCGACCTAGTGGAAAATTAAGTACAAAATGCTAACGTCCGATAAGGGTTAATAATACGAAATTATATTTTTCACTTAAATATTGAAATTACATGATATGTAAAATGGTAGCAATAATAGCCCCCTTACGTTATTTTCCATTTTCTTTAGCGCAATGTTGAAACCGGTTATTTTGATCGGTTGGTATATCCAATGCTAATGAATAAATTAAAAATGTGGTTCCATGATGGAATCACTACCACAAGGATAGTGGGAAACAGTAAGCTGACAATCGTTTTCAAAGAGATGATTAATACCGTGAAACTCCTGTATTTCAAACGGTTGAGAATTTAATAAACATTGGCTAATCATCGTAGAAAAAGATTTTTTAAACAATTCAAACGGAAAAGTCGAAATATCTCAAAACAGAAAAACATACGACTTGGGTCACTTTCATAATCGCCAAATAATCACGATTCGATTGAAAAGTCCGTCGATGAAAATAAAATCGATACTCGATTAATTCCGTCTCTTCGAAAAAAATACTATAATTACACCATTCGGTGCAATAACATTTTGTTACAATTCTCTAAAATAACGAAAACGTAATTGAAATACAATATCACAAATGAATAATAAATCGATAGTCCGGTCTAAAAATAATAACTCACGAATATATCAATAAGCATACGTATAATAATAATAATATTACATATGGAATGTGTGTATGTATGTTCAGCTATAGTAGCTCTAGCTGCCCACAATACTTAAAAAAAGATTGTTGTGGTATGAGAAATCGTTTCTATTAGAAACCTGATTATATGTAATTATTGTTCGCAGTTAGTTCTCTGACTTTGAAAGAGATTATTAAAGTGAAAGTATTTATGAAAATACGAAACGAGACTCGAACTTTTTACGTAATAAATTTAAAGTAATTGTAGAATATAATTAAGTGCGACGAGTTAATCAACAATGAGAGATTTATTACCTGGAAAAATACGTACGTTTAGAGGAAATTTATGTATATATATATATATATATATATATATATATATATATATATATATATACCCACACATGTTTATATTTCACAGAGTGTACGTTTAAGATATGGAATCGATTTTTTATAAATACCTGTTAAACAAGTATAAGATGTACACAAATAACCGTTTATTAAAAACATTCGAAGATACTTAATAATACAAAAATTATTTCGAGAATTATTAAGAAAAGATATAAACGATTCTTGTGAATTATACAATGATTTCTAGGTATTTTTTTTTTATAAAATAATGGAATTCGTACAGTTTCTTTAGATTCAGAATTATTTTTATAGAATTGAAATGTACTGAATCGTTTGTGGATATATATATATATATATGTGTGTGTGTGTGTGTATCTGATGAAGACATCAAATACATATTTTTTAATGTTTGTTTTGAAACTGTGGCAAATTCACTTCAACACAAACTGAATTATTATATTGAACACTTTATAATATATTATGATGTTGGGAGTGATAAGTCATTTGTGTTAAATATACTTTTATTTAAATTATAATTTATCTAATATTAATATAAGAAGATATAACGCAAATTAATTGTCGCCCTCAACAACAGAAAGTTGTTACTAATCACTTATTGTTCATGTTATCGTTTATAAAAACAATGGGTTGATGTGCATTTCGACGGCAATGCCATCATCGTCAGAGTATTTTTGTTATAAAATGTCATTATAAATTTTCATAACAAAAACGCTTTGCCGATGATGGGTTTGTTGTTATAAGCAACAGAGTGACCAATAAATAATTATTGAACACTTTCTGGTGTTGGGCGTGATAATTCATTTGTGAAAACACATTTATATTCATGTATTGGAGAAATTATCAAAAAAATACAAGTTTTAGTGTAAAACACTTGGAGATATAAAAACTATATTAAAAATTAAATGAGGAAATATATAGTTTTTTTTAATAAAAATGTCAGAACTTTGACAGCTAGTGGCAGCCATGTTTGATTTTTTTTTTAAAAGCTTATTTTGACATTTCAACTCAGTATAGTAATTGGTAAATTATCGTGGAACGTTTATTAACTTCACCAACACTTAGAAATTATACAATAAAAACTTCAATACACTTACTGAAACAAAAATTTAATGGATCCATTATTTCACGAAATGGACCTAGCAATTGGCCACCAAGATCATGTGATCTAACTCGATTGGATTATTTTCGGTGGTGTTATGTGAAATCATTGATTTATGCCGATAAACCACAAACAACAGAAGCATTAAAAATAAACATTAAACGAATAATTTATGAAATTGGACCATAATCGTGATAGAGCGACTAAAAATTGGACTAAATAGGCCATTCCACACTATTCAGCATGCATACAGTATTCACGCCCATTACCGCTCGTCTCGTACCCTCTTATCAAAAAACTCCCCCACCTAAAAAAATTAGTTTTCGGGTAAGAGCGTGTGAGACGAGTAGTAATGGGCCGTGAATACTGTATACATGCTGACTAGTGTGGAAAGGCCCAACGAATGCACTATGCCAGGCGAAGTCGTGGTGGCCATATGAGTGAAATTGTGTTCCATCATTAATGCCATAGAATATGCTTAAAAATAAAGAACTAATTAATTGAATACTTTTTGTTGTATCTCCATTTTGTTAAATTAACATTTAACAAAATGGCAGAGTTTTGAAAAAAAGTTTAAAATTTCGCTCAAAAATCTGATGGTTTTTGGCATGGCAAAATTACATTTTTTATTCAATCGAAAAACTGGAGAGTCCTTGTGTGGAGAAACAAATACTAAATATGCTAAAACAAAAATCAAATCGATCGGATGATTTGTTATCAAGTTAGAACTGCAGCAAACTTTACAAATGTAGTTTTGAGAAAACGCGTTTAAAGATAAAAGTATTGATTTCATTGTTATAAATAGCTACTCTTTAGAAGGCTGTAGCTCAAAAACTATTTGAGATTCGCACTTGAAATTCTAGTATGTTATTTTTGAAGGTATAGACTATCGAAAAATGCAAAAAATCGATTTTTTTAAAGTGTCACACTAGTTGTGCCCCTTAATAAACGATAATAAAAATATTTTCAAACATTTTCTTCTTTACCGTAAAGTTAATTTATCATGTAAAATATAATTAGTAGAGGTGGCCGGAAACTTTTGTGACCCTCTCTCTCTATATATAAGATGTTTCACCAGAAGTGGATCTTAACCGTAAAACATCATTTCACTCCAAAAAATGCGTTTTATTTAAAAATTAAATTGTATGTTTCTAATAGGATACTCTCTCTCTCTCTCTCTCTCTCTATATATATATATATATATATATATATATATATTTATGTATGTAAATAATGATACTATATAAATGCATTATTAACTTTTGTTAACTATTATCATATTTAGAACAAACGATCGATTAACAAACAGCATTGTTTCGCTGATGTAAACACAAAATCGACGTTCATTTCAGATTAACAAACACACGGACATTTTTCTCAAGAAGAGCGTATTTTTCAACGAACATCTCTGTTCTATATTTATCAAGTCACAATTATATTTTTATACAAATCTATTTATATACATTTCTATAAATTCGAATATGTGTTAAAAATAAAACCCAATAAACAACAACAATACAATTTGTAAAATTTCGTTTAAATACAAATAAAAACTCTATAGAGCAATGTAACAAGGTCACGAGTTTGTAATAAATTCCATTTAAATGGCTCGAATAATACAGGAAATGAATTTAAATGTACTTATCAATAATATCAAATGATTAAAAAGACAGTTGAGATTAAACATGTTTGAGAATTTTACTAAACGTGTAAAAAAGAGAAGAGGAGAAAAAGAAATGGGAAAATTCTAGATTCTATTAAAAGAAGAACAGACAGACATATATAGATTGAGAATGAATGTGTGTGTGGTGTATGTATATACATACATAAACACATATATATACACAGACACCTACTGTGCTGAATAATGAACAAGTTGAGAAAAACTGGTCGGAACTATTCTCGGCCATTTTGCAATATCGAAGCGCGCACAATCCCCTAAAGGGGTTGTTGTGGAAGATGATGTTCTGCTGTTGTCGAATAGAAGTAGTAGGTACAGGAAGAAGGAGGTATGGCGAGGGTAAGCGACGGTTTTCACTAGCGAATAACAAAGGGGGGTTTTCGGAGTGGCGAACAACAGTCAGTCAGTGCGTTCTATTCACCGGCTGATGTTATTTGCGAAGGACGTTTAATTCTTATAATTGATACATAACTTGATTTTCTACTTCAATGTTTGTGTAATAGTCGGATGAAATGAATGAATCGCACGAAGGGAAAAAAATCAACGAAAACTCATTTAAATATCACCTTGACGTAACTGAATATGTTGATTTATATACGGTCATCCAAATGTGACGCCTAGAGTGGTATTTTATATATAAAAAAAAGTTGAAGAATACACATGTTTCTTGTTAATAAAACACAAATCTAGGCATCACATTTGGATGATGTTGTTCTAATGAAATTCTCGGACGATTTCAAACGAGTAATAAATATTGTACACGGTTTGTAATTTTTATATTAGTATTATAAAAAGTTGAATGGCCACTTGTCCATATAAAAAAGTGATTATATAATAGTAAATTAACGATTCAAATCGTAATTAAGGATGTAAAAAATGAAACACAAAACTTAAACAATTAAATTCACAAAAAATTACAATGTTGAACAATCGTTAATTGTTCACTTTTTATTGCTTATGTGTATTTTGATAACCATGATATCTCGTCTCTTCAAAGAATAGAAGTGGAGAAACAGAATTGAATATGATTGTTTGTTTTGGAACTGTGATAAAAATGAATTTTTACCCCCACACCCCAATATGTTATAAAGTGTTCAATAATCAATTATTCATTTTTTTGTCTATAACAATAATCGGCTAATGCGCATTTCGATGGCGATGTCATCATTGTCAGAGACTCTTTGTAATATTTTTTTTATGCTATAAAATTATATAGGATCATCCAAATGTGACGCCTAGATTTGTGTTTTATTTTTTTTAAAAAAAACTTGTATAGGGTGGTGTATAGGGAAGCATGTCTTTTGTTTTCTTTTTAATAAAACACAAATCTAGACGTTACATTTGGGTTAGTTAATATTAGGTAAAGCGAAAAGAAATATCGTTTTTTTATAATGCGAAAAAAATTATTTACAAAAAAAAAATACATAATATTTATTCCGATAGATAACTTCCATAGTTATTTATAATATCTAGCTACAATTTAGGCAATTTTTTAATGTCTCTTTTATAAAATTCTGGCTGCTTTGACTTGAAAAAGGCATCCAAGTGTTTTCGAACGTCATTTTACGTATTAATTTTTTTATCTCGAAGCGAATGCTCCATATACTTCGGAAAAAGTGATAATCAGACGGCCCAATATCGGAAGAGTAAGGCAGATGAGGCAGCAGTTCTAAATCCAATCCTTAATTTTTTCCTGGGTAATTCTCGTTGCATGCGGCCTCGCATTGTCGTACTCCACGATGCGCAGTTAATTATTCACCAGAATAGATGTTTTTTTTTAGTAATTCTGCCTTTAATCTTTCTAATTGCGCACAATAGACTAACCAGGTTTAAATAATTTATAATGAATCACACCCGAAATATCCCACCAGACGCATAAAATAACCTTTTTTAAGGTCAAAGATGGTTGAGGCGTTGAAACCGGTGTTTGACCTGGAGAAAAGCATTGTTTTTTATGTAGATTGCTATAAAAGATCCATTTTTCATCTCCAGTAACAATTCTTTTCAGAAACGGATCGTTTTCATATCTGGTCAGCGGCGAAGAACAAATGGTCACTCGCTAATCTAAAGCCGACGACGATAGATCGTGCGTAACCCAAACCCCCTGTCTGTGTTTTTGTAGAGCCTTTTTAAATTACCTTTTATAATCGACCAGGGACAGCCGATGTCCTGCGACAATTCCTCAATGGTTTTGCGTAGATCTGGTTCCATCAATGATTTCAACACGTCGTCATCGATTTTTTGTGGTTTTCCAGATTTTGGCTTATCCTTAAGATTTCTGTTACCATTTTCAAATTGTTTGAACCAGCGTTGGCATTTACGGATATTTAAGATTTCGCCGCAAGTTTCATTAATATTTTCTGTAGCTTCTTTGGGCTTTAATCCTTTATCAAACAAAAATAACAAAATATATCGCAACTGCATCTTTGCAATCTCCGGCCTTGACATTTTTACTATCCGTAAAAATAAAAAAAAAAATGAAATGGACACAGTAACAGTATGAACAGAGCTTCAAAATAATACCAATATTGACGTATTTACTCGTCGGAAGCCCCACGAAAACTGGTTTCAAAACGACATAAAAAAAAACATTTCTGTTCGCTTTACCTAATAGTTAAAAATATATTTATTAAATATTCTATTTAAAGAATGACCCAAATAAGACTGGAGGCTGGTAAAAAATAATAAATGATAATAAGTAAGGAAATGCATGTCTAGAGACCCGTCGATTTTATTTGGGTCACTTTGTATTTGAAAACTTGAACTTGAAATGTACATACCTAATACCGAGAATATTATTTCTGTTCGAAGAAATATATATGAATTTAATAATAAAAAAAATCTGAGTATGTTTCTCGAAAATTAGGAAAATATTTCTATAGAATGTGTAAATATAGATGTACTCGAATGAAATCGTTTTCTTCTTATCGCATCGCGTTTATGAATTTTTATAACAGGTTTTTCGTAGCAAAGTATTAGGTATGTTTATTTTATTGATAAGATTATAAACTAGCTAGGAAATATTATGATGTTATTTTCCGTTTAAAAGAACACTTATTAAACCTTATCCGCGAATAAAATAGGTAATTAAAATATAAAAAAACAACAACTGTGTGTGTTTGAGGAAAGTTTTTTTCTTCGCCATTATTTCAAGACAAAAAAGTTGATATGCGAACAATGTGTCCTATTTATAACAATTCCGAGTACATTAAATAAAAATAAAATACAAGTAGCAACACAACTATAAACGTATAATAAATCACGTTTAATCAAACTAGTTCACCATATAGTTAACTTTCCACATTAACTAGTTGAGTTTGAGTTTATCTCTCTGTATGTATGTATGTGTATTTATGGAAGTTTGAAAAACTTCAACTGCTCGGTGTGTAACGAATTATTTTCGTTTTAATTATTTGCTTCGAACTGATTCTTGTGTGATATCTTTGAACTATTTATGTAATAGTACAGAAGCACGCAAAAATCGTCGTTGCGGGCAAAAAGTTACGAATATTACACATGAATAAAGTTTGTACGTCTGTTGTTTGAAATTTGCATCAAGTTCACAGCAACTGAACATAACGAAAGTAATTGTTGTTCTTATCATTAATAATTCCTGTATTTATGGATGTGTGTATCTGTGTGTATTTATTTATATGTGTGTGTGTGTGTGTGTGTGTGCGTATGTTTATATGATATAGGTCTTAAAAAAAATTATACACATTTTGATTCATTAGAAGCACATGTGAATATAATTTTTTGGTGTTTTTTTTGTATATAATAGAGGTACCGGATGAAAATGTCGTTTTTTGACATCATCCTTTTCAATGGTCAGTTGTGTTTCGGCCATCGATCTGTTAACACGTATTTCTTTTGCTATTGATTGATGGACATCTAAAGCACAACTTTCAAAAGAAATTACATTTTTTTGCGCCCTATTTCAAATGGAAGGATTTGTACCGGATAATCAATTTTTACGAAATTGCATGTTATATGAATTTCATCAAAAAAGTAATGCAACGACTGCGACAAAACATTTTTTTGGACATTTACGAGGACATATCGACTATTCGACAGTGTCAGAGGTGGTTCAAACAATTTCGAAGTGGAAATTTCGACTTAAAAAATAAACCTCGAAGTGAGAGAGTAGTGAAAGTGGACAATGAGGTGTTATGCATTGAAGTTAAAGCGAATCCGACCAAATCTATTTAACAAATAGCAGATACACTCGGATACTCTGGGTCTAGTGTGCAAGAACATTTTAAAATAATTGGCAAGATTCATAAACAGGGTGTGAGGATACCGCATCATTTAAGTGATGAAAGTAAATCTGTACGGGTTCGAATGTGTCAAGAATTAATAAAATTAGAGGACAATTCAATATCTATTCGACATCTTGTGACAGGGGATGAGAAGTGGGTTATGTACTCGAACCAATGTCGCAAAAAACAGTGGCTTTCTAAAGGACAGGTACCACTGGCAATGTCGAAACCGAACTTAACAATCGAAAAGGACTTTTTGTCTGTATGGTGGGATTGTAAAGGAATTATTCATTATGAAACTCTTAAATATGGCCAGACAATAACGGCACAGTTCTATTGTGATCAAAAATTTCAAAAAAAAAAATCAGATATCTATCTTTAAAAGTGGAGGTGAAAAAGGATTAAGAAGAAGAACATACAGAATTACCCCCCACCCGGGTTGGTATTTACTTCACGACCCAAGGACTGGAAGAAGCATTAGCATATGTGTATTGCTTTCAATGGGGAGTATTCTGAAAGCGACAGAAAAAATATCGATGAATAAATAACCTCTTATGTATTTTATTTCAAAAGTTGTGTGTGTGTATGTATGTATATAAATAGAACAGTAGGAATGAATATCAAGTCTATCAAACATTTTTTTTTATCTTATGAAACATTGATATTGAAATATATATATGTAGGTATGTATATTCATATAACGTGAATGTTTGCAAGTTTGACTTGTGTGTTACTACCAGTTGTTAATTAGTTTTATTATCTCAGTTATTATATACGTTGTAATATTTAAAATAATATTGACCTTATTATTTCAACGTTAGTTGATGTGTTAATATAATTACTTATTTGTTGGTAATAGGTATTGTTTTTTAATTAGTTTATATATATATATATATATATATATATATATATATATATATATATATATATATATATGAGCCGTTTATTTTTAAAGGGCCTAGGCCATTTTCCAAAAAATCAAACTAACTGTATTAATATTCACAATTCTAATTTTTTTAGGTGGTGGAGTTTGGTGATAAGAGGATGTGCGACGAGCGGTAATGGGCGTGAATACTGCATGCATGCTGACTACTGTGGAAAGGCCCCTTCAGTTACATATTACAAGCGTGCTTGTACATTTTAAATCTGTGTTTTTACAATTTCCACGACAATAATGTTTACATGTATCTCTGGGATGGAACCGTTGCATCCAGAGGTCCATTTTCTTTAGACTTTTTCTTCGGAGTTGCGTTAAGTTTCTGGCTTATGCCAATAAACCAGCAACAATTGACGACCTGAAGAACAACGTCATTCAAGCCATTGTTGGAATTCAACCCGATTTATGTGGAAGAGTCATTCAAAATTGTTTTTCTCGGATCGACTCCTGTAAACGAAACTGTGGAGGCCATTTTGACGATGTTATTTTTGAAATATAATGGCATTGAATGTACTTTAATCCGCAATGAAGATTTCCACCATATCTTACATACAACTTTTTTTATTCAATTTTAAAGATCGAACACCCTTATTGAAAAACTCATCAAATACATACACACATAAATATTTTGCATTATTATTTTGTAAAAACACTATTTTTATTAGGCATAGTATAAGTAAATTATAAATATATGTCTGTAATAAAATTTGAATTGAGATTATCATATTAATTTACTTTATATATGTATATATTAATAATTATTTTAGCTTACAATTGTAGAAACATGTGTATTTAATAATGGATATTTACATATGTGCGTGACTAGATTAGATTTATCCATTCTCCTGTATGGTATAGGGTCATCCAAATGTGACGCCTAGCTGTGTGTTTTATTAAAAGGAGACAAAAGAAATTATACACATGTTTCTTTTACATAAAACACAAATCTTCGCGTCACATCTGGATCGACTTTATGCTCCTTCAATCTACCTGTTGCCCTTTTACTCCGTTGAAAGTGACTAAAATATTTCTTTTTTAAATTCCTAGATTAACAACATTCAATAAGTTCATATTACATTGAATGCTAAACAAGTTTCTAGATTCGTTTCTTAAATTTTTATAGTTTTAATGACCACCTGCCTGTTAAAATGAATCGGATGTCGGACAGTTAAAACTAGATGACAAGGACTTCCTGTATAAAACAGCATACATATTAACCAATTCTAATTTTATTTCGAATTTGTTTGCATTGAATTTATACTTGACACTAGAGTTAATTTAAATATATTATATATTCTAGTATTCAATTGCAATAATGTAACATTCAGTGAGTAATTATCGTATTGTAGTTCGTTTCTTATTTTTAACTATTTCTTTTTGTTTCGCAATAATTTCAAACCGCCAATTTATTAGTTATAAGAATTATTAATTTTCGATATAAACTCTAATTATAATTTATAAATAGAATAAATAAATGTATAGGCTGGTTCAGATGAGACTGACGAATTTAAATATATATTTACTATATTTTTTACAGAATAAATTAAAAATATCATTTGATTTACACAAATGAATTTTAACCTCAACACCACAATAATTTAGAGTCTCCAATAATCACTTATAGTTCACTTATTATTTATAATTATATAATAGGTGAACAATATGTGATTATTGAACACTTTAAATTATTGTGGTGTTGGGAATTAAAATTCATTTATGTAAAGTGAATCAGCCACAGTTCCAAAACAACAAACAAATATCATTGGATTATTTCATTTTTTTAAAAAATCGATACGTCACTGATTACAAATTGAATCTATATTGGAACAGTGACATACATTCTTTAGAAATGCATGTGCAGTATGAAATGATATTGTGAAAATAAAATTTTATATGTGCATAAAAAGAAAGAAGTAGGTTTAGATTATTTCCTATCATATTTGTGATTAGAAAATAAATAAGTGTACACACCAAAGCATTAATTGTGATAATAAAAAACAACAACTATGAACTGGAAATAATAAACGAAAATGATTGTAATTTTTTTTATTAACATTAAATAAAAAAAACATCTTACTTCTGTTTAATGTAGTTACATATTTTTTAATGGAAGTCAATCAAGAATTCAAACACAAACATATATACATATTGTAAATTCATTTGAAGATATATTATACAACAATAATATATATATATATATATATATATATATATATATATATATATAGAGAGAGAGAGAGAGAGAAGTCCAAATAAGTCTAAAGAGTTTAGACATAATTAACTTATTATTATTAATTTACAACTCTTTACTATTCTTTAATTTCATTTGGACTTCTCTCTCTCTCTATATATATATATATATAGAAAGAGAGAGAAGTCCATTTAAGTTTAAAGAGTTTAGACATAATTAACTTACTTATTATAATTTACAACTCTTTACTATTTTTTAATTTTATTCGGACCTCTTTCTCTCCAATACATATATATATATATATATATATATATATATATATATATATATATATATATATATATATATATATATACACCCGTTCCTCAATTTACGCGGAGTAGCCGTTCCACGTGAATTTGTTTTACGCGAATGACAATCGCGTAAATCGAGTCTGTCCAAAGACATAGGATTTTCTGTTTCTTCGTGTTATTGAACGTTTGTTAAACATTTCTGGGTTAAAATTACAATGCATTACATTTCTGGATTAAAATTATTTTCTGGCTGCGTAAATTAAGATCGCAAACGACGATTAGTAAGGCAATGTGACGTCTCCCTGACCATGTTTCGTACTGCATTGCCGTGTTTTTATACGTTCGAGTGAGAATTTGCGTCACTCTGATATATAATAAATTCCATGAAAAATCATATAAAATGAAATCTATCTGACCGCGTAAAAAAAGTTCCGCGTAAATAGAGGTATAATTTGCCGCGTAAAAAAAATCCCATGTAAATTGAGGGACAGGTGTGTATATATATATATATATATATATATATATATATATATATATATATATATATATATATGTACTATATACCCACACACACACGTGTATGTGTGTACTTTTTGATGTAGCTCTATTAATAAATATAAATATCTAAAAATAGTAAGTTTGCAATGATATGCAATAAAACTATTTAAAGTATATCAAATATACTATATCACCTTGACTAATTACTTCTACGCAAAGCGTCTTTCTATATATAAATTTTAAAACGTATACCATCTATCTATCTATCTGTATATATAAGATATGTAAAACGAATATTAAATTATCTTTCGTTTTACTCTATGCTCTTTACAAGTATGAAAATCTTTACAACATTTAGTCTTTACTATATAACTGAATTAACAAAATATTTTAATATTTGTTCATTATTTTTTCAATTTATGTTTTAAGGTTTAAATTTTTTTTTTGAATAGTTTTATTATTATCAATAAAATAAAATGACCTATTTTACACACATATGTATTAGATCTACCGAAAAGTCCTGTCGGTTTTTGGATTTAAAAAAATTATACATTTTTAATATGTTTATTAGTATTTATTGAACAATATAATTTTTCCTTCTTTACTAATGCCCTCTTGCCAGCGTGATTGTAATTTATAAATGCCATTTCTGTATAATGACTCATCTTTTGAATTTAAGATAACATGTTTGGACAGAACTTTCCGCTACACCTAATATAATCGCATTATAAAGTTTTTCCAATAAGAATACCAGAACTTTGATAGCTGGTGGCAGCCATGTTTGAATTTTTTTTAGCTCATTTTGACATTTCAATTGAGTATAGTTTGGCAAATTATCATAAAACGTTTAACGCATCAACAACGCTTAGAAATTGTAAAAGCTCCAATAGACTTACTGAAACAAGAGTTTAATAAGTCTATTATTTCACAAAATGGACACATCAATTGAATCTTGGGATCTAACTTTATTGGATTATTTTCTGTGGGGTTATATGAAATCATTGATTTAATCTGATAAACTGCAAACAACAGTAGCATTGAAAATAAAAACATTCCATGTGTAATTCATGAAATTGGATCACAATTGAGTGAAAAAGTGACTAAAAATTGGATTAAACTAAGTCGTGGTAGTCATATGAATGAAATTGTGTTCCATCATAAATGCCATAGAATACGCCTAAAAAAATAAATGTCTAAAAAAAATAAATATGCTTAAAAATTGAAGAAATAAATAACTAAATAATTAAATACTTTTTGTTTTATTTCCCTTTAAACTTCTGAAGCGTTTATTGGAAAAAAATAAATAACTAGATAAGGTGATTCAAATAAAACTGAACGATTTAGAATACAATACATTACTACTTACTATCATTTACTATTCTTTCCAATCCTTCAGTTTAATTTGGGCCCCTGTATATATCTTAAAAATATTTAATAAATGTATTTTAAACTATTAATTAATATACTAAAAAAAAGTATTCTTTTTTGTATACTGAATATAACATATGAATATTCAATTAATGTAGATTGGCAGATTATTTTAATTAATAAAGTATACTTGAATTCAAATCCATTATATATGTATAGATATATACACACACATATATGTGTGTGTGTAAAACTTAAATTTATTTAAATCGTATTTGCAGATTGGAAAAAAGTTGATCAGCTCGTCATATAACTGTAAATAAATACTTTCGCACGAAACCGCATTAAAATCTGTTTGAATTACCGACGCTGAACGAAAATACGTGTTCGCAAATCGACCATTTACATTTTATTATTTTACATTTTAAAACATAATTACCAATAATATACGAAATGTAACCGAATGGAGATATTTTAGAATTTCCGTACTTGGTTTTAAAGTGTACAATGTCGTGTATCTCTTTAAATAGATTAAACACGTTTCCAGTAGTTTTAATGTAATGAAACTCTTCTTTCGTAACAGAAATTCACAATGAACATTTTCTCACTTCATTGTGCATGCAGACAAAACGAATAGTTTGTAATTAAATTCTTTATTTTTTCTAAAAAAAAAAACCAAACAAACTATCGTTATAGAAGTGAAGAGAAACGTAATTGTGTTATTATTTAATGATGTAAGTGTTTTTGACATTCTTTTAAAACGCTTTCAAGCTGTTTCGTTTTTCAAAGTAGATAATTTAATAAAAAATTGTATCCATTAAGAAGTAATTTTAATAAATATATATATATATATATATATATATATATATAGAGAGAGAGAGAGAGAGAGAGAGAGAGAAGCACAAATGAAACTTAAAGATAGTAAATTATAATAAGCAAAGTGCATGTCTGAATTAGATCGTCTCTTACATACATGATCATCCAAATGTGACGCCTAGATTTGTGGTTTATTAAAAAGAAACATGTGTATAGTTTCTTTTTAATAAAACACAAATCTAGGCGTCACATTTGGATGATCATATATAAACAAAAAAAAAAAAAAATGGAGAGATGCTTAGTTACTGGAAATTTGTCGATGACATTATTTTCTCAACAAGTCCATATGAACTCGAAAAAAAAAATTAAAATTTCGACCAAAACGAAAATACAACAATATTTTTTGGACGAGCCAACACATTATTATACAAAGTTTGTTCCATTTGGAGGGCACATTCATCATCGCTCACTCAAAAAAAAACATACGTTTTATTTCAAAATTAATTTGTGCACTCCTGATACAATATATTTGTATTCTCTCTTTTTATTTCCCTCTCTCTCTCAATGGGATTCTAATGTTTTAGCTTAATCCTTAAGGGATGATGGAACTATGAAAAATATTTTATGTAGGATCATACAAATGTGACGCCTAGATTTGTGTTTTTTTTTTAAAAAAAAAACGTATATAGGGTTTGCTTAAAAAAACATCATCGCTAGCTCTAATGTTTTAGCTTAATCCTTAAGGGATGATGGAACTAAAAATCTAGGAAAAAATGTGAAGATTTGTGGTTTTTTTTAAAAAAAAACGTATATAGGGTTTGCTTAAAAAAACATCATCGCTCGCTCAAAAAAAGATACGTTTTATTTAAAAATAAATTTGCGCACTCCCGATACAACACCCTATATTTGTATTCTCTCTTTTTATTTCTCTCTCTCAATGGGATTCTAATGTTTTAGCTTAATCCTCAACGCGATTATTTTTTACCTACTTAATCGATTATTAATAAAAAAATATCAACTTGTAGTGATTTTTTAAAAAATCAATTTTTAGCCACAAAAATAACCACGACCTAAATTTCGTGAAAAATCAATTTTTTTATTTAAAATCAAAGTTCTGTTATAACATATGACAAATCGATGTTTAGAATCTCATTTTTGAACGTGGGACTGATTTTATTTAGAAAAATCGAAAGTGACACTCATTCCTTAAATTTAAGATGCAACTATGAAAAATATTTTATACAGGATCATACAAATGTGACGTCTAGATTTGTGTTTTTTTTTTTTTAAAAAAAACATGTGTATAGGATGGTATATAGGGAATATAGTTTCTTTTAATAAAACACAAATCTAGGCGTCACATTCGGATGAGCCTATATTTAATAGAACTGTTTTAACTAAATGTACACGATCAATCAATGGAGTATATAATACTTATGTATACGTAACTTAACCCTCATAGTACAATAATTCATTAGCTATAAATACGTTTATCTTGTTTTCGTAGCATGAATATGTAAAATCACCACGTAATGAAACAGAATTGATTGAATCATAGTAATTACGGTAAAACCTCTTTTCAGTGAAATAATATCGATTGAATTCAATACAAGCTAAATATATATACATATAGATATACAAAAGATTAAAATTAAAAAATGAAAAAAATACTCAGATTATTCAGTAAAAGGATGCTGTATTCCTGTTATTTTTGCAATTTTTAGCGAGGCTCGTATTTAATTTGATAAAATGAGATTATCCGGAAGAGTATTTCCTCTTAATAAATTGAACTCGTATCCGTTTCTCAGTTATTTAACTTCTAGTTATTATATATATATATATATATATATATAGGGTGTTTCATCACAAGCACACAATTTAATTTTTAAATAAAACACATACTTTTTTGAGTAAGCAATTATTTTTAATTTTTTTTTGCGCAACGATGGATTTGCGATTCTGATGGAACACCTATATAGTATTTTTTCACCAAAAAGTTGTCTAAAAAATACAGTATTTTATTATTAACATATAAAAATAAACATGCAAATTAGAAATGTTCATAAAATACGCATATTTATTTCTCGGTATGTGATTTTTTTAACATAACGTTTTTTTCTGATTACCGTAAATATGACTTAAAAATTATATTCATTTATCTTCAATGGCGTCTTGTATTGGGTCATCCAAATGCGACGCCTAGATTTGTGTTTTATTAAAAAGAAACTATACGTATGTGTCTGTTTCATAAAACATAAATGTATGCGTAACATTTGGACGACCCCCCCCCCCCAAATATATATATATATATATATATATATATATATATATATTATATGTGTGTGGAATAATTATAACGTTTTTCTTTTTATTAATATTTCAAATATTTGATGTTCGCGTGACTACTCTTCATGAATTATTTTTATTTTCGATTAATATGCGAAATTCGCGAGTGTTAAAATAAAATTACTATATTTTTGTAAAAAATTGATATTAACTGTACTTCAACAGAATAATAAAAACGTATATGATGTACTACTTGTCGAAAGTGTTTTACAGTTACGCGTTTATAATTTTAATAACGACATGGTTTAATGATGTTACGGTTGAAAATTCAGATAAAAAATAATCTTTTTATTTTTATTTTTTTTTAAAAAAAAGGACAGCGATCCGCCTCCGGCGTGATGCGACAATTTCGTTTTCGAACTTTTCCGAGAATCATCAAAGTACAAATTTTGTGAAATGTTAAAATTAACAAAAAAATAAAAATAAAAAAAAATTATCAGGCAAGCTTTTCAGGAAGATTTTTGTAGAAAATGAATTTTAATTATATTGCTATTATATATATATAAATTATAAATATCGTCTACACAGAAACATTAACATAGTTTTATAAATGTTTCATTCTTTATAATTTATTTACATTGTTAAATAGAAGCAACTTCGAGAGTCGACGAACGAATAAACGAGTAAAGTATATAAAAAAAGCGTTCTGTGTTCTAAAATTCAATTTTAACACTGTTTCGTTTTAGTTTTGAGCTAACCTTTGATCTTACATGAAAAAAAAATAGTTTGGAATATGTTGATTTTTTTGGAAATTTTCCATACTATAAGGTCGTGGTTTTTTTGAGGTAAAAAATTGAAAATTTTAAAAATTGCTACAAGTCGACATTTTTTTATTAGAAATCAATTAAGTAAGTAAAAATAATCGTATTCTAGTAAAAATGACATTCATTATTAAGAAATACGAATTTAGTAGTCGAAAATCGATTGTTGATAATTTTCGGGCTTTCTTCGAAATTAAAAAAAAAACGAAAAAAACATTTTGTCTACATTACATTATCGAATTTCGATTAAAGATTAATCGTATAGACCGTAGGATATATTTTTAATAAACAATAAGAGAAAGTTGATTCTATACTAGGCGCTCTAAAATGAATTTTGTTAATTTTCATTTGATTGAAGCATAAATAACATGGAATGGATTTTTTTCTAAATAAAATTCGTCCTACGTTCAGAAATTCAATTTTAATCACCGATTCGTTGTAGTTTTGAACTAACCTTTGATCTCACATGAAAAAAATTGATATTGGAAAATGTTGATTTTTCATGAAATTTTCCATACTATAGGTCGTGGTTTTTTTGAGGCAAAAAATTGAAAATTTTAAAAATCGCTACAAATTGATATCTTTTATTATAAATCGATAACATTAGTCCAAAATAATCGTTTTCTGGTAAAAATAACATTCATTATTAAGAAATATAATTTTAGTGGTCGAAAATCAATTTTTGTTAATTTTCAATTTCCCTATTCGAACTTTAAAAAATAAAAAAAATATTTATCTACACTACATCATCAAGTTTCGATTGAAAATTAATCATATAGACCCTAGGAATTATTTTTGATGAACAATAATAGAAATTTTATTTTATACTAGTGTTCTAAAATGAAAATTATTAATTTTCATTCGATGGAAACATAAATAGCATGGAATGAGTGTCATTTTCGATTTTTCTAAATAAAATCAGTCCTACGTTTAAAAATGAGATTCTAATCATCGATTTGTCATATGTAATAACAGAACTTTGATTTTAAATAATAAAAAAAAATGGATTTTTCATGAAATTTAGGCCGTGGTTTTTTTGTGACCAAAAATTGGTTTTTTTTAAAAATTACTGAAAGTTAATATTTTTTATTAATAATCGATTAAGTAAGTAAAAAATAATCGCCTTATGGTAAAAATTCCATTCATTATTAAAAAATAAGACTTCTATAGCCGAATAACGATTTTTGACGATTTGTAAAGATTTTTGAAAATGTGCTCATAAATAGCCAATTTAATAACAGTTTTATTTACAATGAAAATGTCCATTTTTTAGTTTTATTTTAAAACTCTCTCTAAAAAAATGCAAAAAAATCCTGTTTACTTATTGAACTGATAAAAATATATAAACAATCTTTAAAAAAAAATTATTATATTAATAATTATTTATTTAAAACAATGTATATAAAAGTTTGTGATTGAAATGCGAGATACATTCGAAGATGTTTCCACACAAAAAGGTAACTCGAGCATTATTACACGTATAAATGTATTACTTTTGTGTATTTTTTTATACGTCTGATTTTTGACGAGCTGGATACAGAAGACAAGACTTAAATATGAACCATCCATAAACAAAAACGTTGACAAACAGGCATATCCTAGCGCCGTAATAACCATTATAACGAGATGACGGACCACGACAGCAAAAATAACATTCTGTTCAGTGAAGCAAAAAATTGCGGAGATACAAATATAACAGAGCGACGAGGACGAGCAAGCGAAAAAAAAAACCGTAATGCATTCGCAAACGAAGACAACTTTCGCTATCCGAATTAAAAAAAAAAAAAATCCGAAACGAAGTCAGCGAAAATACTGTCGACGCTCATAAATATTCATAATAAAATGTTGATTGCAATACCACGCAACTACATGTTACACCTGGCGCAGATTGTGTCAATTTATGTGTTTAATTACTCAGTAGCAGTAGAATAATGTTATAATATCGGCCTGTACTGAAAATACAGTTGAACATGTAGTACACACAACACAAATCTGTACTTGAAAATAGATTTTTTCCGGTTCGAATACATAGAGATCTTTTGCTCGTTTATTCTTTTTATAGAATCGAAATATCGTCACTGGGAATGAATGATGTTTATTAAAAAAATATATACAAATTTATATGAATTATTAATGCTGTTAAATTAACATACGTGTAAAAATATTTTTAAATTTAAGAAATGAAATGAGTGATCGTAATTCACATAGTACAATATTTACAAATAGAATTGTTCGATTTACATGTCGAACGTTGTTGAATCGAATATAAACATTTAAAAAGCAGAGTAGGACATAAATTATCCGATTGACGACTGACAACTTGAATTTTAGTCGTTTTAAATTAATATAGAGTTTTCCAATAAGCGCTTCGGAAATTTAAATGGAAATAAAATAAAAAGTAGTTAATTAATTAGTTATTTATTTTTCTTATTTTTAAACATATTCATGGCTTTAATGATGGAACACAATTTCACTCATATGACCACCACCACCACGACTTCATTTAGTCTCATTTTTAGTCACTTTTTCACATAATCGTGGTCCAATTTCATAAATCACACGTTTAATGTTTATTTTTAATACTTCTATTGTTTGTGGTTTATCAGCATAAACCAATGATTTCACATAACCCCACAGAAAATAATCCAATGGAGTTATTGGATCACATGATCTTGGTGGCAAACTGATAAGTCCATTTCGTAAAATAATGGTTTCATTAAACTTTTGTTTTAATAAGTTTATTAAAGTTTTTTTTTACCATTCTAAGCGTTGTTGCAATGCTAAACGTTGTACGATAATATGCCAAACTATACTAAGCTGAAATGTCAAAAATTAGCTTAAAAAAATCAAATATGACTACCACCAGCTGTTAAAAAAGTTCTGACACTTTTATTAGAAAACCCTATATAATTATATACATCGGTCCTGTGCAAATTGCGGCACTTCTGATATTTTTATACGGTCGCGGCACAAAATTAAATATTTTTTAAAAAATAAAATTTTCACGCAATGTTTTTTTTTTTTTTTAAAAAAAATAGGTGTTTTATTTATTTTTACACGTACAAATGTACAAGTGTTTAATAATAATGTTTTTATTTTATTTTTCGATAATAAAATTATAAATTTCAAGATTAACACGTTTGCATTTAATTATTCAAAATATCTCTGGACTCGCCACTTCCAATGAACATCATATCCTTTGACCTTGACAGAAAGTAGTGCAGCCCGTAAGATTTCACAGAAATTGTAAATGTCAATCACTGTAGTGTGTTATTAAAAAAACAGTATATTCTATTTCATAAACTTTACATAGACGGAATGATATCAATAAAACTTGTAATTCGTTAATAATATCCAACCATAACAGAGATTTATTTCCAATACGAGCATCAATAAAACATTCATTTTTGTTATTCTCTCATTCACAAACAAAAACATTATTTGTAAAAATTTTATTGAAAACATTTTCACTCGTAACGTTTTTTTTTTCTCTGTACAAAATCATCCATCGCTACTGCTTCCACTTCTACGAACGGCCGTTTTTAAAAAATCGATCGTTTCGCATACAAATTAAATATTCCGTATAAAAATTCAAACATAAAATATGTATATAACTTAATTACACAAAACGTATAAAACGAAAACGTTTCAAATCAAATGAAGTTATTTTTAGAGCCGTTCGTTGCTTTCACATTAAGATTTTGATTGACAACGACCTTAACACAATGTATGTAAGGCGATTAGTCTGGAACAAGCTCTTCCGATAATAATGTGTAAAATTACTTACTTTTATAAGAATATATATATATATATATATATATATATATTTATATATATATATATATATATATTTATATATATAAAGGGAGAGAGAAAAGGGAGAGGTTATTCAAGCGTGATAGAACTTTAAATTAAATCTTTATCGAAAATTCTATCTAATCTAAAAAAACACTTATATCTTTATGTATACATACACACATGTGTGTGTGTATATATATATATATATATATATAAACGTGTTTTTTTAGGTTTAATAGAAATTTTGATAAGGATTTTACTAATAGTTCCATAATCCTTAAAAAACACCCTATCTACACACATACATACGTAAGTAAGTAGTTGATCGAGAAATAAAATAAAATATTTAAATATACTTTCTAAAATAATATTTTAATAAATTAAAATATGTATATTTATAACTTTTTTAAAACATTTATGACTTTTTTTGTCCGAAAGTTTTCTTTAAATTATATAAACATTCATATATATATACTCGTATATAAAATGAAGGTAGTGTAAAATCCAACGTTTTTAAACTTCATTAATTATGTGTAAGAATCTTAAAACTGTTTTTTAACTATATTTCACACTTGACTGAAATTACGAAATTTTCTTAATACAAATTAAAAGTTTAGTATCAAGTCCAGTTCAGTTAGATCTATTAAAACTTTCATTGCTGTCGTGTTTAATTGTGATTATTGGTTTTAAACATATTTGCAATTGTAATTTAGTAATTATTATATTTGAAGTTAAGTTCGTAACAAATTTAGTTATAAATAGAAATAATACCAACTATTTGTTAATATTAGAACGGAATTACAAATCACGACTGAATTAATACAAAAGTTAAATTGATCAATGGAAATTCGAACTGTGTATATGTATTATAAATTCATATATCGATTGATATTTTTACTCCATACTCTTTAAAATTATTATATATATATACATAGGTGTTTTTTAAGCGTGATAGAATTTTAAATTGAATCCCCATTGAAAGTTCTATTTAACTTAAAAAAAATCTTTATATATACATGTGTGTGTATGTGTTGGGTCATTGTAAAAGTTCGTGTCCGATTTTAAAATGACACGCAAGAGGTTATTTTTTTAAACTAAACGATTTTATTAATCATAAATCAAGTAATCTCCATCGCATTTTATAATTCTTTCCCAACGTTTTTCTAATTTGTAGATTTCATTTTTATAGAAGCTGCTTAGTTTCGAAACGAACAACGAAGTAAGGTGAATTCTGACTGTCTCCACATTTTCTTACCGTTTAAACTGTTCTGCAGTGATCGAAACAAGTGATCTGGAGAATAAACGCTTCAATTTTTGTAGAGTCAGTTTTATGATATGTTGCTTTGCGCTGTCGTGGCGAAAGATGATGTCTTTTCGATTAGCTAAAATCGGACGTTTTTCTTCGATTGATGCGTCCAGTTCAGTCAATTGTGAACAAGAGTTTTCAAGCATTGATAGTGTGACCAAATGGGAGCAGTTCAATATAAATAATGCCCTTGTAATCCCACCAAACAGATATTATCACCTTTATCGGATGCAAGTCAGCATTGGCCACTGGTTCTCATTTACTTCTTGAGCGTTGTTGTAGAGAATTCCTTTTTTCGTCGCCAGATACCATACGATCCAAAAAAAAGGCCTCTTTTAAGGCGTCCAAGCAAAAAAACGACCGCAACGACGCGATTCAACTTACTCCTTTCCGTCAACGCTTATGGTACCCATGTATAGAGCTTCAAAGTGAACCCAAGCTTCTTTAAAGGACGAAATGAGGTCGACTTGTCAACCTTTTAGGTCGAAATGCGTGAATTATTCTCGGCTGAAGTATGCACAATGTCATCATCGACCTTGGTAGGGCGATCAGAGCGTGGTTGGTCGTCGAGGTTAAAATCAGTTAGTCGAAACTTAACAATCCATTTTTTCACATATATTTTTTCATATTCCGAATATGTTTCATAGCAACACCAACAGTCACTCTTTTCCGATACTCGTATAACATGACATGTACGTTGTTATCAATGTCCATTTTGAAAAATTTCTCACGCACACAAAAGAATCAAAATAAATGTATTTGTCGTTCAAAAAACAGCTATGATTGCCACTTTAAAAAAAAAAAAAAATGAAACAATATATATATATGATAATCAACAGCATTGCCCTGCGGTTTTCCTAACATTATCTATCGGAATCGGGTACGAACTTTTACAATGACCCTATATATATATAAACACTTTTAAAAAAATACCTATATATATATATATATATATATATATATATATATATATATATATATATATATATATATATATAAGTGAATCAAAGTGAAACTCATACAGAGTTAAGTTTCCAATAATTTTATACATATATTTTAATATAATAACAATCTTCTTTATTAAGGTTATTTTTATTATATTTCAAAATTTCAATCGTAATACTTCCATTCTAGAAAAAATAGCCATTTCTGAAAAATTAACAAAAAATACATCAAAATGAAACTCATACAAATAATTACTCTCACTTGAAAACTGCTGTGTTACGAAAGTATACTCTTCAAATATGTGTTTGGTCACTTTGGTTATAAAAAAAACGTATTGTTAAGTCGTTTGTAATCATTTTGTAAAAAAATATAAGTTGGATTTTCACTTTGAGTAGACAAAGGGGACAATCATCGACGGACGAGCGAAAGCTAATAATTTTTCATTACAAAAATGGAAAAACTCTACGGGAAATTGGGAAAATAGTTAATAAAAGCCACGCTACAATGCAATCTGCAATAAAAAGATTTAAAAACGGCCAAAATGTTGACAATAAAGTCAGAAAGAGACTTCACAAGATTTTTAATGACCATGTCGAGCGTTGGATTCTACGAAAAATGAGAGAAAATTCGAAAATTAGCGCGCCCAAATTGACTTTAAAAGTTAAAAAGTATCTAAATAAAAAAGCAAGCCCCCAAACAATTCGCAATATACTAAATGAAAATAGGTTTCATGCTCGTATTATCAGGAAGAAACTTTTCATAAATCTAGCTAATCGCAATACGAGGTTAAGCTTCGTTTGAAAACATATTAATAAAAGTTTTGATTAATGAAAAGATGTTTTGTTTACGGATGAAAGCAAATATAATTTATTTGGATCCAATGGGAGAAATAATGTATGGCAGAAACCAAATACAGACATGTCTTTAAAACACTCACGTCCTACAGTCAAACATGGGAGCGATTATGTTATGGTATGGAGATGTATGTCTACGAGAGGGGTTAGAAATTTAATTTTTTAGATGGCATTATGAACCAAAATGTTTATAGTGATCTATTAAGAAAAATGTTGAAAGCCAGTGGTCCAAAACTTGCGATTTTACAAACATTTAATTTTTATCAGGACAACGACCCCAAGCACAAAGCTTATAAAACACGTAGTTGGTTGTTATATAACTGCCCCAAAGTAGTGGAAACACCACCATAATCACCTGATATAAATGTGATTGAAAATCTATGGAATCACTTTGAAGTTGCCATTAGAACACACACTATTAGTAATAAAAATGATTTAAAAAAGCGTTATTAGAAGAATGGGAAAAAATTGATCTAGCTTATTGTGAAAAATTAGTTAAATCCATCCCGAATCGTTTAAAGGCTATAAAAATTAATAAAGACTACTCTACTAAGTACTAAAATAATTCAATCCATTGTAAATTTTAATTTAATAAATAATTTGTTAGTTGTATGAGTTTCATTTTGATGTGTTTTTGAATGATTTTTCAGAATTCGTACTTTTTTTTCTGGTCTTTAAGTATTATTTTATGATTTATTTATTTTTATATGATAAAAATATCCTTAATAAACAATTTAAGTCTAATATAAAAGGGATTTTTTTTATTTAAAAATTTATATACAAAAATGTATTGAACATAATACTGTATGAGTTTCACTTTGACTCACTGTATATGTATATATATATATATATATATATATATATATATATATATATATATATATATATATATATATATATGTATGTATGTATAATTGAATGAATGAATGAATACAAAAAGTAGTCACGACTTACTGTACAAAATGAGTTCATATGGTAGACACTCGCCTATAAAAGAAAGAAAAAAGTCCAATTAGTCGAAATCTTACAATCGAATCGAAAACAACACGTACAGCATACAGACAGATAAAATACGAAATTGACACATACAAAAAACGCCCACCCACCCACACGCACACACACAACTAATGAAACAATTAAACATTTAAAATAAAGCGCTCGGTTATTTCTATCCACACGTTAAATGATACCTATAAATATTTACGAATATGCACGTTCATAAAAGATCATGCATGAATAATCGACATGTCAATTAATTCATGCACTGGTGATATTTTCGACCGTGCTCTCATCAATCAATAACACAGACGTACAAACATGTCAGTTGTTATTGTAAATATATTTAGAACGGTCGTTGTTGCGTGGCAAATTATTGTCGCACGGAAACAATATCTTTTTTTAGTGAACGTCACAACAACAACGGCAACGAAACTTTCGACCGTATTATTTTACCAACAAGATTAATTATTACAAAAAACAGGTCCATACGTTTAAATAATAATAATAGTAATAATAATATTGTGTTTGTGTGATGATCCAATTCGGAGATTCACGGTTTAATAGACACTTTTTTCCGAACGTGAAAGTTTCAATGAAATTTTGTCAGATGTGTTTATATATAGATATTTTTTTATACATGTTATCTAGAATAGAGTTTGTAAGTCAAAGATATGGGTTTTTTTTTTGGTGAGTAAGTGGGGAAGCCAATAATGGATGTGACATAGATCAAAGTTCAATAATAAGCATACGAACAATACATTTACATGACAATATGTAAATAACAAACGTCTAAGAAATATAATACGAATGATGTAGCAAGATACATTTTTTTTCATATATGAAAATTTAATGAAATTGCAATAATATGGTTACAAATTAGTGCCTATATCTGTATGCATACAAATGACACAAACAGAGAGAACGAAATGGAACTGAATGACTTTTAGACCAGACTCGTATAATCTTTTAATCGAAAGTGACAATTATATTTATTTATTTTTTTAGCAAAAAGGCTCTGACGATGACGACATCGCCGTCGAAATGCGCATCAACCGACTATTGTTATAAACAAAACATGAACAATAAGTGATTATTAAACACTAACCACATAACCAAAAAATCAATTTGTGTTATAATTTACACAAATGAATTTTAATCCCAACACCACAATAATTTAAAGTGTTCAATAATCACTTATTATTTATAATTATATCGGCTGATGCATTTCGATGGCGACGCCATCATCGTCAGAGCCTTTCTATTAAAATCTAGACTAACTTTTGTTATATACATATACTAATTGGTGTTTTGTGTCCTTATTCAATCCATCTGCAACTGGGGGTTGAATCTTTCATTTCATTTCATTTCGTCACCTGATCTGCAAGCATGAAGTGTTTTCGGTTATTTATTGTTTTTTGCAACATGTTCTTTTCTCATAGATTTGTGACCTTTTTTTGATGACCTGAATTGACTTTTTTATTACTTGTGACGGTATTCGAAAATTTTTAACGATTTGTGAGGTCTGTTCTAGATGAATTGAATATCTGCATGCATTAGTTTTGCGATTTAATTTTTTTAAATGTGTCATAGTGCCAATTACAAGTTTTGTAAAATTTTAACGGACCGCGTTACTTTCTATCAATGGAAGGGTATATGGTATTCCTAGATATAGTGTGTCCAAAATGCAAATGCATTAATCTCAAGATTTGTATTTTATTATAGAAGTTAACAAAAAACACTTCTTTAATAAAAACATTGCACAGAAACGTCATTATTAGAAACTTTATTACATTTGTATGTATAAAAATAAATAAAATTTACCATTTTTTTTAAAAAAAACAACAAATTATTTCCTAATTTTTTTTTAAACATTAAATCTGTGCAGCGGGTCGTACAAAAATGTCAAAGAGGCTGCAAGATTAGACATTTATTTACAGCATTTATTTACTTTCTAACTATCATTAAGTCTCATATGTATCATCCCTATATATTTCTTTTGATAATCACTCTAATTTGAATTTAAAAGACTTGTTTTTTTTCTGATAATCAGCCTAATTTTCTACTTCGTTAAAACAACAGAAAAACGAATAATATCATAATCTATTTTTTCTTTCAATCTAGTTTAATATTTAATTTATTCATGCTGTAATGAAATCTCTTGATAAAAAAGTATTCATGCGTTTGTAAATACTCAAACACTTGTTTGAATTTGAGTGAAATCAGCTTTATTCAAATAATAATACTTAAATAACGACAAAGAAATTCAAAAGGCGACACATATGAAGAATTTTCTGTTATATTTATTTACTTGTATAATATATAAATGTTTTTTTTTTAAAAGTGATAGAACTTTAAATTGAATTCCTATCGAAAATTCTATCTAACTTAAAAAAACATTCTATATACGAGGGTCTTTTGATAAGTATGGCAAAAAAGTAAGAAAAACTAAATTGGAAAATTTAATTAAATTAATGAATTAATTAAATTAAACAATAAATAAATTTACTATGCCTATTAAATGACCCTCGTATGTATATATATATATATATATATATATATATATATATATATATATATATATATATATATATATATATATATATATATGTATATGTATTTATGTATGTATGATATTAATGTCTTGATTTAATAATAAATTCCTTTTTCTGAATATAAATTATTAACACAAATTTGATATTCATTTACAAATACAAGTAGATGAAAAACAATAAAACTTTCTTTACTTGAAAAGAAAGTATTTTTAAGATTTTTTCGACAATTTTTTATATTTTTTAATTGTTTTGTTATTTGTCTTGAAATTGTGGCAAGTTCACTTTCACACGAATGAATCAAAATCCCAAAAACCACAATATGTTTTAAAGTGTTTAATGATCACTTATTGGTTCACTTTGTTGTTAACAACAACAATGAGCTCAAGCGCATTTCGATGGCGATGCTGTCGTCGTCAGAGTCTTTTTGTTATAAAATCTAGAATGTTCTTTTATGACTAGTGTCATGTACAAATTTTAATTGCATTTTAGAAAATTTGTTTGGTAGTGCTGTTAAAATGCTCATTAACAATGAGTTATCATCTCAACACTAAAAAATATTGTACAAGTGTTTAATAATTATTTATTGTTTATTCACAGTCTGACATAGATTTTAATAGCAATAATCAGATTTTATATTACCGTGCTCTAACGATGATGCATTGCCACAGAAATGTTCATTAAAAAAAAAGTATTCAATAATTATTTATTATTCACTTTATTTATTTACAAACTGATGTGGATTTCAATGGTAATATCAGAATTTATATTGTAATGCTCTGATGATGATAACGTTGCTATCGAAATGTTTATTAGAAATGAACAATCACCTAAACACCACAAGATATTTCAAAAATGTTCAATAATTATTAATTGTTCACTTTATTTTCTTACAAATTGATGCAAATTTCGATGGCAATGCCAGATTTTACAGCATTATCATTGAAAATCTATCAAGTAAAGAGTTGATAATTGCAATCAACAATCTGTTTGGTTATGAAGGAGAGATAACAGAACAAGATAGCAAAAAAATGAAATTAAACAAAAAAAAATCAATCTATTGGATTGTGAATTGAAATTTGTATGGTGTTATAGAGAGTTAAGAACCAAATTAAATATTATTTCACGACTTTCTATTGTATACGACTTGTCTATTTTTCTAAAAAAAGAATACGATTTGAAATTTACGATTACTTTTCTCGCCGTCTATTAGTAGGTGAAAAAGAAAACCAGGAACGTAAACCACGTATAAACATTTGACCAAGGTCGTAGTACTACTTTTAAAATTATGACCGTGAAGTCACGCACTCGGTGCACAAAACTTGTCGTAATTTTCATGAAACTTTTTAATTAAACCACCAGAAGAAACTAGCCATGAACCGGAATTTAGTCGACCGGCTCGGTTGCATATTAAAATACTGCTATTCCTGCATGTGTCAGATCACTACGTAAAAAAATAAATAAATAAATAATAATCCTTCTATTTGTACGGACTACCGCAACACGAAACCTGTTTCTTTCGTATTTTATAATGGCACATCATATTAAATGCTCACTCTCTGCGTTCGTTCCACCGAGCGAGATAAAAATATGTGTACATAATGACGAAAGCGATCGACCAAATATTCAGTGCGTCGCGATGATGCGATATGAATGTACGTTAAATATAATGCACTTGCAGATTCTAGAAATGTTTGGTCAGCACAGCTGGTCGGTAGATCTATGTATATGCATTCTGTGTACGAATTGCCCTAGGATACGGTGGTGATTGTAGGTAGGTTGGTTGGTTGCAAACACACACACACACACAGGCGGCAGCAGGCATATATATTTAGATATTCTATTGGGTTGACACAAAAGTTCGTAGCGTTTCTTTAAGTTCACTTTAATAGAGTTTTTTACATAGTTCTAATTTTTTTAACTTATAAAATAGTCAATCATAACAGTCATCGTGCATCCCCATATTTGAACATTTTTATATGAAAGAAAATTCTGGCCTATAAAATTATAAATTTATTGAATACTACTTTCGCTTAACCTGATCGCTACCAGCGTCACATATATGTGACGAGCCGGTTTTCTTACCTGAGCCAGGCGTCACAAATATGTGACGAGTGTTCATTATCAGTTTATGATAATTGTTTGTACCGAATCGTGCCGAAAACAGATGGATTATGTTAAAAAACAATACAATAGATACAGTATGTTATTGGTTTTCCGATAATTACATTTTTAATCATTTAGAACGTTAATAAATACATAGCAAAAAAAAATAATGAAAATTTGGTATCATATTTAAATAATAAAACGTCTGGGCTGTGGTGACGGTTTTTCTCCTGAGGCCCTGGTAGCGAACGGGTTAAGTATAATTTTAATATAAAAATAAAACATATTGTTGAAAATAATAACAACGAAATTAATTTTTTTATCGTACGTTTATAAAACTAAATGTAACAATAGGTTTATCAAAAAAATAGTATTTGGTTGGGCCTCCATTTACTTCTAACACTGCCTCCACTGTTGGATTGGACCAGCTTTTCTGTAAAAATATTAGGTATTTTCCGCCATTCCTGAAACGTCGCTACAAATACACGATTCTATTATAAAACTGTACAAAGAAAAAGATTCTTTATGTTAGAATAGCAAAACCCATAGACAGACCACTTTCTGCTATTCAGTCAATAATAGAAAGATTCAAATCCGCCGGAAATAATGAGAATAAACGAAGCATAGAAAGACCGAATCTTTTAAATGCAAGAGAAAAAAGAAGAATACTGAAAGAAGTCACTGATAAGTGCCCCAAAACTAGGCAAACACTTCAAAGTAACTTGTGAAAAAGTAGTACGTCCAGAAACAATCAGAAGAGTTTTAAAAAAATCTCTCATTAGTGAAATAAATAAGAAAAAAGGGATTCCTTTGCAAAGCTCCATTCCGACAAGGGCTTTAACTTTTGGAAAAGGATACTGTTGTTTACGGATGAGAGCAAATTTAATATTTTTGGATGCGATGGAAAAGTGTGGAGGAAACTTGGAACTGAGCTGGAGTTAATGAACTTAGTACCTACTGTGAAACATGGTGAAGGGTCAGTAATGATTTGGAGGTCAATGTCAGCCACTGGATTGAGAAGTTTAGTGTTTATTGACACAGCAATGGATAGATGGCAGTATTTTTGAAATAAGATGCCCGAGAACTTAACTTGGGATATGAATGGATTTTTCAATAAGATCAAAAACACAAGAACACTGCGCTAGATGGATGGATCCTCTACAACGTGCCAAAACAGTTGTTTTCCCTACCTCAGTCACCAGATATAAACCCTATTGAGCACATCTGGGACTTCTTGGAAATAAATATTTAATTGCAAGCAAAGAATACTTGAAAAAAGTACTGCAGGAGGAATGGTGGAAAATGCTTGAATTTTTTACAAAAAAGCTGGTCCAATTGATGTCGAAAATATTGGAGGCAGTGTTAAAAGCAAAAGGAGGCCCAATTTGTAAACCTATTATTACATTTAATTTTTGTAAGCATACGACCATTTTTGTGATATTGATAATTTTATTTTTTATTTTTGTACTAGAATTATTCTTAAGCTAAGTGGTATTCAATAAATTTATAATTTTGTTGACCAGAGTTTTCTTTCATATAAAAACATTAAAATATGAGGATGTACGATGACTCTTGTGACTAAGTAATAATTTTTTTTAAAAAATAGAACTATGTAAAAAAAACTCTTTTAAAGTAAAGTTAAAAAACGCTACGAACTTTTGATTCAACCCAATGTATACATATGCGTTCTGTAATGCGGTTCAAATTACAGGAATGAGCTCTAAAACGTGTACACGGCTAGAGGATTTTAATATTACGTAAAGGCACGCTAAATCATTTCGTTCATTATTTTGTAAATAAATACGAAAGTTATATTTGTACTCGTGGCGAGTAGAGTGTTCATTCGTAACGTGAACGTTTGTCTCCAATTAAAATTACCAATTCGTTTATTTTCATAAATGTCATATCACTTACACACACGACGAACTAGTTTATAATTATGTTCATTACTGCCAGTCAATTATTGGTATTATAAATCGATTACGAACAGTTGGAAATTTAAGAGGTAGGTGGTGTATTATTAAATAATTTTCTCTGTTATTTGCCAAAAATGTGAAGTGAAATGCTTCTCATTTTTATTGCTTGGAAAAATTATAAAAACGGTAATAATTTATTGAAATAAGGTATATTTTATTAAGTTGGATCGTAGATGAAGTAGGTGGCTTTTTTGAAATATTTTTTGGTTGTCAACCATTCCTTCTCTATAACATCAATATTAGTCGAAGTAAATTGCAACCTAATTAATTTTTTACCCAAACAATTTTCTGAATATATACATATGTGTTCAAAATCATTTTCCCAAAAATATCGAAAACAACTCTTTTCCAATATTTCCAGTCACAATGAATGTAATAATTATATTGACAAACAGCAGCGTGATTGCGATCTCTGCATTTTTGGCTATCGCCCTCATCAGCACTCAGATGATTAAGGAGTCATGCTCAGTCAGAAGATCGAAAAAAACGTGACTTTTAGACATTTTTTCGATATCTTACTCTTCCGATTCATTCCAACGAATTTTCTTATACCTCTGTCTCATCTAATCCATCGGTCTCTTCCCAATCTTTTTATATTTCTAGGTTTTTCAATCTTTTTCTTAAATTTCCAATCCTTCTTATGTGTTTAGATTTTAATTTATTTATATATGTGTGTGTGTGTGTGTCTAAATCAATAAATTCCATTATCCATTGGTAATCCTCTCTTCTTGCTATATGACCGACCTATTTCCATTTCAAAATTCTCACTTTTGCTAACTTTTCTTTTCTTTCTGATCCATCAGAATAATAATAACTTATAATAAGAATAATAATAACTTATGAGCTCGCATTGCGTTTTTTCCTTTATGGAAATAATTGATAATAGTGCTCGTTTTGATTTTCCATCTTCGACTCAATGCCAAACAAACAATTTTCAACTAACTCACGTAAAAATTCTTTCTAAATCAAGCTTGAACTGTCACCTATCTATCAAATTTCTTAATTCGTAGTTTAGAATAAGATTAGACCCATTCCATGACATCTAAAATGATGTATTAGTGAAAACATCAATTACTTATTTGCCAACCCAATATGTATATATAAATCCATTAATGTATATATCATACAAAAGCATTCTACTGATTGTATAATTCGAACAAATTATGGAGAAAGTCGAAAACAATCCGAGATGAACACACTATCAAGATTGACATTTAATTAACTGCATTTTTCCCGCTCTCATCGTTGAAAGAGTCTTATTTAAACACGAATATCGGATACATAATTTTGTATATGTATTTATATGGATAACGGTCGGGGGCGAAAGTATTCTCAGTCTTCTCAGTTCGTAACTTTTAAGAATTCTTCACAAACTCGATCGATAATCGTAGAAACTGAGCGAAACTTTTTTTCTGTACGTACTGTATTACACTTACGACTAATTTTGATAATTTTCTTATTATTCAGACAAAAACTGCTGTTAATCCTATTCTGTCACATTTTCATTGAAAGTGTAACGTCATGTATGGACGAAAATATTCGCACGCTTACGTTTTAATTGAGGATTTCATTTAAATAAGCGATTTAACTAAGCGTTTCTGTTTTGTATGTGCCGTGTGTATTGCATGAATAATTTATGAGTGCATCTCATTGTAAAAAAACTTATAGTTTATGACGTTAGGGCAGACAATATGTCAAGAACGCGAGAAAAATGTTTGTAAATTACCAAAGCAAATATTGCGAAAAGATATAATTAGGTACAATCAACAGTTGCATTCATTATTCAGCGATATTAAAAAAATAACCTACCATTAATTGACACAGAACTGATAGGCAATTAAAAATTACTAAACGAGATTCTGACATATAGTCAGAATAATGAAATCGATACTAGTTTATTGGAAAAGAAAGTCAAAAAAATGTTAAGCTATGATATTTTTGAAAAGACAATTAAACGAATAAGGTTTAAGAGTTATTTTAAATTTAAAAAAAAAACTCGACAATGAAGGTTCATATGAAATTCACCCAAAAAGTATCTAAATATCATATAAAATTTTGGAGAATGGTTCTTTAGGGCGATGAAAGTAACTTTGAGTTCAAAAATAAGAAAAGAATACGAAGAGTTTAGAGACAATCAAGTGAATCTAATATTTTAGAATGTCAAGGTTACCCTAAAGCATGAAGATGGAAATATCATTATCTATATATACCACAGGTGCCCAACTTTTTTTGGCCTACCGCTCCCTTTTCGAAAAAAAATTGCTCACCTTATATATTGAAAAACAAGGACAGAATTTTAAAATTACGTTATTAAAAGATATTAACAATATTGGTGTATTGCTCAAAGTTTGATTAACAAATATATTATTAAAAGAAATAATATATTATTAGTGAGAGGGTTGAGCTTGGTATAATTAAAAAGAAACAAAATAAACTATACACATGTTTCCCTCCCTATACACATATTTCTTTTTAATAAAACATAAATCTAGGCGTCACATTTGGATGACCTTATATATGGCGAAAGAATACTGGCTAAATTTATAGAAAATATTGATGATAATAAAAACAGAAACAATATTTATAAAAGTGATTTATGTGCAAATTTTGCCTTTTTATACCAAAAATGTGATGGGATAGTACATATGGCTGTCTGTATTACAAAAATGAACAAAAATGATGATATGTCTGTGTACGTACAAAATGAACGTACTGAAATGGTCAGTGCCGAGTCCAGATCCGAATCCTATTGAACATTTATTTAGATTAAAAAATTAAAAGATATGAGATAAAGAGTAACGAAGAACACATTATTTAAAATCTAAAAAAAAGCGTGCGAAAGTACATCATTAGATTATCTAAGAACATTGATTGATAGTATGCCAAAAAAACGTTCAGAAACTATGACTAAGGCACGAGGATTACATACTAACGACGTAGATTTTTTACAAAGGTAACAAAATATTCTCGATAAAAGCGTACGAATGCTTTTATGTCCTCTTTATTTCTACATATTAAAAAAAAATACATTATATAGGGTCATCCAAATGTGACGCGTAGATTTGTGTTTTATTAAAAAGAAACTATACGTATTATTTATTTCTTTTTAATAAAACACACATCCAGGCGTCACATTTGGATGATCATATATTTATAGCGTTGTTCCTCGAAAACTAAACACAAGACCTTCTCAATAAACATCTGTTGGAATAATTTAATAGTTTTAGTTGAAGTATTTTATTATTAAAAAAACCGTGTCAAGTTTCCTAAAGTGATTCGAAATGTAACTGTTTCGAATCGATAACTGTTAAAAATTTTACTATAATCATCGAGAAACAGACTTTTGAAAGTAATTCGAAACAATTAAATATGTACGTAATGAAATTAAAGTAATACGAATTATAATATTCATATCAATATTATAGATTATTTTTTTTAAAAAAAATGTTTTACTTTGTCTACTGAATAATTTTCTACATACTTTAACTGAAACACGGATTTTTTTTAAAAAAAAAACACATTTTAACTCTAACATGACTAATCTTACAATACACATTTTTTTTATTTTAAAATATAAAATCATCCAAATGTGTCGCCTAGGTTTGTGTTTTATTAAAAAGTAACTATACACATGTTTCCTTATACATCACTCTATCTGAACCATCGTCGACGAAAACATCAATTGCTTATTGCAATAACACATTCATTAGAATTATTTTTTAAATTGTCTTTTTTTTGCATATGAAAAATGTAATTTTTTATAACATCGACAATTTTGGAAAAAAAATATGTCGTGTGAAAAAATGTTTTTATCCAAATAAATTTTGTGATTGAGTTAACATATACGTATTTAGTTAATTGAATTAATTTTTAAAAAGAAAATATGCTCATTCGCTACAGTCGGTTATAAAAATATAGGTCATCCAAATGTGACGCCTAGATTTGTGTTTTATTAAAACGAAACAAGAAATTATACATATGTTTTTTAATAAAACATAAATCTAGGCGTGATATTTGGATGATCGTATATAAACTGTGTATTTTAATACAAAACAATAGACTACAACAAATTGGAAAATTAATTAAAAACTGATTTTTTTATTATTATTTATTTTATTTTAATTATTCATTTTGGAAAACAAAACCATTACACACTACTGTAAGATTAAAATAATGTCTGGTATATAATACATTTCAATCTTTAAAAAATCTGTATCTTAACGATCAGAAAATGTCATGTGAAATAAATAGTTTTCTAACTGTAATTATTCCACAGAACTTCCAAACTGTGTCCATTTTATTTATTTGGGAATTTATAGTTCGTTAGCAACATACAAATATGTATTTTCTTTAATCTTGAATCATAAGATTTAGTAATATAAAAATTAAATGTTTTATAAAATGTATTATTAAATAACTTAATTGTATTTACTTTGAGTAGGGCGAAAATTATCCGATTGATGACTAACGAATAAATTCTGGAATTATATTTTCTTCCCAATACAAATAAATGAAAATTGCGCATTGTAAGGTAAATCTGAAATTAGGAGTATTTTTCTATTTTCCAATCGACGAAGAAAACAAATTATTTACAAATGATATAAATAAAAATATTTAATTTTTTTTACGTGCTCTCTCTCTCTCTCTCTCTCTCTCTCTCTCTCTATATATATATATATATATATATATATATATATATATATATATATATGTATGTATGTATGTATATAATTCAAGTCCGATGTAATAAATAAGATTTTAAAATAATATTTGAAGCGTCATAAATTTTCAATTCAAATTGAAAACACTGACTAAAACGATACTTTTATAATTTATTACCTTTACTCTCTAATAAATATGAAATATATCCGTTTATTTCATTAAAATAAAAAATAATGTATTTTTGTTCAATATAAATTTTACAGTAAATCATTACTATCGTAATTTAGAAATGTACCGTTCAAAAAGTACAGTAAAAATATAATTACTTGAACTATAAGAAACATGTATGTATTATATATATACATGTGTATACGTATATATATATAAAGAGAGAGAAAGTACACATATAAACACAAGTACAGATTACAGTTATTATTTATAGAACGAATGAAATTAACTTGTAATTTCAAACATAAACATGGAAAAATAAAAACGAACAATATATCATTGAAAAAATATGAATGGAAATTATAATATTACATAGATATATATATTTATATATGTGTGTGTGTATGTATTGTATATGTAATGTGCACAGAGCAAGAAAATTCCGAGAAAAATATGAAATTAACTATAAATAAGCGGCTGGATGTAATGTGAAAAAATGCGAAACTATACAATATTTGAATTTTCTGAAACGTATTAAACAAAACTAATAATAGAGTGGTATATATTTTCGGCAAAAATTTGCACTACTCGTTTTATTTTTTCCTAGTTTTATTATTTGATAGCATTTGCCAAAAGTTATAGAAAGAAACATCGGTAGTGCTTGTGTATAAACGGCTTTTGAAGTCATCGCGAAACGCATTCGATCAATAACAATAACGTGTGATAGTATTTGTATATATATATATATATGTGTGTATACACACACACACAAATATATATCAAAATTTATTTTGTTAAAAAAATAATTAATTATTTTTAAATCAAAGTTTTCCGTATTCGGTTATAGATTCAAAAAAGAATTTTATAAATTTAATCATTTTCCTATTTTGTCACATGCTGAGTACCACAGACTGATAATTTATAATTATTATATAAAACGAGAGATAAATATCACGTTACAAATAATTGTATTAAAATATTCAAATAAAATACGTGATAATTATATAGAATCATCCAAATGTGACACATAAATTTGTGTTTTTTTTTAAAAAAAAAAGAAACGTGCACAGTTTCTTTTTAATAAAATACGAATCTAGGCGTCACATTTGGATGACCTATATATATAATATTTACTCAGAACAACAAATCGTATGGCACAATTTTAATGAATTTCCAAAACCATAATGATTTTAAAATATACACTCATACACATGCGTTAACTGTTACTTTTTATTTTTTTAACAAAAAATGTTTTCGTTTATTATAATTTAGTTCAATATTATACGAATTTGGCAATGGACTGATTTTTTTTTAATTTTTGATTTAGATCGCTTTATATATATATATATATATATATATATATATATATATATATATATATATATATATATATAAATACAAAAAGACATTTCCAACAACTTCCACAAATTCAATATGATTTTATTTATTTCATAATAATTTTATTTTATTTACTTAAATAATTCAATTAATTACATAATACTACAAAAACAAGTACTAAAACAATTTTAAATTAATCTCTTTTTTTAAAAAAATATTTTTGTAATAAGATTTATATTTTCTTTCTCTCTGCCTACCAATCATCACCATTCATTCTCAATCGATTGTTGGATGAATATCTTTTCAAAAATTTGCCATTTCCACTAATTTAATGCCATGCTTTTACAGTCCATTTTGAAAAATCTTCTTATCACTCTCTTTTCCTCTATCTATACACACACACACACACACAACAGTGTAACAAACAATTCCAATCACCTTTACAAATTCAATATATTTCTATTCACATCTTCAATTAATTATACAATAGTTCAAAAATATGTATTCAGACAATTTTAAATTCAATTTTTTTTCATTAATTTTGTTTTTATTCATATTCTCTCTCTCTCTCTCTCTCTATATATATATATATATATATATATATATATTTATCTGTCTATCAGTAACAACAGCCCATTTAAATCAACTGCTGGATGAAGACTTCTCAAAATTATCCATTTCGACCGATCAAATGCCTTTGTCTCTAGTCTATCTAGACGAATTTCCTTAATTCTCTCTCTCTCTATATATATATATATATATATATATATATATATATATATATATATATATAAATATAATCTGCTGCAATAAACACTTCCAAATACCTCTACAAATTCAATATATTTTTAATTACAAAATTTAAGAAAAATCTGTATTATTTTTGTTTCCGTTTATTCTCTCTCTCTCTCTTTACACACACACACAAAGACATATATATATATATATATATATATATATATATATATATATATATATATATATATATATATGCACATACACACATGTTAAATGCAAATATACTTTTGAAATAAATTGTAATCAATATTATTTTTAAAATTCTTTTTACACTATTTGAATATTTGACACAATGACCTGAAAATTAAAAATGTGTTTTTTCCTTAATGAAATTACAACGCGGTTTCATTTTTTAAGCATCAAAATCTACAGTATTTTATTGCAATGTGATTAAAGAACGAGTTATTTATATATATATATTTATATGGATGTCTAAATATATAAAGAATCCGCCCCCACATACACACACGCAGATTTTCACACACACATATGTATATAGAATGTATTTTTTTTTAATAATTTATCAACAAAACCGATTCAAAGAAAAGTTATACACACCCACCACCACCACACACACGTACATAGTACACAATCACTCGTTTTCATACCAGACATGTTTACTCATTTTCCATGAAAATAAATACCCTCGCGTCTTCTCCGAACATAATTCTCGGACGTATCAATTCGATTCGGCGAACGCGAAAGAAAACATCGAGCATACGGTGCAAAAGTAATCATAATTTTTAGCCAATTAATCTACGTTACGATGTCTATAAATAAAGCAAAACACGTCGACCATTTATAATCATTTCTCTTAATAAGAAAACTCACGTCGCGTGAAAACTGATATTCCATAATGGTAACTTCATTTCAAGTTTTAATCAAGTCAAAAGTTGAAGACGGTCGGTCGGTCGGTCGATGCCGAGAAAAACTTTAATTCCTTATGTTCTCGTCGGTAATAATAGAGACAATAAAAATGTCAAAGGCATCTTGCGCCATGCCGTCATACAGTGGCGTGCGCGTTTTTCTTTCCTCATTTACAACAATACGGCCGAAGAACCGACCAAACACACACACACACACACACACGACGTACCACCACAATCGGCTAATTAAAAAGCGAAGAATCACGATCCCGTTTTGTACGGTAACAACGCCGCCGACGACGACGATAGTTATACGAAATAGGTATATAATCACGCGATAAAAAAAGAAAGCGCGAGAAGAGAGCCGTATATTCCGTAATGAATAAAAAAGTTATTCATTCCCCTTCTCGATTTTATACAAATTTTACTTTGCGAACAAACTTGTATAATTCTTTTCTTACGAGTTAAGTTTGCAAGTAGTCTAGAACGAAGTTTGTAGGTGAGGCGCTTCAGTGGCGACGGCGACGGCGATGCCGGCACGGCTGGGGGGAGAAGCGCTGGTCGTGCAGAGTCGACACGCGGGTCGACTCTATGTTTGTGCGCATCCCGTGCACACAACCGTGCCGTGATCATCGACACAGGCCATCATCATCGTCGTGGTCGTCTCTTAACCCTCTACTGAATGACTTATGAAACATGTTAAAAATAATTGAAAACTTTGTCAAATATCTCCAAACAGTCATATCTAAACGTAAATCAATGGAAAAAAATAGATTTTTTTTATAATTTTCAAAAAATATTTGGAAGCCATATATGAGTCACCCACTTGCCCATTTAAATCGATTGACTCCATAAAACAAAAATGGAGAATAGTGATAAAATAATATACATTGTTTTTAAAAATTCCTATAAACATAAATTCAAATAAACATTGTTGTAGCTTCTATCTAACGACATATAAAAAGCATAAAATAGTATTACTAAGGAGTAATACTTACTATTATAACAATTTTTGTATGAATAAGGAAGTTTTGCGAAAATTAAAAAAAAACAACATCAAATTCAATCTTCAAATTTGTTTTATTACAAAAAAACATCATCATATATTTTTTATTAAAGATTTTTTTTAAAAAAGAAACATTTAATATTCAGTCACTATTACAATTATTATTATTATTAGTTTACTAACAACACTTAAAAGTAGTGTTTAATAAGAGGAATGAATTTCAACGAGTCCATCATTTATCTCCTTTCTACCTGTAGGATATAATAAACGCCGGTCTACATTTTTCAAAACTAGTGATCTACCTGCTACAGATTTTCTCATATTAATAGTATTAAAAATCTGAACCTTCGTTAAAATCGTATTTGAATTGATGTGGGGTTTGGATCTTTCTGATTTTATCCAGTGGATTTTCAGCCAATTTACTGGTAAATCTGCAAGTGTTACTCTTCTGTTAGTTATAGAATTTTCTAAAGCTTTCGTAGAGAAAAAAAATCTTGATGAGTCATTTGAGTCACATGAAACAGTGCTTTCTTTTTACTGGTTTTAATTATATTGAACCGATCGTCTGGTCAAAAAACATGTTATGGATTTTTTTTTGCATGTGACTCTATAATGGCACAATGTTAATCATTTGGCAAATAACTATGCCCACTTATCAAAAATTTCATCTTAATTGGTATACATTAGAGGGTTATGTGTGTGCAAAAGTTCTACCCGTTTTTTTTTAGAATAGAAAAAATTCATTTTATTTTTAAACACAAAACTTATTTATTATTTTATGTAACTGCCATTACTATTTATATTTTCTTACCATCTTTTTGGCAACAATTGTATCTCCCTCTCCGTAAAAGTCTTCGATTTTATTGGTTTGTCCAAAAGTCATGTCAGATTTTTGGAATCGATGTCGCTAGTCTATTTTTTACGTTATTAGCATCCATATAATTGTTACTTCAAACTTCTGACTTCAAACAGAAAAAGTTTTGAGTGATTTGGTTGAGTTTTATTGATTTTATAACAAGTTGAAGACGGACGACTAAATTGTGCATTTTCGTCATATTTTTTTAATACAAATATAGCTTTCAAAAATAAACTTGTAAAGTTTTTTTTTCGAATGTACGAGTTGCTATTCTTCAAGTGAAGTTTTTTTTTTAGTTTGTTCCATTTTAACTTTGAGATATCATCAAGTCATTAACATTGGATCTCCTCATTAAAAGAAAAAAAGAATTCACCTTATCTGAATACCGAAACACTTTTTGATAAACTCCAAACAATTCTACTCGATATGATCGTATTTACAAAATATCATTAATAGTGAAAAAAACAATATATATTTCTGTAATTACGTTCCACGTCGTTAATCTTTCCAGAATAAATATACATACTATCAACAATTATCAGGTGTTTTTAACTCTAAGGTCAAAATACAAATTCCGAATAAAAAATATCAATAAAAAATGTAATTATTTACATTATTTAAATATACTAATAAATTTAAAATAAGCAACTGTTTAAATCGACTACTTAACAATGCAGCCAACGTCTGTATTTTTTACACAGTTATTTTTACATAAAACATTTATACAATACATTCCGTGTATATTTTGTTAACACTTCCGCATTTTCTTCACGAATATTTTTAAGTATAACAATATATTTTTTATAAACATGTTTCAACATGTTTTCCGCTAAGCGATTTTCAAATGACTATCATTTTCAGGTCACGTGTTCTTGCAGAAATATCAGCACATTATCCTCAGATAACACCTAACTACATAAAACATGTATTATTATAGACAAATCTTTTCTGATTTATCGATGGACAACAGAAATTATTGTTAACTTTTCCTATATTAAAATTACAAATCTCAAGATTAACACATTTGTATTTGATTATTCAAAATATATCTGGACCCACTAAATTTCACAAAACTTGTAACTGGTTCTTTCACTTGAAAGGTTGTACGGTAAACAGCCCGAAGTGGGATATTTTTTAATTTCATTAATTATATTTTAAATCCTCATATTTAATAAAAACTTGGGGTCAGATCCTGTGAAAGCCGGACGTCGAGAGTTAATTAAAAATCGGATATTATTAAATAATAAAAATCGAAAATAAATTATTCAATGTTTTTTTTTAAAAAAAAAAAAAATATCATTTTTATACAAATGAAATAATTTTTTAAACATTTACATATTCTTTTTTCATAATTTCATTTTTATTTGTTAAATATATTTCCATATAAATAAATTATAAACGATTTTTGTAACATTACAGGAAAAACCAAGCATATGTTACATCATAATTTAATTGTTATCAGTGACACATTTAATTACACGCATGTAGATTTTGGTAAAAGTACTTACTGATAAAAAAACTTGATATTTTTGTTCGCAAGTGGGGAGTATTATTTTAGCATATTGTCTTTAATCTACTTTATGTACGTTTATTTTTCTTTATTTGTACATCTAAAATATTTCAAATTAATGGAATAATCTATGGCTTTGGCAAATAATTTTCACTTGATTTTTTAAAAATGGTTTCAAGAATTTTCTTACGTTTAAATATGTTATCTTGTGCAAGTATGAAAAAAGATAACATATTTTAATTAAAAGGTATTTATATGTATATAATTTTTCACAAAAACATTTTAAATGGGGAGTAGTATTCATATTTTAGGATATTGTCTCTAATCTACTTTATACACGTTTATTTTTCTCTATTTATACATTTTAAATATTTCAAATGGAATAATTCTACGTTTTCTAAAAACAATATTCACTTAATTTTTTTAAAACAGTTTCAAGAATTTCTCTTAGGATGTTTATGCAAATTTTACAAAAGATAAGACATTTAAGGTATAAATTATTTATCTATATACATTTTTACAAAAATATTACAATGTGTGTGTGTAAGGGGAGGGGAGGGGGAGATAATTCTTATTTTAACATATTTTCTTTAACCTACTTTATGAACGTTTACTTGTCTGTATTTGTAAATTTTAAATATTTCAAATTAATGGAATAATTCATTTCGAAAAAAAATCACTTGATGTTTTCAAGAATTTTTCTTAAGATATTTACACAAATTTGTGTTAAAATCGATAAAGAATGTCAAAAAATTGGTCTTATGATAAACATCAGTAAGGAAAAGTAATGTTCAATGAATTTTCAATTAAAAAAAAAGAATGAATTAAAAAGGTTGAAAATTATATATATATTTGGATATTTGGAACAACTCGTTAACTTTAAAAAAACATCTATACATGAAATGAATATCAAAATAAAAATGGAGTGTCAATTAACAAAAATCGGACATTTTTCTTTGTTTAAAAAAAGTTTTCGATCAATACATAGTACCTATTCTTACTTTTATCAGTAAAACATTGCGTCTTGAGTGCTAAAATAATTCAGTTGTTAGACGTGAAAATAAAGAAAGAAAACTGAATGGATTAAAAAAAAAATGGATGTTGTAAAATGGAAATGGGTTGATCATATAACAAGAGAGGAATATCGATGGACAAGAAAAAATATTAATTGGGAACCTAATATTATCTGTTCTCACTTATAGCAGTAAAACAGGGGTGTGAAATGTTACTTCATCTGTTCTTGGAAACGAAAAGACAGAAAGAAAACCGAATGGATCGAAAAGAAAAAAAAAACGTAAACATAGGGCCATCCAAATGTGACGCCTAGATTTGTGTTTTATTAAAGAGAAACATGTGTATGGATCAGAAAGAAAACAAACGTTGTAAATATTATAGTCAAAGTTTGAAATGGAAAAAGATGATCATCGATGGACAAGAGAAGTTCTTGATTAGGAAGTTAGATATGTGGCCCGGGAAGAAAATCCAAGATATAAGTCGAAATGAAAAGTTTTGGGAAAGATCTTCATTTAGCAGTGGATGGAAATAGGCTTCTATTGCTGTTGGTGATGATATATATATATATATATATATATATATATATATATATATATATATATATATATGTATGTATGTATATGCATGTATATATGTGTATATAAACTTCAGTCAAACATTGTGTGTTAATCAGTAGATTTTGACTCAACACTGGCCAGCAGCAGCCACTGGGAAGAAGGTAGGTGACGGCGAACGAATGATTGTAGTGGGGCGTAGAGAGGTACAAAGAGAGGCGGCGGTCGTGAGCGAGCACGAGCGTCAGCAAGAGGGCGGCACGCCAAACAAGCAAGTTAGGAAGGTGGGGTGCGATGGCGGGACAGAGTAAAGCATCGATCGTCGTCGTAGTCTGCCGTTGCTTCCCCGTCCACCCGCCTGCCTCAACACCAACCACCCAACACAATCCATCCAACATTGTGTGCGTGTGTGTGTGTGTGCTGCTATCTGACCCAACAGCAATCTAGTGCATTCATCTTGGCACTTTCACGCTTATGGATCCCATGTAATAGTGTGGATGGAGAGCGCCAGGCAAACTTCACTCACTCTATACACTTACTTCGTTCGTCTCATGACTTTTACCTACTTGCTTGCTCGCGTTCGCCGTTGTTGTACAACACCACCTCCTCTACATATTACCAAATATATTAATGTGTAACGTACTTCCTTGATAAACTTCTACATTTACTTTTGTAATCGGAGAAATGGGGAAATTTCACGAGGAATTATTTTTACAGAGTTAATTACATCGTCCGAATCGCACACAGCGGACAATCGTTTACATTATTTTAAAATTTTCAAAACCGAATAAGCTGTTGCTCTGGAACTACCGCACGATGACCTTCATTTAAAATACTGTACGTATGCGACATTGTACCAGTGAATGCTTTCTACACACACACACACACACACAACGTACTATCGACTCAACATCAACAAAGAGTAAACACACACACACACACATTTTACACAATATTATATTCGACGTAATCTCATTTATTTTGCGGTTCGCGTCAACATTCCGAATGTATAAAATATTAACAAATATTATCATTTATAAAACATACTTGAAAACTGTAACGCGATTAAACACAAACATACGAAATTGGGTTAAAACTGTCGAAATAAAATCTTATATCGTGCGGCGGCGATGCACGTCTTTTCTCATTCGGATATGTTAATGTCCTGAATTCGAATTATTGGATTAGTTGAAAATCCAGTCTAATTAAAAGGTACGGAATCAAATTACGCGGATATATAACTGTCGGAAATAAGTATCAGTAGTATTAGTATCAGAAACGGTTCATTTTATTTAAATACAAGACTGTACGAGAATAAAATGATAGGAGACGAAAAATGTTTATTTGAATGGAAATATCGAGGGGGTGAAAACGGGATTCGAAAAATATTTAGTACAATCGAAATAAAAATAATGACCGCAATTGTATTCCCTATTACTTTATATTGTCTTCTCATGACTTTTGTGACATCGATTTGTTACTTTTAATTGTTTAACACTAGATTTACGGAGCGAGTCAATTTGACTCATTTAAGATTTTGTTACTATATATATAGAAAAGTTGTATATTATTTTTTAAAAACATATGTTGGTTTTTAATTACATAATGACATATATGCAAGTATGTAATATTTTATTTGCATATGTGTCATTATGTAATTAAAAACCAACATATGTTTTTAAAAAATAATATTTAAGTTTTCTATATATATAACAACAAAATTTTAAATGAGTCAAATTGACTCGCTCCGTAAATTTAGTATTAAGATTTTTTTTAAAAAATATATATATTATAGGAAAGTAAATAAATTAAATTTTTCTCTTTATTGTGACATTTATGTGAGTATTACAAAAATACTTTAAATATAACTCACCAACTAAGCCTATTTTATTTTTTTCAAATTATACAAAAAACTCACTACTTTTGTAACTCTTGTATATATACGAGGGTCGTTTGATATGTATAGTAAATTTATTTATTGTTTAATTAAATTAATTATTTTAATTGAATTTTTCAATTTAGTTTTTCTTACTTTTTTACCATACTTACCAAACGACCCTCATATTTATATATATAAATATATATTTATATAAATATTTTTATTTATAAATATATATATATATATATAAATATATGGCTATTTTTTTAATATGATAGAACTTTAAATTTAATCCCTATATAAAGTTCCATCTAACCTAAAAAACATTCTTATATATTAGGTTGGCAAGTATCTCCCTTCCGCTTTTTTTTTTTTTTGTACATAGCTGCGAAATTCAAAATACCAGAAGGCGGAAGGGAGATACTTGCCAACCTAATATATATGCATCTCTCTCTCTCTCTCTCTATATATATATATATATATATATATATATATATGAGGGTGGGGAAATAAACATATTTTTGTATTCAATAAAACTATTAACCAGTACAAAAAGAATCTGAATGGTGAACATTAACAATCTATTTCTATATAACAAACAGATAAAACAACAACAATTAAATAATCATAACTGTACTACATTTCTCATTTATTTGCTCAAGTAAAAAGAAAATAACATGTGTAAAAATATTACAGAGATAAATTATGTACGTGTATACAATTTATTTATATACATGTATGAAAATTCGTGTTCTTTAATTAGTGAAATATATACAGTAATTTTACCACACTACAAATGAAACAAAGCTTATATTTTACAAATTAAATTATTATAAACAAACGATAAAATCTGACTGAGTTCATGTTTTATAAATTATTTTATATAAATATAGAAAATGAAGTTTGCAGATTCAATTACAATCGGAAATAACATTATTTTCAATTTAATTATATATATATATATATATATATATATATATATATATATATATATATATATATATATATTGGCAAGTATCTCCCTTCCGCTTTTTTTTTTTTGTACATAGCGGCGAAATTCAAAAGACCAGAAGGCGGAAGGGAGATATTTGCCAACCTAATATATATATAAATATATATATATATATATATATATATATATATATATATATATATATATATATAGGCGTCATCATTTGACGCCTATGATTTGTGTTTTATATATATATATATATATATATATATATATATATATATATATATATATATATATATATATAATAAAAACATTAATATACATAGATAGCGTAATTTTAATTTCTATGAATGCTGTTAACACTACAGATAATAAAATATCTGAAATAGGAAAAATACAAGTATCGCGCGTATGTTATGTTATCAATATAAATAGATATTTTTTTAAAAAAAAATAATATATACAATATTTTGATATACAGAAAAATATTGCATGCAACTAAATGACAGATATATATATACATACATATATATATATATATATATATATATATGTATATATATATATGTATATATAATTATTTTTAATTGTACAAACGGAGTAAACATTTCATTTTTCAATCGGCATCGTATCATTCATAATTGTAAATAATAACAACTTGTACGTTTTTCACAACGATGAATAATTGATTGTTAAATCGTACCGCGGCGGCGAATTTCTTCACATTATATATAGAGTTGACACTGAAATAAAATAAAACCGCATTGGGGACACGGCGCTATTAGCGCATATCGCTGACGATGCGAAAAAATCAAAGGAAGGCCAAAGAGAGAACATTTTTCTGGAATAATTGAGTAATAAACAAAATAGTATACGAGTCAGCACGTAGAGTGTCTGATTCAGCAGTAATATTGGCTAGGCGAATAAGCTGACTACGGCAATGTGTGTATAGTAGCAGGTGTCAGTAGTGAAGATACTGACGTCGTAAAAAAAACAATAGATTCGCAGGCATCGCACAAATATATAGGTGTTTTTTTAGACGCGATAGATCTTTAAATTGAATACTTCCAGGAATTAGTACCCGAATGAATCAACAAGTCATTCGCTAATAGATAACTAGTAAAATTAATCAGATAATTAATAAAAAATTAAGGCTGAAATTAAATTGTACAATCAATGTATTTCGATTTCTACTGTTAACTCAAACATCACTGATTTTTGTAACAAAAAAGAAAAACTATATACTTATATTTACAGTTATTTATGTTTAATGTTTTTTTTTATCTTGACATACTTTTGTTCAAAGCGAACAAAAAATATGAGTATAACGTTGTACATAAAACTAAAAATATAACTGTTGGATAGAACTAATAAGATACGTGTGTCAATGTATTATGTATGAGATATGTGTACATCGGCTTATGTATGATATGTATATGTATGTGTGTATATATTTGATGCATGCATATTTAATACATACACACATTTATTTATATATATATATATATATATATATATATATATATATATATATATATGATCAAAGTTCGCAATTGCATGATAATTAAACATGTAAAAAATTAAATAGAATAAAAAAAAATAGTGCAGGTTGCTGATACTAGATTTATTAAACATATATTTCAAAAAAATAAATCAATAAATAAGAATAAAAAAAGAAAGAAAGAAAATAAAAACGAATTATAATTAAATACAATATTAAAAGAGATGAATTATTGACAAACCACTAATATTAAAATTCAAGTATATAACGTTTAATAATAATTATTTGATTTTTTCTGTTTTTTAAAAAAATTGTGCTCCGCCTCTGCGTTGATGCGAAAATCTCGTTTCCCAACTTTGCCGAAGTA
>CP092087.1:810000-897500 GCA_029203775.1 Neoneuromus ignobilis | reverse complement strand
TGTATATACATAAACGTGTATTCAAAATGAACTAAAACGTATTCACAAAGTACACATATTGGCTCGATTCCAAATGGCTCACAAATTAATGATTGAAAAACGTGCTACTTTCCAACTGCACCTGAAGTGGTTATTAATTATATATTTTAATATTTTGTTTACATAACTTGCGTTTGTTGTACATTTTTTTTTTTTTAGTTAAATTATTAATGACTTTTAAGTGAAAAACACTACGTTTGTATATTTTTTTCGATTTTAAAAGTGATATTTAAGAACGATGTCAAAAAAAGCTATGACGCAGATTGAAGTTTTTTGACAATGAAAAATATGTGTCGTGTGAAGATTATATTTGCTAATCGTTTTAAAAATAAATGTACAGCGAGTGTCACTTAAAATCGTACGATTAGTTTTTTATGATTTTGTTATTATTATCACACGTACTTTTAATAAAAGAAATTGTTTTTTATATGATTATATGTTCAAATTCAATTTAATAACAAATAATTGAAAAAAATTGATTTGAAATAATAATAAAAAATAGTTCATTATTTTTGAGTCGTTTTCCAATAAGAATGTCAGAACTTTGGCAGCCGGTGACAGGAATGTTTGAATTTTTTTTAATGCTTATTTTGACATTTCAACTCAGTATAGTTTGGCAGATTATCATGGAACGTTTAATACTTCAACAATGCTTATAAATTGTAAAAACTTCAATAGACTTATTAAGGGGTACGACTAGTCGTATATATATATATATATATATATATATATATATATATATATATATATATATATATATATATATATATAAAGTATGTATGTATGTATGTATTTCTTGTTACCTTGCTTAGTTAGTGTGGTGAATATGATCAAATATCAAATAATGTTAACATTCATTGAAGATTTAGCCTGGCGGTGGGCTGATATAAACTGATATGTTGATGATGATGAACTATATCAAATGTCAAATCGAATTTTTCGACCTTTTGATTGAGTATGGCCCCTTAAGTAACGCCTAGTTTTTCCAAGTACAAGTTAATTAAAAAGTTTTTCCTCAAAAAATGTATACACTTTTTTATTTGATATTTACGATAAAAGAATTTTAAATAAAACGTATTTTTATAAATACTGTACGATTTTAAGTGACACTCATTATATATAAATATACACAAATACACATACATAATTAGTAATTACTTTTCACAATTTATTTAAAGACATTTTATACAACATTTCTTATTCAAAACGAATGCTTATAATAAATTACTGACGATAAAAATAACGCACTACGTAGTTTTTCTAAAAAGAAGTTTTTTATGGAAGTACAACAATAAACTTGAATCATTATTCGTGGAAATAACACATTTTTAAGTTCTCAGAAAAGTTCGATTAAAAATGTAAACTTGACTAACAACGACATCAAAGAAAATTCATATCAAAACATAATATATTTTCTATTTATATATATATATATATATATATATATATATATATATATATATATATATATAAATTTCTACGCAAACGCGTGTAAGTTTGTAATATAATTCGTACAGATATAAAGCGACTGACAAAATCCTCTTCATAAATAAATATTGATGTACAGAGTTCATAATATTAGTATTCAACTAGTATTTATGTGCGTGTATTTTGGAAAGTTATTTCGGAACGAACACTTAATATCAATAATTTTTAAAACAGCAGACATTTATTAATTTCTTTTTTTAACAAAAGTGACACGAGCAATACATGATGCCACGTTTGATTTATTAAACGCGTTACATTTTCGATAAATAAAATTTTAAGAGCCATGTAACAATGCTACATATAAAATGACGCAGTGGAAACTTTTTTTCGGTAGGTTTTTAATTTACAATATTCGGATAAATACTTGACAGGTGTAAGTGGATGATAAAATGGAAATTTTCTTGGAAATTCTTTTAATGAATTTATTCCGCATTGTTTCTCACTCGATTGAGACATAAATGGGGCATATGGAATGAGTGTATAAGTCAGAATTTTTTCTAAATAAAATTCTTTCAATGTTCAAAAATGAGATTTTTGTCATTGACTCATCATATTTTATAACCGGGCTTTGATTTTAAATAAAAAAATTGACCTTCAAAAATGTTGATTTTTCATAAAATTTTCCATACTGTTTTTTTTCGGGTCAAAATCGGAGTTTTTAAAAATCACTACAAATCATTATTTTCAAATTAAAATCGATGAAATAAGTAAAAAATAATCATATTCCAGTAAAAATTATATTCATTATTTAAAAATTTGATTTCTGTCGCCTAAAATCGATTTTTGATGATTTTCATTTTTTCTTCAAAATTCAAAAAAAAAAAAATTTATCAACACAAAATCATCAAATGTCGATTAACAATTAATCGTACAGATCCTAAGAAGTATTTTTAGTGAACAATAATAGAAATTTGATTCTATATTAGTGCTCTAAAATGAAAATTCTTAACTTTGATTCAATTGAGATATAAATGACATAGAATACATAGAATGAGTGTAATTCTGAGTTTTTTTCTAAATAAAATCCGCCCAATGTTCAAAAATGAAATTTTAATAATCGATTTGGCATATTTTATAGCCAAGTTTCGATTTTAAATAGAAAAAAATCGATTTTCGAAATGTTGATTTTTCATGAAATTTTCCATACTACTAGTCGTGGTTTTTTTGGAGTCAAAAATTGAAAATTTTTAAAAACTGTTACAAATCGTTTTTTTTTATTAAAATTCGATTAAGTGAGTAAAAAATAATCCGTTTCTGGTAAAAATAACATCCATTATTAAGAAATACGATTTTAGTGGCCGAAAATCGATTTTTGGTAATTTTCGTTCTTTCTTGGAAATTCGAAAAATCGAAAAAAAATATTTATCAACATTAAATCATCAAATGTCGATTAACAATTAATCGTATAGATCCTAAGAAGTATTTTTAGGGAACAATAATAGAAATTTGATTCTATATTAGTACTCTAAAATAAAAATTCTTAACTTTAATTCGATTGAGAAATAAATGGCATGGAATGAGCATAATTTAAAGATTTTTCTGAATAAAAATCGTTCTATGTTCGAAAATAAGATTTTAATCATTGATTCGGCATATTTTATAGTCAAGCGTTGATTTTAAATGAAAAAAATCGATTTTCTAAAATATTGATTTTTCATGAAATTTTCCATACTACTAGTCGTGGTTTTTTTGGGGTCAAAAATTGAAAATTTTTAAAAACTGTTACAAATCGTTTTTTTTTATTAAAATTCGATTAAGTGAGTAAAAAATAATCAATTTCTGGTAAAAATAACATCCATTATTAAGAAATACGATTTTAGTGATCGAAAATCGATTTTTGGTAATTTTCGTTCTTGGAAATTCGAAAAATCGAAAAAAAACAACATTTATCCACATTACATTATTAAATTTCGATTAAGAATTAATCGTATAGACCGTAGGAATTATTTCTAGTGAACAATAATAGAAACTTGATTCTATATAATTAATAATAAAAAAAATCCCCGCCATCGTCATTAATCTAAATCTGAAAATATATATGAATGTAAATCTAATAACTTTGTCGTAAGTTTTATTTCCAATTTTAATTTCGTAAGTTAAAATGAAGCAATTATCAAAAGTTAGTTTTAAAGTGAATAGGTTAATGCCCTTTATTACTGCCGTAATACTTCAAACCGATATATCTTCGCCTGAATTGCATATAAATTGCACGCAATATAACTTTAATAGGATGGGTGTAAACTTTAAACAATTTTAATTTTTGTATATAAACTAGATTAATATCGTTTATAATTTATTTTACATTACCGGTACATTCTTGCATTTTTTTCGTTATTAAATGAAACGCAGTCGACACGTTTTATCAAAAAAAAAAAAAAAATGTAAAAAATTCTATTTCGATGAAGAAATTTCGCGTGGTGGAAATGTAATTAAGTTTTATAAAGTGATTGTTTCTTTGTGAAGAGTGTGTATTTTTATCATTATTGATATTTCGTACTGAAATTACAAGTGGAATTATAAATTAATTTCATGTTTGAGCCAGTTTTCAAGTACATACTGTATAGTGTAATTGTATAAAATTTTCATTAATTTGATTAATTCCTTTGAAAACGATAAGCAAAATTTATAAATATTTAACGGCTAAAATGTTAAATACAAATAAGTATATTTTAAAACGAGAGGACTTTTAAATCATTTTTTCCACGTCATTGCAAAATAATAGAGTATTAATGATGTAGGTGTGTTAAAAAATGCTTACATGCGAATGTACAGGTATACATATGTAATTAAACATCTTTGTTTCAAGGTTACTTTATTGTCACAGACAATTATCTGCAGCTAAATAAAAAATTGTAATATTTTTCACAAATATTTATGAACGGATTAAATAATATTGCAGGCAATTCGAGATAATTTATTGTGCTTGTATGATAAATCATTTTTATTATGGTTTAAAATAATTTTAATGAACTAATGGAAAATAATATCATTACTTGAAATTTATTCAAGTATTTAGTTAGAGAGTAGAGAAAAATATTATTTCTTAAATACCACGGGACTCCTCCGACTCGCTTTGCTCGTCGACCCACAAATTTGCTTCTATTTAACTATAAAAAATAAAACATTTAAAAAAGGAAGCAGGAACGTTTGTTTTTATGTAAATTTCTGACATCAAGGTAAAATCTATAAGACTGATTAACTCGTTCGCTACCAGCGTCACACATATGTGACGACCTGATTTTTTTACCTCAGTCCAGCGTCACAAATGTGTGACGGATGATCATTACCAGTTTATGATAACTGTTTGTACCAAATCGTGCCGCAAACAGATGAATTATGTTAAAAACAATAAAATAGATACAGGATGTTCTTGGTCTGCCAATAATTACATTTTTTTAAAAAGATCTGGGCGTCACGAATATATATATATATATATATATATATATATATATATATATATATATATATATATATATAGGTTGGCAAGTATCTCCCTTCCGCTTTTTTTTTTTTTTTTGTACATAGCTGCGAAATTCAAAAGACCAGAAGGCGGAAGGGAGATATTTGCCAACCTAATATATATATATATATATATATATCTATATATATATATATATATATATATACACGAATGTTTGAATGAATTAAAAAATACTGGCAAACGTTAATAAATTCGGGTTATGTTTTTAAAACTATGTTTATAAACTTGTTCAATTTTATTATGTAAAAATAACTAAATAATCATACAAATAATAATAAATTAAATCCACGTGGTATTTAACAAATTAAGAATACAGGGTTATTAGCATGTATGCTAATATTCAGTATATAATGCGAAATTGAGGTTATTGGCACGTATGCCGATATACAGTATATAGTGTTTTTTTTGTTTTTATGACATTATGTATATACATTTAATTTTAAATGGATTTATACCACTTTCATTAATAACAAATTGAGCCGTTTGTTTTTGATAGTGCAATAACTCCATTTATGTATATATTGAGTTATTATTTAAAGGTTTGCGTTTGAATTACGAAAAATCGACTTTGGAATATTTTTAGTTGCATTATATAAAAATTTATAAATAAATAATTATTGTTTATTTATAAATTTTCCAAAAAAATTTTCAAAACAATTTTGAAATTTTTTCATATTAATAATTTTTAAATATCTCAATGTATGAATAAATGGACTTATACCACTTTCTAATATAATATTCTTACGATAAAACTATACAGAAATTTTTTTTTGATTAATTTATGAGTATATTGTATACTCCTGACTGTGTTATTATAAATATAAAAAGAGTACATCTATGTCTACCTAAAACTGTTATTAACTCATTTTTTCTAAAAATCCAGTTATTATAATTTCAATAATAATAATAAAAAAAAAAAAAACGGTTAATGTATGCCTGCGAAATCTGTAAAACAACTACAGAACTACCAATTGGGCTATGTATAGACAAATATTTCAAAATGTATCATACAAATAAATAAATAACATTTATTTCACTTTGAAAAAAGTTTTGATTTTATTTTTCTTTTCCAATTTAATTCATTTACTTTCAATTAAATGTGTCACATTCGAGGGTAGTTAGTATGGTAAAAAATTATAAAAAAATATTACTATAAAATTTACCATACTTATCAAATGATCTTCGTATATGTGACCCGTGGGCTGCAAAAAGAATTTACTATCTATAACCCAGTGTCTCGGTTTGTAAAATTGCTAATTTCACTCATTTAGAACGTTGTAAATACATCACACAAAAATTAATGACAATTTGGTATCATATTTAAATAATAAAACGTCTGGGCTGCGCGGTGGCGGTTTTTCTCCTGAAGCCCTGGTAGCGAACGAATTAATATCGAATATCTGTATTTAAAAATAACCGAGAATACAATTCCATTTCTCGACTTAATCATTATGAAATAAATCTCATTTGCTGATTACTGTTTTATATATTTTTTGTCTCCAAACAGAAAATGCAATTTCGAGATCACAAACAATTCGTGTAAGATGTTCAGAACGTTAGAATCGCATCAGTCGACACAGAGTTGAAAAGCATATCTTTCGTTTAGCTGACTGAAACAAATTTTCGCTGACTAGACGCTCGGTGGCGTCCGTTTACATGACTTGATACACCTACATGACGCTCAAACTAAATCGATCATATTGGTAGTATTTCAGTTTGTTGGTTTCGCACGTGTATGGAAATAAAATATCACAGAACAAAGACGAACGCGTACATATATTTGAATAATTTGTTTATACATAACATACATACATTCATACATATATATGTATATATATATATATATATATATATATATATATATATACATACATGCGTGTGTGTATTTCACCAACTTTCACTTTATACATTTTTTCATGTCATATGAATCCAAACAAGCGACTCGCACAATAATATCATGTTTTCAAATACATGCGATAGTATAAAAATAATATACATCTTCAATTATGATTACATTATTCGAATAATATTTCAAGAAAGTATCAGATTTTCTATTTATTTCTAGATATGGATATGACATGTACAAATGTTGTCTTTATATACAATGGCTGGTTTAAAATAATAATGATAATAATAATAAATAAATTGCAGAATAGTAACTCGTACGTGTATTCGAATAAAATTTTCAAGTTAACTTTTGAAAGATTTATTAGTTAGCAGTAAAAAAAAAATGAAACAGCTAAATTTGAGTCAATGTTTTTATTATTAAAAATTAACAAAACTATCAAACAAGTAAAAATCAACCTCAAAATTATATTGGAACACAACATTAATGTTCATAATAGATTGTCATACAAATGTGACGCCTGGATGTGTGTTTTCATAAAAATAAGCATTTGTATAGTGCAGAGGTCGGCAAAACGCGGCTCTTCCACAAGTAATGACTATGTGCATTAAATGTGTGCCATGTAATATTATAATAATAAAAAATACTTTTTATCAATAAACAAGATTATTGTTAATTATGATAGGTATCTAGTTTTTTTTTATTCAGTATTTAAAGTCAAAAAACCGATTACTTAAAGTAGGTACATTGGGTACACTTTTTGATTATCAATAATAATAACACAATATTTAAAAAACCAGCGGCCCGTTTCATAAAACTTTCAGTTCATATGTTACAAATTCTTTCTTCAAAAATCCCATATAAATTTTAAATAAAAAACTTGTAATACAGGAACTGTAAGTTTTATGAAACGGCCCCTGGTACCCCTCTGTCACTTTATAATGTCACTCTGATTTCCACAGGAATCATCTTTTCAAACATTATTATTTTACAAATTTGACATTATAAAGTGGAGAAAAAAAGCAATCCAGTACATGCAGCGTGTCTAAATCATATCTATCACATAATACTAGTTCCTAGTTTCAATCGACTTCTAAAACAGATATCTTGAAAATTTGGCTCTTAAAAAAAAAAAAATTTGTACTGCTGACATTTGGTTCTTTTAACTAATGAGTTTGCCGATCACCGGTTGTTACTTGTTCAGTCTTGTCACTTCGCACGTGACATACGACCGATAGAGCAAAGTTGTAATGTCACGTCAGAGGTGACATACGACCGATAAGGGTTAATTTCATAAAATTCTTACTTCGGTAATACCTGGAAATGTTCACATCACGTCAGAGGCGGAGTGCCATTCTTCTTTTTTCCCAAAAAAAAATTAAATAGAAAGAAGAAAGATATTCGTTCGCTCGACTCGACACACTCATTCCACATGCATATTTGTATATATCAGCATTTAATCATAGTTCAATAATACGAAATGTCATAAACGTTAATTACAGAATTGTGTATTATGCAAATTTATTTTTATTCTAAACATGATACTTGACAACATTGGCGTTATATCGTAAGGACGTCGTCATCGTCGTACGTACGTTTATATGTCACAGATAAAACAATGGCTAATGACTTTCACTCGATTACGAAATTGAAATAAAATCCCTTGTATATATGGAATTATATCTCGTACAATCAGCTGTATTATTCTCACTAATGCTGCTGCTTCATTCGAATATTTAATATGTTACTATTGTTATCTGAAATCATTATCTTTTGCATATTTTGTTGAATGTCAGTGAAGACGACTCTAGTTGATATATAAGCACGATTTTTTTTGCTAGTACCAAATTTAAAATCCAACGAAAAATATTTAAACCTCACGTTTTTTTTTTTGGATGGTCAGTTTTTTTATTGAATATAAGATGTATAGTAACATCCAAATTGACGCCTAGATTTGTGTTTTATTAAAAAGAAACAAACTATACACGTTTCTTTTTAATAGAAACACAAATCTAGAGGTCACATTTGGATGACCATATGTGTGTGTTATGTACAAATTTGCATAATTAATGTAATGTAAAACAATTTGTACAAATAGTACTATTTGTTGTCGAATGTATTTTTAAAAAAAATATATTAATTAGACCGTGGAATATGTCAAGCGATTAAATACTCATAGTAATAATTATGCAATGCAGAGCACGTCGACGTTTCATGAAGTTATAAAAAACGAATCTTAAATTGATAATTTTTATTGTATTCATTATTAATGAATACATATTTTTTTAATTAAAACACAATGTATGTTAAATAATATACTTGGCTATTTGGAATATGTTTTTAAAATGTTTCGTCATAAATTTCGACAGATGAATAGCATTGAATTGATAAAAAAATCTTCGAACAATAACAATTCATTGTATGTTAAAATACAGCATGGTAAATAATTTCAAATGAGAGAAATCAATGTAACAATAAATACTTCAATAAAATATATGATAACAAATTGGTACAGTTTGTAATTTTATCATCGAATCAATAAACGACAAGAGGTGTTTTTCGATAAAATCTATTATGTGCTTAGGCATACAGGTAACCCCCATATATAGATTATTAAAAAGTGCTGTGTTATACGAAACAAAGAACTAGTACAAAAAGTGAGGTGAAGTTCCAAAAATTAAAAAAAATATACTATTTTATTTCTATAACTAAGAGAAAAGTTGCTATAAACTATTACATATTTTCTTCTTCATCATTGCTAAGTACCATTAAACGAGGACGTTTTTTGACCTTTCTTCTGCAGCATCTTAATTTCTATTCTCTACTTTTTTAAAAAAATCTGTTATTTTCGTTTGTCTGCTTTTATCTAGAGATCTTTATAAATTATAAAGCATTTATAAAATTCTCTCTTAAATTTTGTGGCTTCATTCAGTGGAAGGATCTGCATTTAGAAAATAGAACTCAAATTGTTGGGCTAAGTTAAGCTTTTCTTTATGCTTTTTAGGATAACATTTTGGACTTCTGCATTTGCATTTGTGCTATTGAATTAATTTGGTTTATATCAGATACCATTTCCATTAAACTGGGTTCGTATTCCTTTTATTCCACCAAATTCTTTTATAATATTTTTTTAACAATTTATTTTCTCACACAGTGTTCAACAACAGTTACGAAAATTATTCAGTAACTAGTTTTCTGTTTACCGAAAAATATTTTTAAAGCAGATAAAAATAAGGATTTTAAAAAGATGCTTAGTCTTGAGTTTATCAGGGTTTTTTTAAAAAAAAAAATATTAATAGAAGTTTAATGTATAATAAAAATAAAACACCTGATAATTAACCGTCTTTACGAAAATTCATTTTTGTAATTTTCAATATCAACATTTTTTATGTTTTTTTAACACTTTTTCCAGAAATATTTCTCTTAAAACTTATAATATTTTTTGAACAGTTTAGAAGTTTCAAAACTTTATTTTCGTACTTAATATTCAGCGGCAATAACGAATATTATTCAGCAACTAGTTTTCTGTTTCCCAATAAATATTTTCAAAGCAGATAAACATAAATATTCCAAAAATATACTTAACCTTGAATTTATTTTTTTTGTAAAAAAAAAATACTGTCTGGTTTAAACACATTTAATTGTTTTAATGAACATTAATTTTTGTAATTTTCAATATCAACATTTTTTTATGTTCTCTTTAAAAATAGATTAGAAGTTTCAAAGCTTTATTTTCTTACTCAATATTCAACGATTAGTTTTCTGTTTACCAATAAATATTCCAAAAATATTCTCAACCTTGAATTTATTAGTTTTTTTTAGGAAATAAAAATAAATATGTTTAGCTCATAATAATAATAATAATAATAATACACCTGATAGAATTTTAATAAAAAACGACCTTTATTCAATTATTGTTCTTCTTTTTATATTGTAAGATAATGTCATTTATTTATAACTACGTTATGGGAAAATTTATCAATGACTTTAGACAAATGTACGACACGCAATGTTGTTTTCAATACACACTAATTACATATTCTGTAAGTTTATACGCCGAACTAAATTTGTATTGCTACTACTTGGGTGTGCAAATGTAACTACATTATTCTCATATCGATGCATTTGTTTAATATTCTCTAAAGAAATTCTCTTTTGCTATAATAAATTTCACGTTGAATAAAGTGCAGAAATGTTAAGATAGTCAGTAGTTGTATTCAAATTAATATTTATTATAGACAGGTGGTAAAAGGCATGCACAGTCTTTGCCATGAATACCTATCTAGTGACATTCATGAATAAATATGCACATGGAAAAATGTGTTACTCAACAATCTTGTTCACATCACTAACAAACATTCAATAAGTAGGTTTCATAATGCATCGTTGCGTGCCACGTTCATATTTTAACTGTAATTGAATTATGAACAAGACATTGAAATCGAGGTCTTACAACAAGTAGTGAGATGCTTGGTCGATAAAATGGCCACTGCTTTCTATTCAAAGAACTGTGATACGAATTGTTTGAAAAAAATGATTTTTAAGATTTATATAAATGTACGGTGAAAGTAGAAACGTTATAAAAATATTAATTGATTGTTTGTCAACGTTATTAATTTTATTAGAAAAGAATATGGATTCGTACGATTTGTGACTGAATATGAAATGTTAATAAAATATTAGAAATTTTAAATTGTATCGAAAGTAAAAAAAATGGTTATAAGTTTTTTTTTTAAAAAAAAAAGATTTCTACGTTTAAATTTATTAACGAGGTAATATCATAAATAAAATACTTTCTTTTTTCGTAACAAAGCGTTTTATAAGTATTAATTTTATATAATAAAATACGGTGACATTATAATATTTATTCGATAAAAAAATCCGCTGTCTGGAAAAGAATAAGTATGGGGGAAAATGTCAGGTTTGAATATTCTTTAGTGAATTTTAAATTTGGCGCTAGTAAAAATACAGTGGCTCGTAGTTAAAATGGAACAAGGTAAAAAGAAACTTCAATTGAAGAATAGTAACTAACATTTTAAGTTTATTGTTGAAAGCGTTGTTAAAGCTTTATTTTATTGTTGAAAGCTTTTTATTTTTTCAGTTAAGGGGGTATCCTAGTCTAGAATTTCGAAAAAATCGATTTTTTGCATATTTTCAAAGTTTAGACCTTTAAGAATATGTCCTTAAGAGGATTTTTCGAAATTTGAATTATTTTCGGAGTTATAGCTATTTTTGTGACGCGCCGACCAATCCGGTTTGGCCGGAACGAATCAACTTTAAACGCGTTTTTCTCGAAACTACTTTTTTCGACACGGTTGACGTGATATCTCAAGTTCTAATGGACCGATTTACTTGAAATTTGGTACAGAGCTTCTCAATATAACAGTGATTGCCCCCGCCTAGGATTTTTTGAAAATTTGATATTTTACTATTTTTAAAAAATTCCGAATGTTGAAAAAAATAGGGCAAAAAATAACTGTTTTTTAACACTGCCGCCATTTTGTGAAAATTTTTTTTAAAATTTCCCTAGGCGGGGATACTACTACAACTTTCTTTTTCAATAATTTCAAAAAAAAAAAAATTGTTTCAAATGACCGGAAGGGTTGGGAACCACGTCAACCAGGAGACACCTTTTTTTCGAGCCTCCACTTTGCCAGTCTGTACATTTTTCAATTTTGAATTTTTTGTTTTTAATAATACTTTTTTATACTCTTAAAATGTCAATAAATAACTGATAAAAAATGGATAGTAAAAATATTTGTTGTTTTTTTTTTTATAGCGCCCGAAAAAACACCTAAAATTCGTGCGTCTAGACTAGAATACCCCCTTAACGATACTGGATGATAGTAAATTATACTTTATCTCCTTCATTAAAAATATACAAGTTTTGCTTTTTTTAAAAGTTAAAAAATGAATGCTATTACTTGGAATTATTTAATCGCTGTAATTAATACTGAAAAATCTATAAAACATAGTATATAGATTTACTGTAAGACGATTGTATAATACAGAATCGAATAACAGAAACACATAATTGTATAACATTGATTCGAAAAGTAGATATTCTAAGAAAAATACTTTTAAATAAATAACAAGAAAAAATATAGAAATTCATATTCGTTTTTCCCATTTACTAGCAAAATAATCAATTTACTACAATTACTAGGCCATGTAACGAATGATAATAGTATGTGAATTGAGACGAGGAGAATCCTTTTTGCTTCGGTTGCATTGTAATAATTATTCATGAACATCGCATCGATATGACCTTAATAGATAATCAATATTAACTTACTGTAGATATCAAACTGTCTCCATGTATGTATATGTGAATTTATTTATTTATGTATTAATCATTTGTATCGCAACGTTTAAAGAACTGAAAAAAGGATAGACTCTTTACTAATAATAATGAGAAAAAAACCGAGTTTATCTGAAAATAAATGTAAACAAGAATGTTGAGAAAAGTGTCATATTTTTTAATGTACTAATTAATGATACAACACAATTATAATTACATATCACATTATTAATTTTGAATATAAAACTGAATACAAATTTTGCTCAAGCTATACATTTGTATTTTATTATGTAAATAGTATATTTTTTTCAAAAGAAATCAGTAAGTTACGAGTACTATTGTATATAATTATATTCAAGGTCTATAAATTATGCTGTGGGAAAATTACAGTTCATTTGTAAAGTTTTGAAATATATGTTTATAGAAATGTACAAATGTATAGAGAATTGAAACAATGTATTGTGTAATCAGTAACATAAGTTTAAATCTTAAAATACATATATACATACATATGTAAATATACATTTATTTATATGAAATTTCAAAATCCGTTTAAAATTGTTGGATTAAACCAAAACTTCAAATAATTAACTTTTAAAATTGTCGATCGAACAATTCGACTTTTTACTGCATTTTCGAAAACAGTAAACCATAAATTTGCTTACTGAAAAAAAATAACCATTCGTAGACATTCTATTTATTTAAATTTACATAAATAATAACATTTAATTTACAATTAAACGTGAACAGAATAAATTACTTGTTTTAAGTAAAGGTCACACTTGAAACGACTGCTTGCTTTAATTTAATTCGAACTGCGTTGTCGTTAATATATCAAATTATAGTCATAATTTTTGTAGTTTTATAATGTTATATTTTGTTGTGAGAAGAAAACGTCTGTTATAGTCTTTTTCTTAAAGAATTATAAATACAAAAAAAAGCATTCACCTTCATCGAAATTCTATCGCATCTTTAATTACCAGCCAATTAAATAAAGAAGAAAATAAACTTTTTTTTCCAATTTTTTAACACCAAGGAGTCTCCCTCCCTCTCTCTCGAAATGACTTCCTTTTAACAATGTATGTAAGTGCTAATACAATTAAAATTTATTTTGTCTAGAAATATAAAAAAAAATCTAAAAGTTTACTAGAAAATCTTTTTTTCTATTTTTCTGCTAATAAAATAAAATTTCATAAATTTATACCCCGATCATTTTCAGAAGTGAAATTTTCAATCATATCAGTGCTATTATTTTTTAAATGGAAAAATATAAACAAACACATACATACATACATACAATGTATATAAACAACAATTATCAAACGATAAAAATATATATATTTATTTAAAAATACAATATGTAATATTTACACGAAAAATATTAATAAATCAATTATTCGTATACACAATCAACCAATAATAGTAAATAATAGTAAAATACATATATAAATTGTTTCATTGATTGAAATTATAAACGTCATATTAAAAAAAGTAAATTAAAACATTTACAAATGCAGTTCAATTCGTAGAAATTTATCAATAAATCATATTTATTGAGGTCTCTCCATAAATATAGGATATATAAAATCTACTTCTGACAAATATTTCTGTGTAAATTTAACCAAATTCTTTATAATATTAAATTTAAACTAGATGTATATTGTCCAGTTGCTTTATTTTACTATTAGAATTAATTTATTGTTAACAAAGTAAATTTATTTTTAAATTATTTTCTATCAATAGCAGTTACATAATTTGACATGTAAATGAATTACACACATACAGAAACTTTGAAAAACGATTGCAATAAACAGCTAATATGTTGAATTACTGGCCAATGTGCCATCAGGTTAAATTTTTCATTTTACTATTTCCAGGTAACAAAAATAATTTCAATACTGAATTAATAAATAAAAAAATGTATATTAAGAATGGAATGAATTTATTAATCGTGGGATTAGTCAAATAGTTTGATGACATGCATATCCTGTTTGGAAAAATGTATTTTATGACTTACATTGAAAATCGAATGACGTAAACATAGTTTAAGGAAATTTAATTTTCTAATAATAGTTTATCATTGTATATATGCGTATGAATGAAAGAATGTTTTATTGAAAAAAAATATTGCTTTATTTGAAAAGAAACCAATTTCTTTAAAAGAATTATTAAATATAATACATTTATATATATATATATATATATATATATATATATATATATATATATATATATATACAGAGTGGACCAAAAATTATTTTGTACCTTTTAAATATATATATATATATATATATATATATATATATATATATATATATCAAAATACAAGAAAAAACCAATTTCATTAATCTTAAATTAAATCTAATTTAAAATATGATTTTTTGATTAAATTTTAAAAATAATTTCTTTTAAATGTTTTCTTCTAGTGTTCGCAAATGTGTGTTCTTTTTAACACGAGATAGAGAAAAAAGAAAATCCGTTGAAATGTAGTAGAAGAGAAAGATATTAACCCTTATCGGTCGTATGTCATCTCTGACGTGACATTACAACTTTGCTCTATCAGTCGTATGTCACGTGGGAGGTGACAAGACTAAACAAGTAACAACGTCCTTATTTCTGAATGTACACACTGTATGTTTTTACAGTTTAATTCTTACTCGATAGCAGACAACAACTTCTGTCATATTTCAGCAATTGTTTTATTCATAATATTTTATTTCTCCAAAAATGAATAAAGAAAACTATAGCAATATGGAAAGTAACAGTGATAGCTGTAGTGAAATATGTGAACATTTTGAATACTCGGTAAGTGATTTTAATTCTTGTGATGAAGGAGACAATGATATAGAAGTGTTATATTTCAGTCAAGGACAACAAAAATTAATCCCTATTCAATATTCAAGTGAAGAGGTAAGCGAAGTGGAAAGAGAAATTGTTCCTGATTGTGATGAAGATTGGATTAAAATCGACAGTGATGAAAACAATTTAACTTCTAGTATTCCTTTTACAAATATAGGACGTCAAATCTTCGGAAATGTTCAAGAGCCTATAAATTATTTTAAAAAATTTTCTACGGACGAACTTACAATTGAAATTTTAACATAAACTAACTTATATGCCAATGAGGAAATTAAAAAAAAAAAAAAAAAAAAACTTAACCAGGTCAATTTGGCATAATTGGAAAGATATTTCATATGATGAAATAAGTGCTTTTTTCGGGGTTGTTTTGTGAAAGACTAGTGAAAGACGCTATATACTTCTGCGAAACTTTTAACAGAAAACCATTCCTTCATGTAGGAAAATGTTTCAAAAAATACCACACATTGAAAAAATATAAATAACATTTAAGCTTGAAGATTACAAGTTTAATAAAATGTAAATATTTAAAGTGTAAATATAAATATTTTTATGCACAAAACTATCTTTTTATATCAAATAACCTTAGTTACTCTTCTCTTACAATAAGTACTCAAATTTATCTCCGACCTAGCGGAAAGTTAAGAATAAAATGCTAACGTCCGATAAGGGTTAAATTGAAATGGAAAGTTTTGAGAGGTCTTCATTCAGCAGTTGATAAAAAAAAGACTATATATATATATATATATATATATATATATATATATATATATATATAAAACCAAATATCTAAATATGAAAACATTTTTTTTTATATATGGTAAATATTCCTACGTTAATCAAAGTCCAAAATGAAAATAAATATTTCAAATAAATAATTTAAGTGTCAATTTTTTTCCACTTAACATTAAATGACTATACTGTTATTTTTGGACGTATTAGTGAAAGTTCCAATATATTTTTAGCATTATGACGGCGGAAAAAGTGTAACACTTTTTTAATAGGTATCATTATAATCTTTAGCCTTCATTTATGCGTAAGACATATATATATATATATATATATATATATATATATATATATATATATATATATATATATATATATACATGTGTGTGTGTGTATGCGCACGCAAGCAAGCACACAGGTACACAAGAGACACATTTATCTTCACATACTTAACATTAAAAAAAAAAGATGTTTATGTATATATTGTAACGATATATAAATATGATTGCATCGACGTTATTTTCAATAAATAAACATGAGATAAAAGACAGGGCACGACAAACCGGTTAGTCGATTGTAATAGTGTATACTCATAGAAGTACAAAAGAATGATTTACACTATTGAAGACAAAATGATTGGAATACTTGGCACAAAAATATTAGTTTCCTGTTAAACTTTACATTCAATGTTCAATGTCAGAAAATGATTGGCGTTTGATATTTAAAAGTATTTTTTTCCGTAGACAATACATAAATATGCATAAATGAGCACGCACACGAATATAAATATTTGTATGATTAAATCGATGTGTGGGTGAAACGGATATATTTGATAACAGAAAGTATATATTTTATCTAAAAATACAATAACGACACATATAATATGTATGTACATGTGTATGAAACTGAAAACTGCTAACAGATATTTAATTGTAATAAACAAATTCGCCAGTTGTATAGAATGCATTTCATAATCAATGTAATTGAAAACTATTAAAATAAACGCATAAACGTACAAGAGAGAAAGGAATTATTTACGATTATTCGAACATTGATAATTAAGTTGAACGTAAACCACGACTGCACTCATTTATCAGTTATATATTTAAAACTTGGGTAGGTGTATTTTAATATTTGTACATGTTTTTATATAAAAATGTAGGTGTGTTGCGTACACACATCCCCGTACGTACGCTTTTTGCACATTACTTTTAATTTGCCGTGTGTAATTTGATTTAAATATAAACTGTTAAATTATTAAAAACATATTTAAACAATTCATGCTAGGTTTAACGTACAATGACAAGTTTTCGATTTTTTCTTGCTCGAAAACTAATACTCGATCAATGGTTTACATTCTCATAAGAAATATATTTATTAATTGCTATTAATGAAAAACGATTAGAAATTATTTATTACTATTAACTTTGGGCTTAGAAGATGATTTCAATTTGAACTCTTTATTCTGTATTTATTTGTAGTAATGTAATAAGTCGTTTTAGAGGTCTATTTTATTCGAGAGTATAAATAACTACAGGGTTTTTTTTATTTAAAAAAATATTTATTAGAAACATTTAATATTAAAATCCAGTGCTAATAATCATACAAAATATAAATATAAAGTTACTCTTATTTACTCACATAAATATATTTCTTGAAAAAAGCATTACAATTAAATATTCGGATTTCTTGAAACCAATTATAATTCTTCTTAAAACGAACTATCCAAGAATTTACTTAAAAAAATAAACACTACATCTGCGATAATTAAAAATGTAATATATTAAACAAGTATGTAAATTTATTTATATTTAAAATTTTCCTTAAACTTATATATAGGTAGGTAAAATAAATATAACAAGGAATTCGCAATCATATTTTAATTATAATTAAATTGTACAAATTCCATTCATCACCATAATCATCTTCGATGATAACTTTATAATTATAAAAATGAAATACCTGATTCAATGCATGGATATTTATGGAATTCGTTATGTTTAAAATAGCATCAACAAGCATATAAAACCATTTGACTGAAATCAATAAGATGTAACTCTTGACAAACCCTAAATCTACACTCAACATCAATCTACATAAAATAAATATTTCGAATATAAGGAAATAATATTTTATATGAACAAGAGGAAAGAAAAATAACAAAATTGTTTAAATATGAACTCATTTCGATACAAATATTTTTAATTGTTCAAATATGTAACGATGACAACTTTGTGAAGAGACTTAAAACAATATTATGTTGCATATTTATTTTCTGATCAAATTCAATAAATATATATATATATACATATATACACACACACAAAACACGAGAGTCGTTTGATAAGTATGGTAAAAAAGTAAGAAAAACTAAGTTGAAAAATTTAATTAAATTAAACAATAAATAAATTTACCATACTTATCAAATGACCTTCATATATATATATATATACAAAACATATATACATTTTTGGATCACCTGTATATATAAAACTGGCTTCATTTTTCCAGAATGAACCAATTATCAGCGATCGACTGAATCCTGCTATTAAATAAGCACTACTATATTCTTAGAGTACAATGTTCCAATTTAACAGCGAAGATTCAAAGATTTTATTTACTATACTAAGAAAATAATACTTGTTTGTCCTTCAGTGCCAATATCTCGAATACTTGTCATCTTGTAACGATTTTTCCTTTTCTTGATTACATTTGAAAATAAAGCACATATATTTTGTTGGCAATTAACGCTATTCAAAAAATCTCTGAACAGTTTTATGAACTTTAAACGTGCATCAACGAAAGTGTATAAAAATATATTTTAAAATAGTTTTAAATTTTTTTATTTACAAACAGCATCAGAGAGGGGAAACAACAAATAAATATATTTATTTTCTTTTCCGATGCTTCACTTGACCCACATCTGAACATTGACACAAGTATTTAATTTTAATTATTTGTGATAAATTACAAATTACTAACTTATTATAAGAAACGAATTTCATGTTATTACTTTTAAAAAATCAATTGTTGAAATTTATTTATTATAACAATAAAAACAAACAAACAAACAAAACTGTACTACAAACAATCATGGCTACGATATAGTTTACAAGAAACGTGTCAACATCACATGAATATTTTCATGAATTAAATATTCTCTCTGTGATAGAAGCAAGTATAAATCGGATAAAGTAAAATGTGTCATATTACAATGTAAATAAATTAAAATGAAATCACATGTGCTAGAATTGTTATGGGTATTGAACACAAATCATTGAAAAAATAACATATCGCAGTTAATGATAATTTCTTTATATCGTGGCTGTTTATATAAATATATATATAAATGTTTTAATATTTCTCATTATACGACGTATGTAATTGTTATGAATGGAATAAAAAAAAACCCATTAGAGTTTATTGTGGCGATTGTGATTTTCAAAATGGCCTCTATTCAAACTGTATATTCAATGTTGTTTTTTTTTACAGAAAAAATATATAAATGAAAATAAAATGAATGTAATGTGATAAATATTACAAGATATACGAGGTATAAAAATAAATAAAAAGTTTTCGCCAAGAACTATCGACTTTATTGGAGTAACGTATAAAAAAAGTTTTTTGTTATAATTAGAATAGAAAGACGTTTAAAAACTTGTCTGTAGTAACATGAAAGTTTTAATCGCCTTCAGGTACGTCTCTCTCACCGTACGTATATATTTATTTATTCAATATTAATACATGTATGGTCGTTACAACATAGTTATTATAATAGCATAATGATATCTCGCTGGTACGTAAATGTGACAAGTGGTTTAAATGAAACACAAGTCGATAGATGTAGACACCTCTACATAGTCTGGAAACGTCGTCCGGCCGACTGTTCAATCATTATCTACAAACAAGCTGTTATTTTGTATTATCTCTCTTATTGTACGATAAATTGCGGAGCAGCAAGTGAAAAAAGTAGCACACGATGGAATCCAATTATTATTCTATGTGCGTTATCTGACGCAGAAGTTAAAAATGAACGTGTTTGTTGGCATAGAACAATCGAATGTATTTTTTTTACTACGGCGTTCAATTATGATAGATTGTAATTGTTTACGTTGAATATAAAATTATAATTCAATTACGAACTCGACGAAATAGACTTTTGTATAGTTAAATATTCATAAGCACGCATTAATAACACGAGGAATGTCTGGCTTTTTATTCTTTTGTCTTCATATTAAATTTCATTACACGAATTACATATTCATATTACCACCGTATTGAATGGCATTTTTTTTTTAGAAACAATAACTTAACTATCTGGAAAACAACTTTAAAATCCAAATTTATGTAAGTACAGCTGGGTCTGTTTTTGTGCGAATTATTTTAATGCGATTCATATTTCTTAGTATCTTTTCATGTCGATTTTTTTTACGAATTCCTTTATACGGTTATTTAATTCAAAGCTCTTCAGTTTTATGAACAAATGAAGGAATCAGAGCCATTTACTTCCGCTTCTCAGACTGATAAGGAATTTTCGGCTAGCAAAGGATGGTTAACAGGGTTTTTAAAAAGAAATGCACCGCATAACGTGAAGATTACGGGCGCGGTTGCATCGGTAGATGAAGAAGCTGTCAAAAATTTTTCCAGAAGAATTAGCCAAAATTATTAAAGATGGTGGATATTGTTCACACCGAGTATTTAATGCTGATGAAAAAAAAACGTATATGAAGCAAAAAGGTCTCGATTTCAAAATGTTATTACTTGTTAACAACGCACCAGGTCATCCATGTTTAGAACATCCAAATGTAAAGATGATGTTTTTGCCACCCAATACAACAAGCACTATTCAGCTATTAGATCAAGGCATAATTGCAACTTTTAACAATATTAGTTAAACGCACTTTTCAATTTATATTGAATAAACTAGAAAATGAGTCAATAACAGTAACTGACGCTTGGAAAAATTTTCAATCTTTGACTTTATAAATCATGTTATCTTTGCTATTATTCAAAACCACACACTTTAAATGGGTGTTGGAAAAAGGTTTGGCCTACATGTCTTGAAAATAGTGTAGCTATTCACTTTCTTTTTTCTTTTATTCTAAACAGAGCCGCTATTATTGCAATGATGATTAAAATATGTATGAAAAATTCTAAAATAAATTACACATATGTACATATTGCTTTGAATAAAATTAAATAGTTAATTAAAAAATAAAGTAAAAAAGCTTTGTTTTGTACCAATTTTTTGCAGATATTTGAAATTTTTTTAGACATTCTTTATTTTTTTATGCGAATTTTAGAGTAATTTCACTTTGTAGCTTTGGTTTTATGCGGTTTTGGAAAATTACAGAACACATCCCTAATTTTTCAATGTAAGTTAAGTCTTTTTTGTGCAATTTTTTTTAATGCGGTTTTCTGCGGAACGTATCTACCACATAAAAACAGACTCAGGTGTACATACAAAATTCGATTTTTTTTAAAAAAAAAACAAGTTTAATTTTTAACCTAAATAAAATTCAATAATGGCAATTTTAAAAATAAAATTTACATAAGTTACACATAAATATTCAAATTATCTAATATTTATATAAAAGTTAGAATAACAAAAAAATGTTTTTTTTTTTAAAAAAAAAGTCATTTAAATTTCCATAATGTAATATTTTAAAACTATTACAACTAAAAGTAATTTAAATAGAATAATTAACCTATATACAATTTCTTGTGTCAATCACAAAATATTTAAAACGCACTGTTATCAATGATATTTGTATTTTTTGGTTCAAATTAAAGATAATTTTTAACGGAAACCACTGTTTAAAATCACTATTTTTTAAAAAAAAAAAACAAATTTAAAACAAGTACACATATAGATTTTATACTGAAAAATGGCCGTTACAAATAAACATTTTCCGTGTAAAAATTCAATGCACAGTTTATTAAAAATATACATATAACATTTCAGCTAGTAATTAGAATATAGGTTAAACGCATACAAATACAGTTGAACTATTTCGCGGAAATTCAATAAAACACAACTTCCAATCATCCTGCTGCTACTTGAATCATTTCCAACACTTAAAAAATGTAATGGAAAACTTTTTATTTGTAGTTTTTAAAGTAGATACTAAATTATTTTTCGATGAATTTATTTATATTTAATATAATTTAATAAACGAAATTACAAGGAACACTTGATATACGTTATTTAATAATAACCGTGACTATTTTAAAATACTGAAATAAATAATTGTGGCAATTTTAATAGACTAATTAAAAACAGTTACACATATCCATTTTTTTAAAGTAGATACTGAATTATCTTTTTCGATACATTCGTTTGTATTAAATAAACTGTAATAGGAGAAATTACAAGGAAATATTCCACGCACATGATATATTTTATTTAATAACAATCGTGATTGTTCTAAAATACTAATAAATAAATAACGGTGAAATTTTAAGGGGTTAATTAAAAGTAGTTACATATATTCAATATTAATTAACGCGAATGAATCAAATTAAAACAATAATTTCAAACGAAAATATGTCACAGTATTCTTTATTAATAGAATTATATGATAACTGACCACTTGGTACGATAAATTCCAAATGAATCTATAAGTTACTTTTTTTATTACCAAGTTGATTTCCTTGAACGACTAATGATCTTTACAACGAATCTTCTTTAAATATATGAATATATAAAAGATACATATTTCATATTACGTATATATTTTTTTCGAACGAGAAATAACGAAACCGTTTAAAAAAAATATTAAAAAGTACCAATTATATTTTCATTTATTCCACACGTTAATAATTATCCATAAATTAATATTTGTAGTTAACCTTGACCTAACTGCATTCACCAAAAGTTTCGTCGAATTAACTTTAACTTTAATGCGCACCGATTTAGTCAGTTCTTAAATATCAATTAAAACGAACTTATGTAACAGCATTAATCATTTTTACTGTATCTATTATTATAATTTAACCAGTTTAAACTAATTAATTCGGAGACATTGTATCGCGGGAAAAAATAAATAAAAATTCGAACAAACGACAGTCTAAAAATGGCCGTTTTCGTTTGTTGCTACCGGAATGTAAATAAGTTAATTATTTAATTCGATATGAAACAATTAAGTAAACATGAAACATGATCAAACATGAAACTAAACGAATTATTTTTTCGAAAAGTTTAACAGTATAAATCTTAATTATATACATTTCAAAGCACGTGTGTCGTATGTATATACTTATATATATATATTTAATCTACAGTTGAAATGTATATACATAGATATTAACAGCAGGTAAAAATTCCTATAACAAGAAATATGTATGTATTACACTTTCACAAAGTATTTAGATACTTGGTAATATGGACATACTATTACTTGTATAACTGTATAATTTTAAAGTAATAGACGTGTTTGTATGTGTGTGAATATATATATATTTGTACGTATAATACAATTGAATAAACACACACACACACACGCATACATGACTGAATATCGAATATTTTTCTTTCAGCGGCGATGCATAATTCGTTACTGATTAATTGCAATACAAGAACGATTACGTTAAGTAAATTAAATATGTATTATTCCCTTCTATTAGGTCACGCACACTTCCATCAGTCTAACAGATAGCAACTACCTCCTACCGACACTGCCTTCACATCAACATCACACAAGTTAATTTTCAGTGCGTCAATAATTCCAAACACACGAAACATAATTAAAACCCCAGGCATCATAAACACAAATGAGAATAAATTTAATATTCACGGAAATTCGCATATACATATATATATACGTTGTAGTAGTACGGTTTACTATTCTTCATGTGAAATTATTATGAAGTAATTTTAACTGAATTAAATGTATTCAATTTGTTTATTTACAACGTTAAATAACAGTGCGTTATTTTAAACGGATCGAATATGAATCGTCGAAATGCATTCACGAATAAAATTATTATTAATAATAACAATAATAAAACAAAACAAACAAACAAACATATACTTTGACAGAGTATCACGATCGTGAAATCCGTACGTATGTATGTATATTTATTTATTTTGAAGAGAACGAAAACACGTTTTAAATCCGAAAAATAGTTCCAAAGTCAAACAGCTCAAACTCTATGGAACATCTGACCGGGTGGGATGATGCGGTAGGCAAGCGAACCGAGCAGAACATCACGTTGTGACTAAGGTTAGGAGGCAGCAGTGTTCTTCGTTTGGTCAAGTACAATACAAAAAAGAATTCTGAGACAAGTCTGTGTGTGCACCGATGAAAACACAGAGAACAAACTAAGAGGGCAGGTAACAAGTGAACCGAGAGAGAAATCGTGCGACGGACGTACGAGAGAAACAGCATAACGGTCATCGATGTAGTGGTAGAACATTACTTATGATGACTGTACAAGATAATATACCCCCATATATTAAATTCATTACGTTCGTCTATTTGATGAACGTTATCTTTGAATAAATTGTAAACATAATTATTTCGAAAATATCAAACTACACACACACACTCGCTCGCACACACACACACATACATATTAATTGATACACATACATAGGAAATGCATTCGGAACGATTGTACGAAAACAAACGATAATGCATTGGAAAAAATGTATTCGAAAGTGTGTTTTACACGTTTGTTTCGTACTTCGGGATATGCGAGTACGGCGTGAAAAAGCCGGTACTTCTGAAACAGGATCCATGGACTCGTGAAAGAATACGTATTACAATTTTACGCGGCTCAATAACACCGAACACAATTCCGTAGTAGTGTACCAATATGGAATTAGTTTAAAGAATGCGAACATCGTCGAAAAACAAACATATCGATAGTGATATTTGCACGAATGCCTTCGACGGCGAATCGTACGGGTTTATCGATGTGAATATTCGCTTACCTTATATCCAAACGATGACAGAAACAAAGGCTAAGCGGCGACCGCGATAGCCACGCTGTTCGGCACCCGTACAACTCCTTAACTATTTCTATATTTCACACACTCACATACACATACTAACTAACACGCACAGTTTCAGATCTCGTAATAACAATAAACCGCACAGTTTTAATCTGGAAATTAATTTTAACAATTCACTTTATAAGAAAAATACATTAATTCGCGGTGAACGCTATGCTTGTTACACTATCCCCACTTTCATCTAAGAAAATGGCGGACTTTACTCGAAAATAACACTAGGTACCGTTGTTAGCGGACCCCTGCCCAAGCTGTGGGTGGGATTATAAACAGATCAAATACTTTCGAAGAATACGCTTAGGTAGTAGTTTTGTCTTACATACCAAAACTCATATGCGTAAAACAAGAAGAGAGTACGCAAGTCAGAATAATTATACTTGGTGTTTAATTACCGATTGTATGAAGACAGCAGCACTGCTCATACAACATTTTATTCAATTGGCACTTATGTTATTTTCTTATGAGTATGTTATCAGTGTCTCACTTTCAAGCGTAACGCGACTGTGTCATAAACAGAGAAAACCGACACAAATCAATGAAGTGATATAACTTTAACAAATTTACTCGGACGTGCGACAGTGACATCTCTCGTGCGGTTCGATACCGGTCGTTTGAAAACCTGCACGTAAAGAGTTATGTCTTTACTAAATTCTCGACTTATTTATTCATTTATTTTCATATTTACATGTACACAAACGCACAAACATACATATACGTTTATATAATTTCAATAAATGAAATAAATTCTTCGAATTACAAAAAAAAAAAAAACATTTTCATATTTTGAAACGAAACCCGAAATAAATAATAAAGAATATATTACCAACTTACATCGTTTAACTCGATGTTTTCGACTCGATATTATCATTACCACTATTCGAAAAATAAATACGTTCGATGTGATGCAAAAGCGCGCATTTGCTGCTAATGTTTCTTTATTTGTTGTCCGTTGTAGAATAACGTTCGCGTTTTAAAATTTATTTCTGAAATATATTTTCTCCGATCTATTTAAATAATATATAATGCCGAAAAATAAGAAAACAGATACATCTGACAGTGATTCTGGTCCAGATGATGTAAGTGTATCCATTTAACGATTGAAATATAAACCGCAATAATTATTATCTAAAAATAAAACGTGCGTTTTTTTGAAACGTATCGTAATATTATGTAGGGTATGAAATTAAAATTCGATTTCTAGAAACTTCCTGCAAAGAAATCGAAACCATCGAAATCAGCACAGAAAGATGATGATGAGGATGGGTATTCATGGGCCATCGATAAAAGACGTTTCATAAAGGTACGAGAGTTTCGTGGAAAATGGATGGTAGATATACGTGAATTCTACGATGCCGATGGAGAATTGAAGCCCGGAAAGAAGGGTATCGCTTTAACGTTGTCGCAGTGGTACAAATTGAAGGAGGCCGTATCGGAAATCGATGACGTCATAAAGAAACACGTTTAAATTTTTATTAATTAAGTTATTTTGTAATATGAATATGTCGCTGACACTTAATGTAATTGTTTCTATTAATAAATAAATTACTTCTTACTTTAAAGAAAAACGATCGTACTTACTTAACGTTCCTAATATTGTTTTCAAATATTTATTCTAAAGACAACTAATTAGAATGTGAATTTATTCTATTTTTTTTTTAAGTAAACAAAATTGTATTTCAAAATGTAATTGTTTTCTTTTCTTAGTATTCTTTTAAAGGCTTAGTGTTACGTTTCTCAGTAAATTTGATAGTAGAATAAAAGTTAAGCCCTATTGTAAAGAGAGTTAAGAACAGTTATGTTTACATAAATTCATATATAAATTACAAAAATCGTGATAAAACTAATTATGGTTATAAAAATAAACATCATTAGATATGAAAAACATTTATTTTAAAAAAATTTCATGAAATATATTTTTTCTTCCTTTTTATCTTTCTAGTTCTTTGCCGCGATCGTTTATTCGAAACTTTAATTTCAGTTACGTCTTTATCTTCGTCGCTATCATCTTCGTATATATTAGAATTTTCTATAACGATATCTTCATCGTCGTGTGTATGTTTTATACTAGTTTTTTCGACATCCACGTCTTCTGCACTTTCTTTTTCAGTAGATTCCTTTTTAAAGAACGGTTTTATCAATAGACAATTTAAACGAGATTTGAGATAGTGTTCTTCTAATAACGCTGTCGTGTTCAGGTCGTGCGATCGTAACCTTCTGTCCAACGATACGCTGAATATAATAGGGGTGTTTCTGTCGCACTGAATATCTTTGATCGCCCCGATGAACCCCTTGTATTTATGTAAAACTTTACCTGGCTTTCGTAAATCTATTAAATTCATTAAACCTTTACCCCCGCCTACGGCGACGGTATTTTCTTTGCACGTAGCAGAAATACACGAATATACAGAATCTTTTACTTCTAGATGTGAGACAGGTCTCCTCTGAGCACGAGTATCGTAAAACGATACGTTATTATATCTACTTGCAGTTGCTACGGTGTTTTCTGACAAAAATGTTAAATCGCTAACCCATACGGGTACCCTTAATTGTAAATAATCATTGGGTAGGTTTTTTGCAGTGAATACACATTTTGAAGTAGGTATGTCCCAGATTTTTAGAGTATTTTCTTTTCCACCGGTTCCTAAACGCGTAGTATTATAATTACAATGTTTCATTCTAGATAATTGTGATCCAGCGTTAAATTCGGTCGGTTCATTTTCCTTCGACCATAGTTTCACTGTTCCGGTTTCTACTGCAGTGATAACGCTATCTTCGTAGTTACATAAACCGACCAAAAGTTCATCGCCGACAGATATGTTCTTTTCTTCAAACGTCTGTGTTTCCAAATTATAAACGTTTATGTTTCCATTACGGAATCCCAATAAAATAGATTCTAAATCGTTTCCCGACCAATTCATTTGAAGTATTTCGTCTCCTTTAGAAGTACTTTTAACATCTTTTAAATCGTTTATTTTTTCGGTAAAAGATATATAATGTTTAAAAGTACCCACTTCGGTAGCAATGAAAATTTCATGTTGATCTAAAAAAGGAAATAGGTTAAATGTTTTGTTAGAAACGTACAAGCGGTCATTTAAACGAGATTATTGATATTAAATATGAAATAAACGATTGATGTAAACCGTCTTACTTCTTTTAATCATTTTCGAAATAAATTTCTTTTTTTTTACTTAATTACATACATAACACATGGACAAATGTTTGCCTTTTCAAATTACATGTTATCAAATTTTAAAATACATATATCCCTACATTTCGACAATTTTGTATTGATACGAAGTTAGAAGAAAACAAAAACGTATATAGTAGCGTTTTCTTTAACCTATTATGAATTGATTTTATTTAATTATTTTTTAAAAATGTCAGGAATGTTGTATGGAGGTGATGAAATTGGTGCTCTAGTATTTGATCCCGGTCATCATTCTTTACGAGTCGGATACGCGCAAGAGGATACACCGAAAGCAGAAATACCGGCAGTTGTCGGCGTTGCCCCAAACGATGCTCCTAATTTAGATGTTGATGAGAAAAAGCCCGATAATAATATTACACAGACACAAGGTATTACGTACATGTTAACAAATCAAATCTCAATTTTATAATAAAAAGAATTTATAATTTTCAGGATGGAAACATTACGTAGATACAACGTTTCTTCACACGCCTCGAATGAATATGGAATTACATAGCTATATGAAAGACGGTATGATAGAAAATTGGGAATTGTTTGAAAAAGTCTTGGACTATACTTACGAAAAGATAATTCAGTCGGAATCACAGTACCATCCGGTCTTATTTTCCGAGTCACCTTGGAATGCAAGGCAAAAACGAGAAAGACTGACAGAATTATTGTTCGAAAAGTATAAAGTTCCTGCGTTTTTCTTAGTTAAAAACGCCGTACTCGCCGCTTTTGCTAACGGCCGATCAACGGCACTGATCGTAGATAGCGGTGCCACTCATACTTCAGCGGTGCCGGTTCAGGTTATTACGTTGCAAATTTTTTCACATACGCACACATATATATTTAAGTAACGGTCATATATTAAAGCTCGTTTCGATTTAGGACGGTTATGTGTTAAGTCAAGCCGTTGTAAAGTCTCCGCTCGGAGGTGATTATGTAGCGCTGCAATGCCGACAACTGTTGGAATCGAATAATATAGATTTGACACCTGCACAACTTGTTGCGAGTAAAGAAATTGTTAGAGAACGAGAAACTGCCAAATTTAATAAGAAAATCTTTACTTTCACCCCAACAAACTCGTGGTCAACTTATATGGGAAAGAAGACTGTCTTAGATTTTCAACAATCTGTTTTACAAGTAATTTGTATGATTTTTTTACATACTGTAGGAATTTTGTATATACTCGAGTAAATAACTATTGAATGCTTTAAATATATAATTTTTTTTAAACATTTATATATACTTTAATATAAGTAGTATATGTTTTTATAATCATTATATGATTTTATTAATTTATCATTATCATTTAACAATGATTAATATTTATGAATGTGTATTTTTTTAATAAATAATATTCTGTATATAAATACAGTGTATATCTGGTTTATATTCAAGTTATTTATATTATAAATTACTTTAGTTTTTAATATTTAAAATTATTGAATAGACTGATATTGAAATGCTTGTTATTTTTATTATTGCTTTAATTGGAACTTTTTTTTTAAAAAAAATAAAAATAACAAAATAGGTTTCAGAATCTCCATACGATGAAAGAGTTGCTGCTTCAATACCGGCTGTACATTATGAATTTCCTACAGGTTATCACCAGGATTTTGGAAGTGAAAGATTTAAAGTACCTGAATGCTTATTTGATCATACAATGTTGGGAGCAGGTCATTTAGGTATATTTCAATAAAAGTTATATAATACGTTTATATAATAAAGAAAAATCAATTTCTAGCTGCAACCAGTGCAGGAATGTGTGACGTCGACGTAAGGCCGGCACTTTATAGCAGCGTAGTTCTAACCGGTGGAAATTCACTTTTACAGGTAATAATTCTATATCGGCTGCAAGCGTCAAGAAAGAAATTAATCGTATGATTTTTAGGGCTTCGGCGAAAGATTGAGTCGAGATTTATCGTTACGCACGCCCGGGTCCATGAGATTGAAATTAATATCGGCGAACGGTACGGCGGAACGTAGATTCGGTGCGTGGGTCGGTGGATCTATTTTGGCATCTATAGGAACATTCCAGCAGATGTGGCTTTCAAGTCAGGAATATGCCGAATCTGGCAAAGGACAAATAGATAGGAAATGTCCTTAAATAATCGTTTGAAAAAGTATTATTAATGTTGAAATTTTGTAAATTTGTCTTGTCTCATTTTAACTACATTGAATTTTTAGAATTACATTTTTCTACTACTTTAATAAAATTGTTTCACATGACCATAAAAAAATATTTTTGTAAGAGTAACCAAAAAATATATACATTTTTAAGTCTTTGTTTATTTATTTATTTTTAAGAGTTTAATATACACATCTATTGGATAATAATTGTATTTTTAATATATTTGGTGTGGAATGGAAGAAAAATGTGTTGGATTGCAAGAAGTCTTGTGACAGATTTTTGATATATATATATATGTATGTTTATGTAACCGATTTGTATTCCTGTTGCTTATCATGCAGGAGAAGTACAATTCAACTCTGGTCGGAGATATAGGGTAGGCAGAGCACTTTATTCTTAGTGAAGACAACCTACCTAAGGGAGTAGACCCTGATTATGACCAAATACCAGTGAATGGTAACATTTATTAATACTTTTACTCAGCGATGAGTTAATATAAGCTGATACAATTTGATTTGTGTGTGTTTATATATTTTTATTCAGCTACACAAAGTTAATTTTTACAATCATGTTTAAAAATAAAAATTATGGTGAACCACAGAAGCGCTTTTATATTTTTTATTTGTTTATTAAAACAAATCAGTGAAAATAATAAATAGATATATAATATAATGAATTATTTTTATTTTTAAATTATACTGAAAATAATAAAATTCGCATTTTTACATAAAACAATAAGTACGTCTACAACTGGAGCTTAAGGAATGCAATATAAACAAAATAGTAAAAAAAATACAACTAGTAAAAAAATCCAGTTAAAAAAAATAATATAAATAAGAAAATTCTTATTTTTTTATATAATTAACAACTTTTAATAACTTGTTTACATACGATTTTTTAATTGTAAACGTTAGTATTGAAGTTAAGTCTTTTAACCTTTTCGCTTAGGAGAGATTGGCTGGCAGTATACTGCTGTTGTAGGGGGCAGTCGAGCTGTGGATTGACTAATTAATGGAAAATATCGATGGATAACTATAGTCACGTTTAGTATGCACCGAACGCTTATCATTGGATGACTATATTCACCTTCAGTAACAAAAAGGTTAAAGTTGAACATCGCCAAAGGAAGATTCGCCATACGAACACGGAATTTTTGGTCGTCTTCTGAGACTGCCAAGTACATTTAACATTTCTTTCACAGCAGCTGGTTCTTCTGGCATTTTTTTCTGTTCTACTTTATCTGTAGCTTTTAACATGAATTTTCCACCTTTTATCTGATTAATAACATCGGTTATGGCAGCTGTGAATGAAGTTTAAAAATTTATTAATAATTTATAATATTGGAATCGTAAATTACAGGAACTAGTCAATGAATGTGATGTAAAATATATCAGATTTATAAAAAAGAAACTTTGGTTTTATTCGGTCGTATTCTAATAAATAAATAAAAATGGTTATATCGAATCATAAAATTAATATTGTTGGTTAGAAGTCATAAAGGTCGAAAATAAATTAGGGTATAAGATTTATCTATAAGCTTGGCAGACTGAAGCATAGGATCTCAAAATCTAGGGGCCTCCGGCCAAAGTGTATGACATTTTTGACATTGTCATAGACCTTTCTTACAATCTTCCATCTTCCTCTAGTCAGGAGGGTGTAAGATTAGGAGAGGCTCGCGGCCCTCACAAGTGAAATAGTCTAGGGCCTCTCTTCATCTCTGGTAACAAGTAAAACATTTTTTCCCATTTGTTGACTTAGTTAATCTTGGATTTTTATGACTTCTAACTATCAACATCAATAATGGAAGTCATGAATTCAAAAGAATGACATTAGAATAAAATTCAATATAGTATAATGATTTGTGCCACAACACTTACCAACTGGTAGAGTGAGCGATTTTTTCCTGGAAGAACTATCAATTCCCAATATTTCTTCCATATCTTCAACAGCAAATTCGTTGTTATTATTTACATTTGGATTATTTAACGTTGTTGTTGTCTTTAGTTTAATAGCCGAACTTGTCGGCGGTGCCATCATCATCATCGGCGGCGGCGGCGGGGGTGGAGGTAACGGAGGCGCTTTTAACATTTTACATTCTTGTTCGGCTCGTTCTGCTCTTTCTAAAGCATTCATGAGTTCCAGTTCTGATAATTTAAGCTTTTCTTCGAGTAATTCTAATTGAGCTTCAGATTCACGATCTTCGAGTTTTTCCTGTTGTACATAACATTTTTCCACGATTTAATAAATGAAACAGTGACTACTTGAATACATTTTGATCTTTATAGAACGTACCTGCAAATCAACTACTTCTTGTACACGTTTATTCTTTTCTTCTTCTAAAGCCGATTTCAACGATTCTATTTCCATAAGAAGTCTTAAGCATTTATCATCACCATCGGCTGGAATTATTTCTTCCATCAAAAGTGCACTTTGGTGTGCTAATACATTCCTTTCTTTACGCGCAGTATCAGCTTCATGCCTAAATAATAATTTGATTTTAACACGAATTAATTATCACCCCTAACACGACAATATGTTATAAAGTGTTCAATAATCATTTATTGTTCACTTGAATAATGTTCAATAATCACTTATTAACAATATTCATTTGAGTTAAAGTAAATGTGCTTCAGTTTCAAAATAAATATTGTAGTTATAATGTGATTGTTGTAAATATTTAAAAATTTAAATGCTTTGTTAAGGAAATGACGAGTTTCGAATTTGATACATTAATATGGCATTGGATGTATTAATTTATCCAGTTAAGTAATAAAATATATTCAGAGAAATTAAAATACAAAATTAGGGATGTTTTAATATATTTAATAGATGTTTGAGAATAAAAAGCATTTTCTTTTAGAATCGTAAAAATATTAAAATGATAAAAATAAAATTTAACATTTTTTTATATACAATATTAATTATTCAGATTTACACCGTCTTCTAATTATTTCTTTATTAACTGTTAATTTTAATTACGTCATAATATATACATGATCGTAACTTTGTATTTACACAATAGAAAAATACATTGAATTTTTTTTTTAACAAGTATTTGTGAGATATTGTATTTTTTATGACAATACGGGTCACTAATTTTTGAAAAAATAGAAAAATTATAGAATTATAATTTTTAAATTACAGAATTATAAATTATTAATAAAAAATAGTCGAACATGTCATTTAATTGTTAGTAATAATTAAGATTGAACAATGTACTGATCTATTTTCGCATAAGAACTTTGCATATATTTTCAATATAAATAATTTGGAATCGAGGACTTTGTCAACAATGATTTTAATTAATATGTAATAATAGAAAGAAATTTACACATATCTAACAGTGTTTTTTTGTATTCCTTGTTATATTTTCACATTTTCTCAAATATTAGTAAACGTATTGACTTGAAATCTGTATCAATCGATGTGTCATAAAAAATATTTAAAAAACAATACTTTACAGGCTGCAATAATTTACTGGTAAGTAGTTTGATCATTAGAAAGAAATTTCAATGTTTTTTCCTATAGTGCTGTTTATATATATATATATATATATATATATATATATATATATATATATATATATATATATATATATACATGTATGATATTTCTTCATGTCTATGTATGTATGTACAAGTGTGGGTTTAAATTACCTTAATGTTATTACATTGTCCCGGTCTCTTTGAGCAGATTCTCTTAAATTAGCTACTTCTGTTACAACAAGTTTTGATACCCTGTTCATATGTTCATTTGATTCTCTAAGTTTTACTATTTCTGATTGTAATTGAGCGTTTCGTCGTCGTTCTTGATCTAATTCCTATAATTTGAGTAAACGGTTCAAATATGATCATGTAGATTTATATGAAATGTTGGAAATTTAATATATATATATATATATATATGTATAAAATCAAATTCGAATTGTTCAAATTGTATTTGTTACAGATTAATTGTCAAATTTATTAAAGATTAAAAAACCAGAAGATCAATAGAGAAGTCAAAATGTAATTGTTGTTGGAATTGGATTTAGATGAAGAGAGGCCTTTGAAACCCTCCCAATCCCTCATACTCATGACTGTTTCATAAATCATAAAATAAAGATAAAAATATATATTTGGGTTTGTAATATTAAACTGGAATATATTACTGAAATATTATACTGGAAGAATTATAGAAAAAAATTTCACCTGAGTTAAATTAACCGTTTGTTCCGTAGCTTCGAATTCCATTAGTTTAGCAGAATTGAGTTCAGCTTGAAGTCGAGCAACTTTTTCACTCAAATCCAGTATAGTTTTCCTTAATTCTTCGATTTCAGAATCGGACTGTCCATCGTCGGTACTATCGACACCGTCGTTCAGCTCTTCTATCGATTCATCGGGTTTGATCTGAAGCATCCGCTGTACCAGCACTTCACTTTTCCTTTTTAATTTATTATTTTCTTTATACCATTTCGAAGACTGGTGGATCGCTCTGTTTAAAAAAATGTACAAAAATTAAACACCATTTTCCTGATAAATGCGTAAGGGAAATCTTACTTTTGAAACGCGTCCAGCTGGACATCGTATTTATTTTTTAGAGTGTCGTATACTATGTAGAAATCTTTAGAAGCTTTCTGTAATTTTTCTAACTGTTCATATTTTTCTTGTAATTGTTTACAAACTTTCGCATTTTGTTCACACACTCGGTCGTATTTTCTGTTCACCTCGTTCAATTCCCGCGATACTGAAAAGAAGAATTACTTTAATAAATGTTTTAACGACTTGTATAATAACCGGTACACATTTTTTTAGTATCAACGGGTTTACCTATAGGCTAAGCAGGCCTCAAAATCTAATAGGTCAAGGTGTATAATATGTGAGGATGGGGGATTGAAATGTCCTCAGAGACCTTAAAAATGAAATAGTCCTGGGCTTATTTTTATCTAAATCCGACTCTGAATATTAATTATTCTATTTTTGATTTAACTGTCTATGAGTATACAGGAAATAATTGTGTTTTTATATCTTATTTCGTTACAAAAAACACGAATTTAAAATGAATTTTAAGAAAAGTTGTTTCTTTTATGCTAATAAGACAATGAGGATGGATGGTTTTAACGAAATTATAAAAAGTGTCCTAAATCAAACATTTACTTCTTTATTATCAATCAGTCTTATTCGGAACACCCTATATATATATTTATATATTTACATATGATTATTTATTTATTTTCCTTTTTAATGTGAACAATTAAATAAATTAAAAAAAATTTTTATCAGCTTGACATTGAATGTTTTATAACGTTATCTAATATAACTTGTTTTTGATTTAATGACTCATGTATAGATATTTTTCTCCAAAACGTATGATTCCATTTTTTTTAAAAAAAATAAATTCTTATCTTCCATCGATCCAAACATGTTGATGCATGTCTGCACCTCGTATAGCCTGCTTCACTAATCTGTTTGTCGAGCTAAAGGTCAATGTTAAAGGTGAGAATATCCTTATCGCATTTTGTATTTTACATAAAAGTATATTCGCACGAGCACATTGTGATTATATACTGAATTCGGTTCCATAATCAAAACGGCCGTCAGAAATTTCGAATTATGTACAATAGTAGCGTCGAGTGAGAGAAAAAAAACTGTTACCGGATGCAGCGTTGTAGCAGCGGTTTTAAAAACTCGAAACAGATACTGAATATTATGTATTTCGATGACTGTTTTTAAATATACGACGTTCAGAATACATTCATCACTCGTGGTAGACAGTAAGAAAAATCATCACTTGCTTGGAATGTTAATTGAGGTACCACATTAGCATGGAGTTTGTTTTGTAAGATTCTGAGATATACATATTTTTCATGACATTTTTATTGAAATAGTTTTATTATTTATTAATACAGGAAGGTTAAAATGCGACTGAAAGATTTTAAAAAATTCGCAACTTTTTTATCTTTAATTCGTGACGAAATAAGAAATTTGTAACTCGAAAAACCTTGTGTCTAGTAATAGAAAATGCTCTGGAAAAACTCAATATTTGATAGCATTTGAGAGAAGTGATATTTTATACATAGCTCTAAAAATGTCCATAGAATATATTTTCTAACGAAATTTAAAAAAAGTATTATTCGAGAAATGTATTTGCATTTCGCATTTTATTTGGGCCACTCTGTATAAAATATTTAAATTATTTTTCAAATATATAAAAAAAATGTTTTTTTATTTGTAATTTTTTTGATTTTCGAAAATTTATAATATTTCCTATTATTATTTATCATCAATCAACGAATCTCTGATATCAATTAAAATTACATAAAATATTTTATCCAGTAATTATTTCCGTCCATCAAGAAATAAATTCACAATAAATCCATTTTAATATGTACATATCGAAAATAAACAGTCAAGAAAAATGTTATTATATACATCAACGTACACTAGAATTCTTTTGTACTAAGCAAAATATTATTTCTAGGAGCTGTCAACATGACATGTTGATTTTAATTTTAATGAAACGCCCGAGGAAAAATGTACAGTTGATGATTCATAACAGGGAGGTTATTTTCAATTAAATACCACAAGCCTTTTTGTTTCGTTTTAAGTACTTTTTTTGCACGTTTTTCGACGAATTCGTAACGAATTTATTGGGAAAAATATGAATAAAGGATTTTATATCTTACCCTTTTATATTTTTGAATAGTATACAATTTTATATTTCCCTTTTTATTGCAGACAAAAATAAAAAAAACTTTAATTAAAATATAAAATAGTATTTTTCTTTTAAAAATAAATGTTTTTTTTTATGAATAATATTTTACAAGTAATAAAATGGTCACCCAAATATATTTTTTTAAAATAAAGTATTAGTCCAATTTTTTTAAAGAAATAAATTAAAACTACAGATGGATGTATTCTTTTTATATAAAATATATAATATGGATCATCCAAATGTGACGCCTAGATTTGTGTTTGATTAAAAATAAACATATGTATTTTATTTAAACAAATGTATTTGTGTATAAACATATGTATTTGTGTTTTATTAAAAATAAACATTTTTTTTTTAATAAAACACAAATCTAGGCGTCACATTTGGATGACACTATATTTTTATGTATTTTGAAGATATTTAAATTTTATAATTTTGATTCTACGTTCTTATCTCTTTTTATCACAATACGTATTTTACAATTTTTTTTCACCATATTTTTGTCAGTTTGTAATATTGTTTTTGAATTAATCGCAACTCGAAAATCATTTTTACAAGAATAAAATTACAAAGAGAAATTCAATCGGAAGATGATTGTTGACCTTAAACCGGTCGTAACAAATATTGAACAATGTAACAGTTCTATAAAAAAAACAAGGTTTCAAATTTAAATTGATAGTTTATTATTATATTTAAATATCAAATAAAATATAATTTAATAAAAAAAAAATGGTTACAAATGAGAACTAGCTAAAACTATATATATATATATATATATATATATATATATATATATATATATATATATATATATATATATATATATATAAGTCGGTGTTGATATTTCAATTGACATTCATTTAAATAATTGAGATCAGTGAAAGATTTGATTTTCGAAATCATTTCAATTTACGTACAATAGATAACAATACAAACGTATAACAGAATTTTTATTAAGTCGTGATTCGGTTTCAAAGAACGGTTTTCTAAAAAAACACTTTCTACTTTTAAAATATTTTTGACATCTTTTGAACAATTGTTCAATTTTTTTTATACTTGATAGAAATTTCAATTTTTTGTTATGATACATTTTGTTGTCTACATGTTTTTATAACCTGACAATATTTTTTCGTTAAATTGTCTATAAAATTGAGGTTATGTACTTTGTTTTTAATTATTATGAATTTTATTTTTAAATGAAATGTTTGACAGATAATATGAGTATTTATATAAATTGCAATTTTAGTGTTATGTAAAAATTAACTATATATATATATATATATATATATATATATATATATATATATATATATATATATATATATATATATATATATATCGAAACATGTCTGCAATGTCTGCATATACTTATCAATACGGATATATTTTTCAATAAAAGAAATTTATTAATGTAAATATGAAAACTAATATATTTTTTATTAATTCTATAAACTATTAATTATTTATACATGACAATTCAAAACATTTTAAATTTATAATAAATAAACTAAAAAATAAAACACACAAAAATTCATACAAATTGAGGAGAAAATGTCTGCGTACAAAAAATGAAAATTGAAAATAATATAAAGTAAAATAAACTTTTCTAGTGAATTAGTAACTGGTTGGATAGCCTCTTTTTTAAGAACCTCCTATAATCGTTTTTGCTTGGAATGGTCCACTTTTTGTGGTTTCTTTAGCACTAATCTTATTCTACTCTTTTTCTATCACTTTCTTCAACATTTCCTTTATAATTATGCCATGTTGGCGAATTTACGTTCGAGAAAATGCCACATATGTTCTATAGGGTTTAGGTCTAGAGATTGGAGAGGTGCATGTAACTGTTTTGGAACATTATATAATATCTATAGGTTAACAATTTCTACCGTGTGCTTCGGATCATTGTCATACAAAAAATTATAATCGGGACCTAGACTTCATTTTTCAACATATTGCTTTATATTTCGTTTTAAAATATTTAAGTAAGCATATATATCCATCGTGGATTCGAAAAACTCCATTTGTCCCACGTCCTTACTTGTTATACACCCCTATACCATTACTCTACTACCACCGAGTTTTATAGTAGGAACAAGATTTTTTTTATTCAGTGATGTGTACATACAATTTTGAGTCATTTTATTTCAAAAATGCAATATTTGCTCTCGTCTGAAAAAATCATGTTTTCCCAAAACTGGATTAGTTTATTAATGTGTTCATTTGCATATACAATCCGTTTTTATCTATTGATAAGAGAAATAAATGATTTCTTACGCGCAACACGTGCATGATACCCACCCTTTTTTATTATTTTTCGCACAGTGTAAGCACACATTTATTTTTTAAATAGTACTTTAATATCTTTAGCAATTTGGGGTGAAGTTATTCGGAGATTTTCTTTCACCGAAGCTACAATATTACGCCTTTATCTAAATGTTAACTTCGACGGCTGGCCAGAAAGCGGTTTCAAATATGGATTTAAAACTGATTACTACCCTTTGAATGAAAGAATGTTGTCTTCAAACACCCTTTCCTATTTCACGAAAACTTGTTCCTTCTTTTTCTAATTTTAAAATAATTTTACACTCACTAACAGAAATTTCCTTTTTTTGAATTCCATCTTATTTATTTTTTGCAAAAAACATTACTTTTAGTTAGTAAAAATAATATTTTAGCATTTCAATTGCAACATACGAATTGGGACATGAAACTGTGATAATTTTAAAACAACAATAAGTGCAAATATTGCAAAAAAATCGATGATTTACCGTTTAATAAAATGTGTACGCAGACATTTTCTGCTCAATTTGTGTGTTTTATTTTTTAGTTTATTTGTTATAAATTTTCAATGTTTTGAATTGTCATGTATAAATAATTAGTAGTTTGTAGAATTATTAAAAAATATGTTTGTTTTTAAATTTACATTAATAAGGTTGTTTTATTGAGAAATATATCCGTATTGATAAGTATGCAGACATTTTCGAGCATGTGTATATAACTGACTAGTGTGATTAGTATTACTACCGCCTGTTATACGGAAAAAGTGCTTTAGAACCCTGCTCGAAAATATAGAGCAAAAAATCCTCACCTGGTCAACATGTTAAGTACAATCTAACCAAATACCAGTAAATGACAACATTCAATGAGACTTTCGCCCAACAGTGGATGAAAGTCTTAATGAATCAAACAATTATTCAAAAGTTGTCAAAAATGTTTTGAAAGTAGAAAGTGTTTTTTTTTTTTGGAAAACCGTTCTTTGAAACAGAATCACGACTTAATAAAAATTCTGCTATACGTTTGTATTGTTATCTATTGTACGTAAATTGAAATGATTTCGAAAATCAAACTTTTTACTCATCTCAATAATTTCAATGAATGTCAAATGAAATATCAATACAAATTTATATATATGTTTCTTTAGGTTTGATATAACTTTCGATAAATATTAGAGCATTTCCTATTGGAAAGTTACAAGATTCAATGTCAAGAATCAAACCACCAATCCGTGACGAATTGTGTCACTTGCGATATCCAGACAAATGGACAGATGCGAATCACATGAATTATTAGTACGTTGTACAAATATTTAATGTAAAGTACCGATTGAACTGATATTTTTATTCACGATTTATCAATGGACTGAAATAACCAACTCGTCTCATCATTGAAATTCTTCACGATGTGAAATCCACAAGTGCTTAGAATTATATAAATTTCTGTGCACATTTCATTGACCACTGTATCGTCAGGTTCGAATAATAAATATCGTCGACGGGAACGTTTCGATTAAAATTGAAATCATATTCAAATAATTGATGATCCTTTTACGGATGGCCTTACATATTAAAATAAATTTAAATGACAAAGTTAATGCTTGCGTTACTATTAGAAACTATGAATAATTGATGTATTTTTAGTTGAACGCGATTCACATGAACAATTACATACGATTGCGATATTGCTTATATTTAGAATTAGGGCTCATGCGTAAGATACTTACATAAGGTTGTTTTTTTAAGCGTGATAGTACTTTAAATTGAATTTACATTGAAAGTTCTATCTAATCTAAAAAAAAACACTGTATGTATATATATATATATATATATATATATATATATATATAGAGAGAGAGAGAGAGAGAGAGAGAGAGAGAGTCCCAGTCCCATCAGATGTGTACAACTTAATTTTTAAATAAAACGCCTATTTTTTTGAATGAGCGATGATAAGTGTGCACTGTTAATAGAACACCATTTATATATATATATATATATATATATATATATTGAAATTTGGGTTTACTAATGATTAGATAATTTTTAGTTCTTGAAAATATGAACCTTTGGATTTTACACCGTACAAAAAATATTGACTTTCTGTTGAAATTTTATACATAAACTAGAATTTCAGATAAGACTATTAGCTGTTAAGATTGAAAAAGTTTTCCATATCTGAACTGATACTATTTTTCACAGGATTACTTAAAAGAGTGTTTCACGAATGATTGATTTCGTAATAAAACTTCGTACCATTTTCTTTCTTTGAAATGTTTGTGTATTTTCAAGAAAAATACATTAAATATATTACCAGTCAATTGAATTTATCAAAAAAATAAATATTTAACGATCGGTTAATTAGTCATTTAGTGTATAAGATTATACATTTTTCACAGAAATATAAAAGTATGTTAATATAGAAAAAATATATAGCGTCATCCAAATGTGATACCTAGATTTGTGTTTTATTAAAAAGAAACATGTGTATCTATATTTTTTTTACTAAAACTCAAATCTAAGCATCATATTTGGATGGATATATACTTATAAATAATATCTAGTTTTTTTTTCTAAATGAATTGTAAAATTGATATTTTTTTTAAAAAAAATGGCTACTGTCTGTTTAGAAACTCTGATAAATTCATTTTAACACAAATGAATTTTCATCCCTAAATCACAATATGTTATAAAGTGTTGATTAATAAGTGATTATTGAACACTTTATTACATAATGTGGTGTTGGGATGAAAATTCATTTTTGTTAAAAATCAGGGTAGTTAAATGGAAGAAATGAGAGTATGAAATATATTAAATATGTTTTTTTAAAAATTATAATACTTTAAAATATTTAGTTTTGCAATGCTATTATATTATATTTATTAATAAATTCCAAAAATTGATAAGTGTATACTTCATAGTGTTGCATAGCAAAGTATTATGTTGCCTAGCAACGAATTATTGTTGCTACGCAACAATAATAATAAATAAATAGGTAACGGTGGCAACCGTTGTTATTAACAGCGATGCGAAAATAGTGTAAATAAAGTAGTGTAACAATGAGAGTGTAAATTAACGATACGATATAATAAAGAGTGTAAATAAAGTAGTGTAAAAAAATAAGAGTGTAAAGAGATAAATAAAGTATACATCACTGAGAATCTGAATAATAAAAATTACAGTCCATTACAATATATAATCAATACCACGAGATTAAAACATCGTGGATTTACGACAAAAACACATAGTACACTTTAGATAATAATAATAATTTATCAATAAATTGAAGTGAGAGGAATAATTTTGGAAATTATATTTGAATAACCTGATATATATATATATATATATATATATATATATATATATAACTTTACAAACTTTCAAAATCATATCCGTGTTTTATAACATTGAAATATTAAGATGATAAATAGAGTATCAAGTCGAAATAAATTACCAAAATTCTGTTATCTGTACAGAATGTTAAGAGAATTAAACAAGTACATGTAGAATTTTTTTAAAAAACGTCTATTTACATTGAAACTCGTTATCTATACTGATATTTATTTATATCATCAAGCAACAAAAAATAAATAGAAAAAAAACGCAAATTATTTCAGTCTAGTATTTAATAACAGCTCTCATGGTTGATAATAAATGTTGTGTTTTACAGCCACGAAGACTCGTCAAGAACAAACTCGGAATTTCGTTAAAACTTTCATGCGACTACGAAAACGGTTACATATTTTCCAACTCTATTACTACTTTATGTATACATTGAACGTTAGTTTACTATCAGTAGGGTAATCGTACATCTTGTTTATAGTGGCATAGTTCAGTTTTACGATTATGTCGTCGAAGCCGTGTCATTTTATACAAATATATGGCATGGTGGCGTTTTTAAGGCGACCCTCGATTTAATGACGATACGTTGTAAACTACATATATTTTATATTAAAACCGAGGATATAAGCGTTCAAGTTTGTTTCTATTTTATCTTTATATATACACACACACACAATATATATATATATATATATATATATATATATATATATATATATACACATGCTCGAAAATGTCTGCATACACTTATCAATACGGATATATTTTTCAATAAAAGAAATTTATTAATGTAAATTTGAAAACTAATATATTTTTTACTATGGCATAAAACTGTGATAATTTTAAAACAAGTGTAAATATTGCAAAAAAAATCGATGGTTTATCATTTAATAAAATGTGTACGCAGATATTTTCTGCTCAATTTGCATGAACTTTTGTGTGTTTTATTTTTTATTTGATTTGTTATAAATTTAAAATGTTTTGATTGTTATATATAAATAATTAGTAGTTTATAGAATTAATAAAAAATATGTTTGTTTTCAAATTTACATTAATCAATTTCTTTTATTGAGAAATATATCCGTATTGATAAGTGTATGCAGACATTTTCGAGCATGTATATATATATATATATATATATATATATATATATATATATATATATATGTGTGTGTGTGTGTGTGTGTGTGTATGTATATATTTATATAGATATAATAAAGAACGTTTTTTTAAGGTTAGATATAACTTTTGATGGGGATTCAATTTAAAAGTCTATCATGCTTAAAAAACATCATATATATGTATATATATATATATATATATATATATATATATATATATATATATATATATATATATATATATATATATATATAAACATTAACGATGGTTTCTATTTTCAGTTTAAACGTCTTGCAGTTATAGTAAAAAGAGTACTTTTGTTGAATGTAAATTATGAAGAATTTCAAAACATCGTGCACATCCCTATTTTTATTTCCTGTCATATATAGATCAATGGCCTCGTTGTTGACATTTTGTAAATTATTTTCTTTAAACCTGTATTTTCTTTGAAGTCTGAGTGATACGAAAAAAAACTTTTGTTAAGAAAACGACATATGTTAGTGATTTCTATTGTTTGTTTTAAATAGAGATACATGCATAGGCCTGTACATGCACACACAGATATGCATGTGTATATAAAATATTGATAGAGGAATTGTATAAAATGAAACAAGTATTTGTCATTATTCTTCTTGTTTAAATGAGAATGGAAATAAAATTAATTTTAATTTTTTAAAAAAATAAAAAATAGATGAAATAAGTTTAAAAAGTGCACTGATTTTTTTCTTATGTATTAATTGCATATTTAAGAATAAGAAATCCGAAAAATCAAATTTTCAAACAGAACTCTATATAGTATGGAAATTTTGTTAAAAGGTCAAAAGTTGTCAAAATGAATTATTTTGCACTAAAATCGTAAATAATAACGTATCATTGACGAAAACAACAAATGTTCATCAAAATAATACACATTTATTGAAGAAATTTTTTTTTAGAAATTTTGAACTTCAGTCAATGAAAAATTTTATTTTTCGTCGTTATTAAAGGAAAAATTTATGTAGCAAGTACAAAAAAATTGTTTGTACATAAATATATTTTTTTATAAGATAGTATACACAAGCATAATTAATTAAAATAATTTTCAAAGTGAAAATATATATTTTCTACAACAGGTTGAAAAACCGATTTTTCTAAAAAAAGGGTTTTTGTCATTAAAATGTTATAAAATAGATAACAGCAATAATTTTTACTAGAAATGCAATATTTATATCACAAATAATCATTGTGCAAACAAAAAATTGACTTATTTTCAGTTTAAAAAAAATCGATATTTTTGACCAAAAAAAACCACGACCTATAGTATGGAAATTTTGTCAAAAAATCAAAAGTTTTAAAAATGAATTATTTTGCACTAAAGTCGTAAATAATAACGTATCATTGACTAAAACAATAATTGATTATCAAAATAATGACATTTATTGAAGAAAAAAAATAATTTTTAAATTGTTCAAATTCACCTAACGAAAAATACCATTTTTTCTAATTTCGTCGATGTTAAAGGAAAAATTCATGTAGCAAGTATAAAAAAAAATGTTTCTACATAAATATATGTTTTTATAAGATAGTATACATATGTATAATTAATTAAAATAATTTCTAAAATGGAAATATATTTATTTCTACAATCAGTTGAAAAACCATTTTTTAAAAAAAATTGGGTTTTGGTTTATAAAATGTTATAAAATTAATAACAGCAATAATTTTTAATAAAAATGCAATATTTCTATCACAAATAATCGTTGTATAAACAAAAAATTGACTTATTTTCAGTTTTAAAAAATTCGACATTTTTGGCCAAAAAAAACCACGACCTATAGTATGGAAATTTTGTCAAAAAATCAAAAGTTTTAAAAATAGTTTATTTCAAACTAACCTCATTATTAATGACGTATTATTTACGAAAACATTAATTATTAATCGAAACAATGACATTTATTAAAGAAAATTATGTTTTTTAATTTTTTTATTTTAACCTGCGAAAAATTATATATTTTTTAATTTCATTGTTGTTGGAGAAATAATTCATATAACAACTACCAACATTGTTTTCCTAGATAAATATATGTCTTTCTAAGTTATATATACATGTATAATTAATTGAAAGAATTCTAAAGTGAAAACATATTAATTTTTTCAATCGATTAAAAACCCGATCTTTTAAAAATACGGATTTTCATTTATAAAATGATATTAAGTAAATAATAGCAATAATTTTTACTAAAAATGCAATATGATTATCATAAGTAATAGCTGTATAATGAAAAATTGTATTATTTTCATTTTTAGAAAAAAAATATTTTTGACCAAAAAAAACCCACGACCTATAGTATGGAAATTTTGTCAAAAAATTAAAAGTATTAAAAATGAATTATTTTGATTTAAAGTCATAAATAATGACGTATTATTGTTAAAAATATCAGTTGTTCATCGAAATTATGATATTTGTTGAAGAAAAATGTTTTCTTTAATTTTTCAACTTCTTACTTATGAAAAATGCCATATTTCATCATTTCAATATTTTTGTAACGAAAAATTATATTTTGTGTAAAAAACATTTTTTAGATAAAACATATCACTGAGTTGTAATTATATATACGTATTTAATTATTTAAATTAATTTCTAAATTGAAAATATACCAATCTGCTACAATCGATTATAAATCAAAAATCATTTTAAAAATACACTTATAGCAAATATACTTATTACTATATATTGTATATTATTTTTCAAAAATCATTTTTTTCTATAAAATAATATACAATATATAGTAATAAGTATATTTGCCAGAAACCTTATATTTTTGTACTAAGTAATCATTGTATAAGAAAAAAATTGTATAAATCTTATTTTTTAAGCAGTTTAAATTTTGTCAAAAAATCAAAAGTTGTAAAAATGAATTATTTTGCACTAAAATCGTAAATAATGACGTATCATTGATGAAAACAACAATTGTTCATTAAAATAATGACATTATTTGAAGAAAAAAAAATTATATTCATTTTTCAACTTCAGCTAACGAAAAATACAATTTTTCGTGATTTCTCGTTGTTTCATCGTTTCATCCTCTCTCTCTCCTTCTTTCTCTCTTTTTTTAAATCTCTCTCTTTATATACATATATGTATATGTATATAAAATATTTTTTAAGAAAAAAAATTATTTAGATAAATAAATGAAATAAAAAGAATATTTACATATAAAATGATTTTTTTTAAATAAAATTATGAAAAAATTATTATATCAGTATGCTGGTAAAATATTTGACTTAATCAATTCTGTTATCAATATAAACAAACATATTCAGTTAATATTGAAGGTCAATCTGCCAACATATAAATTCTGTTTGTTTAATTAAAAATTTATATTTCATATCGTAAGATCAGGGAAAATATATTTTATGTATGGTATATAAAATATAATAAAAATATATTTAATGACTAATAATAATATGAATATATTTAATAAATAATAAAACTATGAATATAATTCTACATTATTGTTTTTATGAGAAAAAAACTTACTTTATAACTTTTTATTAGACTGAGCGAACATTTCCACTTTATTGTCTAATTTAGAGATATTTATTTGATTTTAAAAACAGTATAATTTTTATACAACTATAAAAACCGATTATAATATAAAATACATTTAAATAAATTTCATAAAAAAAATAATCAAACGACAAACAAGAAAACAAACTCAAACTTACATTTTTCCGATTGCGTCAACTGCATTTTCCGTCTTTTCTCAGAGTCATCGAATTTCATTTTCCAACGTTCCGCATTTCCATTACTAACATTCGTTCCATTGGTGGTCGGTTTGTCTAAACAACCCATTTTCACAGTCGATGTGTACGTTTTCGGTAAGGGTATGTGTGTGGCACCGCCGTTTACCGCACAAGAAGCGATCGTACGGTTCGAAGTCATATTGTTTACACTATTATTGTTATAATTGTTAAAATTATTCATCGTTGTTAACAGTTCTTGCTCGATGAGAAATTGAACACTTTTTTCAATATTCACTGAAATCACTTCACTCGCATATTTTTTCTACGATTTAATTCGAATACATCTGAAACAATAAGACAGATTTAATTATTTAACATTATTTTATATATATATATATATATATATATATATATATATATAAATGTGAGTGTATATAAATGTATTTACCAAAAAAGATGATCACATAAATGACTGTATTTCACAAGTGATTTTTATTTAACGCAAGGTAAAATGACTAGAGCTAGAGTTCCTGTTATCAGTCATGTAATAATAATTACACTTATCAGTTTAAAATGTAAATAAAAAAAACCCTATGTTTATATATTCTTTATGATTTGTATGAAATTCATAGAATAACTTATATATTTTTAATATCGTATTTTATTCAAATAAAGTATATTAAATAAAATCGTTTTTGTAGATTTTTTTTTCTGTATGAAATTGAAAATTATTTTTTAATCCCATTTTTTTTAATAATCGAAAATCATACAGGATCATCCAAATGTAACGCCTAGATGTGTGTTTTATTAACCCTTTGAGTGCCAACCAATTTCTTAGGAACTATGCTAAAATTGCCAAGGTATTTTTGTTGATTTTGCAGTAGTTTAGGAACAAAATTATGAATCGCAATTAAATAAAGTTACATACTCAAACACTCAAGAAAACCTTTATTATATTTGTTTTCATCTTTAATAGTGACACTACATGAGGAGCGCGATCGCGCTCCCCGGCACTTTAAGGGTTAAAAAGAAACAAGAAACTATAAACATGTTTCCCTATACACATGTTTCTTTTAACACTAGATTTACGGAGCGAGTCAGTTTGACTCATTTAAGATTTTGTTGCTATAAACATAAAAAACTTAAATAGTATTTTTTAAAAACATATGTTGGTTTTTAATTACATAATGACACATATGCAAAAATAATTATATTACCTATTTGCATATATGTCGTTATGTACTTAAAAACCAACATATGTTTTTAGAAAATACTATTTAAGTTTTTTATGTTTATAGCAACAAAATCTTAAATGAGTCAAATTGACTCGCTCCGTAAATCTACTGTTAATAAAACACAAATCTAGGCGTCACATTTGGATGATCCTATATTTACACGAATTATTTAGTTTTAAGTTTAATAAAAAATATCAAAATTGATTAATGCGTTCAGTATTACTTGAAGTTCATATTTATTGATAAACATATTCACATACCAGGTTTTTTTTATTCACCATCAATAATATTCACAAACTAGGCGTCACATTTGGATGGACCAAATATATGATGACCTGACCTATATGTCAGAGTAGGACGTCATTTAGTTAAATTTTAATTCGATTAAAAATGTGATCACAATTAATTGATTATAAAAAAAGATTCGAAAATCTAATGACTAAATTTTCATCCGATTAATCAACTGATTAAAAAAAAATAATCCGTGTACTTCAATAATATTCCTTTGCGTTGAAACCTTCGGTATGTTTTACACAAATAATACTGTACTACGAATTCTATTTTAATACTAAGATTGTAATTGTCTGACAGTTCTAATACGTATCATTTAAATAATTATTTGTAATAGAACTGTCACCAGTATTTCCGTTGGAAAAGCTGACTGACTACAATTTTTTTTCTGCAATGTAAGTATATTTTTCTAATTATCACAAGGTTAACGGTAATAATAATAATAATAATCAACTAAGGGAATTGTGCAAGTTGTTTGATAACAAACAAGCAATTTAATAGGAGTTTCAAATAATTACCTTTTTAACATTTTAACTATTTATTTAATTGGCTATATATTTTTAAATAAATAAGTTAAAAAAGTATAAAGAAGTTATGTTAATATCACGTGATTTTAATGAGACTAAAAGATAATAAAGTTTTCATCCCATTGTTTAGATAGTGAAATGAGATAAAATCTGTTTAACAAAAAAATTGCTTTGAAAAAAGAAAAACTTAACTTAGATTTTAGTTGGTTTTTTATATTTTTTATTCAACTACATTTTTATCCGATTAAATTTACACCCGACTAAATTTTAATGTAAAAAAACGATTAAAATTACACGGATTATTTGTTATTTTGGAACTGTAGCTGATTCACTTTATACAAATGAATTTTAACCCCAACACCACAATAATTTAAAGTGTTCAATAATCACTTATTATTTATAATTATATAATCTATAATTATATCGGCTGATGCATTTCGATGGCGTCGCCATCATCGTCAGAGCCTTTCTCACGGATTATTTTTTTCAATCAATTGATTAATCGAATGAAAATTTAGTCATTAGATTTTTGAATCTTTTTTTATGATTAATTAATTGTGACTACATTTTTAATCGAATTAAAATTTAACTGAATGACGTCCTACTCTGATATATAGGTCAGGTCATCATATATTGGATCATCCAAATGTGATGCCTAGATTTATGTTTTACTAAAAAAAAACATGTCTATAGAGAAACATGTGTATGTTTTGTTTTGATTTTTTCAATAAAACAAATCTAGGTAACGTATTTGGATTTTTCTCTCTCTCTCCCTCCACCCCTCTCTCTCTATATATATATTATACAGTAAATATCAAATATTTACAAATATGTCTTATATTTTCTTAGGAATATTGATTGACATAATACAGAATCCTGTTAATTTTTTGCACATAAGTATAAATATATTGGGTCATCCAAATGTGACGCCTAGACTTGTGTTTTATTAAAAAGAAACTATACACATATTTCCCTATACATATGTTTCTTTTTGATGAAACACAATTCCAGGCGTCACATTTGGATGATCCTATATATATTGTAGTTCAAGTTAATCACAGTATGTAAAATCGTATCATCATGTGCTCTTAATAATACAGGATCACCCGAATGATACTAAAAGATAATAAAGAATAATAAACGTATATCAGAATCTTTCAGTCTCATTTGGAATATCTCTCTAAGTGTTTTTGGATTACATTATTTTTGATTCGGGTGAACGTGGAAATTGGATTTCTTAACTGTTTGAATTATTCTATAGGGTGGTCTAAACGAGATTTAAGTGTTTAGACATATATGTACTTGCTTATTATCATTTAATATCATTCAGTCTCGTTTGGGTTATCGTATACTATCAGCATATAATTAAATTTATTTATTTATGTGCTCCTAAACGATCAATAATACTAGACAAAAATATATAGGGTCATCCAAATGTGACGCCTAGATTTGTGTTTTATTAGAAAGAAACTATACACATTTTTCCTATACACTTTCTTTTTAATAAAATACAAATCTGGGCGTCACATTTGGATGACCCTAATTTACACTACCCTATTTTTACAGTAAACAGTTATCGTTCTATGTGTAAATAAATAAATATATATATTTGCAACAAATTTACTAACAAGAGACTCGATTCGAATCCAAAAAAAATATTTGAAATATTCACAGTGACCTTGGGTATCTTTTACTTCTGTATTATATATCTGCGAGATTTGCGGATATATGAAACGTAAGTAATAAATAATAGATTATGTTACAAATCTTGTATGTATGCGAATCTGCAGGAACAAAACTTTAACTAAACTCATCTATCTGTTTATATATATACTATTGGTTACAGAAGTATCCGACGATCCCTTATATGAAGTATATTTCACGCGATGAATTAACTTTATGGCGAAGAAGAAATTGTTTAAAAATATTTGTATTGTCGTTTCTTACTACACTTCATAATATTATGTTTTCAAATTTGAAACAAATAATAAATTCCAGAAAAACTATTTTTTATTCAACATGTAATATCATATTTAGATACACTAAAATATCCGGTAATTAACAATATAACTTAAAAAAAGAATTAAAAGGGTAGAAACTAATATTTTGTTGAATATCTTTCCAATGTATGGCTGGATATTTTTGTACGGTTAAATATCACATGTAGAATAAAAAAAAACTTTTTCTAATTGATTACTTATTTCAAATTTGAAAATATAATATTCTAATGTGTATTAATAAAGGATAATAAAAATATTTTTTGACATTTTTTCTTTAACATAAAGTTAATTCATCTCAATAAAATATACTTAGTATAGGGTTGGCTGGATAATTTTATAATCGACTGTATATATATATATATATGTATATATATATATATATATATATATATATTTTGACGCACATAAGTCATGGCACACATGGGTAACATAAGCAATTTATTGATATAATTCAATGAAGTCGTTAAATTAAAAATATATATATTTAATTGAAAATAAATATAATGAATATTATATTTATTTTCAATTAAATATTTTTTTTTAATTTAACGACTTCATTGAATTATATCAATAAATTGCTTATGTTACCCATGTGTGCCATGACTTATGTGCGTCAATATATACATATATATATATATATATATATATATATATATATATATATATATATAAATGTATAAAAATTTTGTTGTTGAAAATATATTTTTATGATTTATGTAATTTCCAATATCTTAAACATCAAGTTTTGCCTTGTATTTAGTGTTGATGAAAATAATGAAGTTCGCAAGCAAGTCTCGAGAATTCATGAGTATTTATACACTGTCTTTTGAATAAGAATTGCGTACAATATGAATAATGAATGAAGTGAAAATTCTTGTAAGATGATATAAAACTGTTAAAACAGGACTTTATTTTTAAAGAAATGAAATGATATTCAAGTGTGTTAGTGGATTCATACACACACATACAAACATGTATATATATATATAAATAATTTTTCTTGTACAGTGAATATTCAACAATTATCATTTATTCGTATATTAATCCATAAAATAACACTGTCTATACAGATACTAGTTTATCGTACTAGTTACATACTTACGTACTTACTTCCAGGAAAAGGAGGTTAATAATGTTTGTTTAAGACCAGAATTCAAATTCATCATATACTGTTAACAATTCACTATTCACTCGGATTTCCACTGACGTACGTACTATGAAATGTATCCGAGCTATTAAATACATATATGCTAATTTTCGAGAATGAAATCTGGTTTATTAGAGACAAAAGTTACTTTCGAAGCAATTAATTTGATCGAAGGAAAATACACGCATGAAATATAAATCGGCATTATTAGAAGAATAGTTGGAGAAAATTATAAAATAAATTATGGTGAATGCGGAAAATTTAGTTTCTGAATTTGCCCGAAGCTTACCGAGAATTACCGAAGTACAAATTTCATGAAATATAAAAATGAACAAAAAATGGAAAAAACTAGATTGTCAGGTAAACTTTACGAACAGATTTTCGTACAAAATAAATTCTTATTGTATTGCAATTATATAATATCATCCAAATGTGACGCTTAGATTTGTGTTTTATGAAAAAGAAACATGTGTATGGTTTCTTGTTTTCAAAAATCTAGGCGTCACATTTGGATAGCCCTATACAAATATGTGATGGATTTGTTATCATATATACATACGAGGGTTGTTTGATAAGTATGGTAAAAAAGTAAAAAAACTAAATTGGAAAATTTAATTAAATTAAACAATATATAAATTTACCATACTTATCAAACGACCATCGTATTTTAAAGCTCTTAAAATATCACAAACTGCAAATAATATGAAAAGTTAAGCATTATTAAGAATAATATAATTTTTAAACATAAAAGTTTATTTCGTTATTGGTTTTTTTCAAAATAAAATCTATTATTTTTTTATATAAACCTTTTTTGACTTTTTCAGTAATTTTTAAAACTGTTTATCATTTGAGATATTAAAAAAATATGTTTTGTCACAAGCTATTATTAAAATTTCAGTTACATAAAAAAAATATTTTTCAAGAATAAATACACTTTTTCTGTTTATCATTACTGAAAAATATTTTTTAAATAATTCAAACGCACAAATCAAAATATCTTAAAACGAAAAATATATAACGTAGACCACTTTTATAATCACCTGCCCATATATATAATTGTAGGGTGTTTTTAACCGTGATAGAACTTTAAATTGAATTCTTATCGAGAGATCTATCTAACCTAAAAAACATTTTTATCATACTTTCAAATATACATACACACACACATTTATATAAAAAGGATGTTTTTAGGTTAGATAGATCTTTCGTTAGAGATTCAATTTAAAGATCTATCATGTTTTAAAAAACACTTATATATATATATATATATATATATATATATATATATATATATATATATATATATATATAGCAAGGTGTGTACATGAATACAAATATGTACATAAACCAAATTCACGTAAAAATTAGTCGACAAAAAAAAAGGAAAAAAAAACCACATACAGATATAAACCATTCAGACATTCGGTCATAATGCAAATTTGAATTAATGTCTCACCTTCAACATCCTTTTCGAAAAACCCACATGTGTTGGAACTGAACAGAGTCGGCGTACATTCGAAACAGACATGTACTATTTTCATTTACTCGACGAAACATATTCGCGTTCTTTTACAAATACTCTGTATGATTTGTTATTTTTTTTTTTTTTGCAATTTTTGTATAGTACATGTATATGGATTTATATACACACAAACCAACTAACTAACCATGCACGTTCTACTCGACTATTGTACATCGAATAATTAAATTACATAGTGTTGTTGCTCCGTATCTCTGTGTATGTTAAATGCAACTTCCATATGCATCATGTTTCAATAGTTCGTTGCGTTATTTTTAGATTCTTGTGAAGACTGTAATGGAGTAGGAGGAGGCAGATGTATTTCATTGTAGCATTTTCGATGTATACAAGCGTATTATAGATAACTATATATGTATACATGCATATATACATATATATATATATATATATATATATATATATATATATATATATAAATATGTATGTATGTATATACACTTCATTTGATTATAGAGTATATTGGTCTCTTCAATCTATTATTGAACAAAAGAAATATTATTATTTATTGTTCTTTACCGTTTGAGGGTTTATTGAACTGTCTATGAGGTTTTAAAGCTGGATCAATGCACTTATGATTTATTTTCATACTCACTGAAATTGCAACTGGAAACTCTTTAATAGATTCTCTCTAGTCGCTCGGATATGCATTTATATATGTAATTCATTGTAAGCAATGTACGACAATGTACAGAGTCGTCCAAATGTGACGCCTGGATCTGTGTTTTATTCAAAAGAAACGTGTACAGTTTCGTTTTAATAAAACACGAGTCTAGGCGTCACATTTGGACGATCCTTTATGTCATTTTTGAAATTTTGTAACAGTAAACTTGTTTAAATAATTCAGCGTGGATGACTAATCCTCGATTTACTTGTTATGTCGGTGAAGATAACATCGGAGACGAAATATTATAAACGCCACGGTTGAAAATTATGTACGTTTATGGTAATGATGTCTGGGAATTTGAAAAATGCACTGTTTTGAAAGTGACCGTTTGCGGTTTTCTCTATTCTAGACTAATTTTGAATAGAGACAAGTTTAAAAATAAGAATATGATTCATGTGGGGATATAAAAATTGTAATTATCTTAATATATGACAATTTTTTTTTAAGTGATATATTTTTGAATTAAATAATCGAGAAGAGAAAATAAAAATAAACTGAAATTTAACTTCCATCCAACAATGATGTGTATAGGGACATAACAATTTATAATTATCTTAATACACAACATTTTTTTTAATAAAATAGTCATAGTTATTTTAACAGAAAATCGAAATAAATTAAAATTTAATTTCCATTCAAAAATGATGCATATAGAGATATAACAATTTTTAATTATCTTAATACATAACAATTTCTTTTTAAGTGGTATATTCTTTTTAAAAAAAAGTCAGTTACATTAATAGAAAATCGAAATAAACTGAAATTTAACTTTTTTCCAGCTTCACCCCACAAAGAGCTTTCACCCCAATACCACAAGATATTGAAAAATATTAAGTGTTCTGTTGGAATGATAGTTCATTTTTGTGTAAGTGAATTCATCACATTTCCAAAACAGTTTTGTGTAATTATTGTGAAAATTATTTATATAGGATGACTCAAAGGAGACTCAAGAGTTTAAATATATATTATCATTTACTATTCTTTATTATCCGTCAGTCTCATTTGAGCCACCCTATATAAATGTAAATGTTTAACGTATAAAAATATATATGGTTTTCTAGTCTATGAAGATTTTTAAAAGTTTATAGCACTACCATTATTTTTAATTATTTGAATCAATTTTTTTGATTAAGTTATTAGATAAATATAAAATAAATAAAATGGGTGTAAGAAAAATATGAGAGAAATATATCCAAATAAAATTTGTTGTCAGTTAATTATGTCAGGGTTGTACAATAATAAAGTAAGGATAGCATTGAAGAAAAATATCATGGTAAGATTGTTAAAAATCCCATTATGATTGTTAAAGAAAATATAAAAAAATATATAAAAAACATAAAAATAACAAATAAATTGATGAAAATAAGTGTTTTATAGATGAAGCCAATAAAGGAAAGAGATTTAAACTATAATTATCTCAAAAATTGTGATTTCTAAAGCTATAAAAGATATGAACATAAAAGAAATAAATTAAAAAAAATTAATAAAAAATAAACGAATTATAAATGGAAATAGACTGAAATTATAATTATTAAAAAAAATAATATCATTTTGAAAAGAATTTGTTTTGTAATACGATTATTTATTTATATACTGACTCGTTGATATTTCTACAGTAAAACGTGAATATTTCTTGGTAATAATCTAAAAAAATACGATAATAAGAAAAGTAAGAGTGACTAATTGTTATTAAATGTGTCACGTGTTTCTTTTAATTATTTATGCTATATTAAGTGTTCTGTATTATGTTAATAAATATTTCTAAGAAAATATAAAACATATTCGTAAATATTTAATATTTACTGTATTATATATATATATATATATATATAGAGAGAGAGAGAGAGAGAAAGAGAGAGAGAGATTCATTCAAATACGACTCCTAGATTTGTGTTTTATTAAAAAAACAGAAGAAATCATACACATGTTTCTTTATACACATGTTTTTTTTTAATAAAACACAAATCTAGGTGTCACATTTGGATGAACTTCTATCTCTCTCCATCACCCCCTGTCTCTCTTTTTATACATATATATATATATATATATATATATATATATATATATATATATATATATATATAGATAGATAGATAGATAGATAGATAGATGTTTTTTAAGCGTGAAAGAACTTTAAATTTAATCCCAATCGAATCTAAAAAAACACCTTCGATGTGGATTTAAAATTGATGACTACTCTTTGGACAAAAGAATGTTGTCTTCCAACAATCTTTCTTATTTCACAAAAACTTTTTCCTTCTTTCCATTACTGTAAAATAATTTCACGTTGACTAGCATTAATTTACTTTTTTTTGAATTCCACATTATTTAGTTTTTTGCAAAAAAACTTCACTATTAGTTAGTAAAAATGATATTTTAGGGCTTCATTGCAACGCAGAAACTAGGACATAGAACTGTGATAATTTTAAAACAACAATGAGTGCAAATATTGCAAAAAAAATCGCGGATTTACCGTCTAATAAAATGTGTACGTAGACTTTTTCTACTCAATTTTTATGAATTGTTGTGTTTGTTTTTTCTAGTTTACTTTTTATAAATTGAAAATGTTTTGAATTGCCATGTATAAAGACAAGTAGTTTATAGAATTAATAAAAAATATGATTATTTTCAAATTTACATTAATAAGTTTCTTTTATTGCAAAATATATCCATATTGATAGGTGTATGCAGACTTTTTCTACCTAGTGTATACAGTTTTTCTCATTTACTCGTCTTTTATTATACACAGAAAGTTCTCTTCTAATTTTAATAAATACATATTTCTGGAGTAAAGTTTTTTTGGTCGTAATGTTATATTATAAAAAATAATATAGATGTTATATTATAAAATTTTATATTATAAAAAATATTCTCAATGTTTATAAATACTATTAAAATTATTTATATATATATATATATATATATATATATATATATATATATATATATATATATATGTAAATGTATATAAAAAAATGTATTAAAGTTCATAATTTATGAGTTCACAATTTTCTTTATAAATGTGTACATAAAATCAATTACCAGATATTTGTTAATTTAATTTCATACAATCAGTCTTAGTTTGAAATGTAAAGAAATATTTGTGATATCAATTAATGTGACTCATTCACAGTAACACTGCGCAAATAATTGATGGTATTTTTTACCTGTAATCTTGTTTTTGTTTTGCTTTCAGCAAATGGAATTTAAAATATAGTCGCGTTGATGAATCATTGAATATTTTTAAATTATAATGACTACATATATATATATATATATATATATATATATATATATATATATATATATATATAAACAACTTATTGCACAATATTATATATTACATGTTTGTAAATAAACGAAATTAATTTGTAAATTAAAAAGGAAACACTTTATTAACAATAAGTAATAAATATGTTTCAAGTAACATGCAATTATTATGGAAGTTTTGGTGAGATGTGTTAAGTGAATCAGTATTTGAATATTAATATTATTTAATAGTCGGAAATTTATTGCTCTGGCAAGTCCTGTGATTCATTTATATAATCATTATTCATGACGTAACGCAGTGTATGATTATCGTTGAAATCTATAATTATCTCGAATTATTATAATTTATTTCAAGACTATTTTTCATTTCAGTCTTAAGTAGATTTGATCAATTTATTACACTTTATTAATTTGACATGCATGATTCTTATAATTGGTTGATTTAATTTATAATTTATTACTTTGTTTTGATTCGCATTTCACATACAGGAAACATGCATTGGAAAACTGAAAAATTGGCAGGACGTCTAAAAGAAGAGAAGACAATAAATGGTTAAAAATCATTACAGAGCAGTGAGCAAGAGACAAAGAGAGACTTTGAAAGAAACTTTATCAGAGATGGAGGGATGATATTGTGAAGTATTGAGGTGTTGAGGGTTAGATAAAAATAGACGTAGAAAGGATGCAATGAAAGAATTTTGGAAAACCTTATAAGGCGACTTAATGATATTCAGTGAGGCTTTTACCCAAAAGTGGGTTGATACAAGCTTTTATAATATATGTGTATCTATGTACAAATATATATATATATATATATATATATATATATATATATATATATATATAGAGAGAGAGAGAGAGAGAGAGAGAGAGAGAAATCTAAATACGTTACCTAAATTTGTGTTTTATTAAAAAAACAAAAGAAATTATACACATGTTTTTTTAATAAAACACAAATCTAGGCGTAACATTTGGATAAACCTCTATCTCTCTCCATCACCCCCTCTCTCTCTTTATAAATTATATATATATATATATATATATATATATATATATATATATATATATATATAGGATCATCAAAATGTGATGCCTAGATTTGTGTTTTTTAAAAGAAATATAAGAAACGAAACACCACTCTATACACATGTTTCTTTTTAATAAAACATAAATTTATATATATATATATATATATATATATATATATATATATATATGTGTGTGTGTGTGTGTGTATGTATGTATAATTTTTACACACGTAATAAATTTCAATTTGAAACAATATTTTTAAATAAATAATCTTTGTTGGCAGTTATATGATAATTGAATTTTATTAAATAACTGCAATGTACAGTACAGTTTTAATTGTCATAATTGCGAGACATGTACATTCGTAGTTTATTTTTAATTTATATTTTAAAGTGACAAGAAAATTAATTTTCTCATAATATAATTTTCTTAGCATATATATATATATATATATATATATATATATATATATAGATATATATATAAATAAAACAAGATCTATATAATACAGAAGCAAAGTAGACTACAAATAAACAAGATCTATTTCTAGGAAAATATGGAAATATAGGGAACTCTTCCGCCTTCTGGTCTTTTGAATCTCTCTCTATGTACTCTCTCGGAAGGGAGATATATATATATATATATATATATATATATATATATATGTATGTATGTATAATTTTTATATATGTAATCAATTTAAATTTAAAAGAATATTTTGAAAAAATTGGTCTTTATTAACAATTATAATTTGATACAAAGATAAATAGAAAAATATCTTATTGAATTCAATGAAAATAAAATAAAGTACTTTAGAAAATTATGTAAAATTAAAAATAAAATAATATACAAAATGCAAGAACAAAATAATTTAAAAACAATGGTTATATAAAATTATAATTGAAAATTCGATAAAGTATAAAATTAGAACGCTGATCTCAATACGAAAACCAAAAAATATTTCTTAGAAATAAAAAATTGAAAAATTTATGTGGTCAAAAAATCAAATCAAATCAAAAAGACTAATAATTCAAAATCAAATGGAATTATAAAATTCAAAAACTTATTTCTAAAAATCAAAAAATCAATATTTAAAAATGTTTCTTAATAAATCAAAATATATTTATAATTCGAAAAAAAAAACATTCCCTAAAATTTGATACAAAGAACAGAAAAAATATCTTATTGAATTATAAAATAATCTATAGGGTCATCTGAATGTATAAAATGTAAAATAAAAATTATATATAAACAATTATAGAAAATATATTAAATTGATTAAAACTTTTAATTCTTAGTTATTATTTTTCTATTTCTTGAATATAGAAAATTATTATTTATATATTTCTTATATATATATATATATGTGTGTGTATATATATATATATATATATATATATATATATATATAGAGAGAGAGAGAGAGAGAGAGAGAGAGAGAGAGAGAAGCACAAATTAAACTTAAGGATAGTAAATTATAATAAGCAAGTGTATGTCTGAACTCTGAGTCTCATTTAGATCGTCCCTTATATACATGATCATCCAAATGTGACGCCTCGATTCATGTTTTATTAAAAAGAAACATGTGTATATTTTCTTTTCTTTCTTTTTTAATAAAACACCAATCTAGGCGTCACATTTGGATGATCCTATATGATGACTGAATTTTATTAAATAACTGCAATATACATACATATAATATAGTTTTAATTGTCATAATTGTTAAACGTGTACATTTGCAGTATATTTTTAATTTATATTAAAAATAGCAGGAAAATTAATTTTGCTCATGATATATAATTTTCTTTGCACACACACACACACACACACACACACACACACACACACATATATATATATATATATATATATATATATATATAAACATATGTATATATTTATGAATATACATGTAATTGCCTTGGATTTACATATACGGCTTGTCTAAATTGTGATCTATAGTACCAGTTTCACTACCAGGTAACATTAATAGTAAGGTCACATACATGCAATAGGCGTTAATATTTGAGTACACGAATAAGCGAACTCGAGATCAATCGATATTTGTACCGGAAAACTATATCTAGAAACTTTTCAATGAAACGAAAAAGGACTTGAATGCTTTGTTTTTAAAAAAAATATACAAAAAAAATCCGAAACTAAATAATATTGTATTAAATAATAATACACTTTTTTTAACAACATAAAATTGATAAAAAATATAATACTTCTCGACGTTTTGTTTCCACAATACAAAACAACAATAGCTTTGTTCAGAGAATTAAATTATCTTTTGTATGCATGGATAATTATAGACTTGTTTATAAGCACGCGTATTTATTAATATATGTAAATTGATTATTGAGATTTAAGTCATATAAATAAATAATTTCGTTTGAAGTGATTATCACTACATAATTACGTTTAAAGATAATATGTATATACGTATTTATATTATTAACGATTCAACCAATTAATGTTGTACATATAAGCTGTTTTTTAAATTACTACATTTTTAATAATCACATATGCAAATGGAAATGTTAATTTTAAACAAACATTATTTAGCTGTTAATTGCTTTCGAATTCGATTTCGAACAAAAATATACATTTTGTAAATGAAAAATATAATTAATTGAAAACATTCAAATATAAATACAGCTAGCACGATAATTAATTTCTTGGAAGAACGCAGTTCAACGATTCTCGGTCAAAATTCACATAACTACATATTTTGCAGGTCTATAACATCCACTTCGTACTCTCTGTCTGCAAACCCACGCTGAATTGTGGTTTACAATTCATCGACCGTGCAAAGTTTTCAGTACAGCTGGCCGGAGAAATAATGTTACAATCTCTTGTATATATATATATGTATATATTTTAAAGAGGTCGGTTTTTTTTCGTTCATGGATGTATCAAATGAACGAGTCGATGCGTCGAGTCGAACACTTGAGTGATATATGAATTCAACACGCGATTTATGTCATCGAATATTGTTCATTTGTATTTGTGTTGATGTAAAGACAGTCAGACGGTTTTATTGTTATTGTATTATTTGTTATTGTATGAATTCATACAGGAACTGCATGTTTTTTTCTACGAATCGGAATGAGATAATACATTCACAATTAATTGTCTAGAGTGTTTTTTACGCGTGATAGAACTTTAAATTGAGTCCCTATCGAAAATTCTATCAAATCTAAAAAAAAATCCTTTATCATACCTTTATATATGTACATACATATGCATATGTAAATAACATTTTTTAGGTTAGATAGAATTTTCGATAGGGACTCAATTATTTGTTGAAAATTGTTACACATATTACCAGATTATATCCAGAGCCGGATTTAATGAAGAGAGGTCATTCTACTTGTGAGGTCCTTGAACTTCAAATAGGAAGAGTATTTTAAACAGTGACAAAAATATTATACACCTTGGTCGGAAATTTTTAGATTTTGAGGCCCTTCGTTTCAGCTTGTTATAGATAAATCCGGCACTGGTTGTACCACATGAAATGTCCAAATTTGAATGATGAACTGAAAATATAATGTTTTAAGAGAAAAATATTTTACTTAATCGAAATATGCACCGTTTAAATTAAGGTTTTCTTCTATCGAGATACTAAAATATAGATCCAACCCTCTCTTATAAAACTTTGTTAAAAAAATCGTTTGATACAGTATTCAAACCCAAACGTATTTTTTCGTCTTTATTTTATGATTTATGAAACAGTCAACGAATAAAATATTGGGTTGTACAACATGAAATGCTCGAATTTGAATGATGAAATGAAAACACGATATTGTAAGGAAAAAAAGAATTTATTTAATCAAAATATGCACTATTCGTATTAAGGGGTTTTTTACCAACGAAATAGAAAATTGGTTGTGGATCTTTCAAGACTCAGATTGTCAGTTTGAAATTTCTGAAACTAACTTCATATATTTCATTGATTAACAGTTCCTTATTTGAATGCTGAATTGATATTTTTCTCCGCCCCAATTACAATTCGTATAAAAAAAGTTCGTTCTTGCTTCACAGACTACATATTTTCAAGGATTAACAACGGAACTCATTATTGAAAACACAGGTAAATACTAAGTGAATTAGCCGTTTTTATAGTAACAAATTACAAAAAAAAATAAACCTGTAAAAAAATCCCCCTACACTCGTTTAAATTAAATAGTCAGAAATCAGCCATTTCTTGTGGTACAATCTAATAATGCCCATGTTGTAAATTTAATTCATTATAAAATATTAAAATAAAAATTTTATATACTTGTTATGATGAATTTTTCTCTATCGATTTTCAATCACTCGACATAATAATTACACTTTTCCATTACATGCTGATACAATTAATTAATTAATTTATATCTATCGGATTTTCTACACAACTATTTAATTTGAAACATGTTTCCGTTTAATTAATATAGCACAATATTTTAATTAGATAGATATGTGTAATGAGGTCATTTGGTAAGTTGATAATGTGACTTTTTATACCAACAAAGCGACGCTTTAAATAATCATCGAGTCTTTTTCATCAATGGTTTTATAAAAGGAGGGCACAAATACTAGTGGTTTTATTAAAAAATATACTACGAGATTTAAAATTCAATGCATTTCTTTTATATTTTTTTTAATCAAACATTATATATATATAAATAAATTGTAATATACAGAGTCATCCAAATGAGACGCCTAGATGTTCAGCATTGTATAATGTTTACTTTGGTCTTAGTAGAAGGTTACAATTTTAACCACAGATTGTAGTAATACATTTACATTATTCAAACTTATTATGAAAATATCCATCGCAAACAAAATTCGTGATTTTTTTGGTGTTAATACAGCTTGAAAAAATTTCAAATAGTTTGTGTTTTATTAAAAAGAAACACGTAGGCGCGTTTTTTGGATGACCTTATATAATAATATTATTCATTTAAATAAAAAAAAATATCAAAACTACTTCATTCTACAAATAGATCATTATATACAATAACGATATTTATTTATGTTCGAAATATAAACATCCTTATTCTTTAATATGAATTTGTATATTTTTATACACAATTCTTTTTACTACGAACGGATTTATCTGAATAGAGGATACGACAAAAACCGAAATTTTATACACTTCTGTTCGAACGACCGATGTCCCCGTTTTGTAAATTACGGCGATGATTTCATTTTAAAATAAATACTAGGTCAAATTTGACATCGATTAGTGTATGTATGGGAAAAAAACGATACTTTTATGTAATTAATCTTCGAGATAAGTTTTTCATCGGTTGAAGTTTTTTAAAAGATCGGTTTATGAATAGTTACGGATTATGGATGATAAAGATACGAGAGACGGGCTTATTTTTCTTTTAGAAATTATGATATCTTTAAGAATATTGACGAATTCATCCTGAATATAAATTCAATTTAATTCGTGGTTTTGCAAAGAAATATCAAACAATATTATTAGACAGTACAGTTTATTAATGTTATTCTTTGTAGGATTATATAGGACTATCCAAATATGACACATAGATTATATATTGGAAAACCCTTTCTCTCTCTCTCTTTATATATATATATATATATATATATATATATATATATATATAATTTTGAATGAATTAATTGAGTCAAAAATATATTCAAATAAATAATATTATTTAATAATTATGTACAAGCAGAATAAATGATATTCATTATTTTGATGAGAATATTTTTATTATAAGTTATGATAATTAAAAATTCAATACATATACATATATATATATATATATATATATATATATATATATATAAAAGACCTAAATTACTTTGACAATTTCCTGCGTACGAAATTCAATTTGAATTTACCATTGAATTACAGAACTTGATAATCTTCACTTAATAAATAACATATACAGTGAGTCAAAGTGAAACTCATACAGAGTTGTTTCCGATAATTTTACACATATATTTTAATATAATAACAATTTTCTTTATTTCTTTTGCTTAAGTTCTTTATTAGGGTTATTTTTATTATATTTTAAAATTTCAATGGTAAATTAATACTTCTACTCCAGAAAAAGTAACCATTTCTGAAAAATGAACAAAAAATACATCAAAATGAAACTCATACAAATAATTACTCTCGCTTGAAAATTGCTGTATTAAGAAAATATATTCTTCAAATATGTCTTTTGTTACATTGGTTACAAAAAAAAACGTGTAGTTAAGTCGTTTGTAGTCATTTTGTAAAAAAAATAAGTTGGATTTTCACTTTGAGTAGACAAAGGAGACAGTCATCGACGGACGAGCGAAAGCTAATGATATTTCATTACAAAAATGGAAAAACTCTACGGGAAATTGGGAAATAGTTAATAGAAGCCACGCTACAATGCAATCTGCAATAAAAAGATTTAAAAATGGCCAAAATGTTTATAATAAAGTCAGAAAGGGTCTTCGCAAGATTTTTAATGACCATATCGAGCGTTGGATTCTACGAAAAATTAAAGAAAATTAGCAAACCCAAATTGACTTTAGAAGTTAAAAAGTATCTAAATAAAAAAGCAAGCCTCCAAACAATTAGCAATATACTAAATAAAAATGGGTTTCATGCTCATATTGCCAGGAAGAAATATTTTATAAATCTAGCTAATTGCAACAACAGGTTAAGCTTCGTTTGGGAACACATCAATAAAAGTTTTGATTATTGAAAAGATGTCTTGTTTATGGACGAAAGCAAATATAATTTATTTGGATCCAATGGGAGAATTAATGTATGGCAGAAACCAAATACAGAAATGTCTTTAAAACACTAACGTCCATGAGAGCGGTCATGTTATGGTATGGGGGTGTATGTCTGCGAGAGGGGTTGGAAATTTAATTTTATAAATGGCATTATAAATAGAAATGTTTATATTGATCTATTAAGGAAAAAAATTCCAAGCTAGTGCTCAAAAACTTGCGAATTTACAAACATTTAATTTTTATCAGGACAACGACCCCAAGCACAAAGCTTATAAAACACGTAATTGGTTGTTACATAACTGCCCCAAAGTACTGGAAACAGCACCATAATCACTTGATATAAATGTGATTGAAAATGTATAGAATCACTTAGAAGTTACCATTAGAACACACACTATTAGTAATAAAAATGATTTAAAAAAGTGTTATTAGAAGAATGGAAAAAATTGATCTAGCTTATTGTGAAAAATTAATTAAATCCATCCTGAATCGTTTAAAGGCTATAAAAATTAATAAAGGCTACTCTACTAAGTACTAAAATAATTCAATCCATTGTAAATTTTAATTTAATAAACAATTTGTTAGTTGTACGAGTTTCATTTTGATGTGTTTTTGAATGATTTTTCAGAATTCGTACTTTTTTGGTCTTTAAGTATTATTTTATGATTTATTTATTTTTATATAATAAAAATATCCTTAATAAACAATTTAAGACGAATATAAAAGGATTTTTTATTTATTTAAAAATTTATTGAATATAATACTGTATGAGTTTCATTTTGACTTACTATAAGTATTTTATATTATAATTATTTGCGATTCAAGTTTTGTTTGATAATTAAAAGTTGTAAATATAAGCAGCAGAAAAAAATATTTTTTTTAAAAGAAAACAGTTCATGTCTGAAATGATAATCAATAAAAACATATGATAATGAAAATTATGAAAAGCACGATCAATAAAAAATATGAAAATGAACATTATGGTGTTATAGATTAATCGTTATATTCGTATACTTACTTTTAACAGAACAGATAAAAAAATCCGCACATAAACAACAAAGAACAAACAATATGAACTCAAGGTTAGTTTACACCACTATTCCAAGTAAACAGAGCACTGATAACAACAAAAACGTATTATTGTCACATACGAATACGTCTGTATATAAAACGGCAACAATAGAAACGGAAATCAATACAGAATGTACTGTACGAAAGACATAAAAATTCAATTCGAACGCGAACTACGAATGCAACTTGACTGATGAATGAAACAAAGAAGCAGCTATGTAGTTAAAAGTGAGAGTCGTGTCGTGGTTTTGCACTGACAACCAAAGTGGTATTTGTCGGTCGTGTGTGTGTGTGTGTGTGCGTGCCCAATCACTTCCCACTTGAGTCAGCTTTGTCATATATGATTCGAGTTGTTGTTGAATAATATGCACGAACGTCACGATGTGCGCTGACAGTGTTGTTCGATTTCAACCGCATTTAATTATAATGGAAACCTCGTTAATTCGATATTGTTTTCGAGCAAGAACTTGCAATTATCGGATCAATCGAATGCGCACACGAGAAGTTATACACAGCACAAGTCTCGATTCACTTTGAGACTAAGAGTGTCTCTATTTGTTTTTGGAACTGTGACGAATTAATTTACTTGTACACGAATCAACTATCAATACCCCCAACAACATAAGATATTAAAAAAAATTAATAATCAACTATTGTTCATTTGATTCGTTGATACGCATTTCGACGGCAATGTAATCATCACAGAGGCATAGTGCACCGTCTTTCAGAAAAAAAGCCAACTATGTCTGATCAGGAAAAAGTCAAGGGAAAACTTGATGGAGGTCTGTATCGATTTTGATGTGTAAATCAACCATCTAAATTGGGTATAGAGACAACAGACTCATTGATCTGTCTATGAGGTAGAAACGAATGATTAGACATTTTAAAACCGAAACGATCTCAATCTATTTTCAAACTTTAAATGGGCGAGATTTCTAGTGACAGAAATATTATTCGTTGATACGCATTTCGATGGCAATGCCACCATCGAAAAGGTAAAGTTCATCATTTTTCATGGACGTTGCGATTCGGACGTGCAAATCGATTACCCAAATTGAGTATAGGGTTGAAAAATTAATCGAATCGTCTAGTAGCTCGTTCTATCCGAAGTTTCCTTCAATGTGATTAAAGAGTTTGGAGCCGGAACGACGTCAGCTTATTCTCAAATTTCAAATGGGTGAGATTTTCAGTGATAGAATTATTTGTTGTTTTGGAACTGTGGCTGATTCACTTTACACAAATGAATGTTACCCCACCACAATAATTTAAAGTGTCCAATAATCACTTATTATTTATAATTATATAATCTATAATTATATCGGCTGATGCATTTCGATGGCGACGCCATCATCATCACAACGGTGTGTTACAAAATGGGATTATTGTTGGTTTGATTTTGTAATGCAGCTCTCTCATAATGATGACATTTCCGTCGAAATGTACATCAACGAATCAAGTAAACAATATGTAATTCTTGAACTTTTTTTTCAATATGTTGTATTGTTTATAATTCATTTGTGTAAAAGTACGAGTCTTTCACTGAAAATATCAATTAATTATATTCAGGAAATGCATTTAATATTTATATTAATGTTTCAAATGTATTTAATTTGTAATATTTTTTTTGTATTTTGTAACTTAAAAAGTACGTTTTCAAGTATTACATTATTTTTATAGTTATTTATTCATTTTACAATTCATTATAATTACAATAAATAAATGAAATATTTTCCTTGATGTTTGTGAAATATTAATGGAATGTTGAATTGTTATTAGATTATTGTAATAGGGAAAAATTATATATATATATATATATATATATATATATATATATATATATAGACAGAGAGAGAGAGAGAAAGAGAGTCATCCAAATGTGACGCCTAGATTTATGTTTTATTAAAAAGAAACAAAAACTATACACATGTTTCTTTATACACCACCCTGTACACATGTTTCTTTTTAATAAAACACAAATCTAGACGTCACATTTGGATGACTTTATATATATATATATATATATATATATATATATAAATAATTTACTAACTTAAATAATAACTTAATCGTTTAACAGGATACTAAGTGCAAATAAACCGTTAGACTCCTTTTATGAATCCAATATGCAAAAATGACCGGACATATTTGCATATGTAAATACATTTTTTTCAGTATAGTTATCTTTATAAATATTAAGAATATTCATTAAATACATATTTCTATTTTGAAACCACACATCTGATACTATTTAAAATTACATCTGTAAAAAAAATAACCATTCATTTCTTGAATTTTATAAATCCCATTCTATTTATTATTCAATTGATTAAACTGTGTAGATATTTTTTTCAGTCAAAATTTTTATTTACAGGATAATTTCCAATTATTATATAAAGTAGTCTAAACATATGCATAAAGCTTATAGTCACATTTGGATCACCTATATATTTCAACAATTAAAATGATACAAAACTGATAAAATGTATCAATAAAATCTATTCATATTTAATTTAATTTTTGAAATGAAACAAAGGGCCATTTTCATATCGTGTTATAATATAATTAATAACACTTAGTCTATTGTCGAAATTAATAATATCACTTAATAATTGATAAACTAATATTGCACAAATAATTTCCACATTATGAATAAAATAAATGATAATTAAACGGATATTGCGTATTTAACATTCTAATAAATTGATAACATTTTATATGCATATAAATACATAATTATTTGCGTCATAATTTAATATTTTTAATTTTTATAATAAAACTTAAAATTAGTATATTTGTTATCTATAACAATTTATAAACAAAAAGACAGCAAATCAGAAATGTAGATTTTTTTAACTATATAAATAAATCGTTGGAATAGATATTGATTAATGAAAATAATTGATAACAAAATATTTATATCTAAAAAACGAATTTATGTGCAATTCTTGTTATAAGTAAATTTAATAGTAACTATAAAAATTATTATGAAAAAAAATAAATATGTTCCTGAAAATAAAATTTATTTTATTTACTGGTATTATCTAAAATAAATTATTTAATGTTTGTTTTAATCTCATATATTTTAATATTTTATATATATAAATATATATATATATATATATATATATATATATATATATATATATATATATATATATATATATATATATATATATATATATATATATATATATATATATATATGTGTGTGTGTACAAAGAATTATAACCTTGTAACTGCACCATAGAAAAATACATTGAAATTTCATATTAACGATCAAACTGCTTACCAGTAAAGTATTGGAGCCTGTGAAGCATTATTTCTTATATATTTTTCATCTCAAATCACTTCGTACATATTTCAAGTTACTATAGAAATGAATATTAGAGAAAGTAGGAAAATATAGAGGTTACGGATTAAAAAAAAACACTGTTAGATATGAATTATTTACCTTTTTCTTAACACAAATTGATAATATTCATTGACGACAGATTCCTTAATTCAATTATTCATACAAAATATCTACATATATAAAACTATGATTTTAAAATAAATCAGTACATTGTTTAGTCTTAATTATTATTAACAATTAAATGACATCTAGCACAACTTTCAACTATTTTTTAGCATAGCCTACTGGTCAATTTCTATATATTATTTGTAATCCTATAATATTATAACCTTAGAATTTTTCTATTTTTTCAAATATTAGTAACTCTACTGACTTAAAACCTGTAACAATCGATTTGAAATAAAAAATATATACAAGATACAATACTTCACAGACTCCAATACTTTATTGATAAGTAGTTTGACCGTTAAAATGAAATTTTAATGTATTTTATTGTGGTGTAGATGTAAAATTAATATCCTCTTTCTCTCTCTTTCCATATATATATATATATATATATATATATATATATATATATATATATATATATATATATATATTATTGGTAACTACAATACTTATCGAATTTCATAAAATATATCGTTTGTTTTCTGTTCGGACACAATAAATAATAAAATAACCCATTGTGATAAAAATGAAGTTTTTTTTGTCAGATCGCACGGTTACAAATTAGCTGAATGATGTAATATCTAAAAACTGATTAAACCAGTCAAGCGCCGCCGATAACTGTATTTGATGTGTGTTTTTTCGAACATTTCATTTATTAAATATACAACATAGATTAATGCGAATACGAACGTTCGTCCGGATCGGTAGATTGTGCCATCTCGCGGCCGTACGCGAATCGTATAGGGATAAAATAGAATAAAAAAAAGTACATATATAAAACGTGCACGACGGTTGGATACACGCGTATGACACGGTGATAACGGGCGGTATTATCTGCTGTAATACATTATTGTCGTACATCGCTTGCTGATTCAACAACTTCGGCGCGACATCAGCCTACTTTAGTTTTCAAGGCTGACTCATCACTTTTTATTATTAAATGTGGAATGTTGATGTGAAACAAATAGACTAGTGAATGTAAGGAAAAATGACCCGCCGACGATAAATGCAACTTCTTTGGCGTTAAACACAATTACACGCATATACGTGTATGTATGATATGTTTAACCCAAAATATATATGTATATTTAGGTATATATGCACATATAAATATATACAGAATGGTAACTTTGTAACTGCAATATTTTGAAATTTCGTTTTAATGGTCGAACTAGTTAACAATAACGTGTATTGGTATCTGTAAGGTATTGTTTCTTATATATTTTTTATGATAAATCAATTTGTAAAGGTTTCAAGTCAGTACAGTTACTAATATTTGAAAAAATCGAAAAATTCTAACGTTATAATATTACAGGAATTGCAAATAATATATAGAAATTTCCCAGTAGGCTATGTTAAAAAATAGTTGAAAGTTATGAAAGATGTCATTTAATTGTTAATTTTAATTAAGACTGAACAATGTACTGATTTATTTTCGAATAAGAACTTCGCATATATTTTCTATATGAATAATTGAAATCAAGAAATCTGTCACCGATGAATTTTATCAGTTTGTGTTAATAAAAAGGTATTTAATTTATATCTAACAGTGTTTTTTATTCGTAACCTTAATATTTTCCTATTTTCTCAAATATTATTGTCTTTAGTAACTTGAAACTTATACCAATCGATTTGTGATAATAAAAACATAACAAATAATACTTCACAGGCTCCAATACTTTACTAGTAAGTAATTTGACCTTTAAAACGAAATTGTAATGTATTTTCCTATGGTGCAGATACAAAGTTACCATTTTGTATATATATATATATATATATATATATCATACTTTATCAGTCCACTACTGGACTAAAGTAAATTGACCTTTAAAACTAAATTTTAATGTATTTTCCTATGGTGCAGATACAAAGTTACCATTTTGTATATATATATATATATATATATATATATATATATATATATATATACTATAGTAAAAAATGATATTTAAAGCCGAAAAAAATGTTATTACAATGAACTTATTTTTATTTAAACATATTTGTATCTTTTTCTAAAATAAATCGTAAGAAAATCGAGTATTGGATAACCCAAATGAGATTGAAGGATTTAGATATACATTTATTTACTTGTTATTATTTATTATCCTATAGTCTTATTTGGGACACTCTATATTAAATAAAAATACACGTTATTTTAATTCAAGAATAAAATTCAAAAAAAATCTTGTATAAGATTATATAAGAATTTTTTTTGAATTAAATTGAAATTATATAAGAATTATAAAAATTCTTATATAATTTTATAATACTTATAAAATTCTTATAAAATCCAAAAAATTCTTATATATTTACCAAAAAAATTCTTATATAAGTCTTATTATTTTTTTATTCAAAACTTGCATAAAAATATGTTTTTTTTAAAAAAATAACTTATATTATAAAATGTTATATTTCTAAAAATAGATTTTTTTTGTAGTAAATTTAGATAGAAAGAATAACATTATTGTATAAAAATGTGTTTTGTGTTTAATTACGCTTTATACACATATCAAATTGTACAAAACATAAAAAGTTGTATAAATCTGTCAGACAAAATGTAACACCTATGATATGGTTTAATGTTTTATATATATATATATATATAAATTTATATATGTATGTATGTGTGTGTGTGTGTGTGTGTGTATGTGCGTACGTGTGTGAATTTGTGCGTGCGTGTCTTCAGATTCCTAGCACTATTGTTAATACAACGTAAATTAACAAGTTGATTTCTCCATAGCAACATATATGACATCATGTAATGTATGTCATCGTAGTTGATGAAGTTCACGTACATATGAGGCAAAGTCTCGGCACTAGAGTCTCTGAAAATTCATAACAGCGTCGGCTTGATTAAATGTAAACGCAATGTGTATTTGTTAAATATTGAGATAAATCAATATGCCACATACATGTATATAGCATGAAGATGTTATTTCAACACGAGACAACATTTCAACAAGAAGTTAGTCGATGTAAAATTACATACAATAAATAATTTTACTAGATATTCTATTTATTTTATTTTAAAGTTCGAAAACAAGGTATATACATATATATTTATTCTTATTTCGAAAAAGGACTTGGAAAAATATATTGAATATTTTCACATCCGTTGTAAAATTGTTAAATTTGTTCGAAATAAAACATATGTCTGTTTTTAAACATACAAAAACATGAACTGAAACAACATCGAATGTAAATGTTATTTCATGCAGAATAATTGTCAATGTCCTTTATAAATTGCAAATAGTACCTTTCAAGATTGGTGCCGAGTGCATTCGAACTGTTCACACCTACTTACTTCGTCGTTGGTGGTAAATATGTATATATGGTGTAACCGTATGTGTGCCAATAAAAAAAATGTACAGTTGACGATTGTCTGTCGTTGTTATATATAATTTGTTTATATTTGAGTACAATAAAAAATTGGAATGAAAATATACTGAAAATTGTCGAAAGATTAAAGACAGTTCGTGCATTCGACAAAAAGTCAAACTATATTGAATCTGATTGAAATAATGTTTACAGAAATCCCAAAAAAAAATGACAAAAAATTAGTATTTTTTATATATATCACATGCGACATTTCGTAATAATAAATAAAAAAATCAAATTACGAAATTGAAATTGAATGAAAAAGACACTTTATCACATAAAATTATACAAGTAATGTACTGTATTCCTTTTCATCTTTTATTTTTATAGTGAGGTTATGTAAGATTAAATTAATATTCATTAGTTATACGTCATTGATTATTATTGATTAATAATTAGAAAATATATAATTTCATATAAGATTTTATGTTTATTGAGACATTATTTTCATTTCATTAACAGAACTGTCGAATGAAAAGTGAAAGTTGTTGTTGTTTTACATTGAATTTGATGAAATTAGAAACATTAATATAAATATTATATAGAAATTTATATTCTTATTCCAAGAAGATGTTTTAGTACGAGGATATTTCAAGAAAAAGTGAACATTTAATTCATTTGTATTTCTATACTATCTCTTTTTCAATGTATACATGCATTTATTCACATATATATATATACATATATATATATATATATATATATATATATATATATATATATATATATATATATCATCAACAACAACAATATCATAAAATCCTCAAACGAAACGAAAATCTTATTGAATGTCATTAGGACAAAACAGGATTCTATTATATTTTAATATTACAAACAGATTTTAAATACTTTCAAAACTGTAATAATATTTTAATTGTTGAAATAATGATTATAATAACTAATAACAAATAACATATTTTTTAACAAATACAATTTTTAAAAAAATGTTATAGGAAGTAGTTTTTAATAGCAGAGCTGTTAAAATTTTAAACAGATTTTTTGTAATAATTTTTTTTAATTATACAAGTCTATGTAAATTTTGAGATATCTATGTCGGTAATTCCGATCAGCCGTTATCATTTGTTTGTCAATAAAGTTTTAACCTTTGACGCCCGGTGTTCACAGATCCGACGTATGGCATTTTTATTAATTATAAAGATTTAAAATAGAATTAATAAAATCTTGGGTTACAAAAATACCCTACATCGGACGTCCTGGATTAATATTTATTGTGAATATTAGTTGAGACTTGACTAATAGTACTGACCTTTTTTTATTAGTTCAGTGGGGTATGAAAACATTCTCTAAATTTTGGAAACAATACGTGAAGAAGAATAGAAATTATGTTGAAAAATAGTGACGGTGTTTATAGGCATTGTTTGTTACTTTCTGAAAAAAGTTGTGTGCTTGATAATTTAATTTTGAACAAACCTAATTTCAACAATTGTCTTGTATGTTCCATTATTTAATTAATAATATAAAAGGTAGTTGTAATTGGTTTTGTTACAGATGTTCATTTAGAATTTGTTGTCTCTATGTGGACAATATTGAAACCTGTGTTTTTATTTATATATTTTTAATAAAAGTTTATAAACAGGTATATAAATATATATTATAGAGTTAATTAAATTTTTGTAAATTTTATTTACATACGTTTAGTATTTATATAGAGTAGCCCAAGTGAGACTACAGAATAGTAAAAAATAGTAAGCAAATAAATGTATGTTTAAATTTTTTAGCCTCATTTGAAATTTATCATCTCAATGCGAACAATATTTAATATTGGTGTTTTTATTTATATATTTTTAATAAAAGTGTATAGACAGATATGATAAATATATTTTTTATAGAGTTAATCAGATTTTTGTAAATTTTATTAACATTTAGTATTTCTATTAGGTGATTTAAATAAACTGAAGGGTAGTAAAGAATAATAAATGGTAGTGAGTAAATAAATGTATGTCTAAACCATTCAGTCTCATTTGGGTTATTCTATATAATTAAAAATAATATCAGTATTTTTTTTAATATTATACAATTATCTCTACAGAATATTTAATATTAATAAAATTTGCAATGATGAATTAATTGTAAGAAAACAAAAATTTATCACTCTTATCTATATATAATATTAAAATCTATCTATTGTTATTTTTTATTTTCAATAAATAAAAAATCTAATAAGTTGACTATTAGAAGACTGACAATTTTAGTTAAATTGTTTTATCTTGAGATATTTTATAAAAAAATATTTTTAATATATTTTAAAAGTACTTTAAGAATATTTCTTACATTATTAAGATTTACAATTTTTGAATAAGTCTTATTCGTACTTCTGAAATCTATTAGAAAGTGATATTTTGAGTCACACGAACTTGTCTGTTATTATTTTTGATTTTATTTTCTTTTAAACAAAATTCATAATTCAATATAGAAAAGGAAAATTTTTGTTTAATTTATCTTATTTGTTCTCATTAGTGGTCTTGAATGCGAGAATAATTTAACGACTAGGCAACACAAAGAAGTATGTAAATTTGCATGTAGAAATAGAAAGAAAACCGAGTAGATCAAAAAGAAAACAAATGTTATAGCGAAAGAGAAGAGTTTGAAATGGAATTGGGATGGCTTTATAGCAAAAAAGAGAAGACCATCGATGGACAAGAAAAAATCCTGATTAGATGCCAAGATATATGAAAAAAGTTCTGAAAGAGGTTTATGGATTGGAAGTGAGAGGTATTAGATCAGGCAAAGTGGAAAGTTTTGGGAGAGATCTTCATTCACCAATGGATAAAAAGATGTTGATGATATATATATATATATATATATAAATTAAAAATAAATAATTATGACTCTATACTTTTTTTAAAAATTTTCTATTCTAAGAAAATGGATCTATTAATTAGTTTACCACATTTATCATAACATTTCAATGATATTTATAAACAACCACCACAGTAACTCAATTGGTCTTTATAAATATTTCTTATGTCATCGCAAATTCCACAGTTATACAGAATTATTTATGTGTTTAATTATTTTACAGATTATAATTGTTATTTGATTGTACCATTGAAACAAATCACGATGATGGCAAACTATTTAAAATATTTAACAGCGAGGATCCGCACGAAGAACGTTTATCGTTTTATAAAGAAAAAAAAGTTTTTTCTAGGAATTTAAATCGTCGTTCGAGTCGTTAAACATAATATGAAAAATATTCACAAGGTTAGTTTTAACAGATGTTTTAATATTTTATTTCAAGGGTATGAAAATATATAATAAGTGCATCAAAACTTAACAAGCTAGTATTTTGTAAAGGTTCACTTTTTCACATAGAAATGTGGCATTGAAATTTTTTTATTACAGTGTGAATTGATAACACATTTCAAGACATTATTCTTTGAAAAATAATCGATTTGTAAACAATAGAGTTTCTATGCCAATTGAAAAATATCAGAAATGGAAATCATTTGATTTTTTTTTTTAATCAGAAAATATACTCCATTCTAGTTTATAATTAATGTACGGTAATCTACTACCCGTATTGATAACGTATGTTAATTCTCTTGCTTAATTTCCTATTGAAAGTTTTTCTTTACTTATGTTCAAAACACAAAACGCCATTTACAAACTTGAAGCAGGATAGCATCTATCCAATTACGTTCATGACTCTCATTTTCCAATCTAAGTTTTGACTATATACTTCAGGGCATTCTAGGGTGATTACTTTCAAAGAGATGCTATCTCTTTATCTCACTCATGTTTCAGTTCTTATTAGGTTTGTCGTTTCGTAGACCTCACTAATGACTATTGTTAAACGAAAGCTTGTTTAAGACATATTCATACAATACATACATATATATATATATATATATATATATATATATATATATATATATATATATATATATATATATATACAAAAGAAACATCAATGTGATTTCCTATTTGAGATTTTGATTATTTTAATTGTAAGTAATTCTTCTAAAAGCAAATAGTTTTTATTTAATTTGATTTCTAAAGTAATTTTTCAACAATATTTATTATTATATTTTTCACAATTTGCTCGATTTGTTTTTGATGGAATATTCTATCTTTTTTATTTAATTAATATACTGTTATGTGTTTGGAAAGAAATGTTAGAATTTTTATATATTTTTCATATTTTATTTATTTTATATGGACAAAATGAACTGAAAACATATCTGATAGATTAAAAAAATATTTTTCATTCAAATTTACAAGAATATCTGTAAAATTAAATAAATTTTATATCTTTTAATTTATTTTTGTAAAACGATCACCCTTAATACCACAATATGTTATAAAGTGTTTAATACTCATTTATTTTTACTTTGTTGCTTATAACAACAATTCTCTGACTATAATACCATCACCATCGATATGTGCATTAGTTTATTGTTGTTATATACAACAAAGTGAACAATAAATCAATATTGAACACTATAACATTTCGTGGGGATGAGAGTGATAATTCATTTGTGTGAAAATGAACTTGTAATAGTTTCAAAATGAATAAATAATGTTTTTATTTTTCATTGATATAAAATTTTATTTAATTTATTAGAGTTGGTTATTTAATGTATATTTCTTTAATAAAGAATTATTTTTTCTGACTATTTATTTTTTATAATCATTTTTTTCGTCTTGTTCCTTTTGATTAATATATATTATAAACAGTAATTATTATACACGTTCAACAAATTTCATAATTTCAATGTTCAGACATAATTATAAAATGAAATATTGTGTTTATTTGATAGTACGAATATCGATATTGTACATTTAGATTAGTATTATATGATTTTTTTTAATACAAATTATAGCGACCCATTTTAAAGTAACTATAGAGAATAAATACATGTCATACACCAATGTGTACAGAAGTAAAATTAAACTACAATATTTTGAAGTTTATAGAGTTTAATTTATGTTTATAATAAAAAAAATAGTTTTGCTTTATAATAATAATATATAATATTAATTTCATCGTACACATATATAATAATTTTTCGTACATTTAGTATTCTTATTCATTATAGAAATTATTGTCAATTAAAAAATAGAAACAAAGAAAAAAGTTAATATTTATGTAATATACAAGTGTCCCAAAAATATTTATACACATTTTGATTTATTAGAAATACTTGTGTGTATACATTTTTTGAAATAGCTGTATATATATATATATATATATATATATATATTATATATTTTTTATATTATACTTTTTCATTTTCAGACAATGATTAAGACATAAATTTAGTTCATGTACATGGAAAATACATATGAATATTTTATAAATATAAAATAACATTTATATATTCTAATTTTCATAGAAAAACTTATAAAATGTTGTATCTATTATAAAAATATATTTATTATCATCGTTGTAGAAGACTATATCAGCTAGGTACTGAGTGAAAACCTTATCGAATGTCATTACGTACTCTTAGATGTTTTCCTAAAATTTTCCATTTTTTTTGTACGTGGCTAAATTTTATATATATATATATATATATATATATATATATATATATATATATATACAGATATGTGTGTGCATGTGTATTTAAATTCGATACTTATAGTAGTTATTTAATTGTTGTAGAAAAATTAATTATGGATCAAAATATAATATTTGAATTCAATTATATATTCAATATAAAAAATAACAACAATTTGGATTTTTTTAGATGTACATATACACAGTTATTTGTAATAAAATTCTTAGTCTACAATATTATTTCGAATTAATATAAAAATTAAATGTGTGAATTTACTCAATTCTTCATTTAACTACTACATCTTAATTTAATTATTAATCTTGTTACGAGACGTCATAAAGTGGCTTCATTTGATCTTAAGTAGAAGTTTAACTTTCATATGCTGTATTGAATCTGTTAAATGTTAAATTCATAATATCATGGGAATACTGCTTTGAATTAATAGATACATACATATATTATTTGCATATACATATACATATATGTGTATAAATTTTATTGAGATACCCTGTATATATATATATATATATATATATATATATATATATATATATATATATATATATATATAAGCCGTTGATTATGAAAGAGGTCAGTCATATATTTTTTAGTTTTGATATATTTTGATTTCTGCGTTTGAATTATTTTTAAAAAAATATTTTTCTACGATGGCAAACAGAAAAATGTGTTTATTTTTTAAAAACAGTTATATTTTGTATAATTTTCAAAATTTGAAAAAAAACGTATGACAAAATATGTTTTTTAATATCTCAAATGACTTAGACCATTTTCCAAATGAATAAAAAATTCAAAAGAGTACTTATATTACATTTAATTAAAAAAATCAATAATAGAATAAATTTTTACGTTTAAAATTTATAATTATCCTTAATTATGTTTAATTAGCCATATCATTTCAGTTTGTGATATTTTGAGAGTTTTAAAATAATTATGATCAATTGGTGTTAAATATTGAAACGAATTTATTATATATTTGTATTTTTCCTTCGTCACTCAATTAAAATCTTCATATAATGGCTATTATTTAATATTCATATATATTTTTGATCTTTTCCTTCTGGGTGTAAGAACTAAAATATGAAATTCTTCTCCATTACTTAATGGCGTTTTATAGAACATCTTAAAGTGGGATTTTTTTAGAAACCTTATCCATTTTATTTGTAACAAATTAATACGATTCAAATTAGTATTTATTGTTCGTTTTGAAATTGATTTTTTTTTTTATCTTTTTGGTTAAAAAAAATCTTAGATTATCTCCTATACTATAAATGAGCTTTTCTACAATACAACATTGAGATATTAGATTGTAATAATCTTCAGAAACATACAAGTAATTTGTCTTTCTCATGTTCATGTCGACCATTACAAAATGGCTTAACAATACTTATTTAAATTAAAATTTTTAATAAAACAAGTCAAAATAAAAATAAACTGAGTTTCATTAAACAAAGAAATTATCATTTAAATAAAGCTGTTACTTTTTATTTTTTTTAAAAAAAATATTTTCGTTTATTATAACTTAGATCATTATTGTATAAATTTACCAATAACCTCATTTTTAAAAATTTTTAACCTAGATCATTTTCATAATTATTGGCTCAAATATATATATATATATATATAAATATATATATATATCAAACTCTATATTTATTTTTAGCATCCAATCAACCGAATATTAATCACTGAATATCTAAACTAAGGTTACAATATGTTTTGTGTTGAAATAAACTTGATTCCCTAGATGACTGGCAAACATAAAACATCTGAGAATGGCTCATTCATCATAATAAACTGTTCACATTTATGATCTATATAATATTCATACGCGGCAATGCAGCAACGAAACGTTTTATATCGGCATAATAGGCCGTATTCTCATTTTTAATGATTTAATAAATATTTTAGTGGTTATATCCGTCAATTTGTTAATTTTTAATCCGCGCACAGTGCGTACAACTTGTTCATACTTTTAGGTATTATGGATTAAAAGTTTTCGTTTATAAAGCAGAAGATTAATACAAAAACATAAAAAATGGTTTTGATTTTAATTCGTTTTTTTTTAGTAAACGATTTTTTTTTGAGAATTATTTAGTTGTAAATTGATGTAGGAGGAGAATTTTCATTACTAATCGTTTGGTATATGTTGTATGTTACAAAATATATTAATAGAAAGGAAAAACTGTCTCTGTCATGTTTGATCATTAAATGTTGGAAATTTCGTACAACTTCTCATGAAAACATGGATTTCGTAAAAGTTTCGAAAAGAAGTTTAACACGATATGTATTTTTTTTAATGACAAAAGTTTTTTTTATATTTATGAAGTAGGTTTTTATTAATACATATGTGAAAATATTTATTAATTATTGTTTGTTTTGAAACCGTGGTATATTCACTTTAACAGAAATGAATTATCACCCCCAACATCGCAATATATTATAAATAACTCTATAGCATATTATGATGTGGGGGAGTTGTAATTAATTTATACATTAATATTACATGAAAACATTTTAACCTTGTATGACGTCATGTAATATCGAAATTAAACATTAATTTTTAAGTCTAATTTCATTTTTTCCACACAAAATGGCGAACATCTTATTGCTATATTACTCCTTTATAATCTTTTGAAGAACAGTGATTTCATGGTGTGATCACTTTTCGAAAACGATTTTCTGCTTACTAAATAGATCTCCTACTATGAAACCACCCTCTTTACATAACTCTACTTCCCTCTATCCCTATTTAGTGATATAATGGTTCCATTGTGGAATCACTTGTATAATTTATTATTAACAAACAAAAAAAATTTTAAAAATCAAAAATACTTTCTTATGATTCCAAAAAATAAAGGTTTTTACAAATTTTCAGTAGCGTACTTCAAGGGAATATTTAAGGAGTATATTTATGTCGATTTACTGTTTCTGTTTCTCTAGAGTATAATATATTTCAGAAATAATTTAAATACCAACTCAATTTTTTTATGAAATTATATAGGGTTATTCAAATATGATGATTAAATTTGTGTTTTATTGACAAGAAACATGTGTATAAGGTGGTGTATAGAGATACATGTGTATAGTTTCTTTTTAATAAAACACAAATCTAGGTTACCCAAATTAAACGTATATGCAAATATTGTAACTTCATTGCTATTTAAGGGGGTTTTCTAGTCTAGAATTTCGAAAAAAATCGATTTTTTGCATATTTTTAAAGTTTAGATCTTTAGGAATATGTCCTTGAAAGAATTTTTTGAAATTCGAATTATTTTCGAAGTTATAGCTATATTTGTGACGCGCCAATCAACTCGGTCTGGCCGGAACGAATCAACTTTAAACGCGTTTTTCTCAAAACTATTTTTTTCGACACGGTTGACGTGATATCTCAAGTTCTAATGAATCGATTTACTTGAAATTTGAAGCTTCTCAATATAACAGTGATTTTCTCCACCTAGGATTTTTTGAAAATTTTGTTTTTTACTATTTTAAAAAATTTCGAAAGTTAAAAAAATAAGGCAAAAAATGACTGTTTTTTCACACTGCCGCCATTTTGCAAAAAAAATTTTTTTTAAAATTTCCCTAAGTGAGGGTACTACTACAACCTTCTTTTTCAATAATTTCAAAAAAATTTTTTGTTTCCGATGACCGGAAGGGTTGGAATTACGTCAACCAGGAAACACCTTTTTTTTCGAGTCCCCACTTTGCCAGCCTGTACCTTTTTCAATTTTCAATTTTGAATTTTTTGTTTTTAATAATACTTTTTTATACTCTTAAAATGCCAATAAATAATTGATAAAAGTGGATAGTAAAAATATTTGTTGTTTTTTTTATAGCGCCCGAAAAAACACCTAAAATTCGTGCGTTTAGACTAGAATACCCCCTTAAAATCACAAACACCTATTTTTAAAAACTATAAACTGTTAGTTTATATCTAAAAGTTGATGTTTGCTAAATCACTTGATGTATTTTTTTAGACACGAAAAAATTGATTTATAGAGTTAATTAAAAAAATATTTTCAAATATTTGATATTTATAATTTTATGTGACGTTTTATATTCTCGACGACTATTTGAATAAAATATCAAATATAATCATAAAATGTATATATATTTTAATTTACATGTTTAGTAATATAAATTAACCTGTTATTACTGTTTAAATGAATAGATATCAACTTTGAACGATGGCGTTTTAATAAAGTTTTAACGACCGTTATGTAATAATACACTATAAACGGTAAATTGTGCTCTATCTTAATCTACTGTATTATTTCAGTCAAAGACAATAGAAGCAATCTTCCGTAACTGATCGTGCCTCGGGGATACGAAAATTTATTGTCTATATACATTTATATATATAATCATAGAATTATTGTGTTTGGAAATTACACAAGAATTATTTATATAATATGTTTATAAGATTGTAGATATTTTAAAAATGAATTGAAATTTATGTGCAGTTGAAGAATTTCTCTCGAGATGAATGTGAAGAACTACTGTGCGTGTGTTTTTTTTTTCTAATAAATTCTCTGTCATGTAACTGTCGTCCCTAATCAGTGCTCTTAAAGGACAGTGTTTTATTTGATTTGTCTTTGAAACTAGTTAAATGTTTCAAGTCTTTCAATGTTTCTTTATCTTTTTCATTTTCGTATAAATGAAAACTTTAATATTATCTAAAGAATACTCGTACAAAATATTCCCTTTTAAACCAATAATTATGTTTTTGTATTAAAAATAGCAGTATTTTTGGGTTAGTCTTTATTCAATACTTGAAATATTTTTATAAAAATTTCAAGTAGTTATTTTCGGAATAGTGTACTATATTTAGATTTTTTTTGTGATGATATTTCATAATGAAAATATATAAATAAAAATGATATAAATTGTTTATATACTTTTATCTGTTCTGTTTCGAGGCGTTGTTATTGTAAGATTCATAGTTATTTTGTAAGAACCAGTTAAAATTTTAATAAATATTTATATATTTAATAAGATGCAATTAAATATTTTTATTCAATTTGTTTTATAAAACACTACGAATTTTACTATAATTAATAAAATATTCAATTTAGTTAAATAATTGCAAATATTATAATTAAATAAAGTTCATACAGTTTATAAACCGTTATCTTGTTGTCGTTTCTATCAACTTTTTTATATTAAATATTTTTTTTTAATAAAAATTTAATTATAAGACATTTATTTTTATGCACAAAACAATAGATTTCACAAACGTTTTCATTTTTGTATTAATATTTAAACTCTACTAATTGTGTTGATACTTTTGTTTATATATATATTTATAAATTATAAATCTAAAAAATGTAAGTAGTGTAAACAAATATAAGTATTTTAAATGGTGTGAAATCTAAATTATGTCAAATTAAAATTAAATTAAATTAAATTTTCATATCAAAAAAAGTCTCAAAATTATCAAATCAAATTAAATTTTCATATTAATTTAAAAGACATAGCAATTTTAAGAAACCGATTAATGTTTTCTTCCATTTTCTGTAAACGATTCCTGTAACAAGCCATTGTTCATAATAAGAACGTCCAGTCGATAAAGTGTTTATGTAAATGTGTGTAAAGTTTGATCTGTCCACCTGCAACAATTAGTTCTTAACGAATCCTTAGCACTTATTAATCAGATGTACAAGGAACGACCATCTGGCAGTAAATTTAATCAACAAATTGCAACCAGTACAAATCAACTGACATGTTGTGCAATCTCCTAACTATAGAAAATTGTCTACAATTAGAAAACCTATTTGTTTTTATTACAAGTGCAATATGGAATTACAGTTGACAACATTGAATTATTAAATTTTTTAAAGTTTATTCATATATTTAAATAAAATACTGCACTGTAATATCAGATTGAAATTGTATTATTACAATCATCTCTCTCTCTCTCTCTCTCTCTCTCTCTCTCTCTCTCTATATATATATATATATATATATATATAAATACACAAATTATTATTATTTATACAAGTGACTGCAATTGATTGATGATTTGTAGATCTCTCATTTGTCAACGTTCAATATTTTTATATTATTTTCACGAAATTTCCATTCTCCCCTTTTTGTCCTTATACTTTATGTTTGTCGTAAAAAATTTCAAGGAAATTAGTCGAGTATTTTTCTTGTCTACATGTCATTGTTCAGCATAATTACATGGCCACTTCAGTGCCATTATTCTCTCTACTGTTTCAATAATGTCATACCAATTATCATGTGTTGTGTTGTTTCAAAGTTCCTTTATATATATATATATATATATATATATATATATATATATACATACAGTGAATTAAAGTGAACTTCATACCGTATGATATTTTATATATTTACTGCGGAAAATTCATCAATAATCATACTTAGAATATTTTTATACCTTTTTTTATTAGAAATATTTCCATCATAATTAAAATAATTAATCATAGTATAATGTTTTAATTTTTAGAAAAAAAGTTATCAAAAATAACTCAAAATGAAATTCGTACGCCTATTATTTTCCCATATAAATGGTGTGATATAAACATAAACACTTACAATTTTAAATTTAGATTTTCGTTCTGTCCTTTTTCCAAAACTGTATGCTGGAAGTAATTTAAATTTAAAAATGTTGCTATGAAACGAAATAGGAGTTAATCATTTGATGAAAAAAAAATTAATAATTTTCCTTATTTACAATAAAAAAATCATTATAGGAAATATGGAAAATGGTAAACAAGTAAGTTTACAGTGCAGAAGATCATAAAGTGATATAAGAATGGTCTACAAGTAGAAAATCAGATTAGAGTGAGTCGTTGAAAAGTCTTAAATATTTACGACGTGAAAATTACAAGATTTAAAAATAAGTGTACCTCAGTTGGTATTAGAAGTGGAAAACTATAGGATCATCCAAATGTGATGCCTAGATTTGTGTTTTATTAAAAAGAAACATGTGTATAGTTTCTTTTGTTCCTTTTTAATAAAACATAAATCTAGGCGTTACATTCAGATGATCCTATATTATGATTAATTATTTTAATTAGAGTGGTAACATTTTTGATAAATACATAAAAGACATAAAACTAATCTAATTGTGATTATTGATGAATTTTTCACAGTAAATATATAAAATATCATACTTTGATTCACTCTATATAAGTATATAATGTACCTACAATATTTGTACTATTATTGGATGTATGAAAAGTAACCTAACATTAAAATGGAGATTACATTTGAAGAATAAATTCTGTCAATCAATCTAGTCATAAATAGGTTGAACTTTATCTCTTTGTTGCAATA
>CP092087.1:487500-805000 GCA_029203775.1 Neoneuromus ignobilis | reverse complement strand
CGTTATTTACAATATTCGTTCATGAAACATAACGTCCTTTCTTACAATACATACTATGAATAATTCAATATAGATATTTTAGTTCCAGATATACTTGTATGCAAATAAAAGTTCATTTCATACGAATATAAAATAAATTGAAGGATTGTAAACAGGTTTATGAGTTGAAAAATTAAATTAAAAAAGATCTACTTGAGTTTTTGAATAAAATGTCGAAAAATATATTCAACGTTTGTAATTAATTTTTATTAAAAACATTGATACAAAAATATTACATAAAAATTAAATTAGTTTTTAGAAAATGTTAATTTTGTGATCAATTTTATAAAATTTTCGTACAGGATAATACTGTTATTATTTAGTATATGTATTTATATACAGGGTTTCCCATCAGGAGTGTACACTTGTCATCGTTCAAAAAACATCATAACTCATTCAAAAAATACTTGTATGCAAGTCGAATTTCAACCTTCTTTTTAATAGACCTCAATCTTCATTTTTTGAATAGACTATTTTATATTTTCACACAAATGAATTATCCTCCCTAACACCATGTTTGTGGAACCTGCGTTCTCTCTGACGTTTTCACTTAAAATTAATTTTTCAGTATTATTATTTTTTGTCTTCAACAGAAACTGGATGGCTAATTATTTTTATCGATGATTTTGAAAAATGGACAAAAAATAATTTCAATCAAATTTCCTCTGCTTTCTATAAATTTAAAAAATAAAAATATTATTAAAAAACTGAAGTTAAATATTTTAAAGATCGATTTTAGAATATTTCAATTCGACTTTAATAATTTACAATAAATGATAAAAAGACTATCTTAATTACCATTGTTAATTCAAACATACTTCTTATAAATAAGTATATTTTTATAAGTATAGAAATTATTATAATTTATTATAAATTCAAAAAAAGATGCATTCTATTTAAAAAATAAGTTGTGTGTTTTTGATATGACCACCCTATATATATACATTAAATTTTAAAATAAAATAATAAAGATATTTGAAAATTTGTCGAATTTTTTTAATAGTTTTTTCTAGAAAAATAACTATTATTTTTGAGTGAAATAAATGTAAATATTTATATAAATTTCACAATTAATAATTTGTTCAAAACTAGTTTTATTCCAATAAATGAAATAAAAATAAAAACTTATTTTTATAAAATGTACAAATATAGGCTCATCCAAATGTGACGCCTAGATTTGTGTTTTATTAAAAAAGAAACAAAAGAAACTATATACAAGTTTCCCTATACACATGTTTCTTTCCAATAAAACACAAATCTAGGCAGAACATTTGGATGACTCTATAAAAAAGAGTCGAAGAAAAAGGAAACATAATAAAAAAAGTTTCATATCAAAAGACAAACAGAGATTGTGGTCTCGGCTGAAAGAAATATAATATCAGTACAGTTACATATAGGTTTCTGCGAAAGAAACATTCGTGCTTCCTTAAATGTTACACGAGAAAATAAATAATTACATATTAAAGTCGACATTAGTTCACTACATAGCAAACATCGTGCACACTCGTCAGACATAATTCGGAGTGTTTCATTCGAAAACTTTTTTTGCGGAAAGTTACTTGTGTATCACATATAGTGGAAGGATTTGTGAGGGACGGTCTTGTCTATTGAGGAAGTCGTCTAGTGTTATTTTTATTATGTGCCGCTGGTCATTGCACTCGTACAGATTAAGACATGGCGTGCGTTTTCATCAATAAAATATTTTCAGTACTACTGCGAAATATTTTTTGTTAATGTAAAATTCGAGAAAATATATATAAGTGCTGCATTTAACTATACAGGAAATCATTCTTAATGAAATGATTGATTATTATATACAGGATCATCCAAATGTGACGTCTAGAATTGTGTTTTATTAAAAAGAAACATGGGAATAGTTTGTTTTTAATAAAACACAAATCTAGGCGTCACTTTTGGATGACCAAATATATATATATATATATATATATATATATATAATTTTTTCAAGAAAATAACTAATGATTAATATATTAACTAACATTAAAATATAACATTGTTTATTTACAAAATATTATTAGTTTTATTTTATGTTAATCTTAATTTTTTCTTAACTGTCTAAAACTTCGTAGATATGTCCTTGTAAAGAATGATGTAATAAAAATATTCTTTTTAGAAACTTATTTTTTTGTGTATTTCAAATATAAACTTCTAATTACACACACACACACACACACACACACACACATATATATATATATATATATTTGAAATATATATTTAATATGAAAAGGACAATTGGAAAATATATTGATTTGTATATTTTCAACTTAAAAAAATATTTAATACATAGTATTTTTAAAATTATTATTTATAATTAAATTATATAGAATAATCAATTTTATATCACTTGTATATATATATATATATATATATATATATATATATATATATATATATATATATATATATATAAACAAATCAATATTTTTCCAACTTTCTTTTTCACATGAAATATTATATATATATTTGAATATTTTATATAAAAGACAAATCTAAAAAAATATTGATTTGTTTATTTTCAAGTTAAATAAAACAAAGAATTTTTAAAATTACTGTTGGCAAATAAATTATATAGAGTAATTACTTTCATATATATATATATATATATATATATATATATATATACATCACAAAAGCCTATAATAGTCTACAGTTGGGCGAAAATCCCTTTAAGGGGGTATTCTAGTTTAGACGCACGAATTTTAGGTATTTTTTTTGGCGTTATAAAAAAAACCAACAAATATTTTTACTATACATTTTTTATCAATTATTTATTGACATTTTAAGAGTATAAAAAAGTATTATTAAAAACAAAAAAATCAAAATTGAAATAGGTGCAGGGTGGCAAAGTGGGGGCTCGAAAAAAAAGGTGTTTTCTGGTTGACGTGGTTCCAACCCTTCCGATCATCTGAAACAAATTTTTTTTAAAATTATTGAAAAAGAAGGTTGTAGTAGTATCTCCGCCTAGATAAATTTAAAAAAGTTTTTTTTCGCAAAATGGCGGCAGTGTGAAAAAACAGTCACTTTTTGTCCTATTTTTTTCAACTTTCGGAATTTTTTAAAAATAGTAAAAAAGAAAATTTTCAAAAAATCCTAGATGAGACTAATCAATGTTATATTGAGAAGCTCTGTACCAAATTTCAAGTAAATCGGTCCATTAGAACTTGAGATATCACGTCAACCGTGTCGAAAAAAGTAGTTTCGAGAAAAACGCGTTTAAAGTTAATTCGTTCCGGCCAGACCGGATTGGTTGGCGCGTCACAAAAATAGCTATAACTCCGAAAAGAATTCGAATTTCGAATAATCCTCTTAAGAACATATTCTTAAAGATTTAAACTTTGAAAATATGCAAAAAATCGATTTTTTTCTAAATTATAGACTAAAATACTCTCTTAATTGACATTAGAATTTCTTAAATGTTATTGATTGTTTTGGAACTGTGGCTAATTCACTTAAACACAAATGAATTTATATTCCTAACCCCACAATGGTTATAAAGTGTTCAATAATCACTTATTGTTAATAAATATGTTGACTGATGCGTATTTTAACAAAAAGGCTCTGACGATGACAGCATCGCCATCGAAATGCGCATTAACTGACATATTTATAAACAATAAGTGATTATTTAACACTTTATAATCATTGTGTAATATTGAAAAGCACATTTTGTTTGAAATTTTATCAATGAATCCATTTATGTACATTTTTTTCATAACAAATATCAATATACAGCATTAAATTTTAAATAAATACTTTTAAAACTTATGTTATTAATGTCAAATGTACACTATATATATTTTAAATTATGTACCAATTTCAGTTATTATAAAAAAATCATTTGCGTTCTTAAATGTTTTCTTAATATTTTTTATTTGTTTTTCATCTACAACAAATTTCATCTAATTTTCATCTCCACTATACAAGTACTTTATAATTTCATCCCTATATTTTTTTTTCAAACAGATAAATTATTCAATATTACAATATATAGAATGAATAATTAAAATTTCCAATATTATATTAAAAGATAAATAATCTATAAATGTTTATGGTATGCATTTTATTAAATTTTCATTTACAAATCATATATTAGGTTGGCAAGTATCTCCCTTCCGCTTTTTTTTTTTTTGTACATAGCTGCGAAATTCAAAAGACCAGAAGGCGGAAGGGAGATACTTGCCAACCTAATATATCAACAAATAAAAAAGTGATTGTAATCCTTGAAGTTATTTTTTATATGGTATTTTAAGTATTTAAATGCAGAATAATTCTGGTGTTGACATGTAGATCTAGTCTAATTAAATTCTCAGAAATAATACTCTCATAATGTGAATGGATAGAATATACATATCCTGTTTCAATATCTGTCAATACATAAATTTTAATGCTCCACTTTGCTGGTTTATTTGGGTTATAAGTTATGAAATAAATTTTAGTATTGATTCATCTACATAAATATTTTTCAGAGTATGAAATGTTAAGAAAATTTTGAATTTATGTATTCTGAAAAATTGTTTACACGTTGTATGCTAGTTTTGAGAGTTTTTTTATTGTATATATATATATATATATATATATATATATATATATATATATATATATACATGATAAAATAAAAATATCGTTTCATTAAATTCAGTCTACGTTATTAAATTAAAAATTAAAAGCTTTCTGTTTATATTTTATTATCCTACACAGTGCTGTAAAGATGAAGTTTCTTATATTAGAATATATATCAGCACTATAATGTTCATAAAAATATCATGAATTTTATTATAAAAATGTATATGTATATTTGAAACATTACCTAAAAACAATATGCTACATTTTCTTCGTATTACTTTAATATCACTTTGATAAAAAATATATATTTTCTATTCGGCAAATATTTAAATATCGCTTTGATAAAAAATATATGTCGTATACGAAACTTGTTACATTTCAATAAAGTAATATATTTAGAATATAATAATAAGAAATGTAAATAGTTACCATAAATCACTTTAAAAATACGTACTGCAGTGCTGATCAATTTCACAACTATTTTAAGAAATCGTATCATTTTTATGGACGACAGAAAATTTATTCGACATTATTTCTAAGGCTGTCATAATAAAACTCTGTTTTTTGCTAGTAACTTTCTATATATAATTTCCATTTTATATGACTTCCTTATAATTCTGAACAAGAATCTTATGTTTATATTCCCTTAGGATTTATTTCCTATGTCGTAAAAGTTTTTTTATCTCACTAGAAACTCGATGTAAATATAAATAAAGAAATTCATACATATCCATATTTACAATTACACCCACATATGCATATATATATATATATATATATGTGTGTGTGTGTGTGTGTGTGTATGTATATATATATATATATATATATATATATATAAGCAATTATGTTGAGTGAATATTTTCTGCTATAATCTTATACTTTTTAGGTGTTTTGCGATCAATTGAAGTGTTTCTTTCTCTCAAGGGTTGTTTTTTTTCTCTTGTGTATTTATCTTATTACTTGATTGATTTTCTGATATTTTTTTTGTAAAAAAAAGTATTTATGTGTTTCTTTTTTTAGAAATTAATTATATATATATATATATATATAATATATATATATATATTTATATAAATAAAGTTTTTTGTGCAATTTATATACGACTTATGGTCATCCAAATGTGACGCCTAGATTTGTGTTTTATTAAAAAGAAAGAAAAGAGACTATACATATGTTTTTCTTTGTACTCCACTATCATAACATCAACATTACAGTCAGTAATGGAAAACGTGTTAAGGGGGTATTTTAGTCTAGACGCACGAATTTTAGGTGTTTTTTTTGGGCACTATAAAAAAAAAATTATTATCCATTTTTTTATCAGTTATTTATTGACATCTTAAGAGTATAAAAAAGTATTATTAAAAACAAACAATTCAAAATTGAAAAAGGTACAGGCTGGCAAAGTGGGGGCTCGAAAAAAAGATGTGTCCTGGTTGACGTGGTTCCAATCCTTCCGGTGATCTGAAACAAATTTTTTTTTAAAATTATTGAAAAACAAGGTTGTAGTAGTATCTCCGCGTAGGGAAATTAAAAAAAATGTTTTTTCGCAAAATGGCGGCAGTGTGAAGAAACAGCCATTTTTTTGCTCTATTTTTTTCAACTTTCGGAATTTTTTAAAAATAGTAAAAAAGAAAATTTTCAAAAAATCCTAGGTGGGAGTAATTAATGTTATATTGAGAAGCTTTGTACCAAATTTCAAGTAAATCGGTGCATTAGAACTAATGATATCACGTCAACCGTGTCGAAAAAAGTAGTTTCGAGAAAAACGTATTTAAAGTTGATTCGTTCCAGCCAGACCGGATTGGTTGGCTCGTCACAAAAATAGCTATAACTCCGAAAATAATATAAATTTCAAAATATTCTCTTAAGAATATATTCTTAAAGATCTATACTTTGAAAATATGCAAAAAATGGATTTTTTCAAAATTCTAGACCAGAATACCCTCTTAAAAAAACACAAATTTGCGAACATTTAAAAGAAATTATTTTTAAAACTTAATCAAAAAATCATGTTTTAATTTAGATTTAATTTAAGGTCAGTAAAATTTGTTTTTTTATATTTTGATATATTTTTTTTAAAAAAGATAGGAAATAACTTTTGGCCCACGCTGTATATGTATGTATATATATATACGTTTAAAATGTAATTAATATTTTTTTTAAAAAAAATTATCATATATTTTAAATTCTCTTAGACTGGTATTTTTCTTTAATTAATTTGTTGACTCACTCTTGTATAAAAATGCCGAAATAAGAGTATATTGAAATTTTTATTAATTAATTAATTTAAAAATGGAAAATGTAGAAAATAAAATTCTATAGACATTGCAATAAAGTAATATTACATGATGGAATATATTTGAAAGAACAACATAAACAGTAATATGTATTTAGTTTTTTTATAAAATCTTTGAAGTACATTTTTTCAATTTTAATACGTTTTTCATTCGACTACGTACATTAAACAGCTAGTATTCAAGAAAAAACTGTTTATTTATCATATTTTTTTACGAATCGCTAATCGGACATCTCTAAAAATTTCATTAAAATATAAACGGATTATAACGGACGTTTTTTTTCTTCTTATCATAATCCATTGGATAATTATAACAAAATATACGATTTAATTTAAAAGAAAAAAAATAGTGTAAACTGAGATAACACATGTCCGTCACATTGACCAGATGTTAACGTATAAACGCTACGTGATTAGTTGTGAGTACGAACTAACATTGAAATTATGTCAGAGGATGCATTTCGAATGGAAGGAATAACACGAACATGTGTATTAGAAAAAATAGTTTATTTATTTTTTTATTTGTTTAACAATGCGATCGATTTGTATTCAAAACGGCCGCACCCGTACTAATGTAGACGCATTTATATCCCGTTTAGTATTTCCGCTCGAATCGTTTAGGTGCAGCCCTAATTTTTTTTACCTTCGTTCGATTTATATATATATATATATATATATATATATATATATATATATATATATATATATATATATATGTACAGTGAGTGAAAGTGAAACTCATACAGTATTATGTTCAATAAATTTTTAGATAAAAAAAATCCCTTTTATATTTGACTTAAATTGTTTATTAAGGATATTTTTATCATATAAAAGTAAATAAATCATAAAATAATATTTAAAGACCAAAAAAAGTACGAATTGTGAAATCAAAATAAAACTCATACAACTAACAAATTATTTATTAAACTAAAATTTACAATAGATTGAATTATTTTAGTACTTAGTAGAGTACTCTTTATTAATTTTTATAGCCTTTAAACGATTCAGGATGGATTTAACTAATTTTTCACAATAAGCTAGATTAATTGTATCCCATTCTTCTAATAACGCTTTTTTAAATCATTTTTATTACTAATAGTGTGTGTTCTAATGGCAACTTCTAAGTGATTCTATAGATTTTCAATCACGTTTATATCAGGTGATTATGGTGGTGTTTCCAGTACATTGGGGCAGTTATATAACAACCAACTACGTGTTTTTTAACAAAGGAAAGAAAAGATATATTTTAGTTTTTATGTCAGTTTCAAATAATATTAATTTTGAAGAATTTATTTGATAATTTATTTTTATATATTATAGTTTATTCGTGGAACTCAAGTGGGTCAGTTGGCGATCCGCGGGTCATAGGTCATCACTTTAAACTATTGTGGTGTTGGTGTTAAAATTCATTTGTGTAAAGTGAATCAGCCACAGTTCCAAAACAACGAATAACTATGATTATTTCTCTGATTTGCATCTAAAATATGAATTAATATTCCAATATGTGTTGATTTATTTGTAGAATTCCATTCTATTTATAAAGATGATTAGTTAAGTGGTTAATGTGTCGAGTTCCGAGCAATGTGTCACGAGCCTTGCAACATATGTTCTCGTCTATTAAAAACGACAATCTTTTCTTTTTTAAAAAACACTTAAATAATTTAAATCTTGACGATGCTATAAAATAATTGGAAAAAAGTATTTAATCTTACATAATAAATATCTTTTCAAATAAATCAAACACGCGTGCAATTAATAATAATTTAATTTTTTCGAACTTTTTTCTACACTGTTTGGATTTTTGTGTTGTCATTTTGTCAAAATCAATTATTTTCGTTTTTACTTTTTTATGACATATCTTTATAAATTTTGTAGTATGGACCCACTTTAAGGCATTGTAGTAGTAATTTATATATATAAATGTTTTATGTTTGATTTGAAAAAATCTTTATACAAATCACATAGGTACGATTTTCCCACAACTTAAATTAGAAAAAATCATATTGACATGTATAGGGTGGCCTAAATAAGACCGAATGGTTTACTCAACAATTATCAGCTTACTATTATTTACTATCCTTCAATATCATTTAGGTCATCCTATATAAATACGAGTGTAAGTGATTGAATGAATTTAAATAAATAATTAAAAGGATATAATATTTAAATAAATAATTATAGATATATTTAGAGAGAGAGAGAGAGAAGATTGTATATCAATTGAAAATACCTGAATTTCGTTTATTATTAAACTAAAAGTCGATAATTTTAATTCCTAATACAAAAAGATTAAATTAATTTTAATTTATATACTAAACAGTTTTAATTGTATAATCATTTTTGATATTATTTGATTTATATTTCGGCTTCATAAAAGTAAACGTATTTAAAATATTCCAGTCGTTTAAATTCATTCTCTATCATTTTTTCCCTTAATGAATATTCATTCATTTACATTCGCGTAAATGAAATGAACAGATTCAAACACTTGTCGTAATACTTTTCATTATGTCACATTCTTTTGCGTTTAACAGTTAGTCTAAGATTTGGTCCTTTTAATTATTTATTCAAATTCATTCAATCACTTACACTCGCATTTATATAGGGTGACTTAAATGATACTGAAGGATAGTAAATGAGAGTAAGCTGATAATTGTTGAGTAAACCATTCGGTCTTATTTAGGCCACCCTATACATGTCAATATGATTTTTTCTAAGTTAAGTTGTGGGAAAATCGTACATATGTGATTTTGTATAAAGGTTTTTTTTCAAATCAAACATAAAACATTTTTATGAATGTTAAAAAACGTGTAAAAAAATATACAGAAACTATTGTTGTTCTAAAGAAAATATTTTATCTTGAACAAAGTACATATAAAAATAATATACGTTTAAACAAAAATTAATTTTTCATACAAACATAAAACATTTATCATGCTTATGAAATATAAATAAAGAAAATACAAACGTATAAATGTTTTATTGTTGGAATAAATTTTTTTATTAGAATCATGAATATCAGTATTTATATCACTGGAATAAAAAAAGATTTTTGTAATAAAATGTATCGAACAGCTATACATGAAAAATATTGAATAATATTTTATATTAAATTTCACGAATGTTTAATACACGTATTATTGTGTATTTTAAAATTTATTACCTCGCTGTGATCAAAACTTATTGGCAAAATTGAAAAGTTTTACACGTTTCATCGAAGCGAATTGAAATTTTCGTACGTTCAAACATATCAATCGCCTGATTGTACGATATTCCATTTAGAGAACTACATGATTCCGTTTGCGATACTTTAATCAATGTTTCCAACTATTGATTATCCTTCGTGCTTTCCACAATGTCAAAGCATGAGTCATTAGTTAAATAATCAACATTTATCACATAATCGCTAATCAAACACACCTAAAAGTCTTTATATCCGTAATGAAAATGTCACTACGAATAATAAATTATATATATATATTATTATCCTGCATTTGATTTTTATGATTTTCTATCAAAAATATCAGTAATGATCCTCAAAAATGTAACAATCAACTGGTTTCTGGTAAAAAATATTTAACAAAATAAAATTGAAGTGAAATTTGTAAAAAATGTGTTTTTTATGAAATAGAGAAATTTATTTATTTTTTAATAGAAACTAGTTCAAATGAGACATAAAAGTTTAGACAAATATTTATTTACTTACTATCATTTACTACTTTTGACTGTCGTTAAATTTTATTTGAACCATTCTGTATATAGGATTTTCCAATAAAAATGTCAAAACTTTGGCAGTTAGTGGCAGCTATGTTTGATTTTTTCAAGGTCATTTCGACATTTTAATTCAGTATAGTTTGTCAAATATTTATGGCAAGTTTAACGCTTCAATAATGCTTGGAAATTATAAAGACTTCAATAGACTTATTGAAACAAAAGTTTAATAAATTCATTATTTCACTAAGATCATGTAATCTAACTCCATTGGATAATTTTTTCTGGGGTTATGTGAAATCATTGGTTTATGCTGATAAACCACAAATAACAGAAACATTAGGAATAAATATTGAACGTTGAAATTGGACCATAATTATGTGAGAGTGACTAAAAATTGGACTAAACGAATGCTATGTCAAGCAAAGTGGTGATGGTGATATGAGTGAATTTGTATTCCATCATGAATGCCGTAGAATATTTTTAAAAATAAATAACCAATAAATTAAATACTATTTGTATTTATTTAATAAAAATATAGGGTAATATTTTTGTAATAATTCATATATTTACTTGTTAATTATGATATACTTTTTATCATTTATAAAATCAAATTTAAATGTTGACTATTAAAATATTTAACTTTAATTTTTTTCAAAATTGAAAATAAATACATTTTTACTATTGATTTTCAAAATGTGACGAATTCACTTTCATACAAATGAATTATCATCCATACTATTGCAAAATTTTAAAAAATTAATAGTTAATGGTTATTATTTAGTAATTATTAAATACTATTTCAATATCTTGTAATTTTGGGATGATAATTTATTTGTGTGAAAGATAAATCTAATTTTAATAAATTGATTTTCTATAAAACTATATCATGATTTTCACACAAATGACATTTTGTGAAAATGAATTCACCACAGTTTTAAAACATGTAATAATTATATGGTGATATTTTAAAATTAATTATTTATAATAAATTATAACAATTTCTATATTTATAAAAAGTATGTTTGAATTAACAATGTTAATTAAAACAGACTTTTTATCATTTATTATAAACTATTAAAGTCGAATTTAAATATTCTAAAATCGATCTTCAAAATATTTAACTTCAGTTTTTTTAATAATATTTAACGTAATATTAAACACTGAATGTTGAAATTGGACAACAGTTATGTGAAAGAGTGTCTAAAAATTGGACTAAACGAATGCTATGTCAAGCAAAGTGGTGGTGGTGATATGAGTGAATTTGTGTTCCATCGTTAATGCCGTAGAATATTTTTAAAAATAAAAAAAATAATTAACCAATAAATTAAATACTATCTGTTTTATTTCCATTTAATTTTCTGAAGCGCTTATTGGAAAATTCTATATATACACATGTATTAATGAAACGTGGGTCTTGAATGCTAAAATAATTCAGGGGCTTCAGACGACAAAGAAACGTATAAAAATATGTATGTTGGGAATTTTTTTTTGAGCTTTGATTTTATACGTCCTCTAATAATGACAGCATATATTCATGGGCAGAAATGGTTAGTTTTTCTGGAGTAGAAGTATTAATTTACGATTGAAATTTTCAAATATAATAAAAATAACCTTAGTAAAGAAATTAAGCAAAAGAAATAAAGAAAAATGTTATTATATTAAAATATATGTGTAAAATTATTGGAAACATAACTCTGTATGAGTTTCACTTTGACTCACTGTATGTAAATTAAGTTCTTACGACATTTCATACACACGAAACTATGGGCAGATTTATCACACTGTACATATACATATCTAAGTAGTGATATATGAAGCTTTGCTAGAAAGCATCGCACTAATGATATATAATTACACGTGTCTAACTGTGTACATATATTCCATGTGTGCGAAGCACATTGTAGTCGTCCATGTTAAACTATTGCAGTATATTTCACACAAGTACGTATAACACAACTCCGCATACGATGTAACTTTACAGTTTGAAGATGTCATCTGACACGGTAACCGAGCGAACATGTAAGAGGTCAACGGTCTTCTACGAGTTCGTAATGCACATCCACTGCACTCTGTTCGAATCCCACTGTGTTACGAATATTTTCATGTCAGATAATGTTGTACATGTTTGTTAACATAACTCATGCCATGTAAGCAACGTACTTTTTTCCAAACAAATTGTGCTCGGCTGAGTCATTTCGGTTCGAATTACTCTAGCGATTTGAAGAGCATGTACTGATTTGATGATATTTCGATAAAAATCACGAAATGTGTTTTATTTACACGTTTCTATTTACGACTTTGAAAAACTACTGACGTAAGTTTATTAGATTTTATTTTATTCATATGATATTACTTTATACATGCGAACCTTATTTCATTTATATATATATATATATATATATATATATATATATATATATATAAAGAGAGAGAGAGAGAGAGAGGATCACTCAAATGTGACGCCTAGATTTGTGTTTTCTTGAAAAGAAACTATACACATGTTTCTTTTTAATCAAACACAAATCTAGGCGTCACATTTGGATGAGCCTATATTTTTTTAAAAAAATTGTATAGAATCAAATTTCTATTATTGTTTACTAAAAATAATTCTTAGGGTCTATATTATTGATATTTAATTGAAATTTGCTGATGTAATGTAGATAAATATATTTTTTTAATTTTTTGAATTTCGATGAAAAAACTAAAATGATCAAAAATTGATTTAATATTGTATTTCTTATTAATGAATTTTATTTTTACCAGAAAACGATTATTTCCTACTAATATAATCGAGTTTTAATAAAAAATAACCACTTCTTGCGATTTTTAAAATTTTCAATTTTTGACCTTAAAAAAACCACGACCTATAGTATGGAAAATTTCATGAAAAATCAACATTCCCAAAAATCGATTTTCTTTACTGAAAATCAAAACTCGCTTATAAAATATGACAAATCGATGATTAAAATCTCAATTTTGGATATAGGACAAATTTTATTTAGAAAAAACCAGAATTATGCTCATTCCATGCCATTTATGTTTCAATCGAATGAAAATTGATAATTTTTCATTATAGAGCACTAATATAAAATCAAATTTCTATGATTGCTCATTTAAACTAATTCCTAGGGTCTATACGATTATTTTTCAATTGAAATTTGTTGATGCAATGCAGATAAATATTTTTTTAGATTTTTTTGAATTTTGATGAAAATCCCTAAAATTATCAAAAATTGATTTTCGGCCACTAATATTGTATTTCTTATTAATGAATTTTATTTTTACCAGAAAACGATTATTTCCTACTAATATAATCGAGTTTTAATAAAAAATAATGACTTCTTGCGATTTTTAAAATTTTCAATTTTTGACCTCAAAAAAACCACGAAAAATTTTCATGGAAAATTTCATGAAAAATCAATATTTCCAAAAATCGATTTTTTTATTTAAAATCAAAGCTTGGCTATAAGATACCAACGAATCGATGATTAAAATATTATTTTTGAATGTAGGACGAATTTTATTTTGAAAAAACCTTGAATTATGCTTATTCCATTTCTATTTATGTTTCAATCAAATGGAAATTAAGAATTTTAATTTCAGAGCACTAATATAGAATCAAATTTCTATTATTGTTTATTAAAAATAATTCCTACGATCTATACGATTAATATTTAATCAAAATTTAATAATATAATGTATATAAATACTTTTTTCGATTTTTTGAGTTTTAAAGAAAAAAAAGAAAATTATCAAAAATCGAATTTCGGTCTCTAAATTCGTATTTCTTAATAACGAATGGAATTTTCAGCGTAAGACGATTATTTTTTACTTACTTAATCGATTTTTAATAAAAAAATGACCAGTAATAATTTTTAAAATTTTTAATTTTTGACCGAAAAAAAACCACGACCTATATAGTATAGAAAATTTCACGAAAAATCGACATTTTCAAAAATCATTTTTTTTCATGTAAGATAAAAGTTCGGCTATAAGTTATGACTAATCAGTGATTAAAACCTCAATTTTGAATATAAAACGAATTTTATTTAGAAAAACCCCTGAATTATGCTCACTTCTGTTTCAATCAAATGAAAATTAAGAATTTTAATTTCAGGGCACTAATATTAAATAAAAGTGCTATTATAGTTTACTAAAAATAATTCCTAGTGACTATACAATTAAATTTTAATCGAAATTTGATGATGCAGTGAACATAAATATATTTTTTTAATTTCGAAGAAAAAAGTAAAATCATCAAAAATCGATTTTCGGTTACAGAAATCGTATTTCTTAATAATGAATGTAATTTTTCCTGGAATACGATTATTTTTTACTTACCTAATCTATTTTTAATAAAAAAGAACGACTTGTAATGATTTTTAAAATTTTCAATTTTTGCCCGAAAAAAAACATGATCTATAGTATGGAAAATTTTACAAAAAATCAACATTTTCATAAATTGATTTTTTCATACAAGATCAAAAATTAGCTATAAACTAAAACGAATCTGTGATTAAAATTGAATTTTCGAACACAGAACGATTTTTTTATATATTACTTGTCCTCTATTCTCTTCATTTGTAGACCATTGAATTCAATTATATTTAACAATGAAAATAAATATAAGATAATTTTGCATTTATCCAATTGAAATTGATACAATAAAAAAATTATACCTGTACAATATTATTTAAAAATGTTGAATTTAAATGAATTTAGATAGAAAATACCCCATTCTAAATTTTAATCTCTGCTACCAATTTTACATATTTTATAGAATTAATTTTTATTATAATTATATATGGTCATCCAAATATAAACCTTAAATTTGTGATTTATTAAAAAAATGTGTATATGGGAACATGTATATAGTTTCTTTTTAATAAAATACAAATCTAGGAGTCACACTTGGATGGCATATATATATATATATATATATATATATATATATATATATATATATAACTATAATATCAAAAATGGTTGACAGGCTTAAGTGATAAAGTTCACTTTTTAATTTTTTAAATTAATTGCCAAAGCACTTGATTGATGCTTACCTTTTTATATTTAAAATAAATTTCCTTAATATTCAAACTTAATACCACAAAAGAATATTAAGTAACTTATTTCAAAGTCAATGTGATTAATTCGATACTATTTAGTAAGTCTTTACAATTTGAGCCATCCTAAACAACATTATATATATATGCACCTTATTTATATTCTATTTTTTAAAAAAATGTTTATAAATATACAATGATCTATAAAATCATTTATACATGTTTATTTGTTTAGGAGAAAATTAATATATTTTTGGTAAATGCATTACAATTATATTAGAATGTTAATAATCGTTATATTCATTATTTTCTATATTTTAATTGATATAATAAGTAATTTTACGATTATTACTTTTTCTAGTTCGAATTTCAGTAAATAAAATGGATGTATTGTAAATTATATTTATGATCGTCAGTAAAATATAGTATAGCGACATCGAAATGTTAATCTACGTTTTATATGACCTGTTACAATATTCCCAAAGCTAATTGACATACATGTATGTTATCCACTAATGGATTTATTGTACATTGTTTTTATTACTGCACATTATAATACCTTACTGATTATTGTTTATGTACTCTGCTGACGGATTTTTTTGCTAAATAGTAATCGGTTATATAATTGATAATTTGTTAAAAAATATAGAAAAGTATATTGAATATATATATATATATATATATGCATTGTTGATTGTGAAAGTGGCTTTATAATATATTTTTCGTTTTGAGATATTATGATTTTTGTTTGAATAAAAAAATATTTTTCTAATAACAAACATAAAAAGTAAATTTCAAATAACAAACAGAAAATTAATTATATTTATTCTTGAAAAATATTTTTTTATGTAATTTTAAAATTTTATGAATTTTGTGTGGTGTGTTTTTTTAGTATCGCTATTTTTTAAAATTAATAAAAAAGTCAAAAGAAGATATATGAAAAATAATAGATTTTATTCGAAAAAATTGAAGAAGAAAACGAATTTTCATGTTTAAAAATTATGATTATGCTTAATTTTTTCATACGATTTGTATTTGATGATATTTTGGGAGCTTTAAAATAGTTGTGATAAATCGGTGGTATATATGGTAACAAATCTATCAGATCTTTGAATTTTTCCTTCGTCACTTATCTGAAATCTTCAACAATAAAAATAGTTTAATATTTCCATATATTTGAAAAAAATTTGAAACATCTGTCCGTGTGGAATTTATTGAATCTCTTAAGGACTCAATATTGTCATTACTCCTTAAAAATCTTGGTCTGCCTGATCTTCTACTATCTGTCACTGTTCAAGTATCTTCAAATTTTTGCATTATTGCGTGGATATTTGCACTAGAGGGCGAATTCCTAATACATATTGTAAAATTTTCTAAATTTCATTTGTGTCTGCAAAATACTCCTCTGACTTTCAAAATGAAATACCACTATTTTAATTCTTTCCTGTAGTGTAAATTTATTGTTTGGATTTAAATTTGTAAAAAATAATTTTTTTTTAAAAAATTTCTAATAAAAAAATTACGAATTTATTTCGTTAGGTAGTTACTTTTGGACCACCTGTATATATATATAAAATTCAGAATCAAATTTAATGAATTTCAAAAACTTCTTGTATATCGTTAAATCAATATATTATAAAATTATATTCATTTCTATACCTAAATAAATACATGGAATATAAAATCATAACGCTTTGTAGACTTTTGTTGTGTTTAAAACTATTTTTTCATTGTTTTAGACAGCTTTACAGCATTTTACAAATCATGTGCACGTTTCGCCACGTCAAGCAAACTCAACTAGCGTACACGGACGAAGTATTTTACGTCGTTATAATTGAATTAAATATTTAATAACAGTTTCCGTAACTGACAGCAATCCAACTCATACGATTTGAACAAAGTAAATTTTGATACAATCATGTATTCCATATGATTGAAACTTAATTAATTTTATATTCGATTTTAAATTTTTACACAAATAGAAATAAAACTATCTATTGTACAGAATCAATCGAGTGTTGATAATAATTTATGTTGTTTAAGAAAAAAAATCTTCAAAAATTCTATAAAAATCACAATTAATCGTAAAAATAAACGACTAATGAATATTTTTACACGTTCTAAAAACTATTCAACGAAAAATATTTAATTATTTGTACCTAACAAAAAGTATACAGCATCCGATGTTAAGATTCAGTGTTTTATTTGCTATTGAAAGTACGTAAAGCACCACCAGCGACGATGTTGTCTCATTCCCGTGACATATGATATGGAGAGCAGACAACGTAAAACCATCTCAATTTGTTATTCTGACCAAATAGGACAGAAACAAACGTGAAGACGTTTCAAAAGGTCCCTCTATTGAGAATATTTGTCTTGCGTAGTACGCGTGCCTCCCATATCCTCGCCAGGATTTATATTGAGTTCGCATACGACGACTTCCTTCGATGTCAATTTCAGTATTGGTTTTGGTGTTGTACGAGGAAAAAAACGCATCCTTTACGGACACAATTTATCACTTTTTGTCACATGGATATTAGTTTTAACAATATGTTTGAACAAATATAACAGTCAAAGTAAAGAAATATCCTGTTTATATATATATATATATATATATATATATATATATATATATGTTTCGAAATTCCTTTTCAAAGAAAAAGATACTCGTTTGCGGATTGTCAATATATCGTAAAAAGTGAACTGAAAACATTGACTTTATATTCCAATTTCCTAAATTTAATTTGTATTTATTTATTGAAAATATGACAGTCTTTTTATGAAAAAAATAGAAGACAGCAAAAAAATAGATAATTTAAAAAGTTTTTTTTAAACTTTCTCTTTTATGTGTATTTATATATATATATATATATATATATATATATATATATATATATATATATATATATATATATATATATATATATATATATATAGTGACCAAACAAACTATTCGTATCCTACGCAAAAAAATATTTCTTTTTAAAAAAATAGATTAAAAATATTGATAATGAAATTTCCTTTTGTCTATTAACATAGATATGTATGTACAACAAAATTTTAATTAAATCGAGTAACAGTTGTTTAAAATATATACTTTTTATTATAAAGAGATGTAAATTAGAGTCAATAATTTATGATTCGTTTGATGCATGATTGCTAATTTCTTATCCAAATGACTATTATTAATTAAGGTTTAATAAATAGTGTGTCATTTTTATTTTTTTGCACAATTTTTCATTTTTGATATTACTTTTTTCATTTCAACTAACTTTTGGAGGACACTGTATATATAGAATATTTTTTTAAACGTGATAAAACTTTAAATTGAATCCTTATCAAATTTTCTTCCTAACCTAAAAAAACAGGAATTAATCGAATTAATTTATTTTCATTGTTAAATATAATTGAATTCAATGGTCGATAAATGAAGAGAATAGAGGACAAGTAAAATATATAAAAAAGTCGTTCTGTGTTTAAAAATTCAATTTTAATCACAGATTCGTTTTAGTTTATAGCTAATTTTTGATCTTGTATGAAAAAATCAATTTTCGAAAATGTTGATTTTTCGTAAAATTTTCTATACTATAGATCATGTTTTTTTTGGGTCAAAAATTGAAAATTTTAAAAATCATTACAAGTTGTTCTTTTTTATTAAAAATCGATTAGGTAAGTAAAAAATAATCGAATTCCAGGAAAAATTATATTCATTATTAAGAAATACGATTTCTGTAGCCGAAAATCGATTTTTGATGATTTTAGTTTTTTCTTCGAAATTAAAAAAATATATTTATGTTCACTGCATCAACAAATTTCGATGAAAATTTAATTGTATAGACATTGGGAATTATTTTTAGTAAACTATAATAGTACCTTTATTTTATATTAGTGTCCTGAAATTAAAATTCTTAGTTTTCATTTCATTGAAACATAAATAGCATTGAATGAGCATAATTCAGGGGTTTTTCTAAATAAAATTCGTTTTATATTCAAAATTGAGATTTTCATCACTGATTAGTCATAACTTATAGCCGAACTTTTATCTTACATGAAAAAAAATGATTTTTGAAAATGTCGATTTCTCGTGAAATTTTCCATACTATAGGTCGTGGTTTTTTTTGGGTCAAAAACTGAAAATTTTAAAAATCATTACAGGTCATTTTTTTTATTAAAAATCGATTAAGTAAGTAAAAAATAATCGTCTTGCGCTGAAAATTCCATTCATTATTAAGAAATACGAATTTAGAGGCCGAAATTCGATTTTTGATAATTTTCTTTTTTTTTAAAAAAATTCAAAAAATCGAAAAAAGTATTTATATACATTATGTTATTAAATTTCGATTAAATATTAATCGTATAGATCGTAGGAATTATTTTTAATAAACAATAATAGAAATTTGATTCTATATTAGTGCTCTGAAATCAAAATTCTTAATTTCCATTTGATTGAAACATAAATAGAAATGGAATGAGCATAATTCAAGGTTTTTTCAAAATAAAATTCGTCCTATGTTCAAAAATAATATTTTAATCATCGATTCGTTGTATCTTATAGCCAAGCTTTGATTTTAAATAAAAAAAATCAATTTTTGGAAATATTGATTTTTCATGAAATTTTCCATACTATAGGTCGTGGTTTTTTTGAGGTCAAAAATTGAAAATTTTAAAAATCATTACAAGTCGTTCTTTTTTATTAAAAATAGATTAGGTAAGTAAAAAATAATCGTATTCCAGGAAAAATTACATTCATTATTAAGAAATACGATTTCTGTAGCCGAAAATCGATTTTTGATGATTTTAGTTTTTTCTTCGAAATTAAAAAAATATATTTATGTTCACTGCATCATCAAAATTCGATTAAAATTTAATTGTATAGTCAATGGGAATTATTTCTAATAAACTATAATAGTAACTTTATTTTATATTAGTGCCCTGAAATTAAAATTGTTAATTTTCATTTGATTGAAACATAAATAGCATGGAATGACCATAATTCACGATTTTTCTAAATAAAATTCGTCTTACAATCAAAAATAATATTTTAATGTATTTTATAGTTATTCGTTCTATTATATATATATATATATATATATATATATATATATATATATATATATATATATGTAGTATGTTTGTGTGTGTTATTAAATATTGAATTTCGATTAAATTAACAATATATAAATTGAACATTTTTCTATTTATATTCATAAAAACGCAATAAAACTATAATTTTCGAATTTGTAAACGATATCGAGAACAAATACGTACATCGAGTACATTAACGAGTTGATTTTTAGTTGTAAATTGATTAAAAAAAATTCCAGCGTATCAATTACGGCTCGTCAAAATTTTTTTTCGGTTGTTTAGCTGTCATCGCTGAAAATATACCAGGCATACATGTTTTCAGCGCGGTGATGTAATTTGAATTATCGTTGATCTTCAGCTATATAGATAGTTTATTAGGTATTTTGCCGAAAGCGACTGTCAACAACAGTCGTGTTATTAACGTATTATGTTCGTTGTTGTCAGGATATTAGGATTGGATTTGTACAGAGTTTGGTGAACGCGACCGCTTTTGTCTCGGTATCATATTAATTTTTTGTAACAGTGTTTCGTTTGAAATACTGGAATGTTATAAAAACGAGTAAAAAAATAATTTATGTTTAATTTGTTCGGATCGTCATTAAAAACTGTTAAAGTCAATAAACCAGATAGAACAAATGTCTGATACATCGGCAAGACTGTGAACCGACCGAATGCAAGAAATATGAAGAATCGCAATAAAACTGTCATAAAAGCAACGAGCGAATTGTAAATGTTTACCGAGAATGTTGAACGCACGCAAAAAAGTAATTTTCAAACACGAAGACCTGCCGGCACGATATTTTATTGTACTGTAAAAGTGACATTTGTCAAAAAGATAACATCACGTGAAGACTGCCGGCACTAAAACGAAACGTGGAAATTATTTTCTAAATTGAAAACACAGAATGTCGCGCGCGTATTATCACAAGTAATAACAGTGTGTACTCTAATTGTGCTTTATAGTTGAACGTTTGTTGAAACGAGCTCCGTCTTGAACTTTCACGTTCGAGGCCTTGAACTCGACGAACGTGTTATTATTTTTTTGGGCTCTTAAAGGTCAACGCGTTGCGAGCTTACGATTTCTTTTGGAAACATGGGCATTTTTAAGTGTGCTTTCAAGACGTATCGTCAAGACGGTCAATACCGATTTGATATTGTACTGAAATAAATTTGCATTTCTTTTTTTTACAGTTGCCGATTTAAACTACATTCGAGTTTTACAATGAGTTGTCATGCGAATTGTTAATTAAATTTTCGTTCGACTTTTAATCGAATAAACTTCATGAATATTATTTATCGTATCCAGTACTAAATTCGAAAAAAATTACATTTTAATTTTTTTATAAACAATTATTAATCATTACACAATTTTTATCAAATATTTTTTTATTAGATAGAAAATTCACTAGAATGTAAATACCAGCTTCAATTTTATACACACATTTGTATAGGGGTTTTCAATAAACGTTTCAGAAATTTAAATGGAAATGAAACAAAATGTATTTAATTAATTACTTATGTATTTTTAAGCATATTCTATGGAATTAATGATGGAACACAATTTCACTCATATGACTCTCTTTATAAATGAATATATATATATATATATATATATATATATATATATATATATATATAGGTTGGCAAATATCCCTTCCGCCTTCTGGTCTTTTGAATTTCAGCTATGTACAAAAAAAAAAAGCGGAAGGGAGAATGAGAGAGAACCTAATGATAATATATATATATATATATATATATATATATATATATATATATATATATTCATTTATAAAGGGAGATAGGGAAAGATAATGAGAGAGAGAATGAAAGAGAGAGATAGTTTTCCAATAAGCGTTTCAGAAGTTTAAATGGAAATAATACGAAAAGAATTTAATAAATTAATTAGTTATAACCACCATGACTTTGCTTGGCATAGTGCATTCGTTTAGTCTAATTTTTAGTCATTCTTTTACATAAATGTGGTCCAATTTTATGAATTTCCCATTCAATGTTTATTTTTAATGTTTCTGTTGTTTGCAGTTGGTTTATCAGCATAAACCAATGATTTAACATAACTTCACAGAAAATAATCCAATGGAGTTAGATCATATGATCTTGATGGCCAATTGATGGGTCCATTTCGTAAAATAATGGACTTATTAAACTTTTGTTTCAATAAATCTATTAAAATGTTTACAATTTTTAAGCTTTGGTAAAGTAATAAACGTTCCATGATAATTTGCCAAACTGTACTGAGTTGAAATATCAAAATGAACTTAAAAAATCAAACATGGCTACCAGTAGCTGTCAAAATTCTGACATTATTGTTGGAAAAGTAAGTATATATATATATATATATATATATATATATATATATATATATATTATTCATTGAGGCTTTTGTCCAGTAGTAGATTGATATGGGCTTTATGATGTGATGATATATATATATATATATATATATATATATATATATATATATATATATATGTATATATATATATGTATATATATATATATATATTATGAAATATTTATTGTTATAATTTTATACATATAGAAAGAGAAAGAGAGAATACCCCCCAATGAGGCTGAACTCCGCGTATTTTATTTGAGATACCATATATATAATATAAAGATAAATAAAAATAATTGTTATTAATAAAGAAATTTTTAATATATTATACATTGAATTATTTAATATAAAACAGTTTAATCAATTATTTATATATATATATATATATATATATAATTATCAGCACAAACAGTAACCCTCCTCAATCCACTGCTGGATGAAGGCCTCCTTCAAACTTTTCCACTTCAACTGATTTAGCACTTTCTTTTTCCAGTCCACTCTGACGAATTTCCATATTTCTCTCTCTCATCTATCCATGAGTCTCTTCTTATATATTATAATTATATTTCAAATTATATATATATATATATATATATATATATATATATATATATATATATATACATATATACACTTTTCCAACAAGAATGTTAGAATTTTGACAGCTAGTGGCAGCCGTGTTTGAATTTTTTTAAGTTCATTTTGATATTTCAACTCAGTATAGTTTGGCAAATTATCATGGAACGTGTAATACTTTACCAACACCTATATATATATATATATATATATATATATATATATATATATATATATATATATATATATATATTGTCATCCAGATGTGATGCCTAGATTTATATTTTATTAAAAAGTATAGTTTCTTTTTAATAAAACACAAATCTAAGAGTTGCACTTGGATGATCCTATATATATATATATATATATATATATATATATATATATATATATATATATATATATATATATATATATATGTATATATATAAATTTTTTAAAAAAATATATCATAATAAATGATATACAATTTTATATTTAAAATTCATAAAAATGTACACTCATAATAATTTTTAACATTAATTAGTGTATTTATAAATAAGTAAATTATATTTTCATATAATTTCTCAATAAAAATTAAAAAAAACAATAAATTCATAGCTTTAATATATTTTGTAGAGTAGTAAAGAATATATAAATTTTACAATAATAATGACAACTATATTACATTCTATTAAATTACATTTCCATATTTACACAAATGAATTTTAACCCCAACACCATAATCATTTAAAAATTAAATTTCATTTGTGTAAAGTGAATCAGCCACAGTTCCAAAACAACTAATTAATACATTTCCATAATTTTCACTTTTTATTTCAAGTTTTCTTTTGAATTTATATAAATAATCAATCTGATTAAGAGGAGTTCATAATTGTTTTAAGCTTGTATATAATTTTTGTTCAATGCAAAAGTCGATTTATATTTAAGTAACAGAAATCTGCATAATTTTATTTAATTTAGTTATTTATAAAAAAAATTCTTGTCATATATACATACATACATACATATATATATATATATATATATATATATATATATATATATATATATATATATATATGAAAAATTTAATAAACGAGACGCATGTTAACACTGAAGAAATATATTAAAAATAACGTAAAAGGACACATGTGCGTGCACGTGTGTGTGTATGTGTGTCATGTCGTGTGATAAAGGCTTCAGAATCTGCACTTCGCTACGGGTAGTTTTCGTACAATAAGTTTGCAGGCCGTTTTCAAGAAACACGAGCATTCAATGCTTATATCCGTACGAATGAATATTCATGAACAGGGAAAATTGTATCAGGACCGGCATATATTTTAATTTGATTTTATCTGCGTCCCGAGACTCGTTTCGCCACAATAATATGTCAACTAACACGTCAGCTTTTGTATTGGGTAGAAAACGAATTACACATGTTTACATTTATATATATATATATATATATATATATATATATACAGATACACACATATACATAAGTAATTATGGAGTGGTAGATTCTAAATATTTTTTTCATTTATTAAAGTTTTGTTTCTATTAATTTTTACAAAATTCACATTCAAAAGAAATGACAATAGTTTTTGGTCTATTCTGGGTATATACGAGGATCGTTTGATAAGTATGGTAAATTTATTTAATGATTAAGTAAATTAATTAATTAATTTAATTAAATTTTTCAATTTAGTTTTTCTTACTTTTTTACCATACTTATCAAACGACCCTCGTATTTATATATAGGGTAGTACAAGTGAGACTGAATGGTTTAGAAATGCATTTATTTGTTTACTGTCATTTACAATTTTTTTTACTACTTTTCTGTCGCATTTGGACCACCTTCTCTCTCTCTCTCTCTTTCCCTCTCTTTCTTTATGTATAGATAGATAGATATAAATATTAAAAATTTTATTTCACGAAATATTTTATTCCAAAAGAGCAAACAGTTATATTTATCGTTATTAATAAAATAATTACAAATTAATAGTTTGCAATTTTGTATGAATAGATGAGTCTATTCAATGTTAGGATTGTTAATTTATGATTACAATAGTAATATAAATCGCAATCTTAATATTTAATTAACTGAAATAAAATGTCTTATTAAAATAATATAATCTGTAATTTTATATCTGCATTTTTTTATTGTAAAAGACAGTTCCAAAAAAAAAGAAACTAATACATAATTATTACATGCGAGTACAAAGTGCATGTAATTTGTACAACCATCTGTTCGCTACAATATGATTATCTTTCAATTTTCTGTTTATTGTCGAATACAAATGATTCCGTAATCGTTTCGTTTATTATTCATAATGCTTTGGTTCTTTTGTCGTCCATTGAAATTAAACGACAATTTAAATGAAAATAAAGCCTTATATCGTGCCGAGTTTACCGGCGTAGCGTTTCCGTAGGTAATGATTATATTATCTGTTTGAAGGTAACGTCGAGGTACTACATAACGGACAGTGGGGCGCCGTGTGCGACGATGAATGGGACAAAACGGAAGCGACGGTCATCTGTCGTCAGCTGGGATACGACGGCGCCGAGAAACACACGCACAGCGGAGCTTTCGGGCCTGCGAAACGTGAGTTACATAAAATTATTTAAATATTACAGCGTATGAAGACGAGAAGTATCACGGAATGTCTGCTCTCCAGTCGACAATATAATGTAATTCAATTTGTGATTTTGAAAAGAAGCGATTTTTTTCCTCTATAATCATACACATGTATACATACATACACACACACACACACACACATTTATATAAAATTCGTTTTCATATTTTCGAAAATACATTCAGTTCCCTTTACAATCAAATCATATTACATCGAGTATTGATGTAATGAAATTTTTTTTGGAAGACTGACTGATGTTTTATTCACTTTTCAGTAACGATTTCGTTACTGTGTAAATTTATTTACATAAACGTACCATTTTTGCTTAGAACTTTTTTCCATATTTAACACTTTTTGATATTTTTAATAAAAATGTTTCTAAGAGACTATTTTTTTATTTATCGATGAAAAAGAAAGATTTAAAAAGTAAATATTACATATATCTAAACGTGATATTTATCAATGCTCTTGATTTTATTTAATCTTTTGAATTGTCTTAAACAATATTTTAAAAAATACAGTTGTAAAATATGTGTATGATACTGAAATATATGAATAAATAAAAAATAAACAATTATAATTTATAAATTTAAATCTATATTATGTATCGTAACATATATAAATACTAAATCAATAGATTAAATATAGAAATACATTTTCACACAAATGAATTATCACCTAAATACCACAATATATAGGGGTTTTCAATAAGCGTTTCAGAATTTTCAATGGAAATAAAACAACAAGTATTTAATTAATTAGTTATTTTATTTTCAAGCATATTCTATGGCATTAATGATGGAACACAATTTCACTCATATGACCACCACAATTCGTTTAGTCCAATTTTTAATCACTATTTAACATAATTGTAGTTCAATTTCATGAATTACATGTTTAATGTTTATTTTGATGCTAAATATTGTTTGTCGTTGGTTTATCAGCAAAAACCAATGATTTCACATATTCACACAGAAAATAATTCAATGGAGTTAGGTTAAATGATTTGGTGATCATTTAATGTGTCCATTTATGATGGGTCTAATGAAGTTTTTACAGTTTCTAAGCGTTGTTGAATTATTAAACATTCCATAATAATTTGCCAAACTATATTGAGTTGAAATATTAAAATGCGTTTAAAAATATATTCAAACATGGTTGCCACAAGCTGTCAAAGTAGACATCCTTATTGGAAAATCTTATATATATATATATATATATATATACGAGGTCAGACAATTAAGTAATGCGACCGATATCTTTTCTCGGCCTGTGGTAACACTGCGAACCTGTAACTCCGCCACCGTAATAGCAGATCCCTACTCTCTCGATTGAGACCTTGATCACTCTCGTACGATCATTTCTTCGCCAGCTATTTAGTGTTTTGTAACAACGCGCGAGTAGTGCATGTCACGAAAATGGAACAGAGAAATTTATTACTGGTTATTACTGGTGATGAAAGTTATTACTAAAAAAAAAAGTTATTACTGGTGATGAAAGTTGGTTCTTTCAATATGACCCCGAAACTAAACGACAAAGCCAACAGTGGCTGTCCCCTGGAGCACCAAGGCCAAAGAAGGCGAGAATGAGCAAGTCCAAAGTGAAAACCATGTTGATTTGCTTCTTCGACAGCAAAGGGGTGGTTCACAAAGAGTTCGTACCACCTGGACAAACCGTAAATCAAGTATTCTACCGCAATGTGCTCGAAAAATTACGAAAAAGGGTGCTCAGAGTGCGTCCAGAGATCGCGAAGACTTGGGTTCTGCATCACGACAATGCTCCCTGTCACAGTGCGTTCAGTGTCTCTCGGTTTTTGGCGTCTAAAGGCATCGCAACGTTACCACAACCGCCCTATTCATCGGACATGTCACCCTGCGACTTTTTCCTATTCCCACATATGAAAAAATTCGTCAGAGGTCGACATTTTGACTCCGTTGAAGATATCCAAGAATCTGTGACGAGGGTACTCGGAGAGGTCCCAAGAAGTGTTCCAGAATTGTTACGAAAACTGGAAAACTCGCTGGAATAAGTGTATAGATGCGGGAGGGGACTACATTGAAGGGGATCGCAGCGATGTACCTTAATTTTTAAATATACTCGATTTTTGAATTTTGTCGCATTACTTAATTGTCTGACCTCGTATATATATATATATATATATATAGATATATATATATATATATATATAAAAATTCATAAAACCATTTTCAAAAACAAATCTTTAATGAAATAATCTTCACTTCTTATAAATAATCTTATATTATAAATAATTTATTCTTATAAATAATTTATATATAAATAATCTACAATATTTATTTTAGTTACGTTTTATTATTTTCATTATTTATTCAATTTCATTTCCTACTATTCCTGATTTCAATTTTAATTGAATTTAATTATAACTTAGAAAACATGTTCGTTTTTTCATATTTCTGTATATACGAACAATTATATGTTTCTTTAAATCTATCATTAAAATCTTAAATAAAAGGTATTAACTGCATGAACTGTATTTAAAGAGTAACATTGAAATCGACATCATAATAAATATTAAAAATTACAGCACATGCATATTCCCATCAATGCATAACCAATATTATATATTATGAAGAATGAAAGAAAATTTCAAAGTTATCTTTTAGAAATAATTTATTGTTTTAATGAGTAACTCGACTAGAACTATTTATTAAGAGTTATGTATTGTATTTGAATAAGATATATAATTATATATTTACATATATATATATATATATATATATATATATATATAGAGAGAGAGAGAGAGAGAGAGAGAGAAAGAGACGTATAAAGGAATATATAAGAGCATAGTATCGTTTATGATGATTTAAGCGACTCGAACTCGCGACACACAAATCGTAAAAATGCACCGACCCGTCCGCAATATTCGAAAAAGCATTGCGATAGAAGAACGTTAAAAAAAAGTCTTAAAAGCAATTTTCTAAAAACAGGAAGTGTGCAAGATTGCTCCACTGGTTGATTTATAGCCGAAAGTGTTCTCCATGTGACACGAAGTTCACTATCTCTCGTGAAAGACGAGATCTGTCTGTTTCATGTACTCGAAAAGTTACACGTCCAACATACACACACATATAAATGCAGTCGTACGTATGTTTTTATCGACTCGGACGAACGAAAAAGAAGATGTTGTGTTGTTTTATAAGATAAGTTTAAATCAAGTTTTCGAATTGTTGAATCGGTGAAAGTAGCTCGGAAATTAAATTATATGTCAGCGTGTTAAATTATTTGTTTCGATAACATTTTAACATTGATTTATATTGTTTCGTGTGGAAAAATATCCTATACATTCAGTTGCATATATTTATATACAAATGTTTATATATATATATATATATCCAAAACACACTTATTATATAGGATCATCCAAATGTAACGCTTAGATTTGTATTTTTTTTAAAAAAAGAAACATCTGTATAGTTTCTTTTTAATAAAACACACATCTAGGCATCGAATTTGGACGCCCAAGAATATAAGCGCTCATCACTAGAAAACAAATAACATCTTAACTAAAAAAAACACACACACACACAACAGAAGCAATAAAAATAAATATTGAACGTGAATTCATGAAATTGGACCACAATTAGGTGAAAGAGTGACTAAAAATTGGACTAAATATTGCTTAAAAATAAAAAATAACTAATTATTTAAATATTTTCTAGTTTTATTTCGATTTAAACTCCTGAAGCGCTTATCGGAAAACCCTGTCTAAATTAATGAAATATATTCAAATATTAATTTATTCTTGTGAAAAATAAAACTGTGATATTTTTGATATACGATTTTTATAAATAGAAATCGAAATCTGAAAAAATACATACAATAAGATTTATAATTGTAGAGTATAATATATTTGTTAACATTATGATTATAATATAAAGAAAAATATTTGTATTCTGTTAGCTGTAATTAATTCTAAAAATAAGTTATTTTAAAATTACCATTCTGTTTATATGAATGTTGAAAAGGTTTACTGCGTTAGCTTTTCTTTGTAGATTTTACGAGATATTTTTTTTTAAACAACAACGTTCAACATTATCCTAAAAATCCATTGTACAACACCGGAATGGGCCACTGTGAATCTTCACAAATGTTAATCTGTAATCCCAGCCGAAAGACAAATAATTAAAGTACCCTTTTTAATACAGCAACATAAATACGTATTTTATATATAAACACAGTCGTACAGAAAAAAAGAGTACCTAAAATCCTCGTTTAGACTAAAATATGTTTCGTACACAAGTAAAACAAACATTCATATCAAAGAATGCAATACGACAAGCACATAATATCCCATGACAAATAAATACACATTCTTTCGAGCGTATTGTTCGTATTTGTACGTTTTCTGTTGAAAGAGGGAATCAGTCATCGGTACGATCCGAGCAAGACGAAAGATGGACGAGCGACGAACGGAAACAGACAGCAGGAGTATGTTTCATTAAATAATCACAGGACGGTTTTCAGCTCGGAAAATATTTGTCCGCGCGGATATGTATAGTACGATTCCTCATAATAATGTCGGCACGCTTGGACAAGCCTAACAAGTGCCCGTGCTTTCGGCGCTCGGCCCCCGCATCGGTGCGACAGAGGCCGACGTATGCGACACGAAAAACGCAAAGCACGACGAATGTACGCCTCGAGCTTTTTTCTCGTCGTTACATTTTCTTACGTTCCTTTTGTTATTTTTCTAACGGTCGTAATGTTTTCATTGAAATATGTTTATATAGATGTGAATTTTTATTAGTTGTGTATATTTTTCACCATGTTGATAACATATATACAGATGTATTTATGTTCAACATAAATAAACAAACGTTCAGTGATGTGGAAACGAACGATATATATATATTTGTATTAAATTTATTTCAATATGAATTTTATTTTTATTTCTTAATAGAGAAAATAACTAGTTGTTTATAAAGATTTTTTTCATATCTTTACTATAACAGAATAAATTACATTTATTCAGATATTTTTTAAAAAAATAATCGTTTTATGAAAAAATTATATCCTATTCATTTTGCAAGGTAGCTATAAATTTATTTTAATATGAATTATTATCAGAGTACATTTTATTTTTATTTCTTAATAGAGAAAATAACTACAACAGTTGTTTATATCTGTATGAGAATAGCATAAGAAGGCAAATTATATTTATTCAACGAAAAATATTATATAACGTTTTCCAATTAGTGTTTCAGAATTTTAAATGAAAATAAAAAAAAAATTAATTACTCAGTTATTTTTTTTATTTTTAAGCATATTCTATGGCATTAATGATGGAATACAATTTCACTTAGTCAAATTTTTAGTCACTCTTCCACATAATTCTGGTCCAATTGCATGAATTACACTTTCAATGTTTATTTTTAATATTTCTATTGTTTGTAGTTTATCAGCATAAAGCAATGATTTGACATAACCCCACAGAAAATAATTCAATGGAGTTATTGAATCACATGATTTTGGTGGCCAATTGATGGATCCATTTCATGAAATAATGGACTCATTAAACTTTTGTTTCAATAAGTCTATTGAAATTTTTACAATTTTTAAAATATTAAGTGTTTAACGTTCTATGATAATTTGTCAAACAACACTGAGTTAAAATATCAAAATAAGCTCAATAAAATGTCAATATGGCTGCCATCAGCTGTCAAAGTTTTGATTTTCTTATTGGAAAACCCTAATTTTATTCAGCAAAAAAGATTTATATTTATGTAGAGATTTTTTAAAATAATCATTTTATGAAAAAATTCTATCACTATTTATTTAGCACTACTGCTAAAAAATATTTTAGTATAATTTGTTTATGGAGTAAATTTTATTTTCTATTTTCTTAATAGAGAAAATTATTAGTTATTTATATAGACTTCTCATGTCTGTACAAGAATAGCATAAAAGAGTATTATATTTATTAAATTTATTTGAAATAATCATTTGAGAAATAAATATCAAAAATTATATCACTATTTATTTGGCACTACAGCTAAAAAAATATTTTACTATAAATTATTTATGGAGTAAATTTTATTTTTTATTTTCTTAATAGAGAAAATTATTAGTTATTTATATAGATTTCTCATGTCTGTACGAGAATAGTATAAAAGAGTATTATATTTATTCAATTTATTCAAAATAATCATTTAAGAAAAAAAATATCAAAAATTATATAACTATTCGTTTAGTATTGCAACTATTAATTTATATTAGTATAGATTACTAATAGAGAAATTTTATTTTTTATTTCTTAATAGAGAAAATTACTAGTTTTTACATAGATTTTTTTTATATCTGTACTAGAATAATATAAAGGAGGAAATTATATTTATTCAACAAAAAATTTGCTTATGCAGACAATTTTTTAAAAATAATTTAATTAAGAAAAATTCATCAAAAAATTATATCACTATTTGTTTTGCAAGGCAGCTAATTCACTTTTATATAAATAAATCTACATAGTTATTATTGATTTTTTGATTTGATGAATATATCACTTTCTATTTGAGGAATTCAGAGTTTTTCGTTATCGCGAGAAATCGATAAAAACGAATCTCTTCACGTCTCATTACACAATAATCAGATTTTTCAAGGTGTTTTATGTTTCATTTCATTTTATTTTTTTTTGAGATAACGATGGATGTTAATCTCCATGTATTTATAAATAATTCGTCTTTTTTATTTATGTATCTATCGAATCACATAATTCATATATCTATCGATCAAAAATCACGATTATTTATCAAAAACGAATAAACGATTCGATTTTTTAACGAAATTGCTTTCGAACGAATATAAATTTCAACACGAAAAAAATGCAAATACGAACACTGCTTGTATGATATTTTATAGTATTTGTTTTGAAATTCAACGACCGTTCTCTATTTTATGTGTAAGAGAACTTGTAGGATTATCCCACGGATTTACTTTCTTCTGAATAGTCTCATGTAAGAGGACTGTAAAATAAAATTTGAATAATTGATTTACTATAAAATGTACTCACTCGACGATATTTAAAACTCGATTTTAAATGTTTCCAAGTAAAGTATTATTGTTTTCAAGTAATATTTATTTATTATTACATTTATTTTTTCATAATAAAGAATTGTATAATTTTTTTAAGTAATATCAGTTCATTTATACTGAATCCGCATTTTTTTTATTCATTTGATCCTCTTTCTATCTCTACTGTTATTTTTTTCATACATTTTTCCACCCTTTTTTATATCTTTTGTGGCTTCCGAAGCCAGTGAATTATTCTGCCATTCAAAACCCATTGAAATCTGTATTATAGAATAAAATGAGCGATAGGTAATTATTGAATAATTTTATAAAATATTCTAGTATGAATTAATTTGTTACAATACCAAAATAAATTTTTGAATTCAGTAAAATTGATTAAAGAAAATTTTGAATAATATTAATAAAAATAACTTCAAATTAATATTTTTATATCAATAATATTAATTGTACATTTACACACACATACACATGTATCATCATCAACTCCTTTAAATCCACTGCTGAATAAAGAATTTTCCCAAAACCTTCCACTTTGACCAATTCAATGTCTTCCTCTAACAATCTATTCTGACGAATGTACTTATTTCTCTATCTCATCTATCCACAAATCTCTTTCGGAGTTTTTTTTATGTATCTAAATTCCCAATCAATAATTTCTCTTGTATATCAATGATTCCCTCCTCTTACTACATGATCGACCGATTTTCATTTCAAACATTTCACTTTTGTTACAACAGCTGTATTTTTTTCCTCTCTGATCCATTTATTTCTCTTTTGATCTTTTTGTAGTATTCCCAATATACATCTTTCTATACTTTTCTGTATTATCTGAAGCCACTGATTTATTTTAGCATTCAAGAGTCATGTTTCAATATAGGGGTTTTCAATAAGTGCTTCAGAATTTTAAATAGAAATAAAATAAAAATTATTTAATTATTTAGTTATTTATTTTTCATAAACATATTCTATAGCATTAATGATGGAATACAATTTCACTCATATGACAGCAACTACGTTGTTGAATCCAATTTTAGTTACTCTTTCACATAATTGTGTTCCAATTTCATAAACTATACGTTTGATGTTTATTTTTAATTCTTCTGTTGTTTGTAGTTGATCAGCATAAACCAATGATTTCATATAACCCCACAGAAAATAATCCAATTGAGTTATCTTGATAGTCAATTGATGAATCCATTTCGTGGAATAATGGATTTATTAAATTTTTGTTTCAATAAGTCTATTAAAGTTTTTATTGTACAATTTCTAAGTGTTGTTGAAGTGTTAAACGTTTTATAATAATTTACCAAACTGTACTGAGTTGAAACGTCTAAAAAATGAGCTTAAAAATATTCTGTCACCAGCTGTCAAAATTTTGACATTCTTATTGGAAAACCCTGTATATATATAAAAAATAAATTTACTATAAAATTATATATATATACGTATGTTACTCGAAAATATTTCTCTATAAAAGTAAATATTTTGCAAAAAAAAAGAATATATTGTACATCAAAATATCGAATCGCCAATAAAAATGAAACGTCAGTCGAACACGTCTTCGCATCTCGCTATACTATATAAATAAAGTAGCGTAGATATTCCTTTCATCGAACGATTCCATAAAAACATGCGTTTAATAAACGCGAATCAATATTTCAACAGGACGGTTTTGGATGGACAACATCTACTGTGACGGCACCGAGGATGAAATCACACGCTGTCGTTTCGACGGGTGGGGATTAAACGACTGCGGTGCAGACGAAGCGGCCGGTGTCATTTGTAGAGTCCCAGAAGAGATCATTCCGGTTCATGTGAAATCGCCGCGTATCCCGAAAGTCCTCTTACCGAAAAAATTATCAGTACGACTGGCAGGAGGCAGAGTACGCGAAGAAGGTCAGTAGACATCGCATATCTAGTCTATACATTTTTTTTTTGTTTGTTTTATATACTTTATCTTTATTCCAGCAACGACCGGAATCACCAAATACTTTTATATATATATATATAAAACTTCTATTACATACTGTCTTCCAATTACCATTTTATAAAGTAATATCAGTATTTTTTCAAGAAACTTGACATTTTTACATATTTATAACAAATTTTTCAAATGTGTACCAGTTTTTTGTCGAGAATATTTTTTCTTATCATACATAAGTTATTATTTAATAAAAGGAATATATTTTCTTTAAAAAAATACATGGTCATCCAAATGTGATACATAGATTTGGGTTTTATTAAAAAGAAACAAAATAAACTATACACCACCCTAAACACATTTTTCTTTTAATAAAACACACATCTAGGCGTCACATTTGCATGACAATATACACGTCTTTTATAATGATAAGAGATTTTTTCAAAAAAAATATTTTATTGAATAGATTGAAAGAGGTTTTAAAAAGAATTTAAAAGAACATTTAGAAATTAGAAAAAGATTTTATAACAATAAATTATGACGATGATGACATGGCTATCGAAATGTTCATTAAGTTATTGTTGTTATAAACGACAAAATGAACAAGAAGTGATTATTGAATATTTTATAACATTTTTTAGTGTTTGGATTAATAATACATTTGACAATAGAAATTTCAGTTATTATCTCTTTTTTTAAACCAGAGAGCTTCGTCCCCTACTTGCTTTTCTCATTGATCGACAAATTTGCTTCTATTTAAAAATATTTAAAAAAGTTATGAAAAATAAAACGCTTAAATTCATGTCAATGCTTCTGTATAGATGATTTTTATCCCATGTGCATTCAAATCTAATGACAATACAATTAAAATTAATTTTATTGAAAAATCTGTCTAAAAAAGATCTTTTTTGCATTTTTTGTTAATTTTAATGTTTCATAAAATTTCTATTTCGATAATTTTTGGAAACGACATTTTCACATCACTTTGATAATTTTCACATCACGTCAAAGGCAGAACACAATTATTTTTTAAATAGAAAAGTAATTCTAATGAAGAGGTTATTTGATCTTTCTAACTAAATATTTCTTAGATCCTGTTATATTTTTAGAGTGATTGTGAAGATTTTTTAATTAACTTATTTTGTTTAGACATAAATGAATCAAATCTCAAATACCACAAGATTATATAAAATCATCCAAAAATCACTAACTGATCACTTTATTCGTACAGAGTTGATAAACATTTCGATGATTGTCATTATCAACAAAATTTGGCATTATAAAATATTAATGTGATTACAGGATTTTATAACGAAACACTTTGACGATAATCACATGATTATCGAAATCTAAATCAATTTCTAAACGAATAAAATGAATAATAATTGATTTTTGGGCATTGTAGTGGTTGTGAGAATTTTTAATTAACTCATTTGTACCAAATATAATTTTCTCCTTTTTCTGTTTCTCTTCCTTTTAATTCGATTTTTCTTTGATCTAAAAATTCATTAAACATCATTTTTCTCTTACTAAAATTTATCACAAAATCAATTATTTCGACCTACTTTACCAATTATTGTATTTTCCGAATTTATCTAAACTTGTTAAGAAAATAATAATGTCATTAGCAAATCTTAAATGATTGAACTTGGATTTTTTTATTTGTTGTTTTGGAACTGTGACTGATTCATTTTACACAAATGAATTTTAACCCCAACACCACAATAATTTAAAATGTTCAATAATCACTTATTGTTCACTTATTATTTATAATTATATAATCTATAACTATATCGGCTGATGCATTTCGATGGCGATGCCATCATCGTCAGAGCCTTTATAGATTATATAATTATAAATAATAAGTGAACAATAAGTGATTATTGAACATTTTAAATTATTGTGGTGTTGTAGTTAAAATTCATTTGGATTTTTTTTTTTGAAAAGTTAAGTCTTCAGCTAACAAGTTACAAAAAATTAATGATTCAAAAAATACCATTCGAGTTGCAATTCGCGAAATAAATCCAGAAACATGTCGAAATTACTTCCTAACCTCAAATTTGGACACCTTATACAATTGATATTGCAACCGTCTAGAAATAATTTTAGTGAAAATGTTTTATATCGTCAGAAGTGAACTAATCAGTTGATAGCTCCTGAAATCTTCCTTGTTTCCTTTTTATGTGAGAGAATTATTATGGCTTCATTTTATTAATTCAGTTTTATAAATATATATATTAATTTATGTATGTAAAATAGCGACAAATTAGATATATTTGATTTATTTCATGATTCCATATTAATAAAATCGATATATGTGCAGATCGTTCTCGTTCAAAACCCATTATTTCTTATAAATAGGTGTTAATAATCAGCGTGTGATCGCACCATCTATTGCACTTAAGATCATTTCACAAGAAGTGTTCTATAAGCAAACGTAATGAGATTTTTTCCACGTTTATTTTTCGATACATCTCGATTCTTCTGCACAAAGGAATAACATTAAAAATAAATTTATGAACCTTTGAACTGAACATTAAATACGTGCACTGCAAAATTGAATTTCGTTTACAATTTATTTACGTTGTTATTATCTTTTGTGTGTGTCATGTTATCGTAACGATGTTCTTTTAATTCTATTAGCATTAATCGAAGAATGTCTCCTGCAATGTATATTCACGACGACACGTTTTTTATGTGTTTTTAACGGTTTTATTTTATCTTTTAATAAAACTAAAGTTTATGAGCTATTTTTATCTCGAGTAATGCAAGAACGTCGTCGTCGTTTTGAAAGAAATCTCGAGTAAATAAAGTAATTTGATTAGCATAAAGTAATTCGTTCATGATTTATAATTGAGTCATAAAATTATTGTCTATATAAAAAGAAGATTTATGATCTTTTTTTTTTAAATTTCTGCAGGTCGTGTCGAAGTCAAATATGGAAACGAGCCGTGGCAAGTCGTCTGCGGTGACGGATTCTCTCTTCTCGAGGCGATGGTCGTCTGCAAGATGGTCGGAATCGGATACGCGAGCGAAGCGACAGTGACGGATTTCTTCGGAGGCAATTCCAATAAAAGTAGAATATCTGGCATCGAGTGCAAAGGAAACGAACAGACACTGAGCGAATGTTATCACGACGAGACGCCGTTCTGTCCCGGTAACGGCGGAAACGTGGCCGCCGTGTTCTGCACGTACAAGATGGCCGATCTCGTCATGGATCACCAGGAGTTGATGCGCACGGCGCATCTCGAAGATAAGCAAATGTTCTTCCTGCAATGCGCGATGGAAGAGAACTGCCTCGCGTCGCAGGCGTACAAAATACAGCAGGAGTCGGATAACTGGCATCTGGACACGCGTCGTTTGCTCAGATTCACGGCGAGGATACTGAATGCGGGCACGGAGGATTTCAGGCCGGCCATTCCGAAACATTTATGGGAATGGCACATGTGTCATATGTGAGTATGATTGATGATGGACTGCTTTTGTGTTACATTATCGTGCCGAGTCTTTTGTGCACGGCTAGGAGTGTAGATGAACACGGGCGAAATAATATAGTAGGGTTTTTTGCGGGTCGCTACGTTTATGTAACTTTTATAGATGTATACGGGCATCGTGAATACACTTCACACGCACGCACACGCGCATTTTTATTACAGTAGACATAATTAATTTTCAATTTTATTCCCTCTTTAAAAGTATATTTATTATTTTGGAAATAATTTCACAGTAAACAAAATTTCAATTCAGTTTACTTTCTTTAATATAAACATATTTATGTATATAACATTTAATTTATTTCTAATTAAAAAATGCGTGTCGACATGAAAGAATTCTTATAAATTCGCATCAATACTAAATATCTTATTTGTATTCGTTTCTCGTACACCAGTGATATTTATTAAACGTTCAAATATTGATATCGTATTAAATTCCATTACTAATGAAGTTATTTAAATTTTCATCCCCGTTTTCTGCGAATAATATTGTAAAATATAACACGTCGTTTTAATCGAATTGTTTTTTTCCTTTAATCAAAATTGAGTTAATATGAATTTTTATCTTTTTCAAAAAGTAAATAAATCTTTTTCAAAAATTTTCTAATCTAGTATTTTGTATTAATAGACATAGTTTATTTTTTCAAATAGAAAATTGTGCACTGCGGAGTTAACTCTTACTGGAATTAAAATAATTATATATGGTTATTTAAATGCTTATTGCCCTTAGATTTGTATTTTATTAAAAAGAAAGAAAAGAATCTCTACACATGTTTCTCTATAAATCACATTATACACATATTTTTTTTTCAATAAAACACAAATCTAGGCGTCACATTTGGATGACCGTATATGAAATATTTTCATAAAATATACAGTGAGTCAAAGTGAAACTCATACAGAGTTATGTTTCCAAAAATTTTACATATATATTTTAATATAATAACAATTTTATTAATTTCTCTTGGTTAAGTTCTTTATTAAGGTTATTTTTATTATATTTGAAAATTTCAATCGTAAAGCAATACTTCTACTCCAGAAAAAGTAACCATTTCTGAAAAATGAACAAAAAATACATCAAAATGAAACTCATACAACGAATTACTCTCATTTAAAAACTGCTGTGTTAAGAAAGTATACTCTTCAAATATGTGTTCGGTCACTTTAGTTATAAAAAAATCTATTGTTAAGTCGTTTGTAATCATTTTGTAAAAAATATAAGTTGGATTTTCACTTTGAGTAGAAAAAGGAGACAATCATCGACGGACGAGCGAAAGCTAATAATTTTTCATTACAAAAATGGAAAAACTCTACGAGAAATTGGGAAAATAGTTAATAGAAGCCACGCTACAATACAATCTGTAATAAAAAAAATTAAAAACGGCCAAAATGTTGGCAATAAAGTCAGAAAGAGTCTCCGCAAGATTTTTAATGAACATGACGGGCGTTGGATTCTATGAAAAATTAAAGAAAATTCGAAAATTAGCGCGCCCAAATTGACTTTAGAAGTTGAAAAGTATCTAAATAGAAAAACAAACCCCCGAACAATTCACAATATGCTAAATAAAAATGGGTTTCATGCTCGTATTGCCAGAAAGAAACCTTTCATAAATCTAGCTAATCCCAACAAAAGGGTCAGCTTCGTTTGGGAACATGTTAATAAGAGTTTTGATTATTGAAAAGATGTCTTGTTTACGGACGAAAGCAAATATAATTTATTTGGATCCAATGGGAGAAGTAATGTATGGCAGAAACCAAATACAGAAATGTCTTTAAAACACTAACGTCCATGAGAGCGGTCATGTTATGGTATGGGGGTGTGTGTCTACGAGAGGGGTTGGAAATTTAATTTTATAGATGACATTATGAATCAAAATGTTTATATTGATCTATTAAGAAAAAATTTCAAAGCCAGTGCTCCAAAACTTGAAATTTTACAAACATTTAATTTTTATCAGGACAACGACCCCAAGCACAAAGCTTATAAAGCACATAGTTGGTTGTTATATAATTGCCCCAAAGTATTGGAAACATCACCATAATTACTTGATATAAATGTGATTAAAAATCTATGGAATCACTTAGAAGTTGCCATTAGAACACACATTATTAGTAATAAAAATGATTTAAAAAAGGGGTGTTAAAAGAATGGGAAAAATTGATCTAGCTTATTGTGAAAAATTAGTTAAATCCATCCTGAATCGTTTAAAGGCTAAAAAAATTAATAAAGACTACTCTACTAAGTACTAAAATAATTCAATCCATTGTAAATTTTAAATTAATAAATAATTTTAGTTCTATGAGTTTCATTTTGATGTGTTTTTGAATGATTTTTCAAAATTTGTACTTATTTTTGGTCTTTAAGTATTATTTTATGATTTATTTATTTTTATATGATAAAAATATCCTTAATAAACAATTTAAGTCGAATATAAAAGGGATTTTTTTTATTTAAAAATTTATATACAAAAATTTATTGAACATAATACTGTATGAGTTTCACTTTGACTCACTGTAGATGAAAAATACGTAAAGCGACAATAAAACAATAATAATTTTATATTTATATAAACGATGACTTCAAACGCATAATTACTAAAAAATACTCGACATTAATTCGATTTCCGATTGCGATTTTTCAATTTATCTGCGCATATCTGTTTCAATGCACGTCGACATTTACTTTTTGAAATCTCGCTCGTTTAGATCGATGTGTATTTCCGATAACATACATTCAACTTGTGATACGCTAATAATAGCTATGTGGTCGTTTACCACCTGTTTGTGAAACTGCTAATAATAGTGGTTTTGATCGACGTAGTAATAATGTTCGTTTCATTTCAGTTAAATACTAGATGCATTTAAACGCAACCATACATACATAACTGATGTTTGACAGCAATATCGTGTCTGTTTTTAAATTTTTTTAAAAAAGTGTATATGCATTCATACATTCGTTCATTAAAAAGTGTTTTCTTTTGATATTTTTCCGATTTTTAATACATCCATACATACACACAAACACACACATATATATATATTGTTTCCAACAAAATTAATTAGGTAAATTATTTAAAAACATGTTTAAAAAAGCTTATTAATTTTTGTTTACAATAATGCCTTTGCAAGCCCACGCAACTCGTATAATCAAAATGTCAGTGTATGTAATTATTTTTTAAAAGAAAAGCTCGTAATTATATACGTATATATATATATATATATATATATATATATATATATATATATATATATATAAATGTACATAGTTGAAAGTTTTTTTCTAAAGACAGAAAATTTGTTAATTGAAAGAATTCGATTGGAAATAAAAAAATATTCATTTTGGTGCAGTGTTTGAATAATATTAAGTTTTCATACCGATTGATTTTACATTTATCAGTTACTTTAACGATATTATAAAATTATAATTTTGTAATAAATTTCATCTTGTTTGATATTTTTCGGTTAATTGATTTTCATACTGAATTTCATTTTTCGTTATTGTCGATTAATTACATTTTCTCACTTTGATAATTTTTTTTGTACTGATTTTATGAAACAAAAAAATATAACAGATTTATTTTATATATGAACTGGTTTTTTTTTGAAAGTGGTATAAGTCCACTTTTTAAAAAAACTAAGTTAACGGTAATTTTGATGAGCTATTGACACCTTCTCTTTATAGTTACAATCACAATTTCAATAGAGTTCTATTTTGATATAAAATAAACAAAAACAGTTTTGCTGTACAATGCTATCGCACAAATATTTCTTTTGAAAGTGGAATAAGTCCATTCCTATGATATTATCATAGCATACAGTGACATGTGTACCGGACAAAATCGCAATATTAAGCTCGCACTGATGTGGTTAAGGATTAATAATTAATAATAAATTAATAATAAATAATTAATAAATAATAAATAAATTAATAATTAATAAATAAATTAATAATTAATAATAATTAATAAATAAATAATTAATTAATAAATAATAAATAAATTAATAATAAATAATTAATAATTAATTGTGGTTAAGGATGTGGTTAAGGTGCCGAAAAAAAACAGCTTCATTTTGTATGAAATGAAAAGAGAAGACTTTGTCTCAACCAAATCTCTAGAAGAGGCAATATCAAACAGAAAAAAAAATACGGACGGAGAAATTGTAAACTGGCTTAAAATATGTTGGATGAGGTTCAAAAGGAATGAACCTCACAAAATGTTTTATAAAATTAGTATGGAAGAAAATGCTCCATTTAAAACAATTTTTTTATTTGGAAAAAGGAAGACCAAAAACCTCAGAAAAATTAATATGTTACCGCTTTATAAAACTTCAAGGAGCATAACAAGAGAGAAATATAACGATATGATAAGTTTATTACCTTATATACCACCTATTCACCATAAATATTTCAATATGCTAAGTGTAAAAGAAAACTAAGTTTAAAATATCTTTTTTTTTATTTAAAGATCTTAACGAAGTAATTTTCATTTTTATATTTTTAATATAACTGAAATAAACTCTTAATAAACTTAGTTATTCGTGTATTTAAATGTCTTCATTTTAACTATTACTTTTTTACATAAAAATCCATTTCAGTAAAGCTTATGTCTATAAAAATATGGACTTAAATTTGCTCTTGTTTTTACTTCTTGTAATATGTTATTTTTGAAAGTGGTATAAGTCCATGTGGAGCTAAAAATCGTTTATTTTGTAAAATAATGTTAGTAATTATTATTTCATAATAAAATTTAAAAGGTGTATAGTGTAAAAAACATCACTCGATTTGATTAAAGTTGGCCAATATTTTTAAATTAACTCAAATGCAAACCCTTAAATATCTCAATATATGAAAAAATGGACTTATACCACTTTCAAAAAAACCAGTTCATATATATATATATATATATATATATATATATATATATATTTGCAGAATTATTTAAAAGTGTTCGATTTTTAAATAAACAGAATTCGAGACTATATCAATTTTTATTATTAATTTGAAACTTTATAATATTTACTTAAACGATAAAAAATACTTCTTATAATAATATTATTCCTTAAAATTTCCAAACAGATTTAACATTTCTTACAAAACCTTTTTTTCAAAAAAAAATCAATAACATCACCTGTTGTAATTAAAATAAATCAATAATCCATGTCTTATTAAATTGACGACAGGACGATTTCTTTTATCAAGTTATTTCATGTTCATAATGAAAAAAATTCGTTCACAAAACGCTTACGCAGACGGAATATTAATCTGTTTGATACATTCTTTGAAATGTTTGCTTTTTATATTCCATACGACACTGCAAACATTTCTATTTCCTTATGAATTTATTTTAATCTTTTGTGTATTTGGTCATCGACAAAGACATTTTTAGAAATGATTCAAATACCAGATTTCTTAATTACAGATTGTTCTTCTTAGAAATACAAATTGAAATTCGTGTTTCGTGAAATTTATATACTTTTTTTTTGATTTAGTTTAAATTAATTTATTATCTATTTGAATTTATATCTCTGATGAAAAAGGCAAAAAATGAAAATACAAAATCATTCAATTGTGTTCTATTGAAAAGAAACATTTGTATAATTTTTTTAATTTTTTTTTATAAAACACAAATCAAGACGTCACATTTTGATGACCCTATATTTAAATTTACACAAATGATTTTTAACCCCAACACCACAATAATTTAAAATGTTCAATAATCACTTATTGTTCACTTATTATTTATAATTATATCGGCTGATGCACGATGATGGCGTCACCATCATCGTCAGAGCCTTTCTGTTAAAATCTAGATTAACTTTTTATATATACATATACTAATTTGTGTTTTGTGTCCTTATTCAATCCATCTACAATTGGAAGTTAAATCTTTCTTTTCATTTCGTTGTCTGGTCTACAAGCATGAAGTGTTTTCAGTTATTTATTGTTTTTTGTAACATGTTCTTTTTCATAGAACATTTATACATCATTTAATGTTTAAGAATATAACTTAAAAATTAATGCCATATACAATAATAAAAATATAAATTTTAAATCAACAAAAAAAATAAATAATCTAAATTTTTCAATGTTATTTCTAAATATTTCAGAGCCTTTCTGTTAAAATCTAGACTAACTTTTTTATATATACATGTACTAATTTGTGTTTTGTGTCCTTATTCAATCCATCTACAATTGGAAGTTAAATCATTCTTTTCATTTCGTCATCTGGTCTACAAGCATGAAGTGTTTTCAGTTATTTATTGTTTTTATTGTCTTTTTCATAGATTTGTGACCTTTTTTGATGATCTGAATTGACTTATTTATTACTTGTGACGGTATTCGAAAATTTTTAACGATTTGTAAGGTCTATTCTAGACGAATTGAATATCCGCATGCGTTAATTTTGTGATATAATTTTTAAAAAATTTGAAATTTTTGAATATCGATTTACATAATGGTAAAAATAGAAAAATATTTAACACAAATTAGTTTTTACCCCCAACACCTCGAGATGGTTTAAACACTTTAAAACATCTTATGGTAATGAGGGTTAAAATTCATTTATGTTATAGCATTAATGCACTTATATCGTAATGTAAAAAGGTAACTCAATTGGAAGAGACTATTTTGAATTAGTATTTATGTAATAAGTTTGATATATAAACATTCAAATTAAAAAATAAAATCGGTTATATCATTTACAACGGTCTAATATTTTCACAAAAATTAATTTTCCTCTCCAACACTACTAAATGTTATAAAGTGTTCAATAATCACTTATTGTAACGATAATGGTATCGTCATCGAAATGTATATCAACTTACTGTTGTTATAAACAAACAAAATGAACAAAAAGAAATTGCTGAAAATTTTACACCATTTTGTGGTGTTGGGGGTGATAATTCATTTATGTGAAAATGACTTTGCCACAATTTCAAAACAAACTGTCTAATATTTTGTATAGGGTCATCCAAATGTGACGCCTAAATTTGTGTTTTATTAGAAAGAAAGTTTATTTTCTCTTTAATAAAACACAATTCTAGGCGTCACATTTGGATGACTCTATATCACATAATTTTATTATCAGGTTTCATTGTCATTTTTTTTTCGATGTTCTCGTCTAAGTAATACGACTTATGATAGTAATTTATATAAATTTGATAAATTTTCCAGTGATAATAACATTCATTCACACTTCTGATAATATATTATTGCCTAAATTTGCATTATTTAACATAAAATAGTTTCAATTAATTTCAATCGAAAATTATTGGTAACAAACATTTTAATGATTTAATCGAATTTACATGCATGGAAATTCACATAAAGCAATCAAGTAATAATAATAAAATGCTATATGTATTCAGGAATATTTCGGTTATAATAAACATTTTATTATGTCAAAAAAATCCGCATCAATTATGAATTTGTACACTGAATTATGTATGATGAAAATCAATAGTTGCGTGATATTTAAATATTAACATTAATTTTGCGCAACTTGCAATGACGTAGTTGTACGTATATGTTTTTAAGCTTCGTATTTTTTATAAAAAATGAAAACGGCGACTTTAAAGCAAATCGGTTTATCTTCATTAAAAATATAAATTTGTTACTGGCTTTGTTAATTAGAGTACTGGATAAAAGCGTATAACAATAATATAGTCAAAAAGCTTTCATAAATTTTCATGACAATATAAAAAGTATATATATATACATGTATGTGTGTGTGACTACTTTATTATTATAGCGAGTAAATAAAGAACAATAAAGAGAAAAGTGTAAGATTGAGGGAAATTTATGTTTATTATTATGTAAAACGTATTGTAAGTAATTGTTTATTATTTCCTAGAAATATCGTCGTTTAATACGATTTTCAACTTCGTGTAAATAAGATTAAATGTTATATAAAAGATGATTTCGAATTTTGAAATAATTAACTTTAATAATAATAGATTATACCAAACAGTTTTGTATTAATTAGTAAAATTTTATACACTAATTGAAAAGCAAATTATTTTTTTTAACTAAAAGCTCTGTTTCTTTTTTAAGCAAAAAAATAATAAATTTTTATACTGTTTATTAATATTTAATTAATAAAAACGAATTAATTCTTTTTTGATAATATCAGGTACCTACCGAAAAATTCTGTTCTTATTTTTAGATAGGAGGAAATAATATTTTTTGTACTGTTTATTTAATTTCTATTATTATAAATAATTTCATCTCATTTTGATGGAAAATTTGGGATTTATCTCTAATAAAATAACTCGTCTTTAAATCTTAAAACTAGTCCGATGCTTTTTCACATCTCCATTTTCATTTTTTCTATTTAAAAAATTTTGTACAAATGAAAATAAATAATACTTTCACAAAGAATTATGAAAATATTCAATGCACATTTATTGTTCATTTTTGAAATTCACATATATATATATATTATATATATACATATATATATATATATATATATATATATATATTTATATATGAGGGTCATTTGATAAGTATGGTAAATTTATATATTGTTTAATTTAATCAATTAATTAAATTAAATTTTTCAATTTTTTTTTTTTTACTTTTTTACCATACTTATCAAACAACCATCATATATATATATATATATATATAAATATATATATTATTTTCATATTTTTAACCTAAAAAATATATATTCTTTATGATATATTAATTTATTTTCTTCGTAATATATTTCATATCAATTTGAAATATATTATTTCATATTGATAATGTAAGAAAATTGAATTCATATTTTGCTTTTATGAGATTTTTTAAAAAATATTTATATATATATATATATATATATATATATATATATATATATATATATATATATATATATATATATATGAGAGTCGTTTGATAAATATGGTAAATTTATTTATTGATTAATTTAATTAATTAAATTATATTTTTCAAATTAAAAATTAATTTTTCAATTAATTAAATTAAATTTTTCAATTTTTCTTATTTTTTTACCATACTTATCAAACGACCCTCGTATATATATATATATATATATATATTTTCATATTTTTAACGTAAAAAGCATATTCTTTCTTTCATATGTACTTATATCTATAAATATATTTAATTTATTCAAATCCTATTGAAATATATTATTTCATATTGATAATGCAAGAAAACTGAATTCATATTTTGCTTTTATGAGATTTTTTAAAAAAATATTTATATATATATATATATATATATATATATATATATATATATGTGTGTGTGTATATAAGTTTAATATATTCTACGAAAAGAATCATTTTATTACATTCACATACATTTCCCTTATCTATTTTCTTCGTATTTGTGATTGGATCACAAGGGATTAGTTCTAGATGTCGGTTCGTGCGACACGCCGTTCTATAAAAAGTTTTCAATGACTTTTTCGGTTCGCCACTGACAAAACGTACGTATCCACCGTTTGGTTTATGACATCTTTAAGGATAATATACAGATTCGGTCACTTTTATAAGAAATTATATTATTTATGCTATTTAATTTTATTCATATCGTCTGTTTCTATTTTTTGCCCACGAAATTAATTTTTTATTGGATTTCGTTAATTTAAATAAATAAATTAAAAACGTGCATTAGTCAAAAGTAGAAATTCGTGTCCGTTTATATAATAATTAACATAAATTATTTTGTTGTTATTTATTGATTAATAAAAAAATTAAAATAACTGCAGTGCAGATATTTTCAAATTTTTATATATATATCTGATTTTAAATTTCAAATTTAATGTATATATATTATTTTTTAAATAATTGAATTTTATTGCAAATATTAATAATTTCAAAGTTTTTTTCTGTTAAAAATATATTTTGAGATAATCATTTTTTTACTAATATATACTTACATATATATATATATATATATATATATATATATATATATATATGTAATTTTTTGTTAATTTTATTAGTTTATAAAATGTGTCCTTCGATAAATTTCAGTAAACTTTGGAAATGAATTTTTCACATCAATTCGGACGCAAAGCACCATTTTTCAAAATAGAAAGATATTTAATTTGATATAAACTTTTGTATTTTTTTTAATAATTTCCTGAAAAATATATATGTATGTATAAGGTGTTTGTTGAAGTGTGTTAGAACTTTAAATTGAATCCTTATCGAACGTTCTATTTAACCTAAAAAAAAAAACATTATATTAGGTTGGTTCTATTTAACATAGCTGCGAAATTCAAAAGACCAGAAGGCGGAAGGGAGATATTTGCCAACCTAATATATTTATAAATATATAATGTTTTTTTATGCTTGATAGAACTTTCGATAGGGATTTAAATTAAAGTTCTATCACACTTAAAAAACACCTTAATTTATATATGAAATTCGTTATAAGAAACGATAGATATATTTCGTTAGCTGACATTGTCGACTTGACAAAAAAAAATCACTTTCTCACTACCGTAAGATTTTATGAAAATATTCAGGAAGTAGTTTTTCATGTACTCAATTTTAGATACGATCGAATGCATGCATGTATTTATAAATGCCATTATTGAACATATTTCGTTATGAAAGAAAAAAAAATCAATTTCAGGCACTACCATAGTATGGAAGTGTTCGCAACGTTCGACATTTACGATTCGAAAGGGAACCGTGTTGCCGAAGGCCACAAAGCCTCGTTCTGTCTCGAAGACAATCAATGCCTACCGGGCGTCGAACCCAGATACGCCTGTGCCAATTACGGCGATCAGGGAATCTCAGTCAACTGCTCCGACATATACAAATACACTGTAGACTGTCAGTGGGTCGATATATCCGAGTTGGACCCCGGAATGTATACGCTGAAGGTCGCCGTCAATCCGGAATTCAAAATACCAGAGATTAGTTTCGATAACAATGCAGCTGTGTGCGACATGTATTACAGTGAAACGCACGCGGTGATCACGAATTGCGTTAATACGCGACCTTAAACGTACTTAATTTTATTTTAATTGTATTATGTGTTCGTAATGTGTATGTTTTTTTTTTGTTGATGTCCGATAGAATAAATAAATTTATACAGTTTTTTTCTCAGCGCGTGTTGTACTTTTTTATCGTAAAAAATATGCACATATATTTAACGTATCGTTTAGAGAGAATTGTCGATTAGTGACCGGAAAGTTTGTTTTTTTATTGGTGACCCTTTTCGTGTTTTCCAATTTAAATTTTTTTTCGAAAAAAGTTTTTCAATTCTGTTTTTTTCGATCCTTTCTATTTTTCACAAAGTTTAATATCCAAATAACATTTACGAAATGTAAACGGTTTTCTGAACATTGAAAACTTTTAGAATTTTTTTCAAATTTTACATACAATGAAACTCTAATTTCATTTTAACACAGATTAATTTTTATTCCCAACACCACAATGGTTATGAAATGTTCAATAATCACTTGTTGTTTACTTTTTGTCTATAACAATGTCGGTTGATGTACATTTCGATGCCAATGTCATCATCGTCAGAGCCTTTTTATTGCTCTAATTACATGTTTTATTAAAATGTGCATTGTTTCCTATCAGTTATTAATTATACACAAAAATATAACAAATGTTTTATATACATAAATTAATTATTATTCCAAATATCATAACATATGAAAAAAGTGTTCGATAATTACTAATTGTTCACTTTATTTATTTATAATAGGCCTGTGCAACCTTTCAAGCGAAAGGGTCAATTACAAGTTTAATGAAATCTTAACAGGCCTCACTACTTTCTATCAAAGGCAGGAGATTGATGTTTCCTATGTGTGATGTGTCCAGAGATATTTTGAATAATTAAATCTAAATGCTTTAATGTTGAGATTTGTGCTCCTATTATAGAAAAACACTTCTTTGATACAAACATTGCACAAAAAGTTCATCATTAAACATTTATATATTTTGCTAAAAAACATTTTTTTATGTGTAGCTTGTTGAGAGAGACATTTTTTTTATATTTTTAATAGAAATAAATTTGAGATAAATATTGTATTTCGAAATAAATTATCTCAATTTACTTTGCTTTTTTAAAAAAATATATTCAGTTCTGTACTGCGGGCAGCACAAAAATGTCAAAATTGAACGGGTTTGGTTTATAACAATAATGATTTAATACGCATTTTGTTGACGATGCCATCATCATTCAAACGTTGTGTTATGAAATCTCTTCAATACAAATAGTAAGTGTTTTCTTTTTTAATTTTTTATTGAAGAAAAAAATTAAATTATTGATCTAAAATAATTTTTCTAGGTACAAAATAAAGGACACGAATATGTAATAAAGGATATCTATATTAATTTTAATAAAGTAAAATATGACGATAATGCTCTTTGATTTTCCATCTTCAAACAAACAATTTTTAACCAAATCACGCAAAATTTCTTTTTAAAACAAGCTTGAACTATCACCTCCACAATTTCATAATGAATTTGCAGTTTAGAATAAACTTAAGTACATTCCATGAAGTCTAAAAACATCTATAAGTGAAAACCTCAATTACTTATTTGCTAACCTCATATTTTTCAGTAAGAATGTCAAAACTTTGACAGCTGGTGATAGCTGTATTTAATTTTTTTTCAAGCTTATTTTGATATTTCAGTTCAGTATAGTTCGACAAATTATCATGGAACGTTAAATACGTCAACAACACTTGAAAATTGTAAAAAATTCAATAGACTTATTGAAATAAAAGTTTAATGAATCCATTATTTAACGAAATGGACCCATCGATTGGTCACCAAGATCATGTGATCCAATAACTCCACTGGATTTTTTTCTGTGTGGTTATGTGAAACCATTGGTTTATGCTGATAAACCACAAACAACAGTCAATATTTCATAACACATCATTCTAATAATAACAGCATTACAATCGAAACGAGTATTATCTTATAAACATAGAAACAAGGAAAAACCACTGATGAACAATAGAAATTAATAATCGACTATATAATAATATGGAGACATCCAAATGTGACGCCTGGATTTGTGTTTTATTAAAAAGAAACTATACGCATGTTTCTTTTTAATAAAACACAAATCTAGGCGTCACATTTGGATGACTCTATACAAATTAATGATTAAAATCATATTTTCAATCGTATAATAAATTTTATTGATTAAAAAACTTGTATTAAGCAAGTAGTCAACGATTTACCCAATAAATCACTATTATCTAATTTCTACTTGAATATTTTTCTAATTTTTTGATTGAAAATATTAACTTGGAATAAAACATATAAATCAAAACGACAAATTAATTTAATTATAAGTTATTTTTTATGGAATTTTTGAATTTCGAGTAAAGATGGAAAATCATCAAATGTTAACTTTACCTCATAAAAATTTTATTTTCTGAAAATATATATTATTTTTATGGGAAAATAATTATTTTCTACTAAAATAATCGATTTGTAGTGAAAATATTGATTTCAATCGACCATATCACGACCTAAATTTTATTGATTAAAATTGATGATTAAAATTTCATTTTTAAACGTAAGATGAATTTTATTTAGAAAAAAACATGAATTATGCTTGTATTAACATTTTAAAGCACATTTTTAGTCAAAAAATATTCCCCTGGTTTTGTATGTTTAATTTTCAATGGTTGATTAAAAAACTTATATTAACCAATTAGTCAACGATTTACCCAATAAATCACTATTATCTAATTTCTCCTTGAATATTTTTCTAATTTTTTGATTGAAAATATTAACTTGGGATAAAACTATACAATATAAATCAAAACGACTAATTAATTTAATTATAAGTTATTTTTATCGATTTTTTGAATTTCGAGTAAAGATAGAAAATCATCAAAAGTTAACTTTACTTCATAAAAAATTATTTTCTGAAAATATATATTATTTTTATTGTAAAATGATTATTTTCTACTAAAATAATCGATTTGTGGTAAAAAATATTGATTTAGAATGAATTTTGAAATTTTCAATTTTTGACCCTCAAAAAAACCACTACCTATAGTAGGGAAAATTCCTGATGAAATTATTTATTAAATTTTATTTCCTGCCGAGTTTTTTTTAATAACATTCATTTAAATATTCCTTTCCGCCCCAAAACATGTTTCAATATATTATATATAAACAGGAGACGTGCCATTCATTAACACTTTGTATATAATTGAATCATTCTTTTTGATCTCAGCCATATTTTCTTCATTATATGTACGGAAAATCTAATATCAAGTAGCTGTCAACATTTTTAATCGAATTTTGAAACGTCTGCACGTTTCCTGTTAACACTTTATTTGTACAATTCTCGTTAATAATTTTAATCAACATTTTAATTTAAATTTCTCTTTCGTATAAAGTGGTTCGCATAAAAGGAATGTAAATTGTGTTTTAAATGTTTCTTCAGGGTTATTTTATAATTTTACTGTATTTACATTCATATCAACATGATGCGCTCTATAGTGAAATATGTGCATGCAGGATGGGGATTTGTTGTATAAATATTCTACGTAAATATATGTACATGCCTAGGGCTGAAAATGAATTAATCACTCGTTCCAATATCAGATATTTCACAAAAATATTCAATAATCACCTAGTGCATATTCACTGGTGTATACTTGAATAGCATAGTTATTTTATTGAATTTATAGGGAATTCATTTTGGATTTTAAATTTGTGAAAAATGTTGTGTTTAATTTATTGTACAATTTATGTCACTACTTATAATCTATCTCATATTTGATTAAGTTTATTCATTCTTCTCTTATTGAATTCAATAGAGGTAATTTTGATGGAAAAAATCAATACGTTAATGTTGTTAACCTGTCCTACATAATTAATGATTACATACAAATAAAATAAATAGTAATTCTAAAGGACGGGTTGTCGAAAATACAGAGAAAGCTTTAAAAAAATTTAATCAATTTATTCCAATATTTATTGAATTTTACTATAGGTCGTCATTTTTTGTGAGTTAAAAATTGAAAATTAGGGAACAATATTTTATACTGAAAATCGACTAATTAAGTAGAAAATAATCATATATTTGTTGTTCGAAAATTGATTTTTTATCGATTTTAATTATTAATTGAAATTTTAAAATTGAAAAAATAACATTTTAATAATAAAAATCAAATGTTAATCACTGATTTGTTTTCTTTTACAGTCAATCTGTTATTTTTAATGACGAAAATTGATTTTCGAAAAAGTTGATTTTTTATGAAAATTTCCATACTATAGGTCGTGATTTTTTTGGGGTCGGAAATTGAAAATTTTAAAAATCGTTTCAGGTTGATATTTTTTATTAAAACTCGATTATATTAGTAAAAAATAATCGTATTTTGACAAACACAGTATTAATTATTAGGAAATAGGATTTTAGTGAACGAAAATCAATTTTTGATCATTTTTATTTTTGCATCGAAATTCAAAAAATTAAAAAAATATTTATCTACACTACATCATCAAATTTCCATTGCAAATTAAACATACAGAACCAGGGGAATATTTTTAGTGGACAATAATAAAAACTTGTGCTCTAAAATGAAAATTATTAATTCTCATACAATTGAGACTTAGCATAATTCATGTTTTTTTCTAAATAAAATTCATTTTACTTTTAAAAATTAAGTTTTAATCAGCAATTCGTCATATTTTATAGCCAAGTTTTGATTTTAAATAAAAAAATTGATTTTTTTAAATGTTGATTTTTCATGAATTTTTCCATACTATAGGTCGTGGTTTTTTTGAGGGTCAAAAATTGAAAATTTAAAAATTAATTCAAAATCAATATTTTCACTACAAATCGATTATTTTAGTAGAAAATAATCATTTTACAATAAAAATAACAAATATTTTCAGAAAATAAAATTTTTATGAAGTAAAGTTAACTTTTGATGATTTTCCATCTTTGCTCGAAATTCAAAAATTCGATAAAAAATAACTTATAATTAAATTAATTTCTCATATTGATTTATAATGTGTAGTTTTATTCCGAATTAGTATTTTCAATCACAAAATTAAAAAAAATATTTAAGGAGAAATTAGATAATAGTGATTTATTGGTTAAATCTTTGACTAATCGGTTAACACGAGATTTTAATTGAATAAAATTTATCATCTGATTGTAAATATGATTTTAATCATTAATTTGTATAGGATCATCCAAATGTGATGCCTAGATTTGTGTTTAATTAAAAAGAAACATGTGTATAGTTTATTTTGTTTCTTTTTAATAAAACACAAATCTAGACGTTCCATTTGGATGATCCTATATTATCATATAGCCAATTATCAATTTCTATTGCTCATCAGTGGTCTTTCCTTGTTTCTATGTTTATAAGATAATACTAGTTTCGATTGTAATACTGTTATCATTGGAATGATGTGTTATAAAATATTGTTGGGGTGATAATTCATTTATATGAAAATGAATTCGCCACAATTCGGAAACAAATAGTTGGAAAATATATTAATAAAGAAATAAGTATATTTATTTATAGTTCTCTATGCATTATATTAGGTTGGCAAATATCTCCCTTCCGCCTTTTGGTCTTTTAAATTTTGCAGCTATGTACAAAAAAAAAAAAAAAAAGCGGAAGGGAGATACTTGCCAACCTAATATATATAAAGAAAATATAAACGAAAATATATATTAGAAAAGTTAATAATGTATATTAAAAATGTACAAAACTAATAACATATAAACAAAAATCTCACTTTACAAAATCAAATCCATCAATATAATAATTTATTTACAAAAAAAATTTATATTCCGTGATGTTTGAATAAGACACCTAAACACTTTTCTATACTCAAACTTTGTATACATCGTAAATCAATAAAACGTAAAAGAAAAGACATATTCAGTATTCAATGTGGGTGCATTTACTGGCGAAAAAAGTTTTTTTTCAATACGAGTCGTTCGTTGAATTTATTTTTAACCTTATTGTTATGAAATGAAAAAGTCTTTTGAAGTACTATAAATCTTTATCCTATGCAAAGATTCATCTTTGAGTCATACATATACATTCATACATACATACATCCCTATATATATATATATATATATATATATATATATATATATATATATATATATATATCATCACTTCAAGCCACAAAAATGTCAAAATGAATGCTTGTATAAAAGCTTGCAGATATATACATACATGTGTACATATGAGTAGAATAAATATGCACAGGTTCTGAAATATAATCCATTGTAAGTTTTATTTTAACATTTTCAATATTGTTTGAACTTTATTTAAAAAACACCCGTTCGTACATATGTGCGTGTATACAATAAATGTATATCATTGGAAATTGACTGAATGGAAAATTATAGGTGTATGTGTTTGTATATAAATAAAGACATATATATATATATACATATATAAATACATATAAAGACATATATATATATATACATATATAAATACATATAAAGACATAAATATATATATATATATATATATATATATATATATATGTATATGTATATAATCAAATTGAATCATTTCTTCAAGTCATAGTACTCTTTTTAATAAAGCTTTTAGTAAAATTGCACACTATATACGGTTTTGTGTTTCAAAATGTTTAAAAATATTATTTTAGACGTTTTACATAATTCAATAGAAATAGGACGGTGATTTGAATTTATATATTTAAATTAACCCTTATCGGGTGTTAACATTTTGTACTTGACTTTCCGCTAGGTCGGAGATATATTTGAGTGGTTATTGTAAGAGAAGTGTAACTAAAGTCAGTTGATATAAAAAGATAGTTTTGTGAATAAAAATATTTATATTTGCACTTTAAATGTTTACATTTTATTAAACGTGCAATCTTCAAGCTTAAATGTTATTTATATTTTTTCAATGTGTGGTATTTTTTTAAACATTTTCCTACATGAAGGAATGGTTTTCTGTTAAAAGTTTCGCAGAAGTATATAGTCGTCTTTCACTAGTCTTTCACAAAACAACCCCGAAAAAAGCACTGATTTCGTCATATGAAATATCTTTCCAATTGTGCCAAATTGACCTGGTTGTTAAGTTATTTTTTTTAATTTCCTCATTGGCATATAAGTAAGTGTGCGTTAAAATTTCTGTTATAAATTCGTCCGTACAAAATTTTTTAAAATAATTTATAGACTCCTGAACATTTCCGAAGATTTGACGTCCTATATTTGTAAAAGGAATACTTGAAGTTAAATTGTCTTCATCATCACTGTTGATTTCAATCCAATCTTCATCACAATCAGGAACAATTTCTCTTTCCACTTCGCTTTCCTCTTCACTTGAATATTGAATAGGGATCATTTTTTTCCTTGACTGAAATATAACACTTGTATCACTGTCTCCTTTATCACAAGAATTAAAATCACTTGCCGAATATTCAAAATGTTCACATATTTTACTACAACTCTCACTGTTACTTTACATATCGCTATAGTTTTCTTTATTCATTTTTGGAGAAATAAAATATTATAATATAAGTAAAATAATTGCTGAAATATGACAGAACGTGTTATCTGCTATCGAGTAAGAATTAAACTGTAAAAACATACAGTGTGTATATTTAGCAATAAGGACATTATTACTTGTTCAATCTTGTCACCTCGATAATGACAACGACTGATAGAGCAAAGTTGTAATGTCACGTCAGAGGTGACATAAGAGTTAATTTAAAAATTCCTCTTGTAAAATAAAACCAATATTTATTTTTCCACCCATTACAATAAACAACAGATATATTCTATATAAATTGTAACTTAAAAATAATAAAATTGTAACTTAGTAAAAAATAAAAAAGTACTGCAACTCTACGATAAAATCAAAAAAAATAATAACTTTCTATTTAAAAATGCTAATAAGAATTCCTGTTCGTCGAATGTCAACGACAATCGACTGATCGTTTACACTGTACAAAATGAAACCGATAAATGATTAGATAAATATTTACGTTACGAAGAAATTCGAACTTCTGTCTAATTGGAAAATTGTAATACGACGGACGAGTATTTGTCATATTTATAATTAATATTGGTTTTGTGTTATGAGACAGAAATTCATTTCCGTTTTAATTACGATCCTCAATAATTTATGTTTATGTATGCATACATATATATATATATATATATATATATATATGTATATAGGGTGTTCCATCAGAAACATACACTCAAGATAAATAATATTCCCCTTTTTCAATAAAATAATTCACATTTTTGTCGTGTAACTTTATAACAATGTATACAATAATGCCACATATTTTTTAATTATTTTAAGAACTTTTATAATTTTTATTATTCTTTTTAATACTTAAAAAATGTTTTCCTTTGAAACGGATTCATATTTAAAAATTTAAATAGGTCATCTGTTATTAAAAATATAATATAGTATTGTACTTGATTGATTTTTCACTTTTACAAACGTCTCACCATCCTCAAACTACATGATTTCAACGAAAACGTTAAATAATTACTTATTGTTTACTTTTAGAATAATGATTTATTTACACATTTCATATTTGCAAAGAAATCATTACCCTAATTACTATCTATAGAATAGCTAAATGAGATTGAAAAATATAATTTTCAGTCTAGATTTACATTCTTTAGTCTCATTCTCGTTATACTATAAAAAGTAATAAATTTATAATAAATACTAAAAATTGTCTGATTTATAAATAATAAAAATATATTTATTTTTATACGTTATTTTATGATTCAATATATATATATATATATATATATATATATATATATATATATATATCTATATATATATACGAGGTGTGATCAAAAAGTAAGGTGAATTTTGAAATATAGCAAGATACATCCGTTCGATCTTCGATTTTTTATTTGGTTATGTTGGTACACTCGTCTCGAATATATGTTCCAAATTTCAGCTATGTAGCATGTTTAGTTTGTTGGCGAGAGGCATAAAAGTTAGAAGTGTTTTACAGTCTCCACGATTTTCCGCTGTCGAAAATCATGGATCAAAGAGTTTGCATTAAATTTTGTGTGAAAAATGGAATCAAGTGCTTCAAAACACTTGAAATATTAAAAGTGGCATACGATGAGTCTACTTTAAGCTAAAAAAATGTTTACAAGTGGTATAAACTCTTCCAAGAAGGCCGAGAAGACACCAACGACGAACCTCGTTCTGGACGCCCCAGCACGTCAACAACTGATGAGAACGTTGAAGAAGTGAAGAAAATAGTGTTGGGGAATCGTCGAATTACCATTAGAGAAATTGCTGATGATATTGGCATCTCGTTTGGTTCGTGCCAATCAATTTTAACGGGTGTTTTAGACATGAGACGTGTGTCAGCGAAGTTTGTTCCGAAATTGCTCATTTCGACCAAAAGAACCGTCGCATGAGCATCGCCCAAGAGCTATTGAATGACGTCAACGACGACCCAGATTTACTCGACAGGGTCATAACAGGTGACGAAACATGGGTATACGGTTATGACGCGAAACTAAGACTCAATCGTCCCAGTGGAGGCATTCCGGATCACCAAGACCAAAAAAAGCACGCCAAGTTCGATCAAATGTGAAGGTTTTGCTTACAGTTTTCTTTGATTGCAGGGGCGTGGTGCATCATGAGTTCTTGCCACAGGGTAGAACAGTAAATAAGGAATATTACCTGCAAGTTATGTGCAATTTGCGCGAAGCAATCCGCCAGAAACGTCCGAATTTGTGAAAGAACAAAAATTGGCTTTTGCACCATGATAACGCCCCTGCTCACACATCGTTGCTTGTGCGCGAATTTTTGGCTAAAACCAACACACTAATGATGCCGCAGGCACCGTATCCCCCAGACCTGGCCCCCTGTGACTTCTTTTTGTTCCCGAAACTGAAGAGGCCCATGAAAGGACGGCGTTTTGGAACGATTGGGGAAATAAAGACGGCATCGAAAGAGGAGCTGAACAAGATCACAAAAAATGATTTTTTGAAATGCTTTGAGGATTGGAAAAAGCGTTGGCACAAGTGCATTATATCCGAGGGGGATTACTTTAAAGGGGACAAAATAAAAATTGATGAATAAATAAATATTCTTTGAAAAAAATAAAAATTCACCTTATTTTTTGATCACACCTCGTATGTATATATATATAATATTTATAGAGACAATGAATAGAAAATTTGTTTAATAAATTTCAGATTATCAGGGGAAAAAATAAAGTTAATTCTTTTTTTTTGTTTGGAATATTTAGAGAACTTATAAAAATGATTAATAAAATGTAAATTTTATTACACATTTTATTTATAAAAATAATTTATTATAATTTCTCTCTTTATATATATACGAGTATATATATAATTGAAATAACATTTTCAATGTATTATTTTTTAAAAAGTTCAGTTCAATTTTTTAAAAAGTATATATATATATATATATATATATATATATATATATATATATATATTTGTAGAGAGGAAGAAAAAAAATTGTTTATTAATTTCAAGAAAATTAAGAAAAAAGCGAATTATTTTTGTTGTTAAGAATATTTAGAGAATTTCTAGAAGATTATTAAAATGTATATTTTATTTATGAAAATAATTTAGTATAATCTCTCTCTCTCTATGTATGTATATATATATATATATATATATATATATATATATATATATATATATATATATATATATATATATATATATATATATATATATATATATATATATATATTTATATATATATAAATATATATATATATATATATATATATATAATTGAAATACAATTTTAATGTATTATTTTTTAAAAAGTTCAGTTTAAAATAGTAATTAACGATAATGAAATGAATTATTTATTTTAAAGTGTTATTAAATAATGTTAAAAAAATTAAATGAGTTAAAAAAAATTAAACATAACTGTGATCAGCTGTCAAAGTTCCAATATTCTTATTGTAAGTTCCTATATATATATATATATATGTATAATACTGTATCATATTTTCAAAGATATGTGTTAGATACGTTAGCTGTTTAGCGACACGAAAGGCACGTTTTATTTTCTCTAGTAACGAAATAACAGCACAAATAGCCAAAGAATATATGATAATTTCCCGGAGCCAAGTTTCAAAGCGTTTGGTATTTTATTCAGTGTCGATGATTCATGCGAACGCTATTGTAATTTATCAAACTGCACAATTGTATCACCGTACTGAATACACATACATTCGGCATTGTGTACGTTTTAATATTATTTATTATTTGTGTGTGGCGTTCTGGTATTTACGTTTTATGTACAACGCATTTAAGAAATATGAACTTGTTTCACTTAACATTCTTGACATGAAATTCTCTAATAGGGTTATTAAATATGTAGACATTTTTCCCTACCGGTCTCTGTGTGAGCTATTTTTACCCGAACTGCTAAATTATTCAAGAGATAACATTCTTTCAAAACGTCTCTCGATGGCCAGGTAGGGGAACGTTGAAATTTTAAGGTTAGTTTAAGCTGTTGTGAGGAAACAGGAGATATATTTGTAGTCGAGACTGTTTTTAATTAAAATCATTAAGGTATTTTCGATGTTAAATTTATGCAGTTATATATATAAATTATTTTTCAAAATATTGAAATATGATCGTGGTTGGAATTTTTTCACGATTTTTTTACACACATAATTTAGTAGGAATTTAAAATAAATAATTCATTTCATTATCGTTAATTTTACTGTTTTAAATTAAACTTTTGAGAAAATAATATATTAAAAATTTTATTTTAATTATTTCTTTAAAAAAAAAAATTCAGGAAATTATTTATTATATGTAGAAAATTAATCGTTAAGAATATTGAATGTCATCCAAATGTGACGCCTAGATTTGTGTTTTATTAAAAAGAAACATGTATATAGTTTATTTTGTTGTTTTTTTAATAAAACACAAATCTAGACGTCACATTCGAATGATTCTATATAATACAACGGAACTGTTAAAAATATTAATTTTTATTGTTTATTAGATTTTATATTAAAATTCATTATTTACATATTTCAATAATTTTCCTACATTGTAAATTATTATGTAAGACTTTTCCATTTTTCATATCTCTCGACGTTTAATCGTCTCTTATATTGCAAATGACAGCAATTTAGTTGTAGTTAATGTACAAACGACACATATGAACAATTTGTGGGACTAACTGGCGTGAAAATTTCAGTTACGCAGTCTACTCGCACAGTTTACTTCCATCATGTAAACACACAACAGTGATAAATTAATTCTACTACTTTTTAAACATTAATTAAGTGGGATAATTTCACAGCTTAATATGTATCGTTTCGTAGTAAGATAATTATCAATTTCGTTCAGAATAGAGATGTGACAATTTACCATAAACGGTTTGAATTTCGTAACGATTAATTAATCGATAACGTTTTCGAAAGTCGATAAGTGGAAATTAATAATTGAGTCTTTCGTACATTTCGACTGACGTTTGAAAAATGTAATTCGTTCTATGTACGTACATTTTTAATTTACTTTCCTTTCCATACATTATAATAAATAATTCAATTACTTAATATTTCGACTCCTACGCATAATAAACAAACATGTACGCTTTTCAAATTTATCGTACGATTTTAAGCTTTATTTTTAGGTTCAAAATTTATACACACACACACATATAAATATATATATATATTTGTGTGTGTGTGTGTGTATACAAAATGCGAACGACACTATAATTATGAAAATTTAAATATTCAGTTCAACAGTTTCGATAACAAACACGAAAAAAATCAAACTCGGTTAAACAATAGCTCCTATGTGTTTACAAATTGCTATTTTATTACACTAGAAGATTGATTGTCTCGGAAACGTTTACGTTTCAGTATAAAAAGAATACGTTTGCGGGAATACTTTTTATGGAATCGGTTACCCTTTTTATTTTATAGAAAACGTAGCTGCACTCGGATCAAATGAGATTGACAATTGCTAAATGGATATTCTCCGGACACGATGTACGTGTTTCAGCTTTTCACGGCGTTTATTAGTTAAATTATTTTTTTTAAAAAAATTAGTGTATATATATATATATATATAAGAGGGTCGTTTGATTAGTATGGTAAAAAAGTAAGAAAAACTAAATTGAAAAATTTAATTAAATTAAACAATGAATAAATTTACTATATTTATCAAACGATCCTTGAATATATATATATATATATATATATATATATACACGAGGTCGTTTGATAAGTCCGTGTAAATTCCGAAAGATGGCACCACTGGTGCATATAGAGGTTATTTTTAATTAGTAGCACCTCTTGGAAGAACACACATCAAGTTTCAGCCATATCGGTCTATTCCTTTGTGTTTGACAATCGTTGGAATCAAGGAAATCGAGTGATTGTCAAATAATGGACGAAAAAGAATTTCGCGTGTTGATTAAACACTACTTCATTAAAGGCAAAACGCCTCAGGAGACTAAACAGAAGCTTGATAAACATTATGGTGACTCTGCACCTTCGATTAGCGCGGTTTATAAGTGGTTTTAAAATTTTCGGAGTGGCCATATGAGCACAAGAGACGCTGAACGTTCTGAACGCCCTGTTGAGGTCATCACTCCAGAAATCATTGATAAAATCCATGATATGGTGATGGATGACAGAAGAGTGAAAGTGCGTGAGATTACTAGTGCTGTAGGCATCTCGTGTGAACGGGTACATAATATTTTGCACCAACATTTGGACATGAAAAAGCTATCCGCCAGGTGGGTGCAGCGATTGCTCACGATCGACCAAAAACGAGGTCGTGTGAAGTGTTGCAAGAACGGTTTGCAGCTGTATTAGCGAAATCCGCAGGACTTTAAGCGCCGTTTCATCACTGTAGATGAAACATGGATACATCACTACACTCCTGAGACCAAAGAGCAGTCTAAACAATGGGTTATCAAGGGGGAATCTGCTCCGAAAAAGGCGAAGACAATTCCTTCGGCCGGGAAGGTTATGGCGACTGTCTTTTGGGATTCGCAAGGAATAATCTTTATCGACTATTTGGAAAAGCGTAAAACCATTACAGGTGCATATTATTCATTGTTATTGGATCGTTTGAAAACCGAGTTGCAAGAAAAACGTCCCCGATAAACCTACAAAAAAGTCCTCTTTCATCACGACAACGCACCAGCTCACACCTCAGCAGTTGTGGCCGCAAAACTAATGGAAATAGGGTTCCAAATCGTTTCACATCCCCCCTATTCTCCAGACTTGGCTCCATTGGACTATTATTTGTTCCCTAATATGAAGAAATGGCTCGCGGGAAAAAGATTTTATTCGAACGAGGAGGTGATTGCAGGAACGAATGACTATTTTAGAGACTTGGACAAATCCTATTATTCGGAAGGGATCAACAAACTAGAGCAGCGTTGGATGAAGTGTATAAGCCTAAAAGGAGACTATGTTGAAAAATAAAAACGATTTATTCAAAAAAATGAAGCAGTTTTTATTTTTACACGGACTTATCAAACAATCCTCGTATGTATACAGTTGGGTCTGTTTTTGTGCGGATAATTTTAATGTTATTTTGAAGTTATGCGATTCATATTTCTCTTTAATGTCTTTTTATACGATTTTTTTTTAAGAATTCCTTTAAGCGGTTATTTAATTCAACGAAAAGCTCTTCAGTTTTATGAACAAATGAAGGAATCAGAGCCATTTACTTCCGCTTCTCAAACTGATAAGGAATTTTCGGCTAGCAAAGGACGATTAACCGGGTTTTTAAAAAGGAATGCACTGTATAATGTAAAGATTATGGGCGCAACTACATCGGCAGATGAAGAAGCTGCAAAAATTTTTTAATCAAATTACGTTAAACGCACTTTTCAACTCATATTGGATAAATTAGAAAATGAGTCAATAACAGTAACTGACGTTTGAAAAAAAGTCTATCTTTGACTGTATAAATCATGTTGCATTTGCTTTACTCAAATAAAACAACACACTTTAAATGCTTGTTGGAAAAAGGATTCGCATACATTTCTTGAAAACAGTGCAGTTATTCAAATATTGGCATTATCAGATGAAATCATTACTTTGGCACATGGTGCTGGTAGAGAGGGTTTTGATTACTTTAACCAGAATGATATCGACGAATTGCTAGAGGATAATGCCTTAAATGATAATGATATTATTGCAATAAGTTTAGATACCGTAGAAGATTTAGAAAAAGATAATGAAACAGAAGTAGAATCTGAGAAGATCTTCAACTTTGTAATCAATTGGAAAATCATTTTCTTGTTAATGACATGAATTCTAAACGAACTTATAAATTTCAACAAAAGCTAAAATTGTATGTCTGAATATCGCGAGCTTCATAAACAATTAGTAAAATCATCGTCTCAAAGTTTAATCACCGACATTGTCGTCAGAAAATCATTAACACAGAACGAGACATTAATCGGGGTTAATTCTGTTGTTTGTGTTTCCTCTAGTGACGAATCTGGTTTCACAAACGAGCCCACATATTTTCAAATAAGTTTGAAAAAATGTAAAATAAATTACTCATATGTACATAGTGTTTCGAATAAAATTAAATAGTTAATAAAAAAATAAAGTAAAAAAGATTTTTTTTATAAATTTTTTTGTAGATATTTGAAAAAAATTTTAATCATTCTTTATTTCTTGATTTTTTTATACGAATTTTAGATTAATTTCACTTCGTATCTTTGGTTTTATGCGGGTTTTGAAAATTACAGAACGTATCATTAATTTTTCAATGTAAGTTAAGTCTTTTTATGTGCGATTTTTTTTAATGCAGTTTTCTGCAGAACGTATCTAGGTGTATGTTGATTTTATATTAAAAAATATTTAAGGAAATATAAATCAGAGAAAATTATATAGATGGCTCAAATGAAAATAAAGAATAGTAAATGAATATGGAAATAAATGTATATCTAAACTTTTCAGTTTTATTTATACATAGTTTTGAAAGAGGAACGAGTGCCATAGAATGTATTTTGATTGTAATTGAAATACATAACAGGATAATCAGTTTAAAAATACAAAATAGAATATCATTAAAAATGTTTCTCTCTCTCTCTCTCTCTCTCTCTATATATATATATATATATATATATATATATATGTATGTGATAAGTATTGAAATGTTACTATTTGAAGCACGTATGTGAAATTGTCGTTTTAAATTCAACCTGAAATTACCTAAATTATTATGTTGGCGTCGTGCACAGAGTCATATAACTCAATTTGTATGAAACAACGAGCATTCGTCGCGAACGAATCATCGAGCCCAGTCGACATTCTAAAACAATACTTTGCAAATAGATGGTACGTGGAACTCCACAACGGTTTGATTATCTTAAGTACATTAATCAAATAAATGAATACTGCGGGAAGTTAAATAATACCCGCGAGGGACGATCGTGGTTCTAAATCAATTGACTGGCGGATGACTCGACTACCTGCCGAAAGCTTTTCAATTTATTCGACAGTTCAGGTAAACTTTACCAGAGTTTAATCAGTGGTTCGGCCTACAGACGATTTGTACGGACACGTCGTTGATCGAATGATTGAAGTAGTTTATTTATTGCGCAGATATTCGTAGGTTTTATTATTATTATTATATATATATACTTTAATTACACATATTGATAATTATTGCGAAATATAAAAGCTATCTTAACATATTCGCGGCCAGTAAAAATTTCAGTAAGCTGCAAAAATAGACAGGCGATTTTTTTAAAATTAATTGTGATATCTGAAATTCGATCAGACACATTTTGTAAGAGTAGTCAGAATATTACATTTTAATAGTTATATACAATTAATGAAAAAAATTATATTATAATTAAAAAATTAAGGTTATATCAATTTAAATGAATAATAATTGGCTTAAAATTGGAATACTGTAGCAAAAATATATATATATATATATATATATATATATATATATATATATATAGAGAGAGAGAGAGAGAGAGAGAGGCTTTTGTAGATTTTAAAAAGGCGTTCGATTCGGTCAATACATCATCAATTTTCTTATCTCTAAAAGAGCAAGGAATTAATAAAAATATATGGAATTGTTGTAGGAAATATACAAAAGTTCATCAGCGCAAATCAAAATACACGACCTATCAGACAAAATAAAAATAGAGAAAGGAGTTAGACAAGGAGACAGTTTATCACCCAAATTATTTAATGCAATTTTAGAACAGATTATAAGAGATACAAATTTTGAAAATAAAGGAATCCAAGTAAACGGAGAATATCTGTCACATTTGCGGATGATATACTACTTATAAGTGAAAACCGGAAGAATTACAAACATTACTCGAAAGCCTTTTAGAAAAAAGGTAAAGAGTAGGATTAAAAATAAATATGGGAAAAACTAAGGTCATGTTTGATAATTTCGCTGGAAGAAGAAAAATACAGTTCGAGAATCAGTACCAGGAACAAGTGGACGAAATGAAAAACTATAAGATACGATGGTGATTTATGGCCAGAAATCAAAACGAGAATCAGAGATACAAGGGAAACATTCGGGAGACTAAATAGTATAATGAAAAGCAATATACCAATCAGTTTAAAAAGAAAGGCATTTAACCAATGTGTACTACCGGCCTGTACGTATGGAGCAGAAACTTGGACTTTAAACGTAAGAATGAAACAGAAACTGTTAACTGCCCAGAGAAGCATGGAAAGAATAATCTTAGGAATTTCTGGACCGAAAAACAAGTAAATGGATAAGAGAACAAACAAAAGTAATTGATATAATAGAGCAAGTTAAATCGTTGAAATGGACATGGGCAGGTCATTCAGCGAGAAGAGAGGACAACAGATGGGCGAAGATTGCTACGGAATGGAGACCGAGAGATAAAAAGAGACCTAAAGGAAGACCATATCAAAGATGGAGAGATGAAATTGTGAAGTATTGCGGAGGCGAAGGTTGGATGAGATTGGTCAGCGACAGGAAAGAATGGAAGAGGCTCGGAAAACTCTTCATATGACATTCGACGAGGCTTTCGCCCAGCAGTGGGCTGATGTGAGCTATTAGTAGTATATATATATATATATATATATATATATATATATATATATATATATATAGAATATATAAAATGTTTTTTTAAATGTGATGGAACTTTAAATTGAATTCCTATCGAAAGTTCTATCTAACCTAAAAAAAACGTCTTTATCATACCTTTATATTATATATACTCGTACATACGTACAAACAAGTATACATATTTATAAAAGATGCTTTTTTTAGATTGGATGGAATTTTTGATAGAGATTTAATTTAAAGTTCTATCACGTTTAAACAACACTTTATATATATATATATATATATATATATATATATATATATATATATATATATAAAAATAAATATATTAATACACACCAGATTTAACACAGTACAGAATTTTCAAACTTATATATTTATGTCAAAGTGAACTAAAATAAAATATCAAGCTTAAAATGAAATTTGTGATTTTTGTAACCATGTACATAAAAAGAAAATGAATGATGGAACAAAAAATATTGTTGAATGGACGACGATCTTTTTCAAATTAAAATATAACATCGAATAGAAAAAATATTCGAAAAAGGTAAAAGTAAACGGAGCAGCAAGTACTAATTAAATTAAAATTGAATTTTATGAATGCTTGCTTTTGAAATAAGTACAATACGTTGTACGATTATAAAAATGGCAAAAAAATGTTTAACGAATTGTTGAAATTTGAATAGATTATATTAAACAAGCGAAGTAGTAAAAAAGAGACATATATATATATATATATATAAGTTTGTGTATAGTTGTATTTAAGAATGGCATGTATTTTTATAAAAATCGATTTTATTTCGAAATGGATCGTTTTTTATTTTTCAATTTTATATACTACACACACACACATATATATATATATATATATATATATGTGTGTGTGTGTGTGTTTGTATTTATACACGTGTATGTTGGTTGGTATGTACATAAATATCAGCTTTTATTTAGTACCTATGAGGAGTTCACTGGGATTAAACGTCAGAATAAGCTTGTGAAACATTCATAAATTCCGTGTATTTTTCAGATCCTGAAAGTATATCTGTGTTTCCTGTATAAAATATTTTCGTTATAAATAACAAAGAACGTAGATCGACAAGACAAACGGATAGAAAATATGAATAAATTCATATATAAAAAAATAAAATAATCTCGCGGGATTCTCGCGTATCTTATATTTAAAACATGTAAACTTCGTAGAGAGATGTATTGAAGAATTCCATGAAAATATTATTGATCATGACGATAAGCTCGATTATGTGATTACGACGGTCTGTTTAACGAAATTACTTTCTGGAAGAGATTTCCGAAAAGCTTAAAAGTTACGGAACATAAAGCGGAATTTAGTTAAAAAAAAGTTTCACGATACAATTTTAAGCTGAAATTTGTTCGTAATCTGCTTTCAATGAAAATGCAAAATGACCCGGTTTTATCTCATTACGAAATACATTTCGTAGCGAATACATTGTGTTATTATTTAGATCCTCTTTAATTTTACGACAGAAAATTATTCATATGTACACATACACACACATAAACAAATATGAATATATATATATATATATATATATATATATATATATATATATATATATATAATGAATAAAAACGTACTATATTATTTTAAAGTAACCAATTATTTTCTAATATTATTTTCCTACCAAAATTTATTTTTTTTGTTAATCTCGTGCCAGTTTCAAAAACATATACATATTTAACTGAACTTGATTGAATGTTTTAATTCCTGTTATAAATTGTTTGTACGATGAACGATCGTCACAAAAACTCTAATTAAATTGTCGTAATACGATGTACGTATGTATCGCATACAAATCCCTGTTGAACATTCGTTCTATATTACTCATACATATACATCCATATATATATATATATATATATATATATTACAATAAACATTTTTTACAAAAAACTATAAACATAACTTTTTCTAATTGTTTTATTTTTCATGTCGTATATACTGATATTAAATTCGGTGGTCGACGAGTGAGGGAATAGGAGACAAGTAAAATATATAAAAAAATCGTGCTGTGTTCGAAAATCCAATTTTAATCACAGATTCGTTTTAGTTTACAGTTAACCTTTAATCTTCTATGAAAAAGATCGATTTTCGAAAATTTCGTATTTTGATAGCAATTCCATTATCATCAAAAGGCTTTATTATAAAAATTCAAGCAAAATAAACATTATTAAATGATCAATGAATTTTAGACCAACGTTAAAGTGAACACATGATTTTTTAAGTGATAAATAAAAAATATTTCACTACTTATTTTGAAAATATGACAAATTTACTTTTATATAAATGAACTACCACCCTAATATCACAAATTATCAAAAAAATCAATAATCATTTATTATTTACTTTATTTGTAGTTGATTTTTTATAAAATTTTCCATACTATAGGTCATGAGTTTTTTGGGACAAAAAAATTAAATTTTTAAAAATCACTATAGATCTATATTTATTATTAAAACTCAATTATAATAATAGAAAATAATCGTTTTCTTGCAAAAATAATATCATTATTAAGAAATACTCTTCTAATGACCGGAAACCAATTTTTAATAATTTTTACTTTTTTCATCGAAATTAAAAAAATCAAAAAAAAATATTTATCTACACTACATCATCACATTTCCATTGAAAATTAATTATATGGATCCAAGGAATTATTTTTAGTAAACAATAATAGACATTTGATTCTATGTTGCTGCTCTAAAATGAAAATTATTAATTTTCATTTGATTGAGACATAAATGGCGTAGAATGAGCATAATTCTTTTTTTTCTAAATATAATCTGTCTTACGTTTGAAAATTAATTTTTAATCATCGATTCGTCATATTTTATAGCCAAGCTTTGATTTTAAATAAAGAAAATCGATTCTTGAAAATGTTGATTTTTCATGAAATTTTCCATACTATAGGTCGTGGTTTTTTTGAGGTCAAAAATTGAAAATTTTAAAAATTGAGAAAAGTCGTTATTTTTTATTAAAACTCGATTATATTAGTAGGGAATAATCGTTTTCTGCTAAAAATAAGATTCATTAATAAGAAATACAATATTAATGGCCGAAAATCAATTTTTGATAATTTTAGGGATTTTCATCGAAATTCAAAAAAATCGAAAAAAATATTCATCTGTACTACATCGACAAATTTCAATTGAAAAATAATCGTATAGACCCTAGGAATTAGTTTTAATGAGCAATAATAAAAATTTGATTTTATATTAGTACACTATAATGAAAAATTATCAATTTTCATTCGATTGAAACATATATGGCATGGAATGAGCATAATTCTTAGTTTTTTCTAAATAAAATTTGTCCTATATCCAAAAATGAGATTTTAATCATCGATTTGTTATATTTTGTAACCGAGTTTTGATTTTCAATAAAGAAAATCGATTTTTATGAATGTTGATTTTTCATGAAATTTTCCATACTATAGGTCGTGGTTTTTTTGAGGTCAAAAATTGAAAATTTTAAAAATTGAGAAAAGCTGTTATTTTTTATTGAAACTCGATTATATAATTAGAAAATAATCGTTTTCTGGTAAAAGTAAGATTCATTAATAAGAAATACAATATTAATGGCCGAAAATCAATTTTCGATAATTTTAAGGATTTTCATCAAAATTCAAAGAATCGAAAAAAAATATTCATCAACAAATTTCAATTGAAAAATAATCGTATAGACCCTAGGAATTAGTTTTAATGAGCAATCATAGAAATTTGATTTTATATTAGTGCTCTATAATGAAAAATATCAATTTTCATTCGATTGAAACATAAATGGTATAAAATGAGCATAATTCTGGCTTTTTTCTAAATAAAATTTGTCCTATATCCAAAAATGAGATTTTAGTCATCAATTAATCATATTTTATAACCGAGTTTTCATTTTAAATAAAAAAAACATTTTTGGGAATGGTAGTTTTGTTGATATTTTCCATACATTAAAAATTGTAAATTTTAAAAATCGCTACAAGTCAATATTATTTATTAAAAATTGATTATATTAGTAGGAAATAATTGTTTTCTGGTAAAAATAACATTCATTATTAAAAAATGCAATTTTAGTAACCGAAATTCGATTTTTGATCATTTTAGTTTTTTATTTCAAATTTAAAAAACACCAAAAAATTTTTTTTTCTACTACATCATCAAAATTTGATTTTTGATCATTTTAGTTTTTACTTTGAAATTTAAAAAACCCCAAAAAATTTTTCTCTACTACATCATCGAATTACAATTAAATAATAATCGTATAAATTCTGCAATAAATTTTTAACGAACAATAATAGAAATTAAATTCTATAGTAGTGTTCTAAAATGAAAATTATTAATTTTCAATTGATTGAGACATAAATAATATTGAATAAGCATAATTTAGAATTTTTTAATGATACAGAAATTACCAATATATGGAGAAACGAAATAGTGAAAGAACAGAATCGAAAATAATAATTAATTCTTTAAAAAAAAACATTTCTAAGTACTCATAAAAAATTATTAATACTAAATAATCGTTTACTATATAAATATATAAGGATTTAAAGACAGTTTCATTTGAGTCTCTCTCTCTCTCTCTCTCTCTCTATATATATATATATATAATTATATATATGTACATATATAAGGAAAATGATGACTGATTTTCTCATATTTCAAACAGAAATTTTAATCGCAATTTCGAGACGTTGTATTTATGTCAACGCAAATTTATGCGTACAGTACACATCAATCAAAAGCAATAAAACGGTTTTACACGAAATGCAATAATAGCGCCATATATATTATGTACATTGCTTTCTGTCTACATATACATATATCTTCACCTTATTCATACAATCAGTACATCGAATATCTACATTTGTTTTCCAATTTAAGTGACGTGCTGTTACTACAATCGCCAATATCAATTGGCGGTTTACCGTCACATATTACGTATTGTATTGTATATGTACTCAAATAATGTAACAACATTATTGAGGATAATGTTGAAACACGAACATTATATACACACAACTAACAAGATTGACTTAATCTGCAGATTGTGTATCGGTTTTGTGTTATGTTATATAATTCAGATCAGACTAGTCTAGTATAATCAACGGAATAGCATTTGACTATTGTTCGATGTTCGTACTAAATGCACTTGGAAGTAATGTCTAAATTGATTTAGAGAAACAATCGTACTTAATTACGATTCTGTTTTAATTTTCTATCGAAAATTATAAAATTAAAATGTATGATATTTTCAGTTTTAAAAATAACAGAGTTATTCAAATGCGATAGATTTGTGTTTTATTAAAAATAAACAAAATAAATTATACACATGTTTTCCTATACACCACCCTATACACATGTTCCTTTTCAATAAATCACATATCTAGGCTTACGATCGATACGGGTTAATAATAAGAAAAGAAATTAAAGTAAATAAATGTGTTCATGTAAAATCATACACATGTGTATATCCAATACTAATTTCTTAATGAAATCGACAAAGACTTTTATACATATATTGAAAATCATTCAAACATCGTTATGATGCATTTAACTTATAAATAAGGTGTTATTATAAAAGTGATTACAGTTTGACTCCGATCGTGATTGTAATAACATGTCTAACAGTGTTTTAGTAGAACAAATCTATGTACATGAGCATAAGGCATATGACCTTATATAAGATCGACGATTGGATTCACTTTACGTCAAATAAAATTGTATCGCTTTCACAAACACAATGTGACGGTTACTCATATCAGTCAGTGATTAGTGACAGAGCGGTGTATAATTCGAGTTACGACAGTTTCACCATAAAAGGTGAGTGAATTTTATTTTCATATTCATACGATGATTGATTCCAGGTGAAAATTATGATTTAATTGCGTATAAAGTATCGAATATATACTTTAAATTAAATGTTTTTATTGAAAAATTATCAATTTGTTAGTGATTTTTAACAACACTCTTTTTCATCGAGAAATAGTTATAATTTTTTTTCTAGTTTAAAAACTACGAATCAAATAAATTGATTATATTTTTTTTGTCTGGAATAACATTTCAATTATTACGAAGATAATTTAATATCAAAAGTTTGTACCGAGTAAGAAAATTATCTTGAAGTAAAATATTACTCTAAAAGTTTGTTTGTTGACAGTTGATATAATCAAATTTTTGTTACTCTAACGCTACAAAAATGTTCAAGAATCACTTCACGTTCTCTTTATTTATTAGTACGTATTTTGATAGCAATTCCATTATCATCAAAAGGCTGTATTATAAAAATTCAAGCGAAATAAACATGATTATAATATGATCAATGAATTCCAAACTAACTATTAAATTGAATAAATTATTTTTGAGTATTTTTTAAAATATGGATTTTTAAGTGACAAATACAGTGAATTTTAGACCAACATTAAAGTAAACACATGATTTTTTAATATTTTTTTTTAAGTAATAAAAAAAAATATTTCACTACTTGTTTTGAAAATGTGACAAATTCACTTTTATATAAATGAACTACCACCCTAATGCCACCAGATATCAAAAAAAAACAATAATCACTTATTATTTACTTTATTTGTTGATATGCATTTCGACAACAATACAATCATCATCAGAACGCTGCAGTATAAAATTTGGACTAATTTTTAGTTAAAAATTATTTATACATTATTTCTTGTGTTTATTGTTATTTAAAAAATTGTCATGTTTAATGTAATGAATTGTTTTTTTTAAAAAAAAATAACCAATTTTATTTCAAATTGACAATTTCAATACTGTGAATAATAATTTTCATATGTATTCCACTTATATAATAAGTGATATTATTTAAGTGATTTCACTTAAATAATAAGTGATTTTAAAAAATTCATAGTCACTTATTATTTACTTTATTTGTTGATATGCATTTCGACAACAATACAGTCATCATCAGAACGCTGCGGTATAAAATTTGGACTAATTTTTAATTAAAAATTACTTGTATATTATTTCTTGTGTTTTTATTGTCATTTAAAAATTTGTCATGATTAATATAATGATTTTTTTTTTAAAAAAAAACGATTTTATTTCAAATCAACAATATCAATATTGTGAATAATAATATTCGTATGTATTACCCTTATAGGGCCTTTCCACACTAATCAGCATGCATACAGTATTCATGCCCATTACAGCTCGTCTTACATCCTCTTGTCATTAAACTCCCCCACCTAAAAAAAATAGTTTTCTGGTAAGAGCGTGTGAGACGAGCGGTAATGGGCGTGAATACTGTATGCATGCTGACTAGTGTGAAAAGACCCATCTAGGGTCATCCAAAAGTGACGCCTATATTTGTGTTTTATTGAAAAGGAATATGTATATAGTTTCTTTTTAATAAAACACAAATCTAGGCGTCACATTTGGATGATTCTATATTATATTTATGTTGTTTAAATTCGAATCCTGTAATAAAATGAAAAATATTTTACCTTCTATATAAATAGAATAACATCTGTATTTTGATCAAAATATTTGATAATTATAATTGTTGGCAGTAATTAATTTTGTATGATTTGTCATCAAGTCACGAATTATACAAATTTCTCTACGGAAAATATTTGTAATTTTAATTTTATTCGTCAGTTCGAACACATAATCTTAATGGAAATTGATAATTCTTTTTGTTACAATTTAAATCAAAATAACAGTAAAATTAAACATAATACTTTACAAAAAGTTAATTTATTAACTTTAGTAATTACGTTTATGATTTAAACGACATGCTTGCTACGGATTTCGCACACTAATTCATTATAATAGTAATTAGGTTATAATCTGTTACATAACGAAATTGTCAGCTATATATTTCACCGTTCTGACAATTAAATGTAAAAATGATTTATTTATCTCTCGTAATTTCTGGCATGCTTCTTAGACTGATTTATATATATATATATATATATATATATATATATATATATATATATATATATATATATATATGTATATGTATAAATAACACTCCACAAGAGTTGATATAGCCTCGAGTAAAAATTATTATTAAGAATTTTTATAGTATAGTAGTAGAGCTTCAGTTGTACGAATAACTTGGGATCAAAACAAAGTGTTGTCATTTTTTGCATGTTGTTTTTTATACAAAAATATATATTTAGAGTTTTTCAATAAGAATGTCAGAATTTTACCAGCTAGTGGTAGGAATTTTTTCAAGCTCATTTTGACATTTCATCTCAATATAATTTGGCAAATTATCATGAAACGTTTAATACTTCAACAGTGCTTATAAATTGTAAAAACTTCAATAGACTTATTGAAATAAGAGTTTAATGAGTTCATTATTTCACGAAATGGACCTAATAATTGGTTACTAAGATCATGTGATCTAATTTTATTGTTTTTTTTTTCTGTGGAGATATGTTAAATTATTGGTTTATGCTGATAAACCAACCACAAACAACAGAAGCATTAAAAATAAACATTGAATGTGCGATTTTGTATTGCAATTGGACCACAATGATGTGAAAGAGTGACTAAAAATTAGATTAAACGAATATAAGGTCATATAAGTGAAATTATATTCCATCATTAATGCCATAGAATATGCTTAAAAATAATAAAAAGTATTTTTCATTTTATTTCCATTTAAACTTCTACTGCGTTTGAAAATCCTATATATCATTTAAATAATATTCATCATAATAGGAATATTATTTTAATTTGAAATAATACTAAAGAGAATTTTTTCAGAGTGGTATAATATTATCAGGTGATTACTAATTAATGTTTATAAATAAAAATAAAGATTTTGATTACTCAGTTTTCAAATTAATTAATGAAACATAATTTTATTTTATAAATACTGTTGTTTATTATCATCTCTCTCTCTCTCTCTCTCTCTCTATATATATATATATATATATATATATATATAATTTAAAAATGAATATATCAAATATCTATATATTTTTTTGTATTCATAATTATCTGCAAGTTTGGATAATATAATAAAATATATTTCATCAAAACCCATATTTCACTATTATTAATGAGGATAAGTAGGATATATGAATCAAAAAAATAAAAAATATGAAGTGATATCTGAGTTCATAAAATGCGAATTTCATCAGAATTGACACTATTCCATTTTTATTCCATGTTAATTTAATGTTAATAAGTAATCTTAGATACACATAGTTTTTAATTTCTTCGATGTTTCTTCCTTCTAGTTATTTTTTTTTCGATTTGAAAATTCATCGAACTTTATTTTTGTCTCACTGAGATTTATTATAAAATCAATGTTTTGATTTATTCAATTTTTCTATTCATTTTCCAAATTTATCTCGACTTTTATGGAAAACAATAATATTGTCAAAAATCTCAAATTATCAAACGTCTCTTTCTTTTTAAAAAAAAACATCTTCAATCATTTTTTAACAGTTTTTAGAATTCTTTTATTTTTTATCAATATGTGTTTTTGAACTATATTATTTTATATATATATATATATATATACATATACATAATATATCTGAACATATGTATGTTAATCACGTGTAGATATAAACTTTCTGTTTTCATAGAACAATCAACACTTTATCGTTTTATCGAAGGTAAATATAACTATTGATATGATGTCATATGTTAAATCAAATAGCTTAATGGCAATTACAATCACCATAACAATATTTAATGTTTGTTGTGTATCGAAGCGATTATATTTATGCAAATTATCGTACTGTATTGTTGTCTGCATATCAAGTAACACATAGAGAGATACGACATCAAAGATAATATAAAATTTATTGTCGTGGAAATTGATGCCGTTTTGAATATGATCATGGGTGGTTATTTGATAAACAGCGATTTTATGTGAAATTCGGCGAAAGTATGATTAACATTAAAAATAGATCATTAGAATTTTTGTCGGTTCTCTCGTATAGTAGAAATGTTATGAAAATACGCCGTGTTTTACACTTGACTACAATTATTTTTCTACGAATTGTTCGTTAGATCTCTTTTGTACATATATTTCATCTGTGAACAAAAATTAACCCCAGAACAAAATATTTTTTGGGGAAAATTTTAATTTTTTTCTTTGATTAATCTTGCTTATCAGAGATTTTTTCTCGCGACTCTACCATCATAATCATGCTTTCGTAAAACAATCCTTATAGTTTTTTTTGCCAAGATCTTTCTCAACTTCTATGGCAAGTTTTGGATAGCTAAAATAGTATTTTTTGTTTTATTTGACGTATTAACCAACGTTTGTCCGAATCTGTAAAAACATTTCGTACATTTGATTCAACTTATGGTACTTTTATAACGTTTCATGATTTTAAATACAGTTGTGAGGGCCCGATCTACAATTTATACTATTTAGAGTACATTTTTACCACTATCAGAATAACTAATTATGGATTTTCTTAACTCAATTGAAATTTGTGGACGTGTAGGTGTCATATTACTATTATCTGGGTTTTATTCACTACTAAACACAGTAAATGAAATCAGAATATTTCTTGAAGATTTATCTAGTAACTTAATTTATAAAAGTTAATTACAGTTCAGTCAAAATACGAGGTCAGACAATTAAGTAATGCGACCGATTTTTTTCTCGGCCTGTGGTAACACTGCGAACCTGTAACTCCGCCACCGTAATAGCAGATCCCTACTCTCTCGATTGAGACCTTGACCACTCTCGTACGATCATTTCTTCGCCAGCTGTTTAGTGTTTTGTAACAACGCGCGAGTAGTGCATGTCACGAAAATGGAACAGAGAAATTTATTACTGGTTTATTATTTTGTGATTTATTAAACTAAAAAGAAACTTATTACTGGTGATTAAAGTTGTTCTTTCAATATGTTGAGTCTAAACGACAGGTGCTTCATGGCATGTCCGATTTTAAAAAAGGCCGTGAGAGCGTCAAAGACGAGCAAGTCCAAAGTGAAATTCCATGTTGATTTGCTTCTTCGACAGCAAAGGGGTGGTTCACAAAGAGTTCGTACCACCTGGACAAACCGTAAATCAAGTATTCTACCGCAATGTGCTCGAAAAATTACGAAAAAGGGTGCTCAGAGTGCGTCCAGAGATCGCGAAGACTTGGGTTCTGCATCACGACAATGCTCCCTGTCACAGTGCGTTCAGTGTAAAGGCATCGCAACGTTACCACAACCGCCCTATTCACCGGATATGTCACCCTATGACTTTTTCCTATTCCCCCATATGAAAAAATTCGTCAAAGGTCAACATTTTGACTCCGTTGAAGATATCCAAGAATCTGTGACGAGGGTACTCGGAGAGGTCCCACAAGTGTTCCAGAATTGTTACGAAAACTGGAAAACTCGCTGGAATAAGTGTATAGATGCGGGAGGGGACTACTTTGAAGGGGATCGCAGCGATGTACCTTAATTTTTAAATATACTCGATTTTTGAATTTTGTCGCATTACTTAATTGTCTGACCTCGTATACTATGAATATTAATAACATTTTCTATTATAACTTTGAGGTTGATTTTGACTATTTTTCATTGTTTTATCAATTTTTAACCCTTATCGTTCGTATGTCACCTCTGACGTGACATTACAACTGTGCTCTATCAGTCGTATATCACGTGCGAGGTGACAAGACTGAACAAGTAACAACGTCCTCATTGCTGAATGTACACACTGTATGTTTTTACAGTTTAATTCTTACTCGATAGCAGACAACATATTTCAGCAATTTCAGCAATTATTTTACTTATATTATAATATTTTATTTCTCCAAAAATGAATAAAGAAAACTATAGTAATGTGGAAAGTAACAGTGATAGTTGTAGTGAAATGTATGAAAATTTTGAATATTCAGCAAGTGATTTTAATTCTTGTGGTGAAGGAGATAGTGATACAAGTGTTATATTTCAGTCAAGGAAAAAAATTGATTCCTGAGAGGAAAGCGAAGTGGAAAGAGAAATTGTTCCTGATTGTGATGAAAATTGGATTGAAATCGACAGTGATGATAAAGACAATTTAACTTCAAGTATTCCTTTTACAAATATAGGACGTCAAATCTTCGGAAATGTTCAGGAGCCTATAAATTATTTTAAAAAAATTTGTACGGACGAATTTATAACAGAAATTTTAACGCAAATTTACTTATATGCCAATGAGGAAATTAAAAAAAAAACAACTTAACAACCAGGTCAAATTGACACAATTGGAAAGATATTTCATATGATGAAATAAGTGCTTTTTTCGGGGTTGTTTTGTGAAAGACTAGTGAAAGATGACTAGATACTTCTGCGAATCTTGTAACAGAAAACCATTTCTTCATGTAGAAAAAAGTATCAAAAAATACCGCACACTGAAAAAATATAAATAACATTCAAGCTTAAAGATTATATGTTTAATAAAATGTAAACATTTCAAGTGTAAATACAAACATTTTTATGCACAAAATTCTCTTTTTAATTCAAGTAACGTTAGTTACTCTTCTCTTACAATAAGCACTCAAATATATCTCCGACCTAGCTGAAAGTTAAGTACAAAATGCTAACGTTCGATAAGGGTTAATAATAAAAATGTCAACAGAAATTTAGTTGCTTTATTTTTTCAATATTAACTAATAAATCTTTCAAAAATAAACTTGAAAATATGTATGAGTTATACTTTTTTTAATTGATTTTTTTTAGTTTGTTCCATTTTAAATTTGAGCTTCTGTAAATATTTTTACAAAATATAATCTAAGAATAATACATTTCAACTTTAATGTGTTTATGTTATTTGGTTTTTGTAAATTTAAAATACTTTAAAATTTTTTTTATCACACTTTAAATTATTTATTACTGTTTAAATTTTATATATATATATATATATATATATATATATATATATACACATACATACATACATACATGTGTGTGTGTACGATTAGAAAAATATTCTCCTACTTTAAACTCTCTGACCAACAAAAGGGAATAAACTCATAACCTGTACTTTTCTAAAAGCACACCAATTTATTTACCTCATATTTTCTCATAAATCTAGTACACTCGGTTAGTATTTTCTTCTGTCGCTGACACGATTCCTTAAGACACCACTTCACATTCTACGAGACAAGTGGCGCTTAAGATCGTTTGTTGTACTGTACAGTTGTGCTCGAAATGGACAACTAAACCCGAAGCGGTCAATTATTGTTCGAAAGTCTACGACGCTACATCATTAAAATTTAATATTAGAACGGTTTTAAAATACTACAACGATTTGATAACAACTATCGGTTCGACTTGGAATAGAATCTTGTTAAAAATTAAATCTTGTTATAAAAAAAATATATATTTCAAATAGATTTTTAATATCAAAAAAATCATGTAAAAAATATTTTTATTAAATGTAATTTCAATCTCTAATAAATAATCTTAGCTTATCGTTATTTCAACAAAACGATATTTGAATTAGTGATTTTCTTTTTAAAAAAAAAAACATTAAATATATAATGATCGAAAGTAGTATTTTAAATACAGCCTCTTCGTTATTCTTTTGAACGAACCGAAACTAAATTTTCATATAGATAGAAAATAATTTACAATTCGACGAGTGTTTCTGAAATGTCGTAATGAATAAAAGCACAATTATTTGTATTAAATGAATAATTGAATTAGTTTAGTCGTTGTTTAAAGTATTGTTGTACAATTTAATATAGATTCATGAACATACACTGGCTTTCAAACTGAAATATAACGAAAATTATATTCAACAAAGAACATTTTCAATAATTGTTTATTTTTCACATTGAATTTTCTTTTGTGAATTTCAATGACAATGGAATCGTTCTTTGAACGTAATCATATTTTATATACTTTTGTCGTGAAGAAGATGGGATCGACATTGAAATGTACGTAAATAAATTAAAAGTGAACAGTCGACGAGTACAATTACATTAAATAAAATTCATAATTTTTGATGTAGGAATATTTGGTGTTGTTAAAGTATGATTTTTGCTGTGAAAGTTCTTTGATTAAAAATATTAAAAAAATACCGAGTTAGTCAAGAAAAAGTAGTGTATTTTTTTCATACGTATTATTTAAGTTTTTGCAAACATATATATATTTATATAAACAGAAAACTAGTTCATTAACTTTTTCTTTTAATTGAAACCAAATCACTTCGAATCCCAACTGATTTCTTTCTCATTTAAATTTCATATTCAATATAATCATGTAGTCTGAATTATTAAAGAGATAATCTCAAGTCAAAAAATAAATTAAAAAGTTTTTAATCCGGAATTTCAAACGTGGTAGAAAATTTGATAATGTTGTGAAAGTTTGTGCGGTTAATCTCGTGTATATTTATTTAACTAAACGAGAATTATAACGAATAACTTAATCGTTATTTTTTTTTTAAAAAAATGTAAATATTTTTGGTTATTTATTTTCTTGTCGATTTAGTTAATAATTTTAAGTACATAGACTGGTATTATATGATTTCCAGCAGTTCATAATTTTTAGATTAAATTCTATATCATTTACTATTCGAATTCGTTCAATCATAAGGCAGGTTTATGTGACCTTGAAATATTGAATGATCTTCTGGTTCAGAAACTGGAGCAATAAAATAATGTATGGTGACAAAAACACATCCTTGCACATCCTCCCAAATGAATTTTCACCCTCAACGTCACAATATGTTATAAAATGTTCAATAATCATTTATTGTTCACTTTTTTGTTTATTACAATAATCGGCTAATATACATTTCGATGGCGATGCCATCATCGTCAGAGTCTTTTGATATGATTTTTTAAAAAAACTATATCATTCAGATTTGTATAAGTTAATATCTAGAGATTTGATATCGATATTATATCAGTAATTAAACGTAACAAATAATAGTTTATCAATAATAAATGATAAGAAAAATTATCGTATATAACAGTATTTAATATGTTCATTTTCAACAGCAACAGATTTTAGATAGCCAGATGCATTGTCTGTTATTAAAAAGATTTCAATCGACAACCCTTTCTGTTCCAAGTATTTTTTAATTTTAAAGATAAAATATTAATGAAACCATTCAGTATACTGTACGATTATTAACCATGCTTATAATTGTGAACTTTGAATCGTTTATTTCTAGAATTTTTTATTTAATATTATTATGGATCATGATAAATGGAAAATAACTGAAACCATGTCAAATATATTAACCCAGACTTTCCGATGTGGGGTATTTTTCTACCCCATGATTTTTCTAATAATAATAATTCAAAATATACCATTGTCATATTTTATTTTTTTATAGTAAAACTGGGATACAAAAATATCCCACATCGAATCCTTTGAAAGATTAAGTATCAATCACTAAGAGCTTTCATCTATAAATGAGATTATTGCTAGAAGAACTTATGTTTCTATTCGAACAATTTTAAACCAGCAATCGAATGAAAATGAACAAAAGTTTTGAACTCATTTTTACATCAAACTATACATATTTTTGAATAGTGGATAAAAGTTGATAAAATCCGATTATTGTTTTTTTACGATTTTTTATTTATCAAATTTCAATTTAAATCTTTTACTATTTTCGATCAGTTGATAGTAAAATATATAAAAAAGTATTTGAATTTTTAGACAGTATCAAACATTTTCTAAAAAGAGGTATTATAAATTTACCTGGAAAATGTGTTAAATCTATATAAATTATATTTTTTTTGAGAAAAATAGCGCTTTTATTTCTTCTTTTTGATGCAAGAAAATAAATTAATCTGTTTTAATAGAATAATTGTTGTAGAATATAAAATTAAAAAGAATCGATTAAATCGATAAAAACAAAACGGAAATCGAGTTCAATCTTATAATTAGATTCGCACTTTCAGACCATTATTGTCAAATAGATATTTCCGTTATTTGTAAATCTGTACTTGAGCGAAAAACGTCGCAACGCTAGTCAAATTCCACGTTTCGGTACGGTTTAATGAACCGAGAAAAATCGTCGCTCGACGGTGTTATTTAAGAAGACGCGCTCGGTCGGTGCAAGACTTGTATGATTAGTAAATCTGTCTCGTCTAATGATAATTGTCTTGAGCGCGACGAATGCGCCTAATGTCGTCATAACTAGTTAAGTGGTTAAACGCACGCAGTTACGCACGGTTCGTACAGTCACAAGTCGTTAAACGACTGAACGACCGAGCAGTCTGCGCTGCCGTTGCCTTTAACCAGCGTCCGATGAATTACGGCTATACAACTAGCGCGGGGGCCGGCTCGAAGATCAATAAGCTAGTGGCCCAGGCGGCTGCTGCTTCTGGTCGCTCGCCGCCAGCGCGCACACAACGTGGCGTAGCGTCGTTATGCTCTCGTGTAACGAGAAAAGCTCACTGCAAGCTCGGGCTCGTTACAACAACGACAGACGTCGTTCGCTGCTACCGAGAGCGACCGATCGGCCCGCGGCGTGTCAGCGTGCGTATTGGTGCTACAACGTTACATACAGATACGACGACGACGACGACGACGGTGGCGGCGGAGGAGGAGGCGACGACGACGACGACGGCAGTAGCGGCGGCGGTGGTGGTGGTGGAAGCGCCGGTGATAGCAGCACACAAAGACACGGGAGGGGTAAGTGCTCATCCGTCGAGATTCGATCGATGGAATATGTTCATAGGTGCTGTTTTTAGCTATTATTTCCTATTTAAAAATTCATTCTGGATATCACTTCGATGTGTGATACGCTTTTGATAGACTAACATTTTCAATCCAGTTTTCTTTCTATTTATATACATATATAGGCATCCAAATGTGACGCCTAGATTTGTGTTCCATCAAAAAGAAACATTAATATATTTTTTGTTTCTTTTTAATAAAACATAAATCTAGGCGTCACATTTGGACGATCCTATACAATTGAATTAAAACGATTCATATAAAATTAATTTAAGATCCTCGTATAATTGATAAACAGATAAACGTGCAAAGTTAAAAATTATTATTTTTTTAATAGAAAATCGATTTTTTATTGCTTGTTTTAACACAAATGAATTTTCACCCTCAACGTCACAATATGTTATAAAATGTTCAATAATCACTTGTTGTTCACTTTTTTGTTTATTACAATAATCGGCTAATATACATTTCGATGGCGATGTCATCATCGTCAGAGTCTTTTGATATGATTTTTTAAAAAACCATATCATTCAGATTTGTATAAGTTGATATCTAGAGATTTGATATCGATATTATATCAGTAATTAAACATAGCAAATAATAGTTTATCAATAAAAAATGATACGAAAAATTATCATATATAGCAGAATTTAATTTGACCCATAAAAATTTTAAATATATCTGAAAAATCGAGGATCGCTTTTTACGCAAGATACAAAAAAGGAACTTAGTTTCTCGAGTGAATATTTGTTTATACATAGTAGAAACCCAGCGTTATTCAAAAAATATAAAAATAATTTTAAATTTTCTGTAAAATCAAAAATATGCAAAAAATATATTTTATTTAGGTAAACGTGTTCCTAATTTTCGTTATTCAATCATAATAAATAATAGTGTATCAATGATAATTAATATGAAAAGTTATAATATAGACCGGCATATAAGACAATTCTTAAAAATCTTCAAATACATCAAAAAATCAAAAGTTGTGTTCATTGTACTATTGTGTCAATTCATTTGTGTCAAAAGTTGTGTTTTGTGCCAGGTACAAATAGAGAGCTTTATTTCTCGGAAAAATATCAATTTATACATAATATAGAGTATTCTAATAAGAATGTTAGAACTTTGACAGCTGATAGCAGAAGTGTTTAATTTTTTTAAGCTCATTTTGGCATTTCAACTCGATATGTTTTGGCAAATTATCATTTCAACAACGTGTATACATTTTAAAGAATTCGATAAACTTATTTAAAAAAAAGTTTAATGAGTTCATTATTTCACAAAATGGACCCATAAATTGGCCATCATCCAATAACTCTATTGGATTATTTTCTGTGGGATTATATGGAATCATTGCTTTATGATGATAAACTACAAACAGAAGCATTAAAAACAAACATTGAACGTGTAATTTATGAAATTGGACTAGAATTATGTGAAAGAGTGACTAAAAATTGGATTAAACGAATACACTATGTAAAGTGAAGTCGTGATGGTCATGTGAGTGAAATGGTATTCCATCATTAATGCCATAGAATATATTTAAAAATAAATAAATAATTAATTAAATACTTTTTGTTTTATTTCCATTGAAACTTCTGAAGCGTTTATTGGAAAACCATATAGAATTCCAGTCTTTATTTAAAAAATATAAAAATAATTTTAAATTTTCTGTAAAATAAAAAATATGCAAAAAATATTTTATTTAGGTAATTGTGTTCCTAATTTTCTTCATAATCTGATATAAGAAAATCATCAAACATTTAATTATCTAAATTTTCATTGTGTTATTATTGTGAATGAAATGATAACCATAAATAGAAAATTACCCTAATTTCATCTTTGAAATATTAACACTTAATAGTTGATATTTTTTTTATAATATTCCTTTACAAGACGAAATAATATTGGCTAAATTTATATACAATATTCGTGATAATAAAAATAGTAAAAATGCTTATAAAAATAATTTATTTCTGGACACATATGTTATTTCTCTATTATAAAATTTATAAAAATCTTTCATGAGCAAGCAAACGAGCGAAAATAATGAATTTTCAGAAAAAACGTTAAATTGTACAAAAAGTGTTTAGAAAATGAAAATATTTTCCAATAAAGTAAACGTTTCGTTTAATTGCTTTTAGTAGCGATGAAGAAAGAAATAGTAGTGTTTATATTGAACATTACACATTTTAATACCATATAGTATATACTAAAACGATTTAGCTGAATTTATAAATATAATAATAATTGTAATTTTTATAAATCTAAAGAAGTAATTTTATTAAACGAACAAATAAAAGTTATGTATATATATATATATATATATATATATATATATATATAGAGAGAGAGAGAGAGAGAGAGAGAGAGAATGGATATAAATATTTCAGATCGGTATAAAATTGCACCAAATCGATTTTTTCGATAGTCGACAAAAACTTTCACTACAACTTGTCCAATAAGTTAAACATGCCTTCTTGAACGTCCAGCTCTCACGGACAAAATTCCCATGGTATTTGATTCCGCTTGATCCGAATGATATGCGTACTGTTGAATTCAACACCTCGATGCTCTTTCATATTAGTATCGTTTGAAAAACAAGAAACGTGTCTGTACACATGTCACTTTACAAATAAACACAACTGTCATGACGCATATTGTTTCTGATAAAGTTTTCTATGTTTGACTTTACGAACGAGCCATAAAAATAATTATTTAAAATATACATTCGATAACGACATCAATAAATATAATGGAAATTTTCCAATTTTTTATTAAACTCATTTTCTAGTTTAGTAAAAATAATATTGAATGAATTTGTTTATATTTCATTTTTTATCAGCGTGCATTTTTCACTTCAATCGATTTTATTTTATGAAATGAATTAATTACACAATTGGAATAACTGCTATCAAACTAAAAAAAATAACTTTTCAAAAATGTCTATTGATTATTTAGTTTCAAAATATTCCTAAATGAAACCGAATAGATATATATATTTACTTGCTTGCTGTTATTTATTATTCTTCGATCTCATTTGAAAATAAAATCGTTTTAATTTTCCATTCTTATTCATAAACAGATATTTTTTGAAAATTCGTGATTAATTAAAAAATATCGTCCTTGCAAAATTCAAAAAGGATAATAAAATTCTTATGATCTTATTTGATAATTTTTCTTTTATGTTCCAAATTTCTAGACATAAATTTTAAAGGCAATAAAGTCTATTAAACTGAGGCTAGATTAAATTTACTCTATATAAATATATTTGAGTGTGTATGTTTTTTTGTGTTCAAATTAATATAAGATATCATAGAATTGTTCAAATTAATATAAGTTATCATAGAATTGAACATTTAAAAAAAATTTTTTTTAAAGCTAAATATTATAATAAATTTATTTCTATACAGCATGTAATTCGTAATTCAAATAGAGCTTAATTTGATGTGAGACATTTTTTTTAAGAAAAATAATAAATTAATAGACTGTGTTTTTTAATTTCAAACAAAAATGGTATTAAATGATTGTTTAATTTTATATTTTTACACAAATGAATTATAACCTCTAAAATTACAATATGTCATAAAATGTTCAATAGTAATTTATTGTTCATTTTGTTTTATACCAAAAATAGATTAATGTATATTTCGATAGCGATGTCATCATAGTCAGAGCCTTTTGATATAAAATCTAGCTGGAGGTGATAATTCATTTATGTGAAAATAAATTTTCCACAGTCCAAAAGCATACAGTTTTTTATTATTACAATAAATAAATATATAGTTGATGATAAATATAGGGTATCCAAAATGAGACTGAAGGATAGTAAGGAAGTAAATGTATGTCTAAACTCTTCAGTGTCATTTGATCCATCATATATTACTTTAAAATAGAACGTTTAACAAAATGTACATATTTTTTTAATATCTGATATGAAGTTAATATTTTATTATTTTTAAAAAACATAACTAAATACAGAATATTTTATGTTAGTTAATTTTTAAAAAATTAAATCTCAAAACTAACGCATGCAGATATTCAATTCATCTAGAAGAGACCTCACAAATTGTTAAACATTTCGAATATTGTCACAAGTAATAAGTAAGTCAATTCAGGTCATCAAAAAAGGTCACAAAATCTATGTTGCAAAAAACAATAAATAACCGAAAACACTTCATGCTTGCAGACCAGTTGACGAAATGAAATGAAAGATTCAACCTCCAGTTGTAGATGGATTGAATAAAGACACAAAACACAAATTAGTGTATGTATATATAAAAAGTTAGTCTAGATTTTAACAGAAAGGCTCTGACGATGATGGCGTCGCCGTCGAAATGCATAAGCCAATATAATTATAAATAATAAGTGATTATTGAACACTAAATTATTGTAGTGCTGGGGTTAAAATTCATTTGTGTAAATTTTATGTTAGTACTTTTTAAATTTTAATTATATTCAACAGTAATGTACTTTCCATGTTTCAATTTTCAATAATTGTTTATTTAGAAATACTAATTCCTACATTAACCATTCAAGTATCTCATTCATATTAAAATATTTATATAAACATCAGTTAAATTTTAATTTTAAATTTACGATAATTGTAAAAGATTTATTAAACAGTAATTGACATTTACAAGAAGGAAAATTTTGTTAAAAATATCAAATTATATTTCTCAAACTGATGGCATTATTAAATGCTTTTAGAAATATTTTGTATAAGTATAGACTTTATATACATATATATATATATATATGTTCTCTCTCTCTTTCTCTATATTTTATATATAAATCTATATGAGAACAGTTGAGGATAATTGATATAATAGAATAAATAAAATCGATGAGCAGGAAATATAGAAAAAGAAAAGATAATAGATGGATAAAACTAATTGTAGAGTAATAAAAAGAAATAATAATTAAATGAATAGCATAAACATATTAGAGATGTTATTTTAAAAAAACTAAGAAATGGAATTTAAATATAAACAAGATGCATTTGTTCACTGACATCCGTATTTCCAAACGAAACAATTTGAAAAAGTTGTTATATCTAAATAAATTTTCCACATATCGATTTAAACGTTTTTTCAAGCATCCTTTTTATATAAACTCTATAAACCAATTTAGAATAATAAATTCATATTATTGAGGTATTACATTATCGTGCACGTCTATATAAATATGAATTCCAAGAATTTGTTCGAATATGTCAACAATAGATACATTCAAGATGTATCAAAATAACAATTGGCATTTTAGGTACATTTTCATAGAATGGATATATTTATTCGGTTTTTTTTTGAAAAAAATAATACAGTTTCAATTTTTCTTTTTGAAATGTATATGTATTATGACAACAAAAACTTACTTCTCTAATGGAAAAATAAAAATATTCTGTGGCAATAATTCTTCCGAGAAATTCTGCTCGTTTTTTCGTTTTATCTTTTATTTGATATTTTTATAAATATTATACATTTATATTACAAGAACAAAAAAATATCTCGTATATATAAAAAAGATATTGGTATGTTTTTAGTATTCGATCAAATTATTTCTCTAATATATTTTTTGAGTATTTTTTAATTTATCAGTCTATTTTTGTTTGATTTTTTTTTTTAAACGAGAGTAAAATAATTAATTTGGCATTGGAAATAGTTTACTTTATAATAAATAAGTATTTTATCGTTTAAAAATGTTTAATAATTAATTATTGAGATTTTATAACGTTGCACTGAAAAATAATTTTTAAAAAAAAATCCAAAAATTATTTAAAATTACTCAATCTTCAATCTTGTAATATTTAATAAAATATCATTTTTAAAGGTTTTTCAAATAAGACTAAAGGACAATAAAAAATAGTAAATGATTGTAAACAACTAAAAATATATATCTAAACGTTTCTGTTTAAATTGATTCTTGGACCCACCCTATATATGCTTGGAAAATCATAATATGATGGTTTAAATGTGAGTTAATAAAAAGGTGCTAAGAAATTAATTATCGGTTATTTTTATAAAATTTTATGGCATTGAATTGTGAACCCTTTTTTAAAAAAACGGCTGATGAAAATTGAATCTGATATTTAAATTATTTACTTTAGATTATACTTTTTTCTTAATTAATATATTAGGTTGGCAAATATCTCCCTTCCGCCTTCTGGTCTTTTGAATTTCGCAGCTGACTCTTTTTGATTATTGTTTTAATGCTTTAATTTTAAATTTTGATTTTTTTATGTATTCATATATGAGTATTATTGTATTTGTCTTATATTTTTGACGATTATTTGGTTTATTTTTAATTTTTTTAATACACACACATATATGTATATATATAGGGTCATCCAAATGTGACTCCTAGATTTGTGTTTTATTAAAAAAAATATGTATAGTTACTTTTTCATAAACACAAATCTAGGCGACAGATTTGGATGATCCTTTATTTAAATGTGAACCTAAAATATTTCATGAATAACATTATTACTACTCTGTTATAATATTTTTTGTATAAAATAATAGCTCTAGTTTATGATAATTATTTTCATTAATCATTTTTCAACTTTTATGTATTTGATTTGATTTTTATTTATTTTTAAATTGAAAATAAAAAAGTAATTGTCAAAATGTCACAATAAATGATAATATTAATTGTACAAGAATAAATTTTACAAATTTATTCATTTAATTTGAAAGTCATTATTATATAAATGATTAGATATGCTATATAAAAACATGTATATTTTAAATTCAATTAATTTTTTTTAAAAAAATACAGTTCATGACTATAATATTTTTTTTAATATCAAAAGAATTTAATATTTATGATAATTATTTTTTAAATTATCGTTTTATTTAAAATAAAAAATCTATCTAATTAAAAGTCTACTTATGAACTTATATGTTATTTGAATTTAATTATATTTTTTTTTTGTAAAAAATTACAGTTGACGTGTATAGTATTTCGTTTTTAATATCAAAAGAATTGAATTTTTATGATAATTATTTTCTACATTATGATTTTTTTTTAAAAAAAATAAATAAATATATATCTAAATAAAAGTCTACTTATGAACTTATATCTGACGCTTGCGTGATTAGCGGCGCACGCGATTCGTTCAGCTGACGGGAAAGCAAGCGTCGCGGCGCCGCCGCAGCTGCCATCCAGTCACAACGACGCTAGACGTCGGTCGAGTTCTACCTCACACATCTTGTACACATACACAAACATTCATAGCGTGCGCTTCAAATGAAGTAGTGTGTTCGGTGCTCTTGCACTCCACATAAATAACATCAAAATACGTTTTTGTCCGGCCGTTACTGTTTCACACAAAAAGACATTCTGCTCGCGGTGCTCGCTCGTGCGGCGGTCTCGTCGAGTTGTTTTTTTTCCTACCGCGAACGTTTCGACGCGGCTCTGTTGCGGCATTCAAACTAACAATAAACAGAACAAGTGCTGATAGAAACGAAGTAACGTGAATGACTGAATCGTTATGGTACTAGTGTTTCGTTGTACGAATGTGCTTTTGAAAATGTATTAAACAAGTATGAACTGTCAAAAGAAGAGTTCGTGTCGTGTATGAAACGAGCCGCACACAGAACACTGATCTCCTGCAGAGGTAGTTTGTTTATCTGTTATTTACGAAATGTTTGTTGGTCGTCGAAGTTTTGCATAGACGAAAATAAAGTCGTCTCCAAATAATATTTTGTTCCACAGAATTTACATATTTATATATAAAATGTTTTTTTAAAAAAATAATTTATATATATATTTATATAGAAATATATAGGTGGTCCTATCAGCAACGCACAATTTAATTGTTAAATAAAACATATTTTTTTTTTTTGATATTTTTTGAACTCTGATGAATGTGTTTTCTGATGGGACACCCTATATATATACACATAGGCTAATCGAAATGCGATACCTAGGTTTGTGTTTTATTAAAAAGAAACAAAGTCAACTATACACACTTTTCCCTATACACCACCCTATATACACATCTTTTTTTTATAACACAAATTTAGGCATCACAATTAGATTACCCTATATATATATAACCAACTAGTATGTTACAAAAGCCTCTCGCAAAACTTTCCACTTCAACCGATCTAATTCTTTTCTCTTCCAGTCCATTCCGACGAATTTCCTTATATCTCTGTCCCATCTATCCATAGATCTCTTCCTCTAGACCTCTTTATCTATCGAGATTTCCAATCAAAACTTTCTCTTGTTTGCTATATGACCGTCCTATTTCCATTTCAAACTCCTCACTTTTGTTATAACGTCTGTAACTTTTGTTTTCTTTCTGATTCATTCAGGTCTCGTTCTATCTGTTCTTGTTATTCCTAATATGCATCTTTCCATGCTTCTTTGTATTGTATGTTCTTGTATTCAAAATCCATGTTTCAGTAGATAAGCTAGAACAGGAAGAATAAATTGACCAAAAAAAATTTCAATATAGAAGAATATCCAATTTCATAAAACTGTTAATATGGCCCTTCACATGCTTCTTTGTGTTGTCTGGAATCACTGAATTATTCTAGTATTTATGCTATAAACCGAAACAGAAAGAATACATTGATTAAAAAAAATTTGAACATAAAGGAATATCCAATTTCAAAATATTCCTAATATGAATCTTTCCATGCTTTTTATGTAGTCTGGAAGTATGTACTGAATTATTCTAGCATTCAAAACCCATATTTTATTGCTATAACCTAAAACAGAATTTTTAAATTTATAAAATTACTTTATTATAAATTATTCAAAAAATAATAATAATTACCATTTTAAAAATGAAAACTTATTTGCATTGAATGATTTATATATTATGTTAAAAGAACTTTTTGAATAAAAAATAATAACATTGATATTTTATTAGTTATTATTAATGATATTTCCAATTTGAATATTAGAGATAATAAAAATTATTTTTTTCTAATCCATTGCTATCAATTACTTAAAAGTTAATGACAATATTTTTTAAAAATTTGGATACTATTAATAAAGATAATTTCATTAAGTATTTGACTTAAGATTTTAGAAACGTGTTAATGTTTTTTTAATAAACATATAATAATTATAATGTCAGTGAATTCTTAAGTGTTTGATTAAACACTTACTAGAATAATAAATATCTGATAAAAAAATTATATATTGATCAAAAAAAAATTTAAACATAGAGAAACATCTCCATTCATAATATTTCCAAATACATATTTTCACTAATGCGATGAGTCAAGATCTTAAATCCATAAAAAACTAAAACTATGGGGTATTGGACCGGTCGAAGAAAAGGGTTTTAGGAGAATCCCTAATCGAGCAGTAAAATTAAGGTCTGAAGATGATGATAACGATTCACATATATATAGAGAGAAGGAGAAGAGAGAGGGAGAAAAAAAGAAAGAGAGAGAAATAAAAATTCACCAGTTTTTTATTATCACCTTTGTAAAGAAAATATTTTCCTAAATTATTTTAAGATAAATGAATTATTTATGTATTTAATAATCACTTATTGTTCACTTTATTACTTGATGGTCATTACTATGACTATGCTGTGATCATCAGTATTATAAAATCAATTTCATTTATTCGTTTTTCAAAAAGACTAAAAACAAACATGAAAATCAGATTTTACTTCATCAAATTGTTTATAATTGATTTGATACCAAATTGATACTTTTGATTTATTTCTAGCCAGACAAATAATAATATTTTTTTAAAAAAATATTTCTTCTTTAATACTTTTGAAAATTATTAAAGTTTTACCCAAATTCAATCGTTTGATTTTTTTTAGAAATCTCTACTTTCTTTGCTTGCCAACTCTCGAATTTGCTTCTATTTAAAAAAATAAATAATTTAAAAATATATAAAAAGTTTAGAAAGATATGTTAACGATTCTGTGTAGACAATGTTTATTATAGATTGGTTGCCTGATGTTCATTAAAATCTAAAACCAATAAAATAACATTTATTTCGTTCGAAAATTTGCCTGAAAAATTATCTCTTTCCATTTTTTGTCAATTTTAATATTTCATAATATTTATATTTCGATAACTCTCGCAAAACTTTAAAATTGTTCAGAAACGAAATTTTCACATCAACACGGAATCGGAAACGAATAACCATTTTTTTAAATGAAAAAATATTTTACAGAAATGAATTTTAACCCCAACACTACAATAATTTAAAGTGTTCAATAATCACTTATTATTTATAATTATATCGGCTGATGCATTTCGATGGCGACGTCATCATCGTCAGAGCCTTTCTGTTAAAATCTAGACTAACTTTTTTATATATACATACACTAATTTGTGTTTTGTGTCCTTATTCAATCCATCTACATCTGGGGGTTGATTTTCTTTTTAAAAAAAATATTTCATTTTAAAATGCTGTATATTTATTATTTCTCATTTAAATATTTTTATTGACAAACATCCCAGCTACACTACTTTAGTTATTACAATTTTAATATCCAGATTCGCTTTCGTACAAATTTTTCACTTTTAATAAATATCGTAGGAAACATTCCCGTCGAAACACGATATTGCTTCTAACACCAAATTCATTAAATAAACATAACGAACTAATGAGTGCAGAACTCGTGTTGTTAGTAAAATAAATGTGAATTTTCTGACGCTGGGGAGCAATGAGTACAGTGCGAATTCATAGAGCTTCCGTGGAAACTTGTAGCTTTAATGAGCAGACAAATGGTTATACTCTTGACTCGATTTTCTAAAATGATCGATTAAATTAAGATTTAATTACTATAAACGCACGAACTAATCAGTTATTTATACATTATTGTATTTTTAACTTGTATTCGCAACAAAAAGAACTTGTGTATTTTTCTCTTGACATTTTTTGTCATTTATATATCATACATACATTTATATTTTATATCTTATATGATTTTTTCGGATTCATTTAATTTTTTTAATATGAAATCCTATTTTAATAAATAAAGTCAATTTATTTCTTTAAATAAATAATTTATTAAAAAAATCAATTTATTTCAATTATTAAAACAGGATTTTGTTCAATTTCATTATATATATATATATATATATATATATATATATATATATATAGAGAGAGAGAGAGAGAGAGAGAGAGAGAGGTTCATCTAAATGTGACTCCTAGATTTGTGTTTTATTAAAAAGAAACAAAAGGAACTATACACATGTTTCTTTTTAATAAAACACAAATCTAGGCGTCACATTTGGATGACCATATATAATGAAAGTAAAAAAAAACTAACATTGAAATTAAAAAAGAAAAAGTGATTTTGTTGACCGAATATCTATTTTCTTTTTCAAAACAATTCAAATATATTTTTATCTTAACAATTCAATTATACTTTTATCTTTTACAAATTTATTCATTTAATTTAAAATTCATTATTATATAAACTTGTGATTTGATATTTTTCAATGTGATTTAAATTTTATATTTATTATTAGTTGGACGATAATTTTCAGAAAAAAAATTATGTTATGTACACTGAATTTGAATTCCTGAGCATTGAATATTATTTGTTTTTAAAAAATCAATATGAATAGAATCATATATCATAATAATCAGCATCTCTTGATACATTTTTGGATGAAGGTCTTTCTAAAAAAAAATCACTTCAACTGATCCAAATTTTCTGTTCTCTTCTAGACAATCCTGATGAATTTTCTTATCTTTATCCTATATATTTTATGTATGAGTGTTTTCCTAGATCTTTTTATATATCAAGATTTCCAACCAATAATTTCTATAGTGCATCGATGATCTCTTTTTCTTGATTTATGTCCAGCCCATTTCTATTTTAAATTGTACAATTTTATTATAACATTTGTAACTTCCTCTATGATTCACTCATTTCTCTTTATATCCTAACATGCATATTTCCATGTTTTTTATGTATTCTAAACCAGTTGAATTATTCTAGAATTTAACATTCATGTTTAATTGCCTTAATTGAGAACAGTTGGAATATATTGATCAAAAACATTTCTTTTGAAACATAGAGGAATATCCCACTATATAATATGTGATTTATTTCGAATCGACATTATCCTTATTTATTTTATCTATAAATGTTCTTTTAGTGTTAATGAGTTTTAACATAATTTCCAACTTCTGCCATTTCTTTTACTTTTAGTTCGATTCTTCTTTGATCTGAAAATTAATTAAATAATAATTTTAAGACCATTTCTCGACTTTCTTTATCCAATTATTTTATTTAATTTTTGAGTTTATTTCAGTTTTCTGAAAAAAAAATCATAATATAATCAGTAAGTTTTTAATGACTTAGCAACTGAAATAAGTTATTCAGTTCATTTACTCAATCAATTAAAAATAAATTTCCATAAAAATTTCACCACACTTCTCTGTAATATATTGTTCCATGTAGTACAATTTGATAATTATTTCTCTCTAAATTGTATTTTAAATTCAGTACAATATCGATTTGTTTACTGTACACTAGCTTTAATTTTGCAAACTAAATTGGATACCAATCAATTGGTGTTAAATTTGAAAATATACAATTGTTTTCATATCTACATATATTGTAAATATGAATTTATCTTTCTCTCTCTCTCTCTCTATATATATATATAGAGAGAGAGAGAGAGAGATGTATATGTATTTACACATACATATGAGTATATTAAAAACAGAAAAACATTTAATCCAAAGTTGTATTGTACATGACATCATCATTTCATTTTTTCAGTCTTGTCTGTCAATTTACTAAACTGAAATAAAACGCCTGTCCACCAATCATCTATTTCAAACTAATCCTGTTTACAAATACATTAAATGCTATTAAAATTCTATACAATAAATTACATTTATTCGACATTAATCCGTTTGAAAATAGGTAAATGGTTCAAATGATAGCAGTGAGATGAAAAAATAATGATAATAACTACATTGTATCATTATTTTTACTTTGATGTATTTTTTAACACAAATGAAATATAATCTCAACACTATAATATATGTATTGTTAAAGTGTTTAATAATTTTTGTTGTTCAATTTGTTTATAAGCTATTATGCATTTCAATATCAATGTTATAATTAAAGTGCTGGGTTGTAAAATTTTCAATAAAATTATATTATATAATTAACTTTAAAAAAAACTAAATAAAATTGCTGTAAATATTTCTCATTTCCTCTTTGTATATTTTCAATTATTTCATTTTCATATCGTGGTTAATCGATTAAAAAAAATATAAAAAAAACAATATTGTTGTATAAGTTTACAAGTTACTTGTCAACTGATTCACGTATCAATTCAACAAAGTAGTGAGTGAATTATTCGTCTGTAATAGTGTTTTCAAATTCGACGGTTTAAACTTAGTTCTCTCGTATTTACAATCTAGATAATTTATTCGGTTTTTCAACCGCACGAAACGATATTAATAACTGCTAATAATTCTGTATAAAATCATCTAGTGAAATAACGATTTAACTAAGTAATATTATTTACATTTAGTTGAACTGTTCAAACTTGTCGATATTAAAAGTATTTACTTTACAATATTTTTATTCTTATATTCAGTAAAAAAATTATAATTTTATTTTATTCAAGTGAAAAACAGATAAAAATTATTAGTTGTAATTTGTTAAAAATGTTTACTTTAGAATTCTTTCCCTATTGAAAAATTATTTTTTTTTTAATAAAAAATCTTTAGTATTTTTATTTCATTCGAAAGAAAATCAGTTAAAACAGTATTAGATATAATTTGTTAAAAATGTTTACTTCCCAATTCTGTATGTATTAAAAATTTATTATTATTTTAAACAAAAATTCTTTAAAATTTATATTTTATTCGAGAAAAATCAGTTAAAAAAATTGTTAATTATAATTTATTAACACTAGATTGCCCAAGAAAGTCATTTTGACTGCTTTTTAATTTCAATTAGAAAAATAATTATGTATATAATGACACAATTTCTTAGAATTTTGTGACTTTTTGTACAACATATAAATGCGTTTATTAATAATTGTAGTTACCTCCCCCCTCCTTCATTTCCGGTATATATTTGTGTTATACCTATATTGCCCAAAAGCAGTCATTTTGACTGCTTGGGAAATTTTAAATAATCAAATGACTCTTATTATTGAATTGAGTAAATTTCTTATATGACCAGTTCGGCTCTGTATTGAAATAACAGTTTTCACTTTTTTTCGATTACCGTTACATGATAACATACAAGTACATGATAAATTGTCGATTTGGGCGTATACTTGATAAGTTGCAGTTGCTCAATAAGCTGTTTATTTTATTTTTTTTGCGCCCTAAATTCATGAAAGAAATGTCGAATAGAAGTGAGTTATTGGAAAAGCTAACGAACATAAATGAAGAGTGCTCCGATATAGAATCAGATGCAACAAATTCTGAACTATGCTCGTTCCTACGATTAACAAAGTGGGGTCCTCTATGGTCAGAGAAAAGTTCAAGCAAATCCTACGATTTATTCGTTTTGACAAAAGAACCGAAAGAAGTAGGCGCCTACAAACAAATAAATTTGCCTTGGTTTCGGAAATATGGGACAAGTTCATTGAAAATAGTCAAGCTCTTGCTATCAACCAGGGCAAAATATAACAGTTGAAGAGCAATTATTTCAGTCAAAAGCCAGCAGGTGCAGGTTTACACAGTATATGCCTAATAAATCCAACAAATTTGGCATCAAATTCTGGCTTGCATCAGATGTTAGTAGCAAATATGTTTTGAATGGTTTTCCTTATTTGGGGAAAGATGAACAACGACCATCGTCAATGCTTCCCAGTGAACACGTTGTTCTGAAACTTGTCGAGCCATATACAAGCTGTGGAAGAAATATCACGACCGATAACTTTTTCACTAGCATGTCATTCGCGACAAAATTATTGGCCAAAAAAACAACTCTAGCTGGAACTATTAGAGGAAACAAAAGAGAACTACCCAAAGCAGCCAAACAAACGAAGGATAACATGCCTCGTTTTTCCACTCTGCTATATAAATCAGAGAATTGTGTTCTTACAATATATAAAAGCAAACCAAATAAAAGAGTAGCTGTTCTAAGTTCTAAGCATAAATTTGTGAAAATTGATAAAAGTAAAAAAAATGTTACCGGAATCTATTCAATTTTATAACAGCACAAAATTTGGAGTTGATATGGCGGATCAAATGGCCAGAAAATGTACAGTAAAAGGTAGTTCTCGTAGATGGCCCCTCCAAATATTTTTCAATAATAATGCATAAATTATTTTTTTTTCCAAGTGAAGTAAATTTTTTTTATTGTTAATATTTACTAATAACTTGTTATATAACTGTAAATAATATAAAAAATATTAAAAATTAATTTTAAACAAATTTCTTTACTCATTAGTTATTCTTTCACAATGCAGTCATTTTGACTGCTTTTGGGCAATATAGGTATATCCTAAGTTTCAGTCTTTCTAGTGTTAAAAATATTTATCTTACACTTCTTTCTGTAATAAAAAAATGTTATTATTATTTTCAATAACAATTCTTTAGTATTTTTATTTCATTCGAGAGAAAATCAGTTAAAAAAGTATTAAATATAATTTGTTAAAAATATTTACTTCATAATTCTGTATATATTAAAAATTTATTATTATTTTCAACAAAAATTCTTTAAAATTTTTATTTGATTCAAGAAAAATCAGTTAAAAAAATTGTTAGTTATAATTTATTAAAAATATTTATCTTACACTTCTTTCTGTAATAAAAAAATGTTATTATTATTTTCAATAACAATTCTTTAATATTCATATTTTATTCGAGAAAAAAAATCAATTAAAAAATTTTAACCGCAGTTTGTTAAAAAAATTTACTACGTAATTATTTTCTCTTGAAAAAATATTATCCTTACTTTCAATAAAAGTTCCTTAATATTTTTGTTTTATTCAAGAGGTAAATCAATTAAAAACATATTAGTTATAATTTTTTTGAAAAAATGTTTTTTTTAAAAAAAATTAAGAATCGATTTTAAAATTTCTCACTAATAATTTTAATTTAATTTTCCCCTCACTATTTTCTTTTATAGAGTGGCTTAAATAAGATTGAAGGATTTAGACATACATTAACTTGCCTACCATCATTAATTTTCTTTCAGTTTTATTTGACCACTTTTGAAAAAATGTTTAGAAATCGATTTTAAAATTTCTCACTAATAATTTTAATTTAATTTTCCCTCACTATTTTCTTTTACACAGTGACTTAAATACGATTGAAGGATTTAGACATACATTAGCTTGCCTGCTATCATTAATTTTCTTTCAGTTTTATTTAGATCACTCTACATTAACAATTTTTCTTTTGAATGCAACAAATGTAATATACTAAAATAGGTTTCATATTTCAAACATAAAATTAAAATTCTGAAATTTCAATTTATCAACTAAAAACATATAAATGAAATTTTGATCGAAATAGAGATTCGACTAATATTATAAATTTCATAACCGATATATATTTTCATTTCATATTTAAATAAATACCTATTTTATCTGCAACATTTATTTTCATCCAGTGTAATACAAATATTTATAAAAAAAAATGATTAATTAAACATATATATATATGATAAAATATTTTAATTTTTCCAGTTCTAATGTGACATACATTTAAAAATATTCCGCAACAGTCTTATGGGCGTTTATAACAAAAAAAATAAATAAAAATTTAATTAGAATAATGTATTGTGCTATTATGTTGTCATGCATACTTATAAAATTGTGTGAAATATTATCATACGTATATAATTCTCTTTTATTTAATTGATGGTAATCTTAAAAATACATTAATATTTTTTATTACGTGAAAATAACGAGTATAATTTTTTCTGTACTTCAGATTAAATTTTTTGTTAATACCTAGGTTTTAAATTTTATTAACGAAACATTTAAAATAGTAATTTATATTTTTAGCTGATATTTATTAAGAAAAATACCTTCACAATCGTTACGAATTTGTGTTTGTAGTTTTTAGTGCATCTCGAGAATAAAAAATATTTCGAATTTCATTTGAATTAAAAATCATTTATCCCAATTTTGGATTATTAGTTTTTTCTAAACTTACTAAAATACAGTATACGATAATTTTAAAAATCATATTTTCTATTTTTCTTCATTCTTTTTATACACAGAACATTGATATGAAAAAATATTTTCACTTCCAAAAACACGATATTGCAAATGTGTGTAATCTGTTACAAAAACCAACACAGAATAATTTTCCACAAGAAATATTTTATACAAGTAGTAACAAAATCTTCACCTGTATTGATTTCTAAAGACTATAAAGTTTTTTTTTAAAAAAAAATTGTAATATTTACATGTTCATTTTATTTATTTATAACAACAATAAACTAATGTATATTTCGATAACGATTCCATTATTGTCAAAATGTTGTTTTATAAAAGCTATGAGTTTCATTACAAATAGGAAAAAAATTTTTCGTTTTCAATAATTTGTACTTTTTTGCGAATGTTAAAATTGTTATCGTTTGTATTTATCAAATTTGTTATAGAGTGAAAAATGGAATTGAAATAATCTAACAAATAAACATAGTAATAATAATTATTTATATTTATTTTTTATAATCGAAATAATATAAAAAATAAATATAGATTTATATTAATATATGAAAATAAATATACATTTTTGGAATAACTAATTGATAAAATGTACTAAAGGTTTGTTTAAGAAAAACGATTCAGTTTTGTAATTTCGTTTTATCTAGATAACAACAACAGATCAAGGTAATGTCGTTCTCACTAATTAATATTAAATTTACGACACCTTTGTATATGAAATTCTGATATTTTAGAAAAATAGTACACAGAGGTAAGTTATGTAGGCTAAATTCTAAATTTTGAATATGTATATTCAGAAACTAGAACTTTACTACATACTTTAGTTTATCAGATTACATTATTTGGAGTTACACCTGTATTCAATTAGACATTTTGAAACTTTATATGAAATTTTAATTACATTGAATTCTAAGCTCTCAAATTAGAATATATATATATATATATATATATATATATATATATATATAATGTTTATATATATTTTTATGTGTAAAAATATTGATTTAAAAAACCAGACTTCTGTTTCAATATTTTCAGTATTCTTTTAAACTAACAATAAATATTTAAGAATTAATTTATATATATATATATATATATATATATATATATATATATATGTAATGATAAAAAAATAAAAACAATATTTTTAGATTCTATATATTTTATACTGTATAATTTTTTTAATTTTTTTCAAATATTTTATAAAAATCATATTATATTAGGTTGGCAAGTATCTCCCTTCTGCTTTTTTTTTTTTTTTTTTACATAGCTGCGAAATTCAAAAGACCAGAAGGCGGAAGGGAGATATTTTCCAACCTAATATGTATGTGTATTTTAAAAAGTAAAAATATTAGTTGAAATTTTTATAGCTTGTCTTATATAATTTATTACAAATCAGAATATTAATATATATATATATATATATATATATATATATTATATTTTTTATGAATATAAAATATTAATAAAAAAAATACAAAATTTTTTTAGTATTTTTTAAATTAACAAAAATAATTTAAGAACTAAAATATATTTATATATATAATGATGAGTGATGATAAAATTTAAAAATATATTACTTAATTTATTTCTAACAAAAGTAATTAAAATAAATCAATATTTCTTTTACATTTTACAACGCATATATTTTTTTCAAATATGTACAAGAAATCGTATTTTCTGTATATGTTCCAAAAAGTAAAAGTCTTAGTTCAAATTTTTATAGCGTATCATAAAATATAATTTAATATCAAGATGGGATGTGTGATATGCGCGCGGATTTTTCAATTCCTTACAAAGTGTACGCAATAAAGCATACTTCAATTTTGTTATAGAAAAATGTATTTTTCCGTATAGAAATATTGCTAGGAGTCGTCTATGATGTTGCATATGAAATTTATGAATTTTTTATAAAATTATGTAATACAAATCAAACAAAAAAAATATTGATTTTATATCACAACCTATAAAATTTTCTCCAACTTACAAAAGTCTATTGACAAATCTGATAAATTAATTAAACAATTTGTCAAATTTTATTATATTTTTTTATAGAAATGTTCTCTAGTAAAATGAACTTCGTTTTTTTTTTGTGAAATCAAAATCAATATACGGTCATCCAAATGTGACGCCTAGATTTGTTTTTTTTTATTTAAAAAAAACATGTGTATAGTTCTTTTTTTTTAATAAAACACAAATCTAGATGACCTATATAATGTGTTACAAAAAATCAACACAGAATAATTTTCCACACGAAATATTTTCTACGAATAATAACAAAATCTTCACCTGTATTGATTTCTAAAGACTATAAAGAGTTTTTTTTAGAAAAAAAAATGTAATATTTACATATATAAATGTTCTAGTTAATGCAATTGTGGTTCTTCGCACATCCTATTGTACGTGTTATATATTTTCACTCCAATGGAGAAAACTAAGATTGTAGCATAATAGTGTTTTAGAAGTGCATTTTAAAAATATGCTACCAGGGAAAAGAGACTTACAAATACAACTTCGCGTGTACGAGCCACACGGAATCAATGCAGGTCTTCGTATCACCGCATACGGTTTTATATATATATAGATAAAAGGATAAAGTTCCGTTGCGGCAAATATGTTGCAGCTGATCCCAATAGACTGACAAACATATATACTTGATACATCGTTATATACAAATATATATATATATATATATATATATATATATATATATATATATAATTGTGTTATATTAGGAATTTCATGAAAATTACAAAAATACGTGACTTATTTCAAAAATTAATACAGATTTTTATATCTAAATTTGAATTATGAAACTCTGTAAATGTAATATTCATGCAGGTTTCAATGAAAATCGAGGACATAAACCACTATACTGGCAGGAATATAAAAATTGAGTGTTAATTTACTATTTTCTATTTTTTGTAGTGGATTTATTTTCGTACAAATCAACTATTACCTTTACACAAATGAATTTTAACCCCAACACGACAATAATTTCAAGTGTTCAAGAATCACTTATTATTTATAATTATATCGGCTGATGCATTTCGATGGCGACGCCATCATCGTCAGAGTCATCTCGAGAAATACTCTAACGATGATGGCGTATAATTATAAATAATAAGTGAACAATAAGTGATTATTGAACACTTTAAATTATTGTGGTTAAAATTCATTTGTGTAAAGTGAATCAGTCACAGTTCCAAAAGAACAAATAACTATTTTATTTTTAAAAAACGTAAAAAAGTAATATATTTTTAAAAAAATGCATGACTGTTTTGTTTTTAAAAATGTAAAAAAAATATAGCATATAAAACCTATTTCCTAGATTTATATTGTAGTAAAAAAATATTTTTCAGTATAAAAAAAATTATTTGTTGCTGATAATAATTTTTTCAAGGCTATTAAAAAACATTTTCGTTATATAAATAAAATCATTTCCATTTAATATTTTATTTTTATTTGAATTTCAATAAAATGAAATTTTCTATGTATCGATTTTGTAAAAAATAATACTAAACGATATTGAATATTCAATGTAAGTAATATTCTATTCATGGAATATATTTTTATTTTCCTTCTAAAGTGTATAAAGAATAAATAAATGAAATATATCTATCAGTTTGCATTTATATTTTATTATATAGTGCCATTCAAATATGATGCCTAGATTTGTGTTTTATTAAAAAGAAACACGTGTATGGTGTATAAGAAAACATGTGTATAGTTTCTTCTGTTTTTTTTTTTAATAAAATATGAATCTAAGCGTTGCATTTGGATGACTCTCTCTCTCTCTCTCTCTCTCTCTCTCTATATATATATATATATATATATATATTAGGTTGGCAAATATCTCCCTTCCGCCTTCTGGTCTTTTGAATTTCGCAGCTATGTACAAAAAAAAAAAAAAAGCGGAAGGGAGATACTTGCCAACCTAATATATATATATATATATATATATATATATATATATATATATATATATATATATATATATATGTATATATGCATATTATATAAATAAGGCCATCGTCTTTATGAGCAGGTTTTTTCTAATTTTTCCTGCAATTTATTTTGTCATAATAGTTAATAATGTTAGAATCTTTATTTTGTAATTCTTGTTTTATAGCACAATATTTTTATAGTAGGCTGACTTTGTTATAATTGTCTGCTCCTTGGAGCATGTATTATTACCTTTTATCAATAAATATCTATTTGATTTGATTTGATTTATGCATATGTATATAGAGTGTCCCATCAGGAACGCACTACTTTACAATGAAATAAAAGCATCAGCACTCACTCAAAAAAAAGCTGTGTTTTATTTAAAAATTAAATTGTACACTCCTGACAGAATACCTCTCTCTCTATATTTATCTCTCTCTCTCTCTCTCTCTATATATATATATATAAATATAAATATTGTATTTATATGTATCTTTTTTAATACTGATATATATTTTTTTATGACAAAAACATACGTGTATGCATGCAATAAATTTGAACAGAGAATGTCTGCAATAGTCGTATTTCATGCTCATTTATGACATGAACAAAACAAGTGATGGGTAACTTCACCGCGGATTTGAGCCACGTACATTTTCAATGTTAACATTATATACGTGTGGAAATGTTCCGGCAGCTTATTCTTCCCTATATGGAACACATCGGCATCTCTGTATATTCTCTTCGAGAATTTATTCAAAATTTAGTTTAATTTTTAAAAAGACGTTTATTTTTTTAAAAAAAACCGTAACGTTTAATAAAAAATACTATTCGTTTAAATAGAACACGTTGATTGTATATTATTATGTTATGAATTTTTATATAAATGTGTACGTTTTGTATTCTTCAATTTACTTGAACTAACACCAAATAATTTCGGTAATTTCATTTCAAAGAACTTCTTATTTCCGTTATTGGTTTTCAACGACTTCAAACAAAAAAATTGGCGATGTTTTTATTCGAATTCGTGTTTTATATCTGAGGAAATTACAATTTTTTAGAGAAATGTGCGAGATTTTCCTGAAAAATAAAATATACAATATTTTAACAAAAAAGTTCTTACCTACGATATATAATAAATTAATACTGAAAACATGAAATTGTAAAAGTATTTCTAACTATTTTCAATGATCTTGGATATATTAATAGTTACTTATTTTTTCTTTAATATTTATCTACATTATTATTTACTGTAAATTATATTTACTGAATATCGCTTTAAATTCTTTAGGTTATTTAAAGTTTATTTCATTGAACGAAAAAATCATCATTAATTAAAATCGTTACATATTAATTTGTTTAAAAAATAATTTTTGTTTATTATAATTTCGACATACAAATTCAGCAATAAACTCATTTTTTTTAGTTTTGATTTGATTCACTTTCATATATATATATATATATATATATATATATATATATATATATATATATATATATATATAATAATAATAATATACTAATTAAATTTATTGTATTTTTTTTAAAAATTTATATTCATGTAATTTGTGTTTTAAAAATTATATATTGTTTAAAGAATAATATTTTAAACAATAAACAGTTAAAATAAAAAATAAAATATTCATTGAATGTATTATATTGTTTCTCTTCTAAAATAGATATAATATAAGGCCATCCAAATGTGACGCCTAGATTTGTGTTTTAATAAAAATAAACAAAAGAATCTATACACTTGTATATTTTTAACCCTTTAACTGTTTATGTCGAGTATACTCGTCAGAGCGAAACGAAAATTTTTCGCATAATGTCGAGTATACTCGTCGTGAAGATAAAAAAAATCGCATTCGTATTATTATTAAACGAATCAACTGTAATTTTTTTCCCTGAAAAAGGGCAAATAAAGATCTTTTAAAAAATGTACATTTTAGAATATTCGTTAGTCTGGCAACCTTATTTATTTTAATACACAATAGCTTGTATTAAGCTGAAATAACAAATTCTGGGGAAGTACCGTTACAAACGATTTTTTTTATCAATGAAATAAATTTTGTTTGTTAACAACGAATAAAAATATATATTTTCTAAAAAACCAACACGCAACTTTTGATTTTTAATCATAATTGCCTACTTTTATAGGCAGAAACATTTTACTCTGTTTATGTCGAGTATACCCGTCTTCGCTGGAAAATAATTAAACAGGCAGAAAAAGCTTTTCGAAACAAAATTAAACAGTTAAAAGGTTAATAAAACACAAACATAGGCATCACATTTGGATAACCCTATACAAATAAATAATGACATGTAAATGTATTAAAGTATATTTTAATTATGAAATTTTTTCTAACGTGCATAAAAATATATAATTATTTTGAGACAAATGTTTTCTTTTAAACAAAAAATGAAATTCGAAACTTTTTTTTTGAAAACATCTTTAATTTTAATATAAATGTATATTAATCAAAAGCACATACGCACACACACACACATACATATTTACGAGGACCGTTTGATAAGTTTGGTAAAAAAGTAAGAAAAACTAAATTTAAAAATTTAATTAAATCAAACAATAAATAAATTTACCATACTTATCAAACGACCCTCATATATATATATATATATATATATATATATATATATATATATATATATATATATATAAATATGTGTGTGTATGTACTTACGACATAATATATCCATAGTATTATTAAAGTAGATAATGAATCAATTTTCATAAAGAACACATTTTTAATTAGGTAAACAAAACTGAATATAGGCAAATTGAAAATAATTATGAGTACAATTTCTTAAAAGTAATATTTATACTTTCCAAATAGAATTATATCTTTTTTTTCTTATTCGACTCATGTCTTCCTTAAACTATCATTTAATCTACAATAATATTTTTTTTATTCGAATATAAAAAACCATCCGTCCAATCTTTTTATAGAACTTTGTAATTTTATATTTTTCGTTTTGTTTATGTTCAGATACAATTGATCTCATTTCGAAATATTGTCTTGTATTTCAATTGTAATTTATTTTTCTGCGAATCCGTATTATTTATTTAAGTTCGAATAAATATTGGAAATTTAATGTAATCTTTCTCGAATCTCGAGGCATGAATGTCTCTTACGAGTATTTTACAAAGAAAGGTACAAACATACAGATATGTATATATATATATATATATATATATATATATATATATATATATATATATATATATATATATATGAATAATTTTTTAATATATTTTTTCTCTCCATTTAACAAATAATAGTGCTCCGCTTCCGCCTTGAAAATTTTACTTCCGGACTTTTCCGAAGTTTTTCAAGAATTACCAATATACAAATTTTATGAAATATAAAAATTAACAAAAAATGTAAAAAGCCAGATTATAAAATTAAATTTTTCTTAAATTTAAAATGTTATATTTTTAAATTTTTTTCTGTTCAATATTCAATCGATGCTATTTGAAAACCTGCTCTAATTTTTGAAATTTAATTTATTTTTGTATAGATCAACATTATTTATATATATATTTAAATTAATATTTGAACTGGTTATATAATATTCATTGTATCCCAGAATATAAATATCTATCTGTAATATTTATATTCAAAGATACACACACACAAATATATATATATATATGTATGTATGTATGTATGTATGTATGTATGTATGTATGTATGTATGTATGTATGTATGTATGTGTGTATGTATTTAGATACCAAAATGAACATATATAGTGGTTCGTAAACTATCGAGATCAATATTTAATCTTCCCGTGTATATAGACCGGTACGAACCCTTTCTTGGGTTCACTATAATCAAATTTAAAGTTTCACAAACAAATTTTTCATATATTGAGAGTCCTTGTCCGTTTTGTGTTTGTTTCCCGGCAATGACGTGACGTGTCGTCGTCTAGGGAATTAAGTTGTTGTTTTTCTTTTTGTGAAAGACGACGTTCTCTCCCTAAAAGGTCAGACAGCGCGCACGTATATAGACACTTAGTTGATAGGCCAAATGTCTGTTTTTTTGGTAACGAGATGACGTTGTTTTTCTTGACTGTTGTCGATCGGGTCGGACGCGTCTTGTGTATCAACGTTGATAATTAGAGACGAGTGACACGTAACGTACACAAACGGACAGGTAATTATTATTTCGATTGAAATCACAAACTGTGTATACTTGGCGAAAAATAAAAGTGTTTATTTATATTCGTCGGTAGTTATTTTACGAAATCACTTTTAAAACATATATTCGAAATATTTACCTGAAATTAAATAGAAATATATTAAATATTTCTTTTCATTGTCGAAAAATGTATCTAAAAGTTCTTTTAGAAAAATACAATATTTCAAGGCATGATAAAATAAAAAGAAAAAAATCCCGAACATCAGAGTTCATAACATCATTTCGCTAATACTGTAAAAGACATATAACTCGAGAAACATTATCAAAGGGAATCGAACGTGATCAATGAGAACATATAAAAATATCATTCTGTTTTCGTTCGACGATACCCGAATTCGTATAGTTGTGAAACAATCTGTGAAAAACCGATTGTATATATCATCGGGCAGAAACACAATGATGTGTTTCGGAGATATGAAACGACGTAGATGGGATTTTTTTTCGGAACGCACAGAGGTCACATTGGATGAAGAATGGTCGTGGGGCGAGAGTAAACGTTCGCATTTTAACAGATCGTGATTGAAAAATATAATGATAGGACAGAAGATGGCTGGCAAAAGAAAAGTTTTCATTTAAACTTGGGTGCGTTCGACGCTCGAAACTTTATAATTTCAACTCGTTTATATTCAATACACACAGAGGCATTCATATATATCGTCATCGTCATTAGCCACTTTCTAGCCATTACTGGATGAAGGTCTTTGCTGAAACTTTCTACTTCGACCGATCCAATACCAATATTATTTCTTCTACTTTTTTTAAAATTAATTTTCGACTAATTTTCTTATATCTCTGTTCTATCAGTTCATGGGTTTTATTATCTATTTTTAGGTTCTCGATCAATAACTTCTTGTATCTTTCGATAGTTTCCTCTTCTTGAATACACAAACACATACAGTGAGTCAAAGTGAAACTCATACAGAGTTATGTTTCCGATAATTTTATGCATATATTTTTAATATAATAACAATTTTCTTTATTTCTTTTGCTTAATTTCTTTATTAAGGTTATTTTTATTATATTTGAAAATTTCAATCGTAAATTAATTCTTCTACTGAATGATTTTTCAGAATTCGTACTTTTTTTTGGTCTTTAAGTATTATTTTATGATTTATTTATTTTTATATGATAAAAATATCTTTAATAAACAATTTAAGTCAAATATAAAAGGAATTTTTTTATTTAAAAATTTATATACAAAAATTTATTCAACATAATCCTGTATGAGTTTCACTTTGACTCACTGTATATGAATATATACTTTATAAAAATTAAATTTCAAAATTATATCGATTATATTTGACAAGATCGTCGAGATAATTATTTCCTAATGAACATGAATATAACCTCAAACTCAAGCACATTATTCGAGAATTATTAATAATAGATATACTGTAATTTGTGGAAAAATATCTAAAATATATGAACGAATCCTCACACAACAATTGTTAAAAATTACTTGCGCGATAGTTTAATTGACACAATAGAAGAAAATAATAGAACTCGTGTTAAAAAAAAGTGATTACTATCAATCAGTGCCACTGACCATAAACTAGAAAGTATTGCTGTCTGGAGAGCTGTTATTTATTTCAGTTCGCCATTTATTTACAAGAGGTCAAGCTTATATTGCTTGGAATTGTGTCAGGAATTTATATGCTGTTGTTTTGGCATCCCACGGATGTTGATGTATCGTAAACATGTTTTATAAACGAATATTTCATATTAGAGCCGAATGGGAATTTTTAAATGAATTATACACACAAGCACACACATATATATATATATATATATATATATATATATATATATATATATATATTCAGTGACTCATATTAATATTCAGATATTTGTTTTTCAAATTTGATAAACGAATAAATAATAAAAGAAAAAACTAAAGGTAAAATAAATTTATTTTTATTAAGCTGTATTAAAATTCATTTAAATTCATTTGACATAAAAATCAAATTTGCTTTAATTCATTTTTAAAAAATACAAATAATTAGTATTTGAAATCTAAATATTATATTAACAAAAATATTTTATTTCTCTTCTCGTAATTGTAATATTTTGAAAGTAATCTTTCATTTTTTCTTACATCTTCTAATCGCTTTGATCTGGAGTGAACTATTTTTTTACATTATAATTTCTAAATCCTTTTTATTTTAAACTGTATTTAAAATTTTTTAATTTCTTCTCTAAATACGTTCATAAATGTTCAATTAAATATCGAAATTGAATACGTCTAGATAATTATATACTAGTCACAAAATACCTAAATGTCCATTCCACTCTCATCACAATTTCCAAACGTTTTTTAATTTTCATTCGGATGCTTTTTCAATTTCTCTTCGAAATATACTCATAAATGTTCAATAACACTTAAATCTGAAGATCGGACGTGGGCTTTCGAGCACTTGTAAACAATTGTACTCCAGCCACAAACAAATCCAATAAACAAATGTTATCAAATGTAAATAAAAATAAGTTGATTTTATTTTATATACTGTTATATTTTCAAATCATAAATTTCGTTCGCATTCCAATTCATTTTTAACGTGAATTTTAATGGTAATTAATATCAAATTTCGTCGAATTGAATTTTTTCCCTTAAATAACATTTATAAGTAAGAAAAATCTTTCCGATCCTTCTTGAAACACTTAAAATGTTTCTGTTGAAGTATTTTCCAGTGTTGAAGTATGTTCCAATATTTTTTAAAAAGTAAAAAATGTTATTAATTCTTTATTCATTCCATTTTTTTTCTCAATCGCACTCAGAATATATATATATATATATATATATATATATATATATATATATATATATATATATATATATATATATATATATATATATATATATATATATATATATATATATATATATATATATATATATATATATATATATATATATATATATATATATATATATATATATATATATATATATATATATATATATATATATAACTCTCGTTGTTATTTTCCATGCTAATCGTATTGCAACTTTTATATATCATATATAGATCATCCAAATGTAACGCCTAGATTTGTGTTTTATTAATGATAAATTATACACATGTTTCTTTTTAATAAAACACAAATCTAAGCGTCACGTTTGGATGACCCTCTCTCTCTCTCTCTCTCTCTCTCTATATATATATATATATATATATATATATATATATATATTACTATATAGACACAAATTTGTGCGAATAAAGTTTTTGTAACTATTTAATATTCTGAATCAACATATATATACATTATTTAAATACAGGTTGAATTGTGAAATTCATAAATACTTGATAACATATCGTACGTAAATAATAATATTTAAATAGTGATTATTATTTCAATTATACTCATTTTTCATGCTCATTATATATATATATATATATATATATATATATATATATATATATATATATATATATATATATATATATATATATATATATATATATACCCAAATTAAACAAACCTGTAACTTTTAGAGTAAACACTAAACTGAAACGTTTGACATTTTTTAATCTAAATATGTTGTTTACATTTAGTTACAGCACACAACTCACAGCACTTTTTAAACCCATATAATTAAAAGTTTACTGCGTATTTACATACAAATTAGAACAAATAAATAACATTTATTTCGACAAATATTTAAATATTCAAACATTATACTGACTTTTCCGAAGTAACATCGCATCTATAAACCTTTTTTTTAACATTATTGTATTGTCGTAAATCATCGATGTTTTAATCTCGTGATACTGATTATATATTGTAATAGACTGTAATTTTTATTATTAAGATTCTCAGTGAGGTATACTTTATTTATCTCTTATTTTACACTACTTTATTATATTGTATCATTAATTTTACACTCTCATTGTTACACTACTTTATTTACACTATTTTCGCATCGCTGTTAATAACAACGGTTGCCACCGTTACCTATTTATTTATTATTATTGTTGCTACGCAACAATAATTCGTTGTTAGGCAACATAATACTTTGCTATGCAACAATTATACTCGTGTATGTAACCGATTCGAGTATAGATATTTCCTTGTAATTGCCTTTTATGTTTTTTGTTATTCTCTTTTATTTTTTTAACAGACTCATAGGTTTTTTTGCAAATTTTTCCTAAAATAAAAATACATAAACAATAACAGTGAAAAGACATTATTAGTTAAACTCATACAATTAATTATACAGTTAAATTACTTATTATAAATAGAATAGCTTATATATATATACAATTTTTATTATACATGTCAACATTTCTTGTAAAACAAAATTATATACCAGTGAAATCTTCTAGAATCTCTTTTATAAATTTAATATAAGTAGTTGTAACCGATAATTATATTTTTGAGAGTTTCAACTAATGCCAACAAAATTATTTTAATCATTTTGTATCATTCATTACAATTAATATCGAATCTTCTTAATGTTCGAATGTATATATAAATATTTCTGTCAGTCACAAATTCACATTTAACAGCGAATGCATGGAAGTATATGTTTTTGACAGGATTTCAGTACGAAAGCACTGTCTGCTTTATTTTTGCGCTTGACTAACGACGAAGAATTGGCGGTATCCTGTGATGTCGAAATGAAACGTAACATTTCTATGTGATTGCTTTTAGTAATGATATAGCTTTTGTAAACCTTAAAATATTGCCAAGCAGAAAAGGAAAATAGTATATACAAAGATATATATATATATATATATATATATAGATATATATATATATTATTTCGATTAGTTAGATTTTATATGAATTAAAAAGAATTTATTATAATGTTTTTTTTAAAAAAATATAACGTGATGTTTCATGAATTAATAATAATATTATACACTCGATTATCATTCATTTGACCATCGGTAATTCGAATAACTTCTTATATAGTATTATATGTAAATGTTATCAAAATTGGCAAAATTAATTTCTTTTATTATAAAATCATGAGTAATAATATATTATTAATGAGAATGATATTTATTATTCAAAATATCGTTTGTATTCAAGAAAATACATTTTTAAAATATTCCATTCACTACACCTACATTAAATCTTATTTTTCTAAGTAGTTTTTTTTAAAAAAAATAATTGATTAAAATCATGATATACTAAAGTAACGCATACATTTATTTATATATATATATATATATATATATATATATATATATATATATATATATAGATATAAACGTATGTAAAGAAAACAGACGTCTACTAATAGTGTCGCCGTTTCCTGTTATAAGTTCAATTTTAAATTCGCCGCTCTTACGCAAATTATGTCGATAAAGACAATCTCTACATATATTGTTAAGTCTTAGTTTTTAATCTCTACATAGTTTAAGTTACGGCACGATTGTAGTTAATAAACTTAAAATGTCGTTTCTTTAATTTACAGGTAAGAGCCTTGTAAATAATGTAAATATAATAATAGAATAATAATAAATAAACTTTAATTTACAGAGAAACACAATACAGTTTATTAATTTGGGCTAATTATTGTAACTAACATACATCAATCATTATATATATATATATATATATATATATATATATATATATTGAGTTGAAAAAAATTTTTAGTTTTGATATATGAGATATAAACGTTTTTTCTACTTTTTTATTTAATCAATTATAAAATATTTCTTATATCTTATTAATCAGTTACACTTTTTGGAAAGTTTATTCATTTCCATAAAACTATATCTATGTTGATTCAAAAAAAATCTTGAAACAATGTTATTTTTTATAAATTGAATTCTCTTTCATTTTGGCCACCTTATATATATATATATATATATATATATATATATATATATATATAATTATTTGTAAAGTGAATTTTTAAAACATTAATTAAAATCAATTATTTAATACGTGTTTAGACGTAAAGTGAACGAAATGCCGAAAAAAAATTAATAGCAGTAGTCACGTGAACACAAGCAGTTTATAACTTTGATCAACATTCAACTTTTACGAGTTTCCATTTATAGAGTTTATTACTAACGTTTTACCGTTTCGAACGTGCCATAAATAATAAAATAAAAAAAAATTCGAAACAAATTAATTGTAACGAGTCACATAATTACCGAACGATCCAGCCGCCATCCACTTATTTTTTATTCTAATTGAATATCAAATGTAACAAACATTTGTCATACTTCTAATATTCGTATTTTTCTTTACATGACTGAAATAATAACGTTAATTGTCATGCAATGAACATTTTCATATGTTTGACAAGTATTCCATTGGTCGTTAGAATATGTAATTAAAACATTCACGGATAGTATGTTGGGGAAAATAACGACGAATAATGGTAAAGTACGGAACGTCAAACACAATTGGTGATATTATTATTGTTATTAGATAATTTCGTTGGCATTATTACATTTTTATTAAAAAATTACAGTATTTAGATACGAGTTAATTAATTTATGAAATGTGTTTGAGTTTTTTTCTTATTAATTTTTTTGAATTCTATTAATGTTTTCTTTAATCATAAACTATAATATTTTTTACACAAAATCCTGATTTATTAGAACATTACATAAATAATGACCTATTGGAAATGAAATACATAAACAGGTTTATACAAAAGATTTTTATTTTTTAATCAGTGATATTAATCGCTATAACTAACTCTGATACTTTGCCATCTTGTCTCCAAAAATGTATTATTTTACTTAAAGGATTCTATTTTTTTTTTCAAGAGAAAAATGACTCGAGGTGATTTTCGATTTTTCATCAACATTTATGAAATTCAATAAAATATTTATACCGATTTTAATTTATTCATGTAATTTCAAGAATTATTCATACCTATTAAATACCTTTATCGAATTGAATGAATTATTAAAATGTATTTTATATTTGTATGAAGTTTTCAGATACATTTGTTCAATAATATATTTTTATCTACTTCTATTAACTATTTTTTCTATTTTATGTTTTTGTAGAATTTTAAAATATTTATAATTTTATTAAAATATTCAAAAAAAATTTGATTTTAATTGTTATTCTAATTTTACAAAACAGTCATTGTTATTAATTGTTTTTATCGAATTTAATAAAGTATTTTACTTATTCGTATATTACGTTTGTATTGAATTATATAAAAAAAATTTCAGTAATATATTTTTAACTAAATTTATTAACCCTTATCGGACGTTAGCATTTTGTACTTAACTTTCCGCTAGATCGGAAATATATTTGAGTGCTTATTGTAAGAGAAGAGTAACTAAGGTTACTCGATATAAAAAGATAGTTTTGTGCATAAAAATATTTATATTTACACTTAAAATGTTTACATTTTAAATGTCTTCGTCATCACTGTCGATTTCAATCCAATCTTCATCACAATCAGGAACAATTTCTCTTTCCACTTCGCTTTCCTCTTCACTTGAATATTGAATAGGAATCAATTTATTTTCCTCGACTGAAATATGACATTTGTATCACTCTCTCCTTCATCACAAGAATTAAAATCACTTGCCGAATATTCAAAATTTTCACATATTTCACTACAACTCTCACTGTTACTTTTCATATTGCTATAGTTTTCTTTATTCATTTTTGGAGGAATAAAATATTATAATATAAGTAAAATAATTGCTGAAATATGTTGTCTGCTATCGAGTAAGAATTAAACTGTAAAAACATACAGTGTGTACATTCAGCAATGAGGACGTTGTTACTTGTTCAGTCTTGTTACCTTGCACGTGACATACGACTGATTAAGTAAAGTTGTAATGTCACGTCAGAGGTGACATACGACCGATAAGGAATAAATATTTTTTCATTTTTATATCTTATAGTTTTTATAGTTATATTTCTATCTTCATATTATATATATGATATAAAGAGAAAGATAGAAATATAAATATGTACATAAATAAATAAATATTCAAGTGTATTTCTCCTAACGTTCTGTATTAAATTATTTAAAATAAATTAAAATTCATATTTGGATCTCATTAAATGCCACTAGAATGTTGTTATACCATTTTGAGTTTATATTCTTGAGTTATATAAAAATCATATTGTATATATATATATATATATATATATATATATATATATATATATATAAAAAAACAAATATATCTTTAAGAAATAACAGATGAGTAAATATAAGATAGGAATGATATATCTGGTCGACTGAGCGTAAAGAATGAACGACCGTCGAACCAAAGCTCGAACGTTCGACTGTATATTTATACCAATTTATTCAGTATAATGAAAACGAAGTATATGTAAACATCAATTTCGATTCGTTTTTCTATATTTTTTCTATTCTCCTGTAACGAACTATAATTAATAAAGAACGCATGTTCGGTCGATCGAATAAAAAAAAACCCTATACGAAAAAACCTGACCCTATTGTTATACAAAACAATTGTGTTATTTCAATAAATAGTGAACATAATTGATAAAATAACCGCTAATTGAATTATCCTATAATTTCCAAGTAATTTTCAGCTTAGTTTTAAGTTCATTTATCATTATTTTCTTTAAAAGTGAAGGTTTAATCAAACGCACAAGCGAAATAATTAAATTAAGGTGACCTTACATCAATTTAGTAGGAAAATATAGGGTGTTTTAATTAAGCTGAAGCCACCAAAGTGATGTCTTTTGAACCCACAAAAACGTTCTAATAACATTTGTATTTATATAAATATATCTACATAACACAGACACATATATATATATATATATATATATATATATATATATATATATATATATATATATATATATATGCAATACTTGATTACTTTACTTTTTTGATTTGAGTATTTTGATCATAAAATTATTTTTCTTGTTTTTAAGTTGTATTTTGTCCATTCATATGTTATAATCAATAAAAAATGTTTTAAAAACATCTATATATTTTTTCAAACATAACTCAAAAACTTTTTTTTTACACAAATGAATTTTAACCCCAACACCACAATAATTTAAACTGTTTAATAATCACTTATTGTACACTTATTATTTATAATTATATCGGCTGATGCATTTCGATGGCGACGCCATCATTATCAGAGCCTTTCTGTTAAAATCTAGATTAACTTTTTATACATACACAAATACTAATTTGTGTTTTGTGTCCTTATTCAATCCATCTACAACTAGGGGTTGAATCTTTCATTTCATTTCGTCATCTGGTCTGCAAGTATGAAGTGTTTTCGGTTATTTATTGTTTTTTGCAACATAAATTTGTGACCTTTTTTGATGACCTGAATTGACTTATTTATTACTTGTGACGGTATTCGATTTTTTTTCTATTTTTTCTTTCATTTATTGTTTTATAACGAATATTGATTCTTCTCTCTCTTAACGAATAATATTTTTGAAATTATTCTTCATATCTTTTATAAAATAAGTGTATATTATTAAATTTATTGTTCATAGCCTCTAGTAATCGATTAAGAAGTAAAATCCCTATTGTATAGAAATAATAAAAATATTATCCACTTTTAATTGAACAAAAATATGTTTCAATTATTTATTCAGAAATCTCGACACATTGTACAGAAGATCTGAGTTGATTCTTAGTTGCAGATTAAAAAGTGACTTGGTGTTGGCTCAATCAGGTTCCAATTATCAGGAAATACCAAATTTTTGATGATTTTTTTAAATTATCATTTACTTAGATTAATTTAAACAAATGAAAAGTTATTTCAATATTCATATAACTATGAAATAGCTTGTATAGTTAATTATAGACTTAAAAAATACATTACTTTTATATATATATATATATATATATATATATATATATATATATTCGAAAAATTAAAGAAAACATTTTACTTCAACGAATATCATACTTTCGATGAACAACTGATATTTTTAACAATAATACGTCATTATTTATGACTTTAAATCAAAATAATTCATTTTTAATACTTTTAATTTTTTGCCAAAATTTCCATACTATAGGTCGTGGTTTTTTTTGGTCAAAAATTTTTTTTTCTAAAAATGAAAATAATACATTTTTTTATTTATACAGCTATTACTTATGATAAAAATATTGCATTTTTAGTAAAAATTATTGCTATTATTTACTTAATATCATTTTATAAATGAAAATCCGTATTTTTAAAAGATCGGTTTTTTAATCAATTGAAAAAATTAATATGTTTTCACTTTAGAATTCTTTCAATTAATTATACATGTATATATAACTTAGAAAGACATATATTTATCTAAAAAAACAATTTTGGCAGTTGTTATATGAATTATTTCTCCAACAACAATGAAATTAAAAAATATATAATTTTTCGCAGGTTAAAATAAAAAAATTAAAAAACATAATTTTCTTTAATAAATGTCATTGTTTCGATTAATAATTAATGTTTTCGTAAATAATACGTCATTAATAATGAGTTTAGTTTGAAATAAATTATTTTTAAAACTTTTGATTTTTTGACAAAATTTCCATACTATAGGTCGTGGGTTTTTTGGCCAAAAATATCGAATTTTTTAAAACTGAAAATAAGTCAATTTTTTGTTTATACAACGATTATTTGTGATAGAAATATTGTATTTCTAGTAAAGACTAGTACTATTATCTATTTTATATCATTTTATAGATGAAAACCCTTATTTGAGAAATATCATTTTTAATCGATTGTAGAAATTAGCACATTTCTGCTTTAGAAATTCTTTTTTTTAATTATACATGTGTATACTAACTTAAAAAAACATATATTTGAATAGAAAAAAAATATTGGTACTTGTTATATGAATTTTTCCTATAACAACATCGAAATTATAAAAAAAAATATTTTTTGTATGCTAGAAGGCGAAAAATCCAAAAAATATATATTTTTTTCAATAAATGTCATTATTTTGATGAACAATTATTGTTGTAGTCAATGATACGTTATTATTTACGATTTTAATACAAAATAATTCATTTTTACAACTTTTGATTTTTTGACAAAATTTCCATACTATAGGTCGTGGTTTTTTTTGGTCAAAAATGTCGAATTTTTTAAAACTGAAAATAAGTAAATTTTTTGTTTACACAATGATTATTTGTGATAGAAATATTGCATTTCTATTAAAAATTATTGCTGTTATTAATTTTATAACATTTTATAAATAAAAACCCATATTTTAGAAAAATTGGTTTTTCAACTAATTGTAGAAATAAATATATTTCCATTTTAGAAATTATTTTAATTAATTATACATATATATATACTACCTTATAAAAACATATATTTATGCAGAAACATTTTTTTCATACTTGCTACATGAATCTTTCCTTTAACATCGACGAAATTAGAAAAAATGGTATTTTTCGTTAAGAGAATTTGAAAAATTTTAAAATTATTTTTTCTTCAATAAATGTCATTATTTTGATAATCAATTATTGTTTTAGTCAATGATACGTTATTATTTACGATTTTAGTGCAAAATAATTCATTTTTAAAACTTTTGATTTTTTGACAAAATTTCCATACTATAGGTCGTGGTTTTTTTTGGTCAAAATATTTTTTTTCTAAAAATGAAAATAATACAATTTTTATTAGTACATCTATTACTTATGATAAAAATATTGCATTTTTAGTAAAAATTATTGCTATTTTTTACTTAACATCATTTTATAAAAGAAAATCCGTATTTTTAAAAGATCGGGTTTTTAATCAATTGAAAAAATGTATGCTCTAAATGAAACTGAAGGATAGTAAATAATAATAAATAATAGTAAGCAAGTAAATGTATGTCTACCCCATTCAGTTTTTCAGTTTCATTTGAAATACCCTTTAAAAAATATTTCATAGAATTCAATATAAATAGAAAATAAAATAAAATCAATAAAAATATTTTATAGATATAAATATTTTCAAAAATCAGTAAAATATACTAAAATCTAAAAAAGTTCATTATAACATTTTTTTAAAAATATAGAATTAAGACAATTCTAACATTCAACAAAAATATAAGTCGAAAAATTAAATAAAAATAAGTTATTAAAATAACATTTCTTAACATTTGATATAAATATAAATTTAAAAAAAAATTTAAATAATATAAAAATAGAAAATCAAAAAATTATTCATAAAATTAGATAAAATATATATTATTGAAGAAAAATGTTTTATAAAATTCCAAATAAAAAAAATCTTTAATTTGTGTGTACACACACACACACACACACACACACACACATATATATATATATATATATATATATATATATATATATATGCAAAGAAAGAGAGAGATTGTTTTATATAGGGTCATCCAAAAGCGACTCCCAGATGTGTGTTTTATTAAAAAAATAATTATACACATGTGTCCTTATACACATGTATCTTTTTCATAAAACACAAATCTAGGCGTTACATTTGGATAACTTTATAGAAATCTCTTATCTTTTTTTAATACTCTGATAAAATCCATAATAATATTAAAAACTATATCATTGTGTTGAACTAGTAAAAAAGTACCTCTGATCCATAAGTAAACTTCAATCCATCCCTGATATCAATATTCAAACTAACGTATGTATGCAAGAGAACAAACGGGTAATTAATTATGTTTTTTGCTTATACAGTACATCAATTATCTTAACAAAACTTATTGTCTCGAAAGCTTAGTTATTTCTGAATCTTATCTCGCAAAAACGTCGTTAAATAATCTGGTTAAATGCTTAACATGCACAACAATGTTAATTAAAAAAATATGTATATAGCATTATAAATCGTTGTGTTATGATCTTTTGTAAAACATTTCCATTGCTGTTTTCCTTTAAAAAAGACGATATTTGTGTGTCCTTTTTGTAATTAATATATTAGTATTTTTTAGTTACAAAAAAATATTTATTGAGATTATATTTTCACCCTCACAATAACAAGGAATTGAAACTAATTACAAATTCGATAAAATCAAACATTCCTCAAAGCATAAAGCTCAAGAACTTCACCAGATTATTCCTTAAGAAGAAAATCATCCTCTCGTGCACAAAACAAAGATGAATATTTCATGTTCACTACGAATGTTAAAAAACATAATTTTCACTGGAGAGTGAGTTTCTGTGTACGCAGACCACATTGCACAGTAACTGGTTAAGTAAATGTCCGTTGTGGGTATTTTGCTTGCATAATTATTAATAAACATTTCATTACACGCGATGTACATTTCAGAACTGTGCTTTCATTTGAAAAAGTCATTTGTTCAATTATAATTCCATTTTTCACGATGATTTTAAATTTGATTAAAAAAAAAACATACCTTACCTAGAAATCGATAATTTATCACGAGTTTTATGAAAAAAATTGTAATGTGTTTTTGACCTTTCACATTAACAACTTTGTAACAGTCGTGAAATGAAAATATTTGTTTATTTCTGGAATGTTTTTAAATATGTTTCGCTTCGATAATTTCATTATTTAAGAGCACTAGACATTTTCTATAGTACATTATGTTTGGTATATTTTTTCAAAATATTGTATTCATTATTATTTAAAATAAAATATCATTTTTACAATGTTCTATAGATATAGCCATAAATATTAGATCACATATTATATTGAGCTAGTTTTTGTGAATAAAATATTTTTTTAATTGTTTTTTCATATTTTCAATTCATTTAAATCAGAAAAAATCTACGAGATTTTTTTTGGACCTTTTTATATCTCTGAGTTTGTAATCGATAATTTATGACATCATTGATAATATTCTCTTTATTCTTTCTCTCTCTTTATACATTTATAAAGAGAGAGAGAGAGAGAGAAAGAAAAGAGAAATATTTTTAAATTTTTTACAATTATATTAGAATTCTGATGAAATCTATTATTTGATTCAATATTAACAATTTCAAAATTAAAAATGAAATGTAAATTAAGGGGGTATTCTAGTCTGGAATTTCAAAAAAATCGATTTTTTGCATATTTTTAAAGTTTAGACCTTTAAGAATATGTCCTTAAGAGGATTTTTCGAAATTCGAATTATTTTCGGAGTTATAGTTATTTTTGTGACGCGCCAGCCAATCCGGTCTGGCCGGAACGAATCAACTTTAAACGCGTTTTTCTCGAAACTACTTTTTTCGACACGGTTGACGGTGATATCTCAGTTCTAATTGACCGATTTACTTGAAATTTGGTACAGAGCTTCTCAATATAACAGTAATTTCCCCCGCTTAGGATTTTTTGAAAATTTTGTTTTTTACTATTTTTAAAAAATTCCGAAAGTTGAAAAAAATAGGGCAAAAATGATTGTTTTTTCACACTGCCGCCATTTTGCGAAAAAAAAAATTTTTAATTTACCTAAGCGGGAATACTACTACAACCTTCTTTTTCAATAATTTCAAAAAAAAAATTTGCTTCAGATGACCGGAAGGGTTGGAACCACGTCAACCAAGAGACACCTTTTTTTTTCGAGCCCCCACTTTGCCAGCCTGTACCTTTTTTAATTTTGATTTTTTTGTTTCTAATAATACTTTTTTATACTATTAAAATGTCAATAAATAACTGATAAAAAATTGATAGTAAAAATATTTGTTGGTTTTTTTTTATAGCGCCCGAAAAAAACACCTAAAATTCGTGCGTCTAGACTAGAATACCCCCTTAATACTCGTACATAATCTACAAATAAATATAAGCTTATCCAAATGTGATGTTTAGATTTGTTTTATTGAAAAGAGACATATGTATAGAATGGTGTACAGGAAAACATATGTATATTTTCTTTTATTTCTTTTTAATAAAACACAAATCTATGCATCATATTTGGATGATCTTATATAAAATTAATTTACGTTTCTTGAAATGATTTTCTGTAAAGTTTTTCTATTTATATTTTGATATAAATTTGTTGTCAAATATATTTTGTACTTCAATTTGATATTAATTCGAAATTATTTTTGAAATGAAATAATCTATTTTCTACAATCAACGTTTTTATTTTACTGGTTAAAAAACTGTTAAAACGAAAATTTCCTAAACGAAATTGTCATCACGTTAATTAATTTCATTAAATAATCTGATTATATCAATACAAGATAAAAGCTATAGATACAAACAGTATTATTATTATAAACGATACAGGACCGAAAAAAAAACTAAAAATATGTATATTTAGTTGCCAAAGAAAACCCCACCATAACTTATGACAACACGCGATAAAAAATGACAAATATTTATAAACTCCACGGTTGGTATTTATGCACTGTTGATAAACGACATAGCAGCAAAGCGCTTTGAATTACCTTAATGCTTACATACTTGAAATATGGCTACGAAGAAGAGGATGTGAGGTGTGGACTGCCCACACTTGTGTTCTAATTTCGTTGAACTTTCACCTGCGGTTTACCTGTTTGTACTATGCGTCATTGTCAGCAATGCATGCAAGCTAGTGGCGATTTTTCAGGTTCACTTTTACGTAGATAAAATACATGCAAATTTTTTTTCAACCCTTTTACTGAGATTATATTTGATCAATGCATAAATAAATATTTCAATACGAATTCAGATTCACTACCTATTTAATCGTTGAAAAATAAAAATTAATAAAACATCATATATATATATATATATATATATATATATATATATGCATATGTATATGTATAGCGAGAGAGAGAGAGATGTATGTATAACGAGAGAGAGAGAAAGAGAGAAAAAGCTACTATATAAAATTTAATTTTTTTTAACATATTTCCTTTTACTATTTACAGATTTTCTTCGTTTCGTCTTCAGTATGTAAAAAATCAATCGAGAAACAATAATTGAGTTTTCAAGAAACGATTAAAATATTTCAAACCAGAAATAATTTTTCAAGCAAAGTCACAATGCAAGCGACAATGATAATTGAAAATCAACAACAACAACAACAGCAGAAACCACACTGTGAACTTCGAGGCATCCATCGCGGATTCGGTTTCACCGATTCAGAAGATAGCAGCGCTGACGACAGTACCGATAGAACATCAATGACGAACAGTTGAGTGTCATGTACAGGGATGGTACCACCCCCATGGGGAGCAAATGACCTAGACGCGGCGGGGGAGTGGCTCGACGGTAATGCCGATCTCGTCGAAGCATGGCTACGAGATAAAGCCGGCGTCGAGATCGCAGGTCGTCTCCAGCGAGCGGCTAATACGGCGTTATCGGCGAGCACGTCGCAACACAGTTCTCCTCCGCCACAAAAGAGTAACGGCGTTGCGAGCACGTTGGAAGACGCGTCGTCGCAGACCGTGTTCAAAGAGCCGATCATACAAGAACCGATCGTGTCGAGTCCGGATCGAGAAACGGTGAACGTCGAAAATGATTTCGGTAACGAACAGACGTCGAGAAGGATTTCCTCCATATCGAACGCTTCGTCGAGCGGCTCCAAGTCGCCGGAACGCAGTCCGTTCGATCAGCTCACGTTGGCACTCTCGAAGAACAATTCGTTGCTCGCGTGCGATTTGCCGAGCTCGCGGAGGACGTCGGTCGCGTCGTGTCACTTGGTCCAAGTGCCGCAAGTGTTCCAGATGGCCGGCCAGTCGCCGAAAGGATTCCCGAACTCGTCGATCACGAGCACCGCCTCGCGGAGGACGTCGATCACGTCGGATTTGTTTCAGCTGTGGTTGGCGGCCTCGCCCGTCAAAGGGAGCATCTCGAGCACAGTGGCGACGAAACGAGATCTGACGCACCTCGACGAATCGGAACTGTTCATGGAATTGATACGGGATGTGGCGAACGAGCTGGACATCGACGTGCTGTGCCACAAAATCCTCGTCAATGTCGGACTTCTGACACATGCGGATCGAGGTTCGTTGTTTTTGGCGCGAGGACCGGCCGAAGATCGATATCTGGTTGCGAAATTGTTCGATGTCACGCAAGATACAGGTACGACATAACACGTTTTACATATTGTCTGCAATGTATAATTTTAAAAATTATTCTTAAATTAGCATTTTTTCCAACATGTAATTTCATTTTAAAAAATGAAATTTCTTTGCATACACATCAAAATATATGTATGCATATTTTAAAATTACTTATCCATATAAATACAGGGAATGTACAAGATATTAAAAATAATAACAAATTATACGAAATTTATAATCGAACAAGAACTTCTAACTGATTCTTTTTCAAAATAACTACTGAATTTTATTTTCACATTTTCTGTAATTGTTAATGATTTTTATATACAATTTGTTTCAATATATCATGATTTTTATTGCTTAATTATGATTTTATTCTTGATAAAAAATTTCCACATATTTTCTAATACTATTATTCTAACCACATTTGAAAACATGAAAAAAATTTACGAATATTTCAGCCAAAAACTTGACAAAAATTCTGTAATTTTTAAAAATCTATCGAGTCATTATTTTGTATCAATTAAACGTGAATTATTAACCCTGTAGTAAGCAATGATTTATATATTAAAGGAATAATTTCTATTTACACAAATGAATTTTAACCCCAACACCACAGTAGTTTAAAGTGTTCAATAATCACTTATTATTTATAATTATAAATAATAAGTGATTATTGAAAACTTTAAACTATTGTGGTGTTGGGGTTAAAATTAAATGTAAAGTGAATCAGCCAAAGTTCCAAAACAACAAATAACAATTTCTATGCATTTTTTCATTTAAACGTGTTTGAAATTCTATGATTCATTGTAAAAAAAGTATTTTTTTTTAATTTGATATCTTAAAAATAACAAAAATTTTATTTGTTATTTTGTGGCTGATTCACTTTACACAAATGAATTTTAATCCAAACATCACAATAGTTTAAAGTGTTCAATAATCACTTATTGTTCACTTATTATTTGTAATTATAAATATAAGTAATAAATATAATTATAAATAATAAGTGAACAATAAGCGATTATTGAACACCTTAAATTATTGTGGTGTTGAGGTTAAAATTCATTTAAAATCACATTTTTAACAGCATAGAATTTCTTAAATAATGCCAAATTTATATATTGTTCCCCTTTTTTGATAAATTCAATTTCAATAACCATACTACCATTACAGCACAATGACTATATACCATTTTTATTATAAAATCTAATTTTTTTTAAAAAATAATTTTGATTTTAACACAAATGTATTTCATCCCCAGCACCAAAATATAATATGGTGCTAAGGGTGAAAATTCATTTGCGGTAAAGTGAATTCACCACAATTCTAAAATAAACAGTAAATAATTTTGATTTAAAAGTTGAACATTAGAATGCAGGTGACCTAAATGTAATTAAAAAAACGTAATCTTCAAATTCCGAATTACATCCTTTTGATTTGAGCCACCTGTACAAATCTACTAATATTTTTTTCATGAACAAACGTATTTATTTGTCTTTTATATATGTAGGTTTAAAATTATTATTCATACGTAACAACATTCAAAATATTTTATACTTCAGTATCTCTCATTTCATATTAATAACATTTTATATATTCTTAGTAAGTTACATATATATATATATATATATATATATATATATATATATATATATATATATATATAAATTAGGTTAATTATATATAAAGCATTATTAATAAAAAATGATATTTTTTAAATGAAAAATACGTTCTGGATATAATTAAATTTCACAAAATTATTCTTTGATAAAGATCGGTTTTCTTTTACAATTTCTTTCTTTCTTTTGATTACAGAATTAGACGACGCTGTGCAAAGAGCAAGATCGGAAACGTTACGAATACCCTTTGGAATTGGTATTGCTGGAACAGTTGCACAGACTAAAGAGATTATTAATATAACGAACGCTTACGAGGTACGTACACATTCATATAATTATACATGTACATATATATATATATATATATATATATTGAGAACATTATTTAATATGCCTATAATTATTTTATAAGCCATAATCATGTGTATGATATTGACATAACGTGAATTTGATATAGTCTCACCGTTGGCTTCAGACGATGCCCTGTACATACCACGTTTTACTTATTAGATATTGCTTTGAGATAGAGAGGATAATACAAATTAAAATTATATCTTACATATATAAATATATTCAACGTATATATATATATATATATATATATATATATATAATTTCTATTTTGTGTAATTTGAAAAAGATAGCTAAGATTAATGTAATAATCTAAATATAAATGCCAATTTTGTTATAAGCAGAACAAATATATATATATATATATATATATATATATATATATATATATATAAAATTTCAAATACTGTTATTCATAATATAATTACCTTGACTAATATCAATAAAATTGATTCATATTTAGTTGAATTAATAGTTAAATGTATATATAATTATAATATATACATATTATATAAATATATATATATATATATATATATATATATACATAGAGGCAATTTTCCTAACTGAATAGACCATGAAAAATAAATCTTCATTAACCCGCCTGATCAGTGTAATGAATATGACCAAATATCAGTAAATTGTAACATGCATTGAAATTTTCATCCAGAGGTGAATTGATACAATCTGATATGTTAATGTTGTATTTATATAATTTATATAAACTTATTTAATATTTCAAAACTGATATAAAATTCAAAAATTAAAAAACAATAATGTGAACTATTTTTGTAATTTATTAAATTCGAATAACCAAAAAAAAACTCTACATAAACAAAGGTAGCAAAAAATGAATGTCATTTAAGTGTATTTTTTTAATTCGGTGTGCTCCACCCCTTACTCATTTATCTCGTCGATCCTCGAACATGCTTTCGTTTAACAATGTACGGTGTATCATTAATTGATTTCATAACATTTGTATAAAATATACAATAATCATTTTGATTACTGTATATTTTATATAAATCATTTAAAAAATTAAATCACAAAACTAACGCATGCAGATATTCAATTCATCTAGAACAGAACTGACAAATCGTTAAAAATTATCGAATACCGTCAGTAATAAATAAGTCAATTCAGGTCATCAAAAAAGGTCACAAATCTATGTTGCAAAAAACAATAAATAACCGAAAACACTTTATGCTTGCAGACCAGATGACGAAATAAAATGAAAGATTCAACCCCCAGTTGTAGATGGATTGAATTAAGGACACAAAACACAAATTAGTATATGTGTATATAAAAATTAGTCTAGATTTTAACAGAAAGGCTCTGACGATGATGGCGTCGCCATCGAAATGCATCAGCCGATATAATTATAAATAATAAGTGATTATTGAACATTTTAAATTATTGTGGTGTTGGGGTTAAAATTCACTTGTGTAATATACAATAATCATCTAATAATTATAAATACAATACCATTAACAACACGTTTTTTTTCTTATAAATGTAATTATAAACGAAATTATAATTAATTAATACAAAAATGAAAACAAATATTTTTTTCTGATTCACTCAAATCAGTTATAAATATTGAATAATATATTTCACACCAAAAATAAATTAAATACAAAAAAAAACTTAGTGAAAATATTACTGTTCATCATTTAATTATAATATTCATTTTAACCTCAAAATTAATCATGTTCTCTATCCATATTCTCTCTATACATATTCTTCTACAACACTATTGTAATTTAATCTTCAGAAAACGATAATTATACATAAAATAGTCTAATTAAGACTTTTAACATAGTTTCAAAGAACTCTGTTTGTTTAAACTTATGTCATTAACGATCCAATCATAATAACACACACACGCACATATATATATATATATATATATATATATATATATATATATATATATATATATATATATATATATATATATATATATATATATGTAATTATTAGTCTGAGAAAACTAGTAACCGTATATTAAACTTGTGCAATACTTCGATAACAACAGATACTGTAACTATGCGGAAACTCTATTATTTTGTACTCATCGAAGCAAATATAACCAATTGTTATAATATATATATATATATATATATATGTTCGTAAATGTTTTGTTGAGTTTTCCATGAACTAATTTTATTAGATAGAAATATCTAATAAATTTATTAAAATTACTATAATCAAAGTGTATTTGTATTATTCTTACATGACATCATTTTGTTACAATAATCCAATATATTTATAATTTTATATAAAATTGATTTAAGTATGTATATATATATATATATTTATAGGGTCATCCAAATGTGACTCCTAGATTTGTGTTTTATGAACATTAGGTTTACGGGACGCGTCCATTTTGACACATTTCGAATTTCACGAGGGAATTTACAGAAACCGTTTACATTTTTCTTCTACCACTTGTACTGACTTTTATCCATTTAACGAGACAAATAAAATAGCGAAGTTAATTTTCTTCAAAGCTTTCTAATTTGGAAATTATGTATGTGGTATACCTATCTCTACGATACGAGTCAATTTGACGCAATCGTAAAATAAGCATTAATGCTAGTTGGAAAACCCTGATACAGAAAAGGCAATTCGGTATGCTCGGGAAGTCACTAAAAGATTTTTATTTATGGTCGAAGAAATGGGGACCAGCTTTCTTCTCGAGCACAATGCCTAGAGATCAATTTACTCAAATTCTTCGATTCATATGATTTGATAAAAGAACAGAACGATCCGAACGTTTACGTACAGATATATTTGCATTGATATCTGAAATATGTAACAAATTTATATATAATAGTCAATCCTGTTATGAACCTCACGAAAATATTTCAATAGACGAGCAACTGTTCCCTACGAAAGTCCGATGCAGATTCACGCAATATATGCCAAATAAACCACATAAATTTGGCATAAAATTTTGGTTGGCAGTAGATAAATTCAAAATATCGAATGAATGGTTTCCCTAATCTGGGTAAAGATCAACACTTTTGAGCGAATTTGTAGTTTTAAAATTAGCCGAATCATATTTACATCAAGACAGGAATATAACAACTGATAATTTTTTTACCAGAATATGTGTAAAAGATACGCGGAATAAATGTAATGTTTTATAATATTAAATATTATGAATTTTATATAAATGTATGTCTTATAGTTTCATTTATAAGTTAATACTGTATAATTGTTGTTTTTTAAAGAAAATGTATAATTTTGTTCTTGCGTCAAATTGACACCTGTCCGTAGAGATAGGTATACATGAAACGTCCGTAAACCTAGTGTTAAAAAGAAACATGGGTATAGGGTGGTATTTCCCTATACACTACTCTATACATATGTTTCCTTTAATAAAACACAAATCTAGACATCTCATTTGAATAACCCTATATATGATCATCCCCTCTCAACCCAATGCTGGATAAAGATCTCCCCCAAATTTTTTCACTTCATAATTTTAATTTTTAGTAGAGTTGGGATCTTTTCACACCACAATAATCCAAATTGCGTGTTAATAACTGCTTCTTCACTTTGACTGGGGATATTTTCTGAATTTTCTCTATTTCATTAGACCTACAATATTCAATGAATATTACAGTACCTCTTCTTATAATCACGTTTTCATCTTCTCGCCATTTTAAGACAGTGAAATAGGAATTTATATATATATATATATATATATATATATATATATATATATATATATAATGTATAAATTGTCTGATTAGTTATTAAGTCTGCACTAGTACTTCTTATAGAAAACTAATTAATTCAAATACGTGACAAGGAATTATTTACAAGCTTACATAAATACATAATTTTTAATATTAGTCACGTTTTTAATGAGAAAATTTACATGAACCTGCACATAGTTTTATCTGATGGACGTTTCTATTATTCCACGCGATCTATTTTACTGCTATACCTTTTTTAATGCTCTTTTTTCTATTAATTTACATAATAATAAAAATTTAGTTGACTGATAATAGAAGCGATTAAAATATAATAGAAAACCAAACACCTATTGTTATAAAAGTAGTGTTTAATTTTTTAAATTATTTTATAATAAGAAAAAGGGATTAATTCTATATAAAACTTTTATAGTATGTGTTAAATGTTTTTTAAAAATATCAATTATTGTATTATATATATATATATATATATATATATATATAATATCAATAATTAGAAATATATTAGATACATTGAAAATTGCTTTCTCATCATAAAATAACGTTTAACCTAACAACGAGAATTATTATTAATATTCTCGTTCGGTGAAATTGCGTGGTAGTTTCGTATCTGTTCATTAATAACTCAAATCAATCAAATGGTCATCGAGTATTGACCTTCTCAATCTTGTCTTGTTTGTTTTAGACTTCGTAGCGATTGATTTTTCGTATCGGAATTATTAGCTTTCTGCACAACCACAGTTTTATTGCAAGATCGGGGATTTTCTGTCAAGGTTGATTTTGTTCGTTGAATAAGTGATTTACTTCCTCGATATGAAATTGAAAAAATGTTATTTATTTCGATTCGAACTCAAAACATATTACTGTTTAATTATTTGTATTTTTTTTATTCGGTTGATATCCTTATTAAATATTTTAGTGATTATTATCATTTCAAATATATAACTTAAGGGGGTATTCTAGTCTAGACGCACGAATTTTAGGTGTTTTTTCGGGCGCTATAAAAAAAACAAATATTTTACTATCCATTTTTTATCAGTTATTTATTGACATTTTAAGAGTATAAAAAAGTATTATTAAAAACAAAAAAATTAAAATTTAAAAAGGTACAGGCTGGCAAATGGGGGCTCGAAAAAAAAGTTGTCTCCTGGTTGACGTGGTTCCAACCCTTCCGGTCATCTGAAACAAATTTTTTTTTGAAATTATTGAAAACAAAGGTTGTAGTAGTATCCCCGCCTAGGGAAATTAAAAAAAATTTTTTTCGAAAAATGGCTGCAGTGTGAAAAAAGAGTCATTTTTTGCCCTATTTTTTCAAATTTCGGAATTTTTTAAAAATAGTAAAAAACAAAATTTTCAAAAAATCCTAGGCGAGGGCAATTACTGTTATATTGAGAAGCTCTGTACCAAATTTCAAGTAAATCGGTCCATTAGAACTCGAGATATCACGTCAACCGTGTCGAAAAAAGTAGTTTCGAGAAAAACGCGTTTAAAGTTGATTCGTTCCAGCCAGACGGATTGGTTGGCGCGTCACAGAAATAGCTATAACTTCGAAAATAATTCGAATTTCGAAAAATCCTCTTAAGAACATATTCCTAAACGTCTAAACTTTGAAAATATGCAAAAAATCGATTTTTTTCGAAATTATAGACTAGAATACCCCCTTAATTAATTGAAAAATATACCAAATTTTTAATAAAAATTATTTTGAATTTCAACACTTGATGTTACTGTTTATTTGTAACTGTGACAAATTCACTTTCATATAAATGAATTATCACCCTCAACATCACAAAATGCAAAAATGACAATATTAGAAAAATATCTGAATTTTAATTTTAAATTGAAAAAACGGAAAATATAACACTTTGTGGTGTTGGAGGTGATAATTCATTTGTATGAAAGTGAATTTTCCACAAAATCAGTTTTAAATTTATAAAAAAATAATACCAATAGAAAATATTGTATAACATGTTGTGGTGTTATGGGTGATAATTCGTTTGTATAAAAGTGAATTTGGCATAGTTTTAAAACTAAAAGGTTTTTGGTTAAATGATATAAACAAGTATCGTAAAATCAAGACCAAAATAAAATTAATCAAAAAAGCATATTGAAAAGTTACTCGAAAAGAGAACGATAGTATTAGACTAGAATATAAGCACCGTGCTAATATTTAAATAAATAATAATTGTAAAAATGTAATTATATTTGTAAATTATGATAAATTTAAATCGACAAATTATATACAAATAATTAAAAATAATATAAAACACACATAGATCGATATTCATTAAATTGATAACATTTTTTTAAAATTCATTTCCTAAAATAATCCTAAAAACATAAAATCTAAAATTGATTAAAAAAATCAATAGTATTTTTTACATGCAAATAATAATAATATAAAATACTCATAAATCGATATTTATAAAATTGTGAACATTTTTTTTTAAAAAAAACTAATTTCTGATATGTTAACAGCTAATTGAATTTCTTTACACGATTCACAATATAGTCCTACATGAAATATTCGTATTGACGCAAGTCTTAGTAAACAACCCCAATCTAAAAGCATAGTAATAAATAAACATTTAACTCATGCATATTGATATTGGGTTAATGAATTTCCGACATACTTGTATTTTGTATCAACAAGTAATCTTGTCGTTTATACTTGAATAAACACAGTCATATTGTAATATGCTATCAAGATTAATTAGATATCTATGCATGTATCGATCTGTTGAGTTTGTCTTTACGTTGTAGACATACACTGTGGATTCGCATCGTCTTATAAATATAATACATACGTCGGGCTTTTAAATAAATTTCACAAGTCACTAAAGTAGATTAAAACCCATGCTCGATACGTAACGTTCCTTCTATGCAGAAAAAAAACTTGCTCGCGAAACTATTCTCGACTTTTATGAAATTAATATGTAAATAAATCTAAAAGTTTGTTTTTAAATGTTCAGTTGGAAGTCGAACGAGTGAACTTTTTTCCACGAATAATAAGTTTTATCATACAGATTAGATAAGAGACATGTCTAGCTGTATTTAAAATCTAATAACTTGTCGTTACGTTCAACGATCTTACATAGAAAGTCAGTGTCTAGTGTACTTTTTTCTCTCTGGAATCGAACCGAAAACTAAAAAAAAGCTTACTTACGGTGATGAAATTTCTTATTGAAATAAATCTTGTTAGAGCTACGCATCTTGATTTCCAATAGTAGTTTTAGCGCGATGCTTTTTGCTCGTAATACTATTTTTCGTCTCAACATGTCTTGAAAGAAAATCGACGAAAGGTGTAAGCTATTTACTTCACTATCGGATTTTAGCCAATTCGGAAAATATTAAATCCTCTTACGCGTTTCTACTTCGAGTTTACTTTTTCTTTATATTTTTGTTCTACACGAAATTAAATTTCAGAGTCCATGGAAATTATTGAATTGTTTTCGAAAGTTCTTTTCCAGTTCAATTTGTAGTAAAAAATATAATACTTATTTATCTGCTCGGACGATTCATATCACACTGTATTATAGTTGAAAAAATATATAACATTATTTTTTATTTCTAAATATTTAAGTTTGGAATTATTTTTGTTTATTTACCAATATTGATATAATAATTATTTCATCCTAACTGTTTTGTCGCAAAACCATGATGTTTTAATCTCGTGGTACCGATTATATATTGTAATGGACTGTAATTTTTATTATTAAGATTTTCAGTGATGTATATTTGATTTATCTCTTTACACTCTTTATTATATCGTATCGTTATTTTACACCGTCATTGTTACACTACCTTATTTACACTATTTTCGCATCGCTGTTAATAACAACGGTTGCCACCGTTACCTATTTATTTATTATTATCTGTTGCGTAGCAACAATAATTCGTTGCTACACAACATAATACTTTGCTATGCAACATATATATATATATATATATATATATATATATATATATATATATAAATGTGTGTATGTATGAATGTACTTGTTATATATTTATTTGAAACAGCTCTAATAACCCACTTTTATTATATTTGTGTTTATAAGAAATTAATAAAATAAGATTTTTTATATACTCTAAAAAACAAGCATCTTTTATACTATGAAGTGATATATTTTAAACTTCTTTAATGATGATGACATTTAAAAAATCTAGTATGTAATCTAGATTTTTTGTGACACAAATTAATTTTCACTCCAAATACCACAGTGTATTATAAAATGTTCAATAATCACTTATTGTTTACAACAAAAATTGACTAATGTGCATTTCGATGGCAATGTCATCATCATCAAAACTTTTGTATTAGTATATACTTTTTTACTTTATTTTTGAAAGATATTTGTGTATTCATGAGATTTTTTCATTTTTTGTTTATAAAAATTAGTACTAAATCATTTATGATTTTTGATACAATTTCAATAATGTATTTAATATTTTTGATGAAATCTAGGTCGTCATGTACAAGTTCGAACACTCAGTACTTATATTGACTAAGTTAGTCAACTGGTCTATTGTTATTCGTCAAGCATTGTGACTGTGTTCGTGTGATGTTGATTGGATTCTTAGTAGTTGAAGAGGCAATCTGTGAGATAAATTCAACCTTTCATGAATGATTTACACCAGTGAAACACTAAAGAGAGTGACAAACATTCTCTCCTTTGAGCTTGTAATGAATTTAAGCCGTTTGATTGTTTTCTGTAAAAATGTATTTGGGGATATTAGGGTTTGATTATTTTGAATATTATTGTTATAAACAACAAAGTGAACGATAAGTGATTATTGAACATTTTATAACATACTATGGTGTCAAGGATGAAAAATCATTTTTTGTGTAAGAAATAACAATCGCTTAGCAAATAATCGAATAAAATATTTATAAAATTCTTATAGATTTTTGAAATAAAATTTTTGCTTTGACAAATAATTTAGTTTATATTTGAATAAACATATTATAGTTGGTGTTATAATATATATATATATATATATATATATATATATATATTCTTATTAAAAATGAAAAGTTTTTTTAAAAAAATATACAATTATAAAAAAAAATCTCATATTTTATAACAGAGCATGCTATCGATGATGCTATGATTATCGAAATGCGCATTAGTAAATAAAATTAACCATAAGTGATTATTCGATATTTTTATAAAATCTTATCATGTCTGTACAAATGATAATTTGCAGTAAAATTATTTGCCACCAAATAGTTTGATACTAATGAAAATAAATAAATCATAATTTAATATTTTAATAATTTCACAAAAAAAGATATAGGGAAAATAACTAACAATATTCTTTATTCATTGATACCTCCTACACAATTACTATTTTACCTATATTGAGAGAAACCTTTAAAGAAATGATAAAAACCTTCATTGAGACATGTTACTATACAATGTCTAGAGTCATCCAAATGTGACATCAAAAATTGTGTTTTATTAAAAAAAACATGTGTATAAGAAAACATGTTTATATATATTTTTTTGTTTCTTTTTAATAAAACATAAATCTAGGCGTCATATTTGGATGACCATAAAAATATTGATTTAATTGTAAACAATTATTGAAAGCAACTTAATAAGAAATTTTCTTCAAATGAAAAAGTTTAAATTATTATGCAAATGTAATTGTTGATTCGCCCAAAAGACTGTTTTAATATTACATAACCGTAAAGAACATCTTTTATTAAAAAAATAAACAGTATGCTGAAAAATACTAGCGACACATTGTACATAAAGTTTGTTACTTTCTTTAAAAACATTAATGTTATCTTAAACTACCATCGTATGTTAAAATAGATGTAGTTTAGAATGACGCTATGAGCTCAACCTAAAACTTATAAATATTAATACCAACTTGTCGTATTATCCACTCAGCAATGACTTTTTTTTAAGATAAAAAAACCTATTCTTTTCTCGCACGAAACATTTATCTTCTTTAAAAAATCGTTTATGTTTTAGTGAGAAATATTATATGGAAATTAGTTTGTAAGTTGATATTTTTATACACATGATTAAAATGTTAATAGGAAATAAATTTTACTAAAGGGTTTTCCAATAAGCGCTTGAGAAGTTTAAATGGTAATAAAACAAAAAGTATTTATATAATTAGTTATTTACTTTTTTTATTTTTAAATATATTCTATGGCATTAATTATGAAACACAATTTCACTCATATAACCACCACGACTCCATTTAGTCGAATTTTTAGTTACTCTTTCTCATAATTGTGGTCCAATTTCATTAATTACACGTTCAATTTTTATTTTTAATACTTTTAACATTTGTAATTGGTTTATCAGGATAAACTAAGATTTCACATAACCCCACAGAAAATAATCCAATGGAGTTATTGTAGATCACATGGTCAATTGATGAGTCCATTTCGTGAAATAATCAATTTATTAAATTTTTGTTTCAATAAGTTTATTAACTTTTTTCCATGATAATTTGTCAAACTATACTGAGTTTAAATGTCAAAATAAGCTTGAAAAAAATCGAACATGGCTGCCACCAGTTGTAAAAGTTTTGACATTCTTATTGGAAAACCTTATATTTCGGTTTTGATAACAAAATGTTTCGAAAAATTCAAGCATATTTAATCTACAAACATTTTTTTATGTGATGCATATTGAAAATAAAATTATATGAAAACAGCACCGAAATGATTACATAAATAATGTGGAAAAAGAGACAGTTGTACGAAAATTTATAACTATTTTACAATCTTTTTCACATTTATTGTGAATAATGAAAATAAAAAACGATAATAACTGCACAAGATAATCGTTATCGATCATTTCGAAACGAATTTAACCCATTCGCTACCCCGATCCCCAAATGGGGATTTGAATATTTTTTTTTACTTACAATAGGATTATATTAAATAAAATATGTATTCGTTAAAAACACATACCTTCTAGTTTTCAAAATTATTTTTTGTTTTAATGTTGCCTAACTTGTAAAAGTATTTGATATATAAATTTATAACCGATGCGGTAAAATGATGTTTTAATGTTTACATTGTTTTTTATTGAACTTTTTGTTCGTATTTTTTTGCTTTTTTTGGCAGATTCGTGTGTGAGACGACTACTAACACATCCTTTTAGTTGATAGCACAATAATTTATAAGTATATATAATACTTAATATAAAAAATATACTATAAAATATATTTATCCCTATTTAAGGCTCATGGAATATGCTGTGATATAAAAATGATAATATTAAATTATTTTAATAATTCATAGTTTTTTTTTACTTTTGCGGTTTTCGGGACAGTATTATTATACTGGTGTTAAGATAAAGATCTGAATCTCACCTGTACTAGAAACTGTATGCCAAAGCACTGGTTTTTAGAAATAAAAATAAATTTGCATTTTAACAACAATAGTTCCATAATTGCCATGGAAAAGAAAGATAAGCTATTTAAAATTCGACCTGTGATTGACAAATTGAATTCAAATTTTAAAAAGTTCTGAATACTTACTCAAAAACTTTCAGTCGATGAGCAAATGATAAGATATTATGGACATCACTTTTTGAAACTGTTTATTAGAGGAAAGCTAATCAGATTTGGTTTCAAACAATGGGCCATGTGCTGCTCTGAATCTGAGTATTGTTTTCATATGGATATTTATGAAGGAAAATGTGAATAAGAACAAGTTGTGAGTGGTGTAGGAGCCTCTGTAATAATGAAGATGACTTCTTTTCTGCAGTATCCATCAGAATATGAAATATTTTTCGACAACTTCTTTACCAGTTTTGAATTATTATTGAAATTGAAAGAACGTAATATGAAGGCGACTGGAACAGCACGGTATAATAGAATGAATAAGCGTCCCTTGAAATCTGATAACATAATGAAAAAAGAAGAACGTGGAACATACGATTATTATTATGATGAAAGTAATAACATTTTTGCATTGATTTGGAATGACAATAATTGCCTCAAAGTTCTGTCAAATTATTTAGGACTACAACCTTTAGAAAAAGTGAAAAGATATTCTAAGAAAGAATGTCGAGTGGATAGACCAAACATTGTAAGGCAATATAATAAATATATGGGTGGGGTTGACAAGCTGGACTGGAATGTCCGTAAGTATCGCATTAAATTTAGAAGTAAGAAATGGTATTTTCTTCTTTTTACAAATGTCATTGATGTTGTTGTTGTTAACGCCCAGGCTCTTTATACTGCTCTTCGAATGAAAATATCTTGTTATCAGACCTCAGACGCAATATTGCAAGAACATTTATGAAAAAAGAATCATTATTCAATCCTAAAGTCACTGGAAGACCCAGTTCAAACATAACAAGGAAAAACCGTGTACCTGAAGGTGTTATATTTGATGCAATTGGACATGTATTGGAAAGGATCTGTGAGGGAAAACAAAGGAAATGTGCCATATGTGGCACAAAGCAGTGTAGAAAATGTAATATAGGACTGCATGTCGAATGCTTTCCTGTCTGGCATAGAATATGAGTTTTTCTTGTGTTTGTAATACTTTTTGTTTTTTCAAAATTTTTATAACTGGAAATTCCATGAACCCCAAATGGGTATCAATAAAAAATGTAAAAAATATATATTTTTTTAAATATATAATTAAGGTAACCTAAATTCCATTTTCAACCCTAATACACCAAAAATATCAAAAAAAGTTTGGAAGTTAATGGGTTAAAAAAAATACTTTGCTCTGAAAAACAAAAACTGGAAATTACCATACACATGAAAGAGTAGTAAAACAATAAGATCCTCCTATCACATTAGAATAAAATTCAAAAAATATAGATATACGAGTATAAATTTAACATTTAGCATTATAGAAGGTTAAAATAACTAAATAAGAAATGCTTTTTTTTAAATAGATTTTTAATAATTAAAAAAATATTATTTAATCTAATAATAATTGATTGATAAGAAACATGATATTAATTTCGATAGAATCGCTTGTATGGCACATTTATCATTCAAGACAAAATTGAAATTGATATCGAGTTATAAGTTCGTAGATATTTTAAAAGCGATTAAATTCGTTTCATTTATAATTAAATTTCATGTAAATCGTTTTAATCGACGGGTAAGTGGTTTACCGACGGAATCGTTGAAATAATTTCAAATAAATACGGATTACAGTGTCTTTCGTTAGCTTGTTGAAAGAGATCATTTCTGAAAGAGGATGAAAATCGAGAATTTCGCACGATACGTTCTCTTTGTTTTACAATATTTCACATAGATTTTAATCTGACAATTTTTCGATTTTGTCTCCGACGTATCTAATCCGTCGTAAAATTCTCTGTTACAGGATCCGAGATTCAACAGCGAAGTAGATATGCGAACCGGCTACAAAACCAATCTAATCCTATGCATGCCGATAAGCAATTACGAAGGCGACGTCATCGGCGTAGCACAGATTATCAATAAGACGAACGGCTCGGAGGAGTTCACCGAACGGGACGTGGAAGTTTTTCAACGCTACTTGACATTCTGCGGAATCGGCATACAGAACGCGCAGTTGTTCGAAGTGTCCGTGTTGGAGTACAGACGCAACCAAGTGAGTACGGACTTATCAATAGAGTAAATTGAAAATCGTATTTCGAAACAAGTAGTAGACGTGCGCTGATTGATGCCAGTGATTTATTGTTTTGGGCGGGTGGCAGTTCGAGAATAATTGCACGAGTCGAATGAAAAGAATTGAAATGTTTTCCGAATGTTCGTTACGGGTTTTTTTTTTTTTTTTTGGTACGATAACAACTCGTTGACAGTGTTGTTCGGCTCGTTTTAATTTATACAATTATGATTGATTTATGAGAAACGATCACTTTTGGAATTTTTAATAGGCATAGCAACTTGACAAGTGAAAACAACAAATGTGTAGGTGTTTTTTTTAAGCTTGATAGAACTTTAAATTAAATTCCTATCGAAAGTTCTATCTAACCTAAAAAACATCTTTCTATATATATATATATATATAGTAATACCTCGATTAGTCCGGTTTCACTATAGTCCGGTTTGAAATTTACCCAAAAAAAATTTTTTACTTGAAAAAATCATATTAACTCTTATCGGTTGTATGTCACCTATGACGTGACATTACAACTTTGCTCTATCAGTCGTAGGTCACGTGTGAGGTGACAATACTGAACAAGTAACAACGTCCTCATTGCTAAATGTACACACTGTATGTTTTTACAGTTTAATTCTTACTTGATAGCAGACAACACGTTCTATCATATTTCAGCAATTATTTTACTTATATTATAATATTTTATTCCTCTAAAAATGAATAAAGAAAACTATAGCAATATGGAAAGTAACAGTGATAGGTTGTATGATAGTACTAATATATAGATAAAAATTAGTAATTCAATATCATTATAAAGCTCTTTTATATAAAAATTTCTAAATTAAAATGATATCAAAATATTTTTTCAAAATCACATCGATATTACTTCAAAAAAATGTAAATTTAAATATAGATATTTACCTATGACATAAATATACAAAAATCTTAAAAAAAATCCATGTTATCAACACAAATAATTAAATACTTATTTCTGTTTAAGTAAATCATTTCAAACATCAAAGCCTCAAATCACCTAATTCTATAAATAATCAATTTTCCGTGCTAGAAATTCAACCGAGATGAATTTCATTAAAATCATATTTATTGAGTACCTGCAACCGTGCCTAAATATTTATTTGATAACACAGTTCCGAAAAATATTTATATAGAACCATCAGATATTACTTCGCGAGTTTGTTAAGTAAATAATTAATTCGCTCGGCAGTGATTCCGACGAGATTAAATCTAGTATGAAATTTATTTTTAACAAATTCTAAATATTTACTCAACAACGCTAGTTCTAAACGTATTTATCTTTAAAGTAAATTAATCAACGTAATTGAAATCATTCATATAACTGAAAGTACATGTATGAAATTGTTAGATGAACTACATTTGGAACTTTAAAAAATATTTGTGCATTATAGATGAGCATCTGTTGTTCTTTTGAAAAGATAAATTTCTATTTTTCTTTGATTTAAGAATTTACATTCAATATATTTGTATATATAAGAATTTTAAAAATTGCACAAATGTAATTGTAAATTAATTCAAATTGTATAAATAGAGAAAAATGTACAAAAGAGAACAGATGTTTTTTTTGTTAGTGGTGACAGAAAATGATTCTCTAAATAATATTACTCACGTAACACATAATAACTCATAGTTGCAAGAAACTAACGAGTGGCATGAATATAATTAATTTAAATAAAAAAAATCTATTCCATAAATCACATGGGGATGATAATTCATTTATAAACTACAATTATTATGCTGCACATAATTCACTAAAGAACAAAATGTAGTAAAAATAATTAACAAGTCAGAAGAAAAATTCCAAATGATGAAAATGTACAATCTATTAGTTTCATTCATTTTAGTACTTATTGGATAATGGCTGAATTAAGTGGAATTTTGTTGAGTTAAAAAAATTGTTCATGATATTCTTCAAACTGGAAAATAGAAATAACAGAAAAAATGAAATGGAATTTAAATAAAATATAAAAAATTCATGATATTTTTTATTGGTAATTATTTAATATTTATATTTATCAAATCTTATAAATATCTCGAGTCAATAAATTATAAATATAATTAATTTGACAAACTATTTTGTAAAGAAATTTATTTAAAAATGAAAAATATTCCACCATTAATTTGATATTTTCACACATTAAAAATAGTTTTTCGTTGGATTGTAAATTTTGCAATTATTCTAATATTTATAGTAGAATACTGGAAATATGTAATATTTTTTGGCAGATAATTTTTGAATTTATTCAATTCTACAAATATCTCAATTTACTCAATTATTAAAATTAGTTATTTTTCTAAACTAATTTATGAAAAAATTTAAAATGAAATCTATTTAACTATTACTTTAGTATTTTCATCAACTGATTTTTCTTTATTAAATTATATTAGGTTGTCAAATATCTCCCTTCCGCCTTTTTGTCTTTTGAATTTCGCAGCTATGTACAAAAAAAAAAGCGGAAGGGAGATACTTGGCAACATAATATATTTATATATACGTAATTTTTTTTATTTATTTTAAAAAAAATAATTTATTTTAAAAAATATATTCACTCAAATAACGGTATAATAAACATAAGGAATTTTTTTTTATTTATTTAAAAAATAATTTTTTTTTTAAATCCTTACTTTTTTATTTATAGTTAATTAACTCTTTTATCTTGTTTTACCTTTAAATAATATCAACAGGTTTTAACATAAATACTTAGATTCTAAAAACTGATACAGGTAGAAAAATATATTGACCCGAGTACAGTACATAAATATAGAAAAATTTTTTTCTATTTATTTAAGAAAATAATTAATTTTTTTAAATCCTTACTTTCTTTATATATAAGTAATCTAATTTCTCATCTTTTATATCTTTAAATGTGACAAAAGATTATCAAAAAAAATATTTAGATTATAAAAACTGATACAGGTAAAAAATACATTAATTCTAAATAACATTTTTATTTATTTATTTAGAAAAAATAATTTATTTTTCAAAATCCTTACTTTCTTTATTTTTGTAATTGATCTAATTTTTCATCTTTAAATGATGATAAAAAGTTTAAAAAAAATATTTAGATTTCAAAAATTGATACGAATAGAGAAATACATTAATTCAAATAACAGTACAATAAGCATAAGAACAATATTTTCAATTATACGTCTAAATAACTGTTTTTAATAATTGAAAATAAAAACTTTTTCCAGAATTGTAATATAAAATAATTTGATATAGTTTTTTAAAAGACATGTTTTTCGAATCAAATTTTTTAAAAAAATCACCTTTAGCTTAATTCTATAGCGAGTACTTGACAAACTTTATTACCCAGACAGGTTTGCTAACCAAAAAAAGATATGAAAATGAACCAACAAAAGATTTCGAACGACATAATCCCGATGTTTACCACATAAACACAAAAAAAAGTGTTTAATAACACTCAATGAACGTTAATTAAACAGCACAAATATGACATTACCATTTTCTCTAATACAGTATTGTTCGTGAAAAAAAATTCGCCCGCGAAGCGACAGACTAATTAATCATCACGTCAAAATGACTGAATTGTTTCCGGTAATTTAGTGATACGAAAAATGGGGCGTGCAAAGTGAACGGAATCGACCGGCGCGAAACTAAATAATCCTCACATACAACACTTTATATATATATATATATATATATATAAATGAATATTGCGCAATAGTCTAGCAGAGACAGGGCGTTGTGTAACGTTTCCTCCGGTGAAGAAAATGGTTTGTTAGGTGCGTGTAACAGTCCGTTGACAGATTTACCGCCCGTTCGGTGTTGCTTTGTGCCTTCGAGGCAATCCACTATTCGTTCATACAATCACTAACACCCCAAGACTCGTCGTTCTATCGTCCATTCAATTCCGACCAGCGTGACAGATGGTACGTTTCGTTAGTTCATTCCGTCAAATTTTCTTTTCTTTTATCTCGCTTTCATCCGCAAGAGTGCACTATTGTATATATTCGATCTCAGAGAAAATGGATTTAAAGAATTTATTTGCGAAGATTGATTTCATATACGATTACAATTTCGAACACGTTTTATTCCATAATATATATATATATATATATATATATATATATATATATATATATATATATATATATATTAATAAAAATGCAACAAAAGAAACAAAACGAACTGTTTTATCTTAAATTATATTTTTCTTTCCATCGTTATAAAAAAAACGATAATCATGAAACTACACATAATATATATTTTTTACAAAAATTTTCAGATATATTAGGTTGTCAAATATCTCCCTTCCGCCTTTTTGTCTTTTGAATTTCGCGGCTATGTACAAAAAAAAAAAAAAGCGGAAGGGAGATACTTGACAACCTAATATATATTATACTAAAATAATGGCCTTTAACTCTTTTTTAAAATTCTCTATGAAATTATAAATATTTTTTTACTTTACTTACTAATTACAAAAAAAAAAATAAAAAATGTCTCTCGAAATAGTAACTGAAAAAATTAAACATTATTTAAAAAAAATATTTTTTTCCCAAAAAAGACCAGATTTTTTTTTATAAAGACTATTATATGAATATTAACCATTTTTACTATGCATAAAACTTTTTTGGATAAATTTTTGATATTTTGATAATATATAATAATAAAATATAAAATAATAAAAATTAAATTTTTAATATTTTAATAACTGAAAAGAAAAATTGAACATTATTTAAAAAAATATTTTTTCCACAAAAAAAGGCCAGAGATTTTTATTTCTTTTTTTAAAAAAAATTTATAAATATTAATCATTTCTACTATGTCTAAAAGTTTTTTTGGTTAAATTCTTAATATTTTGATAATATATAATAATAAAATATAAAAATAATAAAATATAAGGTAAGAAAAATTAAATTTTTAATATTTTAATAACTGAGAAGAAAAATTGAACATTATTATAAAAAAATATTTTTCCCCAAAAAAGACCAGAGATTTTTATTTATTTACTTTTTTAAAAAAAAGTATTATATAAATATTAACCATTCATGCTATGCATAAAACTTTTTTGGTTAAATTTTCGATATTTTGATAACATATAATAATAAAATATAAAAATAATAAAATATAAAATAACAAAAATTAAATTTTTATTATTTTAATAATTGAGAAGAAAAATTGAACATTATTTTAAAAAAATATTTTTCCCCGAAAAAACTAGATTTTTATTTTTTTTTAACAAAAAAAAACTATTATATAAATATTAACTATTTCTACTATGTATAAAACTAATTTGGTTAAATTTTTGATATTTTGAGCTGATATTCGTTCATATATTTTTGCTCTTCCTAGTATTTGAACATACCTAGAACTGATATCCTTAAATCGCCTTTACCTTCTGTTTTTTATATTTTTTTCTTCTCTTTATGTAGTACTAATGACTGTACACTGGAAAAATTTCAGAAAATTTTATCTATCTTCCTCACTCTTCTACTTTCCTCTGAAAATATTATTTTTAGCTCTAAAAGTTTTTCACTTGCAAGTAATACATCATCAGCAAGATATTCTCCATTTATTTTAATATCTACATTTTCAAAGTTTGTCTCTTTATCTCATTCACAAACACACATGCATTCATATCTCACATAACTATCAGAAATTAATTATAACAATGAAAAAATAATCTATTTTACAAGGGTCGTTTGATAAGTATGGTAAATTTATTTATTGTTTAATTTAATTAATTAATTAATTTAATTAAATTTTTCAATTTAGTTTTTCTTACTTTTTTACCATACTTATCAAACGACCCTCGTATTTACAAGAAAATCGATATATTTATTATAAAAATCATGCTCTGTTAATCAAATAAATAATAACTATTTCACATCCAAAGCAATTTTCGAAATAAACTCTCTTTATTTAATGAATTTTTTATACGAAATAGTTATATTTAGTTAAACACACATCTATCATACTTTTTAAATTTTGTAGATAATTTATTTCGAGCGTATTCATGCTTGACTTCCATTTTATAAAAATATAATTTCCGGTGTCATTTCAAAGTTTTATTATACACACACACGAACACACACACACACACACATATATATATATATATATATATATATATATATATATATATTTAATAAAGCATTTTTTAATAATAAATTCATTTAAAAATTCCTTTCATTTTTTAAAAAAATAACTTTTCTCTATTTTAAATATTTTTCATGAATAACATTTCACTGTAAATGATTTACTCCATCAACGTCATCATTTGATGTTCAGTAATTTAATATTTTATATTATACAACAATAGCCACTAAATATATCTCAATTTTTTTCAAATAAATTAATATTCTATTTAAAATAAATTATCTTTTTTTATAAAATATTACTAGTATAATTTAATATGATTTTTAATATTAATAATAAATTTAATTTCATATATAATCATTTATATATTTTTCTAATTACTTTATCAAAAAAATATAATAGAAATATATTTTCCAAAATGTTATTTTAAATTATTAAAATATTTAATAAAATTTAATTTTATAACTTTTTATATACATTTTTCTGATAATTCCAAATATTTTTTGTTATATTTTAAAATAAATCTAAAAAAAGTACAACTACCAAATGACATTTATAAAAAAAGTAATCCTTATGATATTACAGTTTTTCTGTTTTAATTTAAAAATAATGAAATTAAATACTAGGAATTATTTCTGAGGAATTGCGAATTTGTTTACATAATTTTTTTTAATATAAAGTATTAATTAACGTTTTTTTAATTAAAATATAGAAAGCTTAGTACCAATGAACATTATATATTTTTATTAAATCCTTTGAAATAATAAATAAATACATAACACACAGACACAGTTTTTATAATTTATTTAGAAATACAAAAAATGTACATAGAAATGTACTTTTAATTTCATAAAAAAATTATTATATATTTTATATAAAAAAAATCAAAAGTTGAATTTAATTAAGAGAGTAAATATAAGTTAAAACAAATTATTGAAATAATATTTTTTGTATATTTTTTATTGCATGTTTTTTAAATCGAACGTTATTTATTCTCATATTAAAATATTCAGACATATTTTTATAAAATTACTCATTTTCTGTCAAAATTATTTGTAACATTAAAATCAAGTTATCGTTAAAAGATTTTCACTTGAACACTGATTTTTTAAAAATTTTTGAAATTCAATCAATGATTATAAATGTAAAAATATTCTTCAATATCTTTTTTTATTATTTACTTTTATAAATATTTTTCTATGTAAAACATCTTAGTATAAATAAATTGTATTTTTTCTATATATTTTTATTACGATTTAAAAATACCGTTTTTGTCTACAAAGGAAAAATATATTTCTTCCGATTAAATATTTTCATTATTTACTAATATAAGTATTTTTCTATACTAAATATCTTAACACAGATAAATTTTATTTTCTATATATTATTATGATTTAAAAATACTATTTTTAAATACAACTTTAATAAAAGTTAAAATCGTTCAAAGATATTAAACTAGTTTTCTATGTTAATGTGATTAAGGTTTAATTTTTAACAAATATTAAAATTTCTATAAATGTTTTTATCCAAAACAATAAGTAAGGTCTATTTTAAAAAAACACCAAATAAGAAATATACAAAAATTACTAGTAATGTAAACATATTTTTCATTTTTATTTATATTTTTCTATACAAAATATATCTATAAATATTTTATGAAATTAAAAATATATTTCTGTGCATGTTTTTATTATGGCAAATCTTTTTTTTTAATATTTAAAATAAATTATAAAAACTGAGTATGTGTCTTTATTTATGATTTAAATATATTTGACATAAAAATAAATTATATCCAATGACTCTATTTTTTATTTTAATTTAAAAATTATCTAGATTAAATATTCGCAATCATTTTACCAAAAATGAAAACCCTCTGTGCATCATAAATTTTTCGAATATCTGAATACAAAACAGTCGTTAGCAATTTTTCCACAAACTCCATCCTATTAAGATAATAATTTGCATTCGAGAGCACCGGTATTTTTCTTAAAAATGTCTTCGTCGACTGTACGAAAACACGATGTTTCGTGTACAACATTTTCCCTCTGTACCGAGTTGCAAGCTTACGTTGAATTCGCATACATAATCAATGAAACGAAGTTACTGCACGGCATAGCTTTTATTATATAACGACGATTCCGTTTTCTTATTCACCGGCGGTTACAAAAGATACGGAACTATCTTTACGTTTTGTTCAACACGTTGAACATATAACTTTTGTTGGTTAGATGTGTCCCCCAGGTGCTCGGCCTTGTTCTGCGAGCAATCGTCGTGCCGTTGAGCCCACGCAGTCGGTCTCGTGGGAATGATGATACTTCACAAGAACATCCTACTTTAAATTAAAGCGCTTCTCAGATTCTTTTCATTTTTAAATTTTAAACATCCAGTACTTTATTTTTCATATTGATGACCTACGAACAACAATTATGTATGAATTTTTTAGATTTTCGTACAATACGAAATATTTCTCCACTATTTTAATTATTAGACACACTATTTGAATATGACTATTTGAATTATTTGACATTTTTTTTAAATACCAGGAAGTTCTGCCCCCTACTCACTTTATTCTAGTTTACAATATAAATAAATTTTGAAAAATTAAACGATTAAAAAACTATGTTAATTCTTCTGTATAGATGATGTTTATTTTATATATATATATATATATATATATATATATATATATATATTTGGAGAATCGTATTCTCCTATTGTTCACGTACGCGAATTGTCTATGATAGACCAGCTGAAATACGTCTGGCTCACAGCACAATTTAATATTTTTATATTTGCTAATGAAATAATATTTATAAAAATCAGTAAATAAATTAACTGGACACTCGAGTATAATAATCGTTGTTGACAAGAAGAACAAAACACTCGTTGTTAATTGTTACAAAATTCATAGCCGCCACATATATATATATATATATATATATATATATATATATATTTGTATGTATGTATAATTGTGTCTTTATGCATAAATAAAATATAAACGTATAAGAAATCGCTACCGAGTGTGAGAATTCATACTTTGTATTCGATTTGAAATATTATCGCGTGATATTTCCATTTCCTGAAAAGCGTTGCATGTCAGTAATCCATTTTAAAATTTATTAAATAACATCAATTACAATACAAACTATACCACTCAAGCCTAAAAATAGACTTAAACGTATATGAATTCACAAAGTATTATTATAATATGAACGCGAAATTCGGCACATGTAATTTCGTAAAATGAATACTTTTGTTCGTGTTTTTTTTTAAAAAAAATCTCCTTTTATTTGTAAGTCCACAACACTTTGTTACAAGATTTTTATCGAATATGAAATATTTACATATTTTTATAATAAAGATTGAAATTCGATACGAACACTTTTATTTTCTACATGTGTCGAGAGAAAAATATCGTATTTATTTATTTTCATATACATATCTTAGCCAATCATTGTAAGCGTAATTGTGTTCGTTTCAATATTGTCTATATAGAATGGCTTAAATGAAATTGAAGGATAATAAGGGATACTAAATGACAGTAAACAAGTAAATGTGTGTTGTAAATCCACGATATTTTAATCTCGTGATACTGATTATATATTGTAATGGACTGTAATTTTTATTATTAAGAATCTCAGTGATGTATAGTTTATTTATTTCTGTACATTCTTATTTTACACTACTTTATTATATCGTATCGTTATTTTACACTCTCATTGTTACACTACTTTATTTAAACTATTTTCGCATCGCTGTTAATAACAACGGTTGCCACCGTTACCTATTTATTTATTATTATTGTTGCGTAGCAACATTAACTCGTTGTTAGGCAACATAATACTTTGCTATGCAACAAAATGTATGTATAGAGTTTTCCAAATGTAACGCCTAGATTTGTGTTTTATTCAAAAGAAACATGTGTATAAGTTTTTCCTGTTTCATTTTAATAAAACACAAATCTAGGCGTTACATTTGGATTACCATTTATAAACACTTCGGTCTCTATATTTAAACATATATTGTTAAATAAACATCATAAATTGTTTTAAATAATTACTTATTTTACTGATTGAATATATTCGAATTGTAATATTTTATTTTATCGAAAATATAAATAATTATTTAATCTAAAATGATAATTTTTCAATTAGACCACCCGACGTGAATTATTTTGTATCACATTATTTTTTAAATTATAAAGGAGTATATATTATCAGCTTATAAAATAAAATATTTATTTTAAATATGTTTCATTTTTAATATGAGAAAACTATTAAAAAAGAAAAAAAATATTACAGAATTTTTGTGAAAATTTCACCTTCTCAACATTCAAACCCAATTAATTAAAACTGAAGATTAGATTGAAATAAACCATTATTTAATTTAAATCGTCATATTTAATTAGAATGGGTACAAAATGGGGTATGGTACTATATTACCCCACGTTTGATCTTATGAATGCCAGGTGTTGAAAATTAAAAAATAAAATTCGTTTTACAAAATATGTTAAAATTAATAATCATTAAACATAAAAGTTTTATGATTTTTTTCTAACAAATGTTAATAAATCTCAAATTAATTTTGAAAAATGATATTAAATTCATTACAAATAAAAATTGCTAATAGAGATTCATTTTCGTTTTTTCAAAAGTTTATTTTATTTTATTTCTCTCTTATTCTTTTTTTAAAATGTAATTTTTTGGTGTTTTCTGAATTGGTTTTAATTTTTAAATGTTATCATTGAAATAAATAAACAAACATATATACACACACACATACATATATATATAACTTTTACAATCCTTAAAATGCTTCTACTTTTCTCTCTCTCTCTCTGTGTCATTTGAGAATAATCAAATAAACGTCTACGAAGAGAACAGATCAATCTAAAAACCCTTTTCAAACCCTACCAACCTGTGCACTCTTGGGAAACATTTCATTAAAATATTCACTTACTAAAATGTATAGCAAGATAGTACATCCACTACAAAGACACGTATCTTCTATAAGAACTTACATTTGTACACATACATACAAATGCATATGTGTATATATATATATATATATATATATATATATATATATAATGTATGAGTATATTTATATGATAATTTAATTGAAATAACAGTTTTGGAATAGCTGAATAGGTACTGTCATACGAGTACTAGTAAATTCTAAATATAATAATTATTATAAAATACTCTTATACACATATGTATATGTATGTATGTATGTATATATATGTGGCGGCTATGAATTTTGTAACAATAAACAATTAGTGTTTTGTTCTTCTTGTCAACAATGATTATTATACTCGAGTGTCCAGTTAATTTATTTACTGATTTTTATAAATATTATTTCATTAGCAAATATAAAATATTAAATTGTGCTGTGAGCCGGTAGACGTATTCCAGCTGCTCTATCATAGACAATTCGGGTATGTGAACAATAAGAGAATACAATTCTCCAAATAAATATATATATATATATATATATATATATATATATATATATATATATATGTAGTGAAGTAACCAAATAAAATATTTCTCAAAAAATATATTGTAGGATTTTATCAGCAAACAATGATTTTGAATGAAACAAAACTTCAATTAGCATTTTAAGATATTAAAGATATAAAACTTAAAATGGAACGTTTTCATCCATATCAATTACATTCATTAAACGAACGATTTCTTATTTTCTTCTATTCAGTTTCTTCGAGATGCATTTAATCTCATACGATTTTTTTTTACTCGACTATATTGCAATTTATCTTCATCAACTCTAAATGCATATCTTGTCTAACAATGTTCTCTACTCAGTTTTGTAACTAGACCATTTTGATTTATGGTTTGTCACGGAATGAATTAATCATTATTCTTCGAAACGAAACTTTGTACATAAAGCACAACATTCGTACTTACAATAAATGAAAATATCGTTATTAATATTTATAATGATACAAGTTGACAATTAAAATTTTAATTATTTAAAATAGAAAATTAATTACAATTCCCCGAACAAAAATATAATCAACTGAATAAGAATTCCTTAATCATCTCGATATGATTAATACATTCTTTGGAATTATGTTGGATATTTTATCAAAAAGAAGAGTTCTTCTCCTCCGATTCTTAATTAAAAAATAATTACATGAAAATATAGACCGTATCTCTATAATTTATTTACATTCAGAGTACACAATTAAATTCTTCGATTGAATAGATGCGACCGTGGACAATGTTCAATTAAAATTTTATTGGAATTAAAATCGTATAACGTTAATTTGAAAATAATACCGACAGAAAAAAAATCAATTCAGCTGTTCCTGTGAAAAGAGTCTGGTATTTCATAAACCTCCCGAGGGTAAATAACGAAACTGTACGCGATCAGGATTTGAATTAATTTGTTTACATTATTCGGAAATATTCAAAAGGTCGTTTTTTTGTACATTTTAGTCGGAACGTTCTTTTCGAATTCCGTAAAACGAATTTTTCTCAAATTACATAAATAAAGTTTCGCGTGTGCGTGTTTGTTTTTTTTTTTATATACACAGAGCAGAGTTTAAATTACGTGGTCCGGTAATCGTTCTGCTCGATTTTTGCTTAGTTATGTTCTATAGTTGTTTAACATAAATTTCCCGTTATTCGCTCTAGCTCGAAAAATATGCTGATGATTTATATACTTGCAATTCTTATGAAAGGTTGAAGAGATATTTCTACAAACATTCTAGAAATATTTTCTTAATTAAGTTTTCTTGTTACTTTTTTTATATAGGGCTGCGCAAAAAAAAAACGATTGTGTAACTGTCTGCAACAACTTTTTATGAACTTTTTTATTTAAATAAATGACTACAGACATGCATAAACATCACACACACACACACACACACACATAAATATATATATATATATATATATAAATCTAAGAATTAAATGAATTTTATAATTTAAAAAGTTAATAAAATATTAAATTTTTTATTCGCCAAGTACAACTTTATGAAAATTAAGAAATATTTTTATTGAAAAAAAGATTTATCATGTCAAGTTAGAAAATTTACTTTATGTATATATATATATATATATATAAATATATATATATATATATATATATATATATATATATATATAGGGGGGTAGAATATGTATTTATGTATGTGAATAAATCACTACTCCAAAAAAAATATCCCAATTATAATTTATTGGTATATAATAATGAACATTTAATATTTTTTCACAAATCAATTAATATTTGAAACATTACGAAATTTCTTTAACCCTCTATAACCCATTGTGACTTGGAGATAACATATCGTATAAACATGGGTTTATTCTCTGTTTACACTTCATTACCCCTGGAGTGGTAATAAAGACACTGAATCAGTTTTTAGCTTCCAAGGACGAGTCATTTTATTGAAGAGGGACTCAAAGGCTTCTATCGAGATAGAAAAAATGGCTAATAATAATGGAAATTATATTGTTATTGAAATATTAGTAAACAGAATAAAAAAAATATTTTATTTTATTTAAAAATCGGACTTATCTAAAACAACAAAATCATAGATTTAATATTTTTCTATGTAAAAAAAATCCCTCTCTATAACCCACTGTGACTTGGAGTTAATTATATCATATAAACATGGATTTATTCTCTATTTACACTTCATTACCTCTGGATACCATTGTAACTTCAATGTAGCAGTCCGATTACCAAAATGCCTCTCATCAGTAACTTTTAATTCCCAATTCTCTCACTGGCGAGTTCTTCTTTGGAAGAGTGCAGAACATGGTGAACGTGGTCTCACATAGTGTTTTGTATGTCGATAATTCCATTTTCAATCCAGTTATCAGGCTGAAAAAATCTAACCTTAGTTATTCAAGCAAGTAGATACTTTAACTTTAGTACAATTTTGATTTTCTAAACTTCTTATCACTTATTTTATATTTTAAAAGTCTGTGACTTCTAAGTCACAATGTGGCATAATGTATATTTTACATAGGTTTTTATGATATGCTTGAGAGTTACCTTTGTATATCAATTTATACATTTACTCACCCTTGTAATGGATCCACAGCAGTTCTTTGGCAAAAAGTCAAGATCGACTAAAATTATAAACATTAGTGGCTATCAGTTAGAAGATTCTCTGTGATGAGGAGCGACCAGGTTTATTTAATAGACGTCGACAAATGTTATTGAAAGTGAGAGTGAGGAGGAAGAAGAATCTTCAATGTTACAAAAAATAACATGGAAATTGGTATCGAGTACGAGAAGTCTTGCCATATCTCCATGGAAAGGTAATCTACCTGATGGCTCTGAAGAACCCAAATCTCCTATTCACTATTTCGGGAATTTACTTAGTAGGGATATATTGGAGGACATCGTTCACCAATCAAATTTATATTCTGTGTAATGTGATCCTTCGAAGGTCTTAAATTCAACACCAGTTGAAATGGAACAATTTTTGGGTTGTTGTTTTTATATGTCTGTTTATGGGCTCCCTAAATCTGTTATGTACTGGCAATCAGAGACAATAATTTCAGCTGTTGCTGATATAATAAGTAGGAATAGGTGGGAATAGATTAAGTCCAAAATGCACTTTAGCAATAATGCTGATTTAGATACAACAGATAAATTACACAGAATAAGGCCTTTCCTTGACAAAATAGTTAGAAAAAGGAGCAGTTGCAAAAATCCTGGATGTGAAGGTGTTCCAAAAATAAAATGCTCAAAATGTCATGTATATTTGTGCTTAAATCCTAATGTAAATTGTTTCATGGCATTCCATACCACATAAACAGATTTTCATACTCTAATATAAGAGTGTTTCTTTATCACCCATTGTAACTTCTGAGTCACAGTGCCTATTTTTGCAAATGTTTAAACATTAGAAAAAATATGAGTTACTGAGTTATCTTAAATGGGAATTTTGAATTTGAAAAGTTTTTGAATATCAACTAAAATTTATTGTCGATAAGATAGATTACTTTATATATTTTCATGTCTGCTGTTGCCATGTTCTAAATATTTAAACATTATTAACGTTATTTTCTAAAGGTTTAAACATTAGAAAAAATAGTTAATTTTTATGTAAAAGTGAATGGATGTCTATTTTACATTTTATATGTTTTTTGCAAAAGAAACAAAATAATTGGGTTATAGAGTGTTAAGAAATTTAGTGATTTTCTTTATTTGTACTTTGAAAATTTTGATATTTCTATCAAAATACACTTAAATAAATCGTAATTAATTAATTTGAAATTTTGATAAACCAAAGTGAAATAACATGAAAGTTGAAATTTTGATAAACTATTTATGATGTTGAAGTAAGGAATTCACTTAATAAGAGGATCTTTAACAAATATGTGTTTAACTAAATTTTTATTGGTATAATATTATTCTAAAAACATTTTTAATCTCTTTTTGAAAAAAATTAATAAATTTTCTGTTAATATTATTAATTTTTTTTATCTCTATACTTGTTATTAAAATCATTTTATTTTTCAAGTACTTTTACAAAAATAAATTATCAACCCCTCGATACCACAGATATAAAAAAACCATACATTAATTATTTTTGTTCATTTTGTTATAATTAATTAATTCGACCAGTAATTAGTATACACATTGAAAAAATATCTAAAGTGAAACTTTTAAAAAAGTGTTAATATTTTTAAAAAAACATTTCAAATCATACTATTAAACAATTTTAATTAAATTAATATTCATGAATTCGAACAAATCTTCCAAGTACCAAATAACACTATACAGTAATAAACTAGAAGTTATTACAACATACTACATCGAAACTCTCAGTTATTTTCATTCAGAATAAATACGAAATGTAACGATGATAAATCGCTATTCAGTTCAATTTTATTAATTTCGAAATGTCAGAATAACAAATTTCGTTCGCTATTGAAATTTAAATTTTGGAATTATAATCATTAAATTTATATATATATATATATAATTTTGTTTCATATCAATCTTATTTCTGTAAAATAATATATGTTGTATAATTGGGGATATAAAATAATTCCTCTATGACTTAAATCATTTTTGGCAATATTAAGATATATTTTTTTTATATTACTAATTTATTATAAAATATTTTTAACACTAGATTTACGGAGCGAGTCAATTTGACTCATTTAAGATTTTGTTGCTCTCTCTCTCTCTCTCTCTCTATATATATATATAGAAAATTTAAATATTATTTTTTAAAAACATACGTTGGTTTTTAATTACATAACGACACATATGCAAATATGTAATATAATTTTTTTGCATATGTGTCGTTATGTAATTAAAAACCAACGTATGTTTTTAAAAAATAATATTTAAATTTTATATATATATATATATATAGAGAGAGAGAGAGAGAGAGAGAGCAACAAAATCTTAAATGAGCCAAATTGACTCGCTCCATAAATCTAGTGTTAATTACATTACAATTTCATTACTAATTTATAAAAATATAACAAGTTTCGATTTACATTTATATTACATCAAAATTCCAAGTAATTTAATCATTAATATCTCATTTATAAAACTATTGTCAATAATTGGAAATTGTATAAATATCTTTTTCAAAAAAATCGAAATTTTTGATTTAAAAAATTAAGCTATACATTGTAGAAATTTTGTCAACAAATCAAAATTCGTCAAATTCAAAAATATGGTGACCCAAATAAGACTTAAAAATCGATAGTAAGCAAGTAAATATATATATATCTATACTCTTTAATCTCATTTTGACTACTCTCTCTCTTTCTCTCACTATCTCTCTCTCTCTCTCTCTATATATATATATATATATATATATATGGACCGTTTATTTTGAAAGTGGTGCAAGTCCATTTTTTTAAATAATGAGATATCACGTAATTTATGCCTAATTTAGTGTAATTTTTTTATTTATAACTAGTTAGTATTTAATTTCTTAAAAAATGCCAATGCTTTGTTCAATTTAAAATTGGCCGATAAAAGAAATTGCGTAGCCATTGATTAAAAAAGTGGTGTAAGTCAAATTTTCATAGAAACCCCAATAAATACTTTGCCTGTTCTTTTGATTTACACATATATACAAATATATATATATATATATATATATATATATATATATATATTTGTGTGTATCAAAACCCTTTTTACATCATCGATTGGTAAAAATATAAAAATCTCCAACGCACACATTCGTCAAGTACTCTAATCTATTTCTTTTCCATTAGAGTGATTTATATTTCCTTTTTTAACAAAGATTTCCAAGCTTCTAAACGACAGTTTTATTAATGATACACGTTAGAGCTTTGCACATGGCTCAAAATACTCTCGACTGATGTACCAGGTAGACGTTTTAATAACTGAACAACATTCGTCTTGTTCAAGTATTCAATAAATATCAGTTTTTATTTTTAGCCTCGAAAGCCTATAGTGGCGAAATGAGTTTAGGTTTAACTTATGTAAATGTAAATAATTATATCAATTAAAAACAGTTTTACGTCTCGTTTTATAATTGTTGATAAATGAAACCTTGTTGTTTAATCTTCGATGTGACATTTGAATAATTCTTAGATTGGAAGGATACATTTAAATTTAACACAGAATATGAAAATATTGACTTACAAATTAATTTCTAAATATCATTTTTCATCAAAACAAAAATGGTTCACATTCAATAGTTAATATTGACTTGTTTCAAGTTACATAATTTTTTGATACAAAAAAATTTTAAATTATTTCATTAAAAAAACTATAACTTTCTATCAATATATAAGATCATCCAAATGTGACGCCTAAATTTGTGTTTTATTAAAAAAAAAACAAAAGAATATACACATGCTCCCCTACACACCTCCCTAAACACATGTTTTCTTTTAATAAAACACAAATCTAGGCGTCACATATGGATGACCCTTTATTTAAATATATTTTAACTTGTAACAAAAATAACTTTACTATAAGATAACCTGACATATAAATTAGGATTTTCTTACTTAATTTATATTTTGCTACACGATTATTTTTTTTTAAAAAAAAATCCATTTTGAACTAAATAAGAAACCAATTCAATTTCGTTACATTTGTAGACATTAATCAATTATCATTGCGTTTACAGATTAATTTATATTGATGAAATGAACAAAAGATTTTAATTGTTGTAATAATTACTTAATTTATTTCGATCAATATGCTGAAACTTCAATGGATTACATATTTATTATGGAATTAAATTAAAGACGGTACACTGAACTAGTTTAGAAATTACGTGATGAAAATTTAATAAGACGGGTTAAGGAAACCACTTTAATTTATCGATTTATATTTATCTTATTTGATATCACTTTATTTACATATATATATATATATATATATATATATATATATATATATATATATATATATATATATATTGTTATATAGCAAAGTATTATGTTGCGTAGCAACGAATTATTGTTGCTACGCAACAATAATAATAAATAAATAGGTAACGGTGGCAACCGTTGTTATTAACAGCGATGCGAAAATAGTGTAAATAAAATAGTGTAACAATAAGAGTGTAAAATAACGATACGATATAATAAAGTAGTGTAAAATAAGAGTGTAAAAAGATAAATAAACTATACTTCACTGAGAATCTTAATAATAAAAATTACAGTCCATTACAATATATAATCAGTCCCACGAGATTAAAATATCGTGGATTTACGAGAAAACATATATATATATATATATATATATATATATATATATATATAAAAGAAGTTTTTTAGGTTAGATAGACTTTTTGATAGTGATTCAATTTTCAATTCCAGCACGCCTAAAATAAACACCATACATAAGATGGTCAAAATTAGACTGAAGAATAGTAAATAATATTAAGTAAATAAATATAGGTATGTCTGAATCCTGAAGTCTCATTTGAGCTACCAAATATACAAACTTGTTTCATGAAAATATTCCATTAATTTGAATAGAATTATTTTTATTTATTTTCATTAGTTATACCATGAAGGGAGAATTTGTGTATTCATTGCAAATATAATTAATTTTAGTAAATAATAAAGGGTAGTATACCAAATTTAAATGCGAAAATATAAAACGAAATCATTATCACAAGAGCAAACAGTAATTAACACTAGATTTACGGAGCGAGTCAATTTGACTCATTTAAGATTTTGTTACTATATATATAGAAAAGTTGTATATTATTTTTTAAAAATATATGTTGGTTTTTAATTAGATAAAGATATACATGCAAATATTTAATATATATTTTTTGGAATATGTGTCATTATATAATTAAAAACAAACATATATTTTTAAAAAATAATATTTAAGTATTCTATATATATATATATATATATATATATATATATATATATATATAGCAACAAAATCTTAAATGAGTCAATTTGACTCGCTCCGTATATCTAGTGTTAATTGATTTTAAAAAAATATACGATCTCATTATTTTTTCTGTGAAATTATGTGAAAGCATTGATCAAGCGAGTCAAGTTGACTCGCTCCGTAAATCTAGTGTTAATTATTAAACTTTTTTTAAAAAAAAAATGTTAAGGTTTGGCAGTAATTGATGTTCCATAAAAATTGAAATAAATTAACCATAATTATAAATATTATTAATGTCATATAATTTATTTGATCTCTTACGTAAACACCTGTTTCAAAGAAAATATTTTTTTTAAATTTAATTATTTCAATTATAAAACTGTAAGGTTATTTATCTTGATGTGAATTTTATATTGCAACTAATTTTCACTGCTAGAATTATTATTAGATCATTTTTAGATACTGGTATATTAAGATTTGTGAATATATGATTTCACAGATCATAAATAAAAAAATTAAATCTAAAATTTCTTCATCAAAACTTAAATATTTTATATTTTATTTTCTTAAAGTAATGGACATTTGATATATAAAAAAAAATGATAAAATTATATATATATATATATATATATATATATATATATATATATATATACCATAAATGATTCTAGAAGAGGCGTTAACGGTTAAACCACTGACCTTCTTTAAATTAATTATTTATCTTCCTTTCATCGTTAATTTTGTAACAATTCTGCTTCATAAAATTAAAATATTAAACTACCATAAATTATTCGTTAATTAACAATTATTCATACTTCACTTAAATAGATCCTCTCATGAATATACAGTGATTTTATGAAATTTAAAAAAGGAATTAGAATTTAATAACGACTGGATTTTATTAATGCAACACGTGTTGTATCTTCCACGTATATATCACTTTTAAACCTAATTATTTTTCACTATACTCTCTAAGTGAAGACTTTTAAACCAGATTAAAAAGGGGATCACGTTTAATTAAATAAAGACAGCCATACAATTGGAGCTCGTAACGCCGAAATTACAATCCTAAACAAGAGATTTAGGTTATTATTATTGTAATGGAATATAAATCTCATAAGAAGTATATATTTTTTCGATAAAATAAATTGAATTTGTCATCATACATACATATAAATATATATATATATATATATATATATATATATATATATATGCGAGGATCGTATGATAAGTATGGTAAAAAAAGTAAGAAAAACTAAATTGAAAAATATAATTAAATTAATTAAAATAAACAATAAATAAATTTACCATACTTATCAAACGACTCTTGTATATATATATATATATAGCGTTATCCAAATGTGACGCCTAGATTTGTATTTTATTAAAAAAAAATGTGTATTGGGTGGTGTATGAGAAACATGTGTATAGTTTTTTTTTTATTTCTTTTTAATAAAACTCAAATTTAAGCTTTAAATTTTTATGATCATATATATATATATATATATATGTGTGTGTGTGTGTGTTTAATGACCTAAATTGACTTATATATGACTTAATGTAAATTTACATTTGTTTAACAAAAAAGCTCTGACTATAATAGCATCGCCATCAAAATACGTATCAGTCAACTATTGTTATAAACAAAAATCGAACAATAAATGATTATTGAACACTTTATAACCATTGTGTTTAAATAAATTCTCCACAGTTCCAAAACAAACAATAATGTAAATTTACATTTAACAAGTTAATATTTTATATATATATATATATATATATATATATAAGTCTGTGTGTGTATGATATAATTTTAGATTTATTTTTAAAAAAAAAAAAAAAAACTCATTATTGAACACTTATCGATTCGATGCTTTTACGCTTAGAGCATCAACGCACGACTAATAAATAAAAAAATATTAAAGAAATAGAGATGTAAGTTAGTAGTATATAATCCAGTCGTTTGATAAACGTGTAATGCATTCTGTGAATTTTACAGATACTGTTAAATCTGGCAAGGAGCATATTCGAGGAACAGAACAATCTCGAATGCCTGGTTACGAAGATAATGACCGAGGCTCAAGAGCTTTTAAAATGTGAACGATGCGCCGTCTTCTTACTGGATCTAGACTGTTGCGAGGCGGTAAGTGTTTTAATGTTATTTATTGCCGTACTACAGTTACATGTTCAGCATCCAAGAACAGAATAAGAAAAACTAAACGTTCTTGTGCGCGTTAAAAAAGTATAGTGTAAATATAAAACAAACATCACTAGGATGGTTACGGATTGTTTGACGAACTTGTAACATGGTGCAAAAAAAAATGTATATATATATATATATATATATATATATATATATATATATATATATATATTTCTGAAATAATTATAGATTTAATTAAAATAACATTTCATTCTACACTGTAAAAAATAATTGATTATATATGGTCATCAAAATTGTGTTTTATTAAAAAGAAACATGTGTACAGAGTGGTGTATAAAAAAACATGTGTATAGTTTCTTTTATTTCTTTTTAATAAAACACCAATCTAGGCGTCACATTTGGATGACCATGTACATTGATATGAATTATACAAGGTTTTTCAATAAGTGCTTCAGAAGTTTAAATGAAAATAAAACAAAAAGTATTTAATTAATTAGTTTTTTATATTTTCTATTTTTAAGCATATTCTATGGCATTAATGATGGAACACAATTTCTCTCATATGACCACCACGACTTCGTTTAGTCAATTTTTTAGTCACTCTTTCACATAATTCTGGTCCAGTTTCATGAAATTACACGTCCAATGTTTATTTTCGATACTTCTGCTTTTTTCAGCTTTTGTTGTTCTTTGTCTTCTGATAATTTAGTGCTTCTTTTCTTTAACGTACCTAGAGACGTATGATATGCCCCCGTAGCTCGTTATGTATCTTCATATCTGTTTGTATCTCCTTATACATTGTTCAGTCTTCTGTATCTGTACGTTATCTGGGGAAAATATCAAAAAACCCAGATGTCTGTTCTAATATTATGTCGAATAGATGCTGCCGTAGACTAGCAGCTCACCCACCCCTTCCCGGCCGAGGTTGACTCCTCGACCATGTGAAAAATTTATACTTTCGTTTCGTCTTTCATATTCTCGATCAGCTGCGACTGGTCTTTTCATCTTTGTCTCATAGTTCTCTGTGAATACGTACGGTTACATTGTGACGTTTATTCTTCTACGTTTTCCTACCCGGCTACCTATGGGCACTATCTTGGGTCTTCCAAGACCATTTATCAATGGGTTATCATGATCATTTTTCCTCGTGTAGAATTTCCAGCCCATAGTGTTAATGAAGTCTGCAACCGTATCTATTCCGGCTTCTTTATGTAGTATAGAAGTTTTATACCATTTGCTTCTATCAAGAGCCATTTTTAAAATCTTATTCTGGGCTGTCTACAACGAGACGATATGGGAGTTGTATGAGATCAATACTTCTGTTGTCTGTGGTTTATTGGCATGATTGCACGTAACTCCGCAGAAAATAATCCAATGGAATAATATATCACATGATGGTAGCGGCTAATTGATGGGCCCATTTCGTAAAATAATGGACCTATGAAACTCTTGTTTCAATAAGTCTTTTAAAGTTTTTACAAGGACCATAAGATATGCCCAATTGATATTATCGGTTCATTTTCAACATTTTCACTTAAAGTAGCAATGTTTTCATTTATGTAGAAATGTTTTTATCTTCCACTTTTTGGTTTATCGATAACACAAGCAATTTCTTTGATTTTTTTTCACTAATTTTTGAATTAAAGATTGATTTGGCCGAGTATTTATACCAAAAAAATCACGAATTGGATTTGCGATGGATATTTGTTAAAAAAAAACACCTATTTTCATAATAAATTTGAGTAATGTGAATGCATTGTTGCAATGTATACCTATCTATGGTTAAAATTGTAACCTTCTACTTAGATAAAAAGGCTTGTTATATTATTTGAAAAGATATGACGTATAAACATTATACAGTGCTGACATCCAGGCGTCACATTTGGATAACCTTGTATATATATATATAAATATTTTTGAAAGAAAAATGATACGGTTTGCCATTTTGACACAGATCTCGAATAACGTTCATTAAAGACTGAATGAATGCATATCAAGTAGGTACGACCAGTTCCGGAACATCCATAAACTGTGAATTACTGACAATCTAGGAGAAAAGTTTCACTGCGAGCTTTAATTAAATTCGTACTATGAACTTTCCATTGTATTGGCATTACTGTTGTACAGTCATTGTTCTTCCAACTTGGATTTCACTCGTTTATGAACTTGTAAACACAGATACACCCCTTTTCATTAAAAGTTGTGTTCGACTAATGCAATGAAAACGCTTTTATTGATCTATATATTGTTTCGTTTGGAAAATGTTCACGGTACATAATTCATTCTTTTATAAAAGAGGTCATAAAATCAATACGTAGTGCTAAAAAAAAAAACGAAACGAAATTTCCTTCGCGCGAACATTTTAAACCGAATACCAAGTTCATCTCACATTCTATATGGAATTCGACACGAAAAATAATTATATAATCGATTTAAGTCAGGTATTTCAATCGTTTATACTTTTTCACTCGAAAAAACTATTAGAATATTTTTTTAATTTATTAATAAATTGTAAACAATTATAATTATATGAACGATTTAGTTTCACTTGCACGACATTCAGGTAGAAATTCAAATTTACAAGCTTTGATTTCTATCTCGTTAAAATATCACTACCGTGTGATAAAACTAATTAGTTCGGAGTTTAATTGGAAGTTAATGCGACCAATGGATGAGATAATATGTTAGATTAATATATCAAGATAAGAACATAGAATAGCATTCATGCATTATTTGTACTTGTAGATTTTGGCTCATATTTTCGTAGTCATGTCTGAATCTAATTAACAGAGAAATGAGAATTCGTCATTCATCTATGTATTATATGGTATTTGGCATTGAGGTATTTTTTCCATTCGTTGTATTAAATTAACTTATATTTTAATTGATTTTTAAAAAATGTTTCGAAAAATATACGATCTCATTATTTTTTCTGTAAAGTTATGTGAAAACATTGGTTTATGCTGATAAAAGCATTAAAAATAAACATTGAACTTGTAATTTATGAAATTGAACCACAATTATGTAAAAGAGTGACTAAAAATTAGACTAAACGAAGTCGTGGTGGTCATATGAGTGAAATTGTATTTCTTCATTAATCCTATGGAATATGCTTAAGAATAAAAAAACTAATTAAATACTTTTTGTTTTATTTTCATTTAAACTTCTGAAGCGCGTATAGGAAAATCCTATATATAATATATGAAAAATATATTAAAATATTTTTGTGTCGCATTTGAAAAACGAAGAAATTTAATTATATTTTATATAAAAATAAATATCTGATCATCGAGTTAAAAAAAACGCACATTCGCAAATTAGCTATATATGAACGATTTTTTTCACTTAAGATGTCATGTATCAAAAAAGTTTTTTTTTTAAAAAAAAAGTTAAAAAGTTTGACTGTCGTTTTATATCCGTCATCTTTTCAAAAGACTGATTTGATTTGGCGCATCTTCGCCAAGTTCGAGTTCTCTTTGCAAATACATTATCATTCCGGAGTAAAATGTTTTATTTATGATACAAGTAAACTCCATCCGACCGACGAGACTGACAAATGCCAAATGCGAAAGGAATCTTCTCTCATTCCGAACATTATTCATATCCGGCCACTTTTTAAAACCGAAACTGCAGATATCGAACTCGCCCGTCGCGAAACACCGGCGAATTGTTAACCAAATATTGAAATTTCGTTTTCGGTAAACGCGTACCGATATTTTTGATCGATTGCTAATGATTACGGACGTGTTCGATGCATTTAATTTAATCGTTACGATCCGTCAGGCGCTCCTATTTTCGAATAAATTACAATGCATCTGTTTTGGAAACGTCATTTATTATTGAACACGGTTCCATTAATAACGAACATGTCAGATTCGTACATAAGATTTTATACATTATTAATGAGTTGTTTTCATTACGCGAGCCATTATCTTGTTTTCTGATTAGTATCTTATTCTCGCAAGTTTTGTACGGAGTGTGGAAATGAGCACGGTTATTATTATGTTCGTAATCTAATATAACTACGTACATTTTAGCTCTCCACACCCTCGGTGCCGTTTCAAACTTCTTAGCCTTTCGTGTCTTGTAACACGAAACTTGGAACTTTTTAAGTATATATAATTAAATTTTTCGTTGAATTTTATCTCACTATCTACCTTATAGTGTATATACGTACATACATATAAATACTTTTTCCATTATTGTTATTATAACAGTTATTATTCGAAATTCTAAAAAAAAACATTCATTAACATTAAATTCATAACATATTCATCAATCATAAAAACTTACGAACTGAACTTAAAAATAATTAATCACTTTGAAAATCAATTAACTGGTAAGAAAATATATACATGAAAGTTGATTTGTTTAAATCAGATATTGAGCAAAATCAAAATATTTTTTTACATTAAACTGACTCAATAATAAATAACTACACCGAAACAAATCTGTTGCATAGCAACGAATTATTGTTGCTACGCAACAATAATAAATAAAGGTGGCAACAGTTGTTATTGATAGCGAGGCGAAAAAATTGAATGTAAATAACGATACGATAAAATAAACATCACTGAGAACTTTTACAATAAAAATTATTGTTCATTACCAATCTATAATCAGTTCCACGATTTTAAAACATCGTGGACTTGCGAACAAACAAAATCTATTATAAATGTTTGATATGATGTAACAATTAATAAATTAACCATTTATAATTATTATAGCAGCTATTTACGAATTAGATTTTAGAAATTATAACGAACATTAATAAAAGACAAAAATTAATCAATCTAAAGTAATTATCAAAAAATTATGCAATAGATTTTTAAGCATAAAAATCAAATCATATATGCATATATATATATATATATATATATATATATATATATATATATATATATATATGCATATATATAGAGAGAGAGAGAGAGAAAGAGACGCTTAGATTTGTGTTTTATTAAAAATAATAAAACACAAATCTTAGCGTCACTCTCTCTCTCTCTCTCTCTCTCTATACATGTGTATAGAGTGGTGTATAGGAAAATATGTGTATAGTTTCTTTTTAATAAAATACAAATCTAGGCGTCACATTTGGATGACCTATATATATGGTAACCCAAATGAAATTGAAAAATAGTAAATGATAATCAACAAATAAATGTATAATATATCCTTAACGCTCAGTCTCATTTGGACCAACCTATATATATAGAGAGAGAGAGGATGTATTTGATATTGAGGCAATGTCTCAAAATTCTCAGTGCTTCAGAATCGACAATTTTGTTTATTCACATAGTCAATTAAATTAAAATGATCTTCATCGCTCATTATATATATATATATATATATATATATATATATATATATATATATGCATGTAAACATGTTAGTCAATCGAACTATGCATTTAATAATGGAGAATATCCATAACTGACAAATATTAACCATAATCTCTAATACGTACGGCAATTAAACATTATTCCTGGTGATTATGTATAATCTCCTATTTATCAAATTATCTGTTGCATACGCATGTGTATCAAATACAAATTGTTAGTCAATGTTTGATATATATTTGGAGAATCGTATTCTCCTATTGTTCACATACTCGAATTGTCTATGATAGAGCAACTGGAATACGTCTACCGGCTCACACCACAATTTAATATTTTATATTTGCTAATGAAATAATATTTATAAAAATCAGTAAATAAATATACTGGACACTCGCGTATAAGAATCGTTGTTGACAAGAAGAACAAAACACTAATTGTTTATTGTTATAAAATTCATAGCCGCCACATATATATATATATATATATATATATATATATATATATATATATATATATATATATATATATATATATATATATATATATATATAAATATAAATAATATAAATATATATATATGAAATAATATATATTTAGTTTCATTTTGGCTCCCTTCCGCTTTTTAAGCACACTTGTATATTATCCAACTTATATAAGTCTATAGTTAATAAGTTTATATTTTCTATATAAAAATTCAGAGTCGAATTTGTTGTAATTTTAAAAATATATTTTTTTTCAAAATAAAATCAGCGAACAAAAATATACCAACTATGACTCTAGCATATCAAATCTTGACTTTTTTTTCATCCTCCGTATATTTTCCATTGTACAGTACTGAAACCATACAAACATCCAATTATTGATTAAATATGTATCTATTTTTTTTTGTGAACAGTTAAGTATTTTAACTGAGATGTATATTGTCTACGACAAATAGAAAATCATTTTATACAAGAGATAATTTTAGGTACTTTTTCATCTTTTTTTAATTACTTTTCTCTGTCTCTTTATATATATATATATATAGAGAGAGAGAGAGAGAGAGAGAGAGAGAGAGAGAGATCTAAAAAAATTATACACATTTTAAATTATATTCTCATTCAAACTTTTTTATATTAGTTCCTCATTGAATTTTCCCCACGTTCAACTGACCTCACACCTCTGTACTTTTTTTACGGTGATACGTCAAAGAAATATTTTTACCACAAAATTTACAACAATCGACGAATTGAGAGCCACAATTGAAAGAAAATGCACCAAAATACCAACCGAAATGATTCGTGATGTTTACAATTCCATCTGTGCGCATTATCAACAGTACATGGAACAAAACGACCATCAGTTCCAACAACTGCAATGTATTAAAATATTCTATTCTTGTCTTTTTAAACTTGGATTATAAAACTTATGTTTATTAAATCAAAATGTGTGTACATTTTTAGGACACTCTGTATATTTTATATGTATATGAAAAACATTTTATGTAAAATTGATCAAATGAAACAAAACAAGTACGTAGTATATTTGAAAAGTTAATTTAAAAAATATCTGATAATCTGTTTTTAAAATATTATTTCATGTATATGTGTATACATATATATGTATGTATATGTGTGTATATAAATAATCAATATATCCGTAGGTGTATGTAATATATAAAGTGTCAAAAACATAATTGACTCGTTACACACATTGCGCGTCAACCATTTTAAAATAACATGTATACTTTTACACAAACATAATAATTCTCTTTCAGAGTCATTTGGAGCGGATTGTTGAAAGACCTGGCAAAGCGTTGCCAGAGAACCGACCGCAGAGTCGCAGAGGGTCCGGCAGTGTGACTCCTGAAGATATTCGTTTACGTGGTAGCCGATCGGTATTTACAACGGTGTTCGAACTGAAAGAGGGCGCTTCCGAAGCTGTCGTCACACGACCAACTGTTGCTGAATTGCAGGTAAGCTCGCCGTACACAAAGGCGAAACACTTCTCACTCATCCACCTGTCCGTGCACCTATATCCAGCCACGGGCTTACCTTTTATTGATTTATGAATGAATGTACGAAGATGTTTTCTGACACGTGAATTTTTCACATTTATATACGATTTCAATTTCACGTTGGAATCATTTTTGATATAAATACACTTTCGCAAACATTTATATATATATATATATATATATATATATATATATATATATATATAAATGTATGTATAAAATACACATAACAACATACATTAATTAAATTTCTATACAAATAAACTACTTGAAATCTTTCTTCACAAACTATTTTTATACAATTGAGAAAATTAATTCTTCTTCTACGTTCTGCACTTTTACTGTATTAAAATACAAAGTGTCTAAATTTGAGGTTAGGAAGTAATTTATCAATAAAATACAGTTTTTGAAAGAAAAAATCATGTTTGTTGGTATCAATGTAAAGTAAAAACATGGTAATTATTAATAAAATACAAAATCAGCCAAATAGCCTCTTATAACATATCGGAAAACGTCAACTCTTTTGTCGAAATTTCCAAGCACACTTTATTTCAGTATTTAAAACATAGCTGCACGAATTTCATCGTTTAATTCTTGAATCATTACTGGTTTGTTAACACAAAGAATGATATTTTATTATGGAAATAAGGGTTGGACGAAATCAACTTCAGACAAGAAACAATTAAATATTAAAATAATAAAAATTGAGCGAAGAAAATGTTCAATTTAAAATGATACTTAAAATTATTGTAACATTCGATTAAAAATAACGTTGATAATTTACTTAATTTTCCTTTCTCGAATTAATCATTGTACTATTTCTAATGTTATCGAGTATTCAAAGTCATAACAAGTATATGTACGTAATAAAATTGTTTCACAAGAAACATTACTTTTACGACTTGAAATAAATGTATGAAATTCACTCCATAAAACGGTAATTAGAGTCGAACCTCATTTTTATTTCTAATTGACTCTAAAAACGTTACTTACGTTCATAAAAATAATTAAAATTCGTTCGAAAATATTGTCGAGCAGTGAACAAACTCGACAAAACGATAATAATAATAAAAAATATTATCCTGACAATACAGGACCGTAAACTGGGACATAAATCGTTCACTATGAAGTCATAATATTGATTAATTATCCCGTAAATGCAATTATAAATACTGAACGACGTCAAATACAATTATATCGGTCGTAAAATATAAGTAGTGTACGGGTAAACTGGATCGACAACACGAGAACTCAACGGAAAAGAAATAAACGGATTTAATGGCTTCCTTCGTATGGAGACGGTAACAAAATGGTCGACGTCGTAGTAAAATAGACGTTAGGAGGCCGCGCGAGCAAATCCGCATATAAAGTACATCGTTTTCCAAAGCCGGAGCCGATGCTTTTCTTACCCGAACACATATTTTCTATATTTAGATACTAAATTGAAGGATTTCGTATATACGAGGGATGTTTCGTACGCACGCCACGGTTTTTCATATGTGAAATGTTTGTTATGCGACGACGGTGTGCTCAATTCTGTTTTTACCGCAGGTTGATTCCGAAGGTCATTGCGATTCCGGTTGTACACACATTTGCGTAAGTTTTGACATCTGTTCATGCTGTTTCGTACGCGATGTTGATTGCTTATTTTCACTATTTATTTATTTGTTTGTTTTTGTCGATCGGACGTGACGCAACGCATTGTTATATCACTTGAAATGGCACACGAAGAGCTTTATCACACCACACGATGACGAGTGAGGTTAATCGATTCATTACGGAATACGTGTGTATGTATGTCGTCGATATAGACACATTGTACGATCGAACGTGATCGTTCATTTTGTGAATTATTGTCAGCAATATGCACGCGTAACGACGATTCAGTAGCACAAATCATGTTAATTTTATGTAACGTTTAACACCGATTAATACAAAAAGTACACAACATTAATCTTCGTAAGCACACACTTTAAGCACACAAACTATACACATGGTGATATGTATATATATATATATATATATATATATATATATATATATATATATATATATATATATATATATATATAGTCGTGCGAATAATTTCACATACAAGAAAAAAATGTTGTTTGAAAAATAAAATACATAACTTAAAAAGTAATTTCAATATAAATGAATGTTCACCCCCAACATCACAATATGTTGTAAAATGTTTAATAATCACTTATTGTTCACATTGTTCTTTATAACAACAATAGGCTAATGCACATTTCAACGACGAACCGTCATCGTCAGAAACTTTTTGTTATAAAATAACAAAAAGATTAAAAACATAATAATTGAAGAATTATTTTTATTACATTTTATCACTATATTAATCAATAATGATGGATCATCCAAATGTAACGCCTGGATTTGTTCTTTATTAACACTAGATTTATGTCTGTCACTAAATGATTTTTTGTAAGGATAAGTAACAACAAAGATTTATGATTTAAGAAAAAAACATCAAAATATTTTTTTACAAAATGTAATTGAGTAATTTTACAGCAAAATTAATCGTTATTAACACTAGATTTATGGAGCGAGTCAATTTGACTCATTTAAGATTTTGTTGTATATATATATAGAAAACTTAAATATTATTTTTTTAAAACATATGTTGGTTTTAATTACATAATGACATACATGCAAATATGTAATATATATTTTTTGGAATATGTGTCATTATGTAATTAAAAATCAACATATGTTTTAAAAAAATAATATTTAAGTTTTCTATATATATACAACGACATCTTAAATGAGTCAAATTGACTCGCTCCGTAAATCTAGTGTTAAAAGGAAACATTTGTATAACAAAACATGTGTATAGTTTTTTTTTTAATAGAATACAAATTCAGGCGTCACATTTGGATGACCCTATTGTTTGTAACAAAAAATCATACAAAAATATTACAAAGAAACAAAATATTGAACTGGAAATTCTAAATGGCAATAAATTCAATGAGAATCCTTTTTCATACAAATATTGAAAATTGTAAACATTTTGACAATTAAATGTAATTAATATTTTTTATATAATCCTTTATTGTTAATTACGGTCTCCAATCTCTATGGATTGATTCTATTAATTTTTGTGTAGTCTTTAAATCAATTTTCACCCACTCTATTTCAATAGTATTTTTTTAATTTTTTTTTTATTTGTAATTTGATGATTTTTTTCTTATTTTTCTATTTAAGTGTATTTATTTCCCATAAGTGTTTAATGGGAGATAAAATGAAAATTCTAACAATTTTTTCTAGTATGGAAAATTATTTCCACGACTGTGCATACACACATGGATATTTATATATATATATATATATATATATATATATATATATATATGTACAAAGGTCGTTTGATAAGTATAGTAAAAAAATACCATAAAATTTAAAAATTTATTAAATTTTAAAATTTTTTAACAATTTTTCCTAGTATGGAAAATTATTTCCACGACTGTGCATACACACATGGATATATATATATATAATATATATATACACAAAGGTCGTTTGATAAGTATATTAAAAAAATTACCATAAAATTTAAAAATTTATTAAATTTTTAGTTTTATGGTAATTTTTTACCATACTTATCAAACGACCTTCGTATATATACAGGATAATAACTTTGTATCTGCACTATAAAAAAATAAACTGGAATTTCCTTTTAACAGTGAAACTAAATACCAATAAAGCCTTAGCGACTGTAAAGACTTATTTCATTTTTATGACAGATCGATTGTTACAGGTTTCAATATTTACTATTTTCATACAGATCACTAATATTTGAGAAAAAGGAAAATATAAAGACAAAGGACTAAAAAACTAGTGTTAGATATAAATAAATTATTTTTCATCAATACAAGTTAATAAAAGTCATTGATGCTAAATTCCTCAATTTCAGTTATTCATAAAATTGAAATATTCACTTGATTTAATGAGAAATTTAAATAAACCTCCATCTGCATTGACACAATAGCTCAATCTATCATAAAATCTTTGTCCCACTGTCGTAACTGAATAACGATTAATTTTGCTGTAAAATTCCTCAATTACATTTTGTGAAGAGAAAATATTGTGATATTTTTTCTTAAATCATAAATCTTTGTTGTTACTTATCCTTACAAAAAATCATTCAGTGACAGGTCAGGTTACTGTAAAAAATTATCTAGAAATGATATGATAAAAGAAAAAGTGCAGGTAAATATTGGTTTTTATATAGTAAATATTTTTGTTCTCTACATTTTTAATAAGTTTTAAAATAATTATAAGGGTTTGAGAGGAAAAATGATAAATTTTATTAAATTATATATATATTAGGTTGGCAAATATCTCCCTTCCGCCTTCTGGTCTTTTGAATTTCGCAGCATTGTACAAAAAAAAAAAAAAGCGGAAGGGAGATACTTGCCAACCTAATATATATATATATATATATATATATATATATATATATATATATATATATATATATATATATATATTACTTACATTTGATACACTATTACAGATATAAAAATTATAATTATATTTTTTTTTCGAAAATTTTATTCAATGCCCTTTAATTTACAATTTGATTATAAAAATAATTTCAATTATTTTGGAAATATTTTTTTTAAAACTAATACTTTTAACGATAATGAACCAAATATATTTTTTATAATAAAAAAAATTATCTAAAAATGATAAGATAAAAGAAAAAGCGCAGGTAAATATTGTTTTTTTATATAGTAAATATTTTTGTTCTCTACATTTTTAATAAGTTTTAAAATAATTATATGGGTTTGAAAGGAAAAATGGTAAATTTTATTAAATTATATTTATATATTACGTTTGTTTTTTTTTTAATTCCGTTCAAAATGAAACAAAGATAATTTGATATAGACAATTTTTTTACAACGTAATGAAAATTATATTGTCGAATGAAACTCTTGGAAACGAGACGCTTTTACACCGTTTGAAATTTTCTTTACCTTTTGTCTTTGTACGAAAAATTAAAAACTCAAACAATAAAATTACTCCTACATGTCGTTTGGTTCTATGAAAATTCTCCGAACGAAACAAATAAGAGCATTTCATAACGATAACTGTAATATTGTTCCATATAAGCAAAAAAAGTCGTACACGAGAACGAATACGGATAGAGCCCGTTTTCTTGTTAAAACAAACAATTCTTTCATTTCAACCACTTGTACTATTGTACTGTCAAGTTGTGACAAGCCGGCATGCTAACCAGTAAATTTATTATCATGCTGACTAGACAGATTCTCGAATTGAATTTAAATTTTAATAACGTCTGTTTGCGAATCTCGTTTAATTCGGTTTGTTTCTAAACGAAACGATTTTTCCAATAACATTAATGTTCTAATAAATTAAACTGTTTATCAAATTCGAGTTGTTAAAAAAAATATAATATCGATCAATTTCGTCGATTTTTTCTAATGAGAACATGAACGAACGAACTGCTTGTAGTCATTTCTTCGTCGGTTACTTTTTTATGCATTTCTTTCATAAATTTTTAAATTTCACGAGCAGATATTCAAATATGTCCTGTGAATCGACGGAGAAGGATGTAATATATTTTTTAGTATACAAGAGAAGTACCTCGAGTTCTTTATATTCGAGTACGGTGTAAAGTACAAGTATACACTGTGGTATATAGCGTTCGAGTTATGTAGTTTTACAATAACGTACTTTTTTACAACTCATTTCAGGTTTACAGACTTCTTTACATCAGAAATATATATTATATTTTATAGAATGTTGACTAAATGAAACTATTAAATGTTTAATTATTTCTTGTGTTTTAATAAAAAAAATAGTTATTTTATATTTAAAACACTTATAATAATTCAAGTACAAAATATCTACTATTAATTTTATAAATTTAAATAATTATTTTAGTCCATTTTCAATTTTTAGTGTTTTCAAATATATTAGGTTGGCAAATATCTCCCTTCCGCCTTCTGGTCTTTTGAATTTCGCAGCTATGTACAAAAAAAAAAAAAAAAGCGGAAGGGAGATACTTACCAACCTAATATAATTTTTAATTTTCTCATTATAGATATTTAAATATAAATTAAAATCTAATTACTTTTGCACAACTCACTATAACAGTTTTATAGATTTTTAAAAATATGTATTAAAAAATAAAACGAAAAAAAGGATATGTGTACTTATATACACATACCAGAAGTGAAACTTCTTTTCAGTAAAGTAATCAAAAGGTACAAACGTATACCTAAAACTCGTAGATGAACAAATTCTTCAGGATAAAGCAAGTAACAAAATGAAGAAATGTAGTAGGGAGAGAAACGGTAAATACAAGGGATAAAAATTTAAGTAGAAAATGATCAATGTTTTAAATAAATTAAATTTTTACAATTAGTTCATATTAACACATCGTATGCAGACAACGCGTCTCGATGATGTCATTCGCGCTCTAGTAATAGTATGCGAAAGATGTTGTCCGCATAAAATGTACAAGTAAGATTAATATTTATTTTCAAATTAAAACTTTTATAAAATTATGAATTGTGAAAATTTATTTGTTTTCGTTTGAAATTTCTTAGATTTCCATTGCTTCCTCCGGTGGTGGCCGAGTAGGTATAAACGATACAATTGGTTTTTGATAAGTAAAATTTTTGCGCAATAGACTTTACCATCTTAAAGCCTGTAAAAAACATTTTTTTAATTACTATTGTATAATATATAATATACAATTAGATCAATGTTTTAAAAATTAAACAATTAAAGGAAACACTCACAAATAATATATAACTGCAATAAATAGCATCTATTTAGATACTATTTATAGATAATTGATAATTTTATAACACCACATAAAATTCAATAAATCTTCAAAATGACACCTGAGAACAAAGAATTCATAATAATTTTAATATAACATTTTTTGATAAGTGTAGAATAATTTGATCATAATTATAAATAAAATTAGTGTGAGAAATATAGTAAATATTGGATTATATTATAAGTGATTTGATAATTATATGTCGGTTAAAATGGTAAAAATTATCCGAGCAGCTTCAATCAATCCATTTATTGGTTCGCTGGTATTTGAAAACGATTTAGTAAAGTTTCTAAGCAGGGTCAGTGGGTCCTTTGCGAATTATCGAAGCTTAATTTAAAGCAACGAATTGATATCTGCATTTTTCATTTCTGTAGATTGAAAAAGTAATTATTCCTGAATCGAATTGTTACTGGTGAAGTAACTGAATTATTTATAAGGTGAAGACAATGGGTTAGCTACAACAAAGTACCATCTCTACAATCGAAAGAAGGGTTCCATTCCAAGGAAGATTATAATGTCGGTTCAATGGAATATGTAATATTAGGTTGGCAAATATCTCCCTTCCGCCTTCTGGTCTTTTGAATTTCGCAGCTATGTACAAAAAAAAGCGGAAGGGAGATACTTGCCAACCTAATATTTTAAATTTTAGAAATAATTTAATAAATATAATTTTAGAAATATATTAGAATTAGAAATATTTGAGAGTAATTTCACTTTGTAGCTTTAGTTTTATGCGATTTTCGAAAATTACAGAACGTATCCCTAATTTTTCAATGTAAATTAAGTCCTTTTTTGTGCAATTTTTTTTAATGCGGTTTTCTACTGAACGTATCTACCGCATAAAAACAGACCCAGGTGTGTATATATAAAATAATTCTATCGTGAAATTAATTTCATTAATTTATTTCAATAAATAAATGATTACCTCCGAACTTTAACGATAGCAAATAAACATCATTCGCGATTGAAAGTATTACGGGAGGAGTAACCGAAGCGAGTAGGGTGCATACCTCTCCTCTCCAACCCCGAAGGTTGGCGAACATAGCGAGCGAAATTGTAACCCCCTGGTTTTTAAATAAAAAACATGTATATAACGATTAATTGTCACAAGATATCCTGACGACACAATAATTGTATATTACATATTTTTTTCTGCATTTCTGAATAAAAAAGATTTCTTAAAATACAAGAAAAAACATATTGTCATTTCAAAAATATATTTACATTGTTCCCTACTATTTTTTTTCTTGTAAGTTTTCTCTCGCTTATCACTTCGGAACTACGTTCTAAATAAAAAGTAACATTTGTATCGATGAAAAAGATTTTAAAATAAAATCAAGAAAAGATTTCAAATTTTCTTCTCTTAAGTAGTTCTTGGAAACTTAAAGGACTCTATCTTGAATATATTTGTAAAGTTTTTTGTACAAGTTTTATCCATACATACATACATATATATATATATATATATATATATATATATATATATATATATATAAAAAAAAGAATAAATAAAATATTTTACAAGTTCATCGTCAAATTTCTTTTTTGCAGATATTGAAGTTTCAGAAAGAGCACTTTTAAACAATGTATACAAGAACACAAACTAAATAACACGCGAAATGTTATCAGCAAGAAAAGCTACGAGGAGAATAAGTATTTAACAGTTGAGCATTTATTCCACTGTGTAGAGATAAAAAGAGCACTCAACCATTTGTAGAGTATTTAAACGCGTTTCAAAGAAACTGCACAAGAAACTTAGATGTAATAAGCAACTTGAAACTATTTAGTTGGTGTTTTTCAAACGTCTTCCTTTTATATACTACAGTTTATATTATACATATATATATATATATATATATATATATATATAACAATGTAGCTGTGTATTTAATTTCATAGTAGTTTAATGTTAGTCATAAACTAAGTTATAGGTATTCTACGTGTTACATTATCATCAACAGTCTTTGTTAACTCAGTAAAACATGAAATGTTCTATAAATATCTTGCACTTTTTCGCCAACATTTCTTTCGTTGAATTTATATTTTATCTACCTCTATAAAATACAAGTAAATAAAATAAATTTCTCAGAAAAGACTTATACTATTATCCTCAGTCTAAGATTTTTCTGTTTATTTTTAATTTATATAAAAAACACATAAAAGAAATCTAAAAAATGTAATAAAAAAAAACTCAACGTAGATATTAAACTTGAGCAAATATATATATATAATAAATAGTGTTAAAAACTAGTTTGTTTTTGTAAAAGAAATATATAGGTGTTTTTTTTTAAACGTGATAGAACTTTAAATTGAAATCCCTATCGAAAGTTCTATCTAACCCGTTCGCTACCAGAGCTTCAGGGGAAAACCTCCACCACAGCCCAGACGTTTTATTATTTAAATATGATATCAAATTGTCATTAATTTTATGCGATGTATTTATAACGATCTAGATGAGTGAAATTAGCAATTTTACAAACCGGCACGCATATGTGACACTGGGCTATTGATAGTAAATTCTTTTTGCAGCCCACGCGTCACATATACGAAGGTCATCTGATAAGTATGGTAAATATTGTGGTAAATTTTATAGTTATATTTTTTTACCATACTTATCAAACTACTCTTGTATGTGACATATTTAATTAAAAGTAATTGAATTAAATTGGAAAGGAAAAATAAAATCAAAACTTTTTTCAAAGTGAAATACATGTTATTTATTTGTATGATATATTTTGAAATATTTGTCTATACATAGCCCAATTGGTAGTCCTGTAGTTGTTTTACAGATTTCACAGGCATACATTAACCGTTTTTTTTAAAGTAGAAACACTCCATTTTAGAAAAAAAATGATTTAATGACAGGTTTAGGTAGACATAGATGTACTCTTTTTATATTTATTATAACACAGTCGAGGGTATACAATATACTCAAAAATTAATCAAAAGAAATTTTCTGTATAGTTTTATCGTAAGAATATTATATTAGAAAGTGGTATAAGTCCGTTTATTCATACATTGAGATATTTAAAAATTATTAATATGAAAAAATTTCAAAATTATTTTGAAAATTTTTTTGGAAAATTTATAAATAAACAATAATTATTTATTTATAAATTTTTATATAATGCAACTAAAAATATTCCAAAGTCGATTTTTCGTAATTCAAACGCAAACCTTTAAATATTATATCTCAATGTATAAATAAATGGAGTTATTGCACTATCAAAAATAAATAGTTTAATTTGTTATTAATGAAAGTGGTATAAATCCATTTAAAATTAAATGCATATACATAATGTTATAGAAATAAAAACACTATATACTGTATATTGACATACGTGCCAATAACCTCAATTTCGCACTTTATACTGAATATTGGCATACATGTCAATTACATTTCGTGTTGTTTGATAAATTTTTAAATACCACGTGGATTAAATTTACTGTTATTTGTATGATTATTTAGTTATTTTTACAAAATAAAATTCAACAAGTTTATAAACATAGTTTTAAAAACATAACCCGAATTTATTAACATTTGCCAATATTTTTTAATTCATTCAAACATATTTGTATATATACATATTTGTGACGCACAGATCTTGTAAAAAAAAATGTAATTATCGGCAGACCAATAACATCAAGTATCTACGAGTATTTTATTATTTTTAACATAATTCATCTGTTTGCGGCACGATTTGGTACAAACAGTTATCATAAACTGATAATGGACATCCACACATTTGTAACGTTGGGCTGAGGTAAGAAAATCGGGTCAATACATATATGTGACGCTAGTAGCAAACGAATTAATATATATATATATATATATATATATATATATATATATATATATATATATACAAGGTGGAACAAAAGAGATTGAAAAGTAATAAATGGTAATAAGCAAGTCAATGTTTGTCTAAACTTTGAAATTCATTTCAACCACCCTATGTATAGTTGGAATTCTCTTTAATTCATTAGTATTATGTTAACGTACCTAATTCAATAAACTAAAATACAATTTAACGTAAATGTAGACATACACACCTAATAATAACTCTTAATTATATTACTAAATAATTTAGTGGATGTCTACAACATCACAGTTGTAAAAGGAAGATAAATAATAAAGTGGTTATTTGATGTACGACAGTGAACGATTACAAGTTTGCCCTTTTATTTATGTTCGTCTACGAATTTGTACCTGAAGAGACAACCTTTTCCTTATTCGATTATAAATAATAATTACGTGTGAGTATAATGGATCATATATATATATAGAGATATATATATATATATATATATATATATATGTATGTATGTATGTATGTATGAAACTGCTGAATTATTCTCGCATTTAAAACCCATGATGTTTGTTGAATTACTCTTAGAGTTTTTCAATTTTTATTCTGTTTATTTTTTTCTGTAATGTCATGTGTAATAGTTAAAAAAATTCTGACAATTTTTTTACTCGTTGAAAATATATAGTAAATTTTGTCAAAACCATTTCTTCATTCAATTTGATATTTTTATACAATAAAATAATTATATGCATTTACCAATTTTGAAATTAATTGACTAGAATCATATGATGGTAAATTACAAATTATTTCATTACATGAAAATATAAAATTCTATAAAAAAAATATTTTGATCAAATACATATTACTATTCTACACAAATGAATTTTAACCCCAACACCACAATAATTTAAAGAGTTCAATAATCACTTATTGTTCACTTATTATTTATAATTATATAATCTATAATTCTAGAAAGGCTCTGACGATGATGGCGTCGCCATCGAAATGCATCAGCCGATATAATTATAAATAATAAGTGAACAATAAGTGATTATTGAACACTTTGAATTATTGTGGTGTTGGGGTTAAAATTCATTTGTACAAAGTGAATCAACCATAATTCCAAAACAACAAATACATTACTACTCATTTTTGTTTACAATAATACCTTTGCAAGCCCTTGGAATTCGTATAATCAAAATGTCAGTGTATGTAATTATTTTTTAAAATAAAATCTCATAATTATATTTATATATATATATATATATATACCCGTCTCTCAATTTACACGGGACTTTTTTTACGCGGTATTGATTTACGCGGCACTTTTTTACGTGGTCAGATAGATTTCTATTATATAATTTTTTCATGGAATTTATTGTATATCAGAGTGACGCAAATTCGTACTTGAACGTATAAAAGCGCGATATAAATATATAAAAGGTTGATTGTTTTGAATTACAGTAGCGACATTGACACCGAATAAAATTTATCTACTTTTGTCTTCTAAAACGTCATTATTTTTTTGTCAAGCTATGTGAAATAAATATGTGTTTCTACAACTTTATTAGCTCTTAATTTCCAATATTTTTTCTGTTGTACTGACAGACTCAATTTACGCGATTTTCATTCTCGTAAAACGAATCCACGTGGAACGGATACTCCGCGTAAATTGAGGGACGGGTGTGTGTGTGTATATATATATATATATATATATATATATATATATATATATATATATATAATTGCACATTGTTAAAAATTATGCTTTTTTAAGACGGAAAATTTGTTAATCGAAAGAACTCGACTGGAAATAAAAAAAATATTCATCTTTGTGCAGTGTTTGAATAATATTAAATTCTCGTACCGATTGATTTTAAATTTGTCAGTTACTTTAACGATATTATCAAATTATAATTTTGTAGTAAATTTCATTTTGTTTGATATTTTTCGGTTAATTGATTTTCATACCTAATTTCGTTTTTCCTTATTGTCGATTAATTACATTTTCTCACTTTGATAATTTGTTTGTACTGATTTTACGAAGCATAAAAATATACTAGATGTATTGTACATTATATATATATATATATATATATATATATATATATATATATTTACAGATTAATTTAAAAAATGTTCGATTTTCAATTAACTACAATTCGATTTTACAATATTACACATGAAATTATAGAAAAAAGTAAACGATAGAATAAAAATTGAAATATTCTTAAAGGTAATTCGACAGACAATACAGTAAAAAGCTTTTTTGTTCATCAGTTGTGTTTTTATAAAAACAAATAAAAATATTTTATAAATAACATCATAAAAGATCACTCAAAATTCATATTTCACTACCATATGTGAGAATAAATAGGATGCATTTATCAAAAACGTTACTTTTTAAACATAAAGTAATATCCATTTTTTTATAATATGGATCTTCCTTACGAATTGATATCATACTAATTTTATTCTCCTGTTTACTTCATCTATAATAAATTGTTCAGATATACATACTTTTCAACTCTTTTTTTCTATCTATTTTACTTTTTCTGAGAATTCATTAAACATTACTTTTATCTTATAAAACTATTTTTTCACTCGCTTTATCCAATTCTTTTACTCGTTTTTAGAATTCATCTACGCTTGTTGAGAAAATAAGAATAGCGTCAGTGACTCTTAAGTGATTAAGCATTTTTTAATTTACTGTCATTCTTTCAGATTTCCTATTTAACCCCATAAATACTTCTTCTCGCTCAATATATATTTATACACACATTGAAATATGTAAACTTTATTTTGATTTTCTTCTAATTGAATTTTTTTATTTTTCTTAAAAGTATTTATTATGTAGTATATTATATATATATATATATATATATATAAATTTTTGTGAAAAAAGGCTGTAATCAAAACATGTTAAATATTTTTTTCTTAACAAACGAAAAACAACATTGACACTGAATGAAAAACTGAAAGTTTTGTCAAATATTCCAATATTCTATAGGATCATCCAAATGTAACGCCTAAGTTTGTGTTTTATTAAAAAGAAACATGTGTATAGTTTCTTTTTAATAATACATAAATCTATGCGTGGCATTTAAATGACCATATATTTTTATTTCAAATATTTTGTCACACAGCCATAGATAATACAATAAGTATATCTTAATGAGCTTTTTCACACTAGTCAACCTGCATACAGTATTCATGGCCCATTACCACTCGTCTCACACGCTCTTTCCCGAAAACTGATTTTTTTAGATGGGGGATTTGGTGATAAGAGGATGTGAGACGAGCGGTAATGGGCGTGAATACTGTATGCATACTGACTAGTGTGAAAAGGCCCAATGATTTCTTTTTATTGTTCTTTTTTAAAAAAACAAAATCTCGACAATCCTCCATCTGATATCTACAACATACATTGAAATCTATATCCAATGTATTAGCACTACTTTGAAATAATTTTCATCTATTTTACAGCATTCGACTCTCGCTCAAATCGCAAGCTACGTAGCGAACACCGGCCAAATCCTCAACATCAGCGACGCTCGCGAATGGCTGAAATCATCTCAACCCGACGACGACGCCATCACCGCTCGCACGATTCTCTGTATGCCGATAGTGAACGGCCAGAAGAACGTGATCGGCGTCGCCCAGCTGATAAACAAAGCGAGCAACGCCCTTTTCACCGACTGCGACGTGTCGCTGTTCGAGGCGTTCGCGATATTCTGCGGCCTCGGCATCCACAACACGCAAATGTACGAGAACGCGTGCAAGTTGATGGCGAAACAGAAAGTCGCTCTGGAATGTTTATCGTACCATGCGACGGCCAGTAATGAGGCCACGTTGAAGTTGACACGAGAGCCGATTCCGTCGGCCGATACGTACAATTTATACAGTTTCACGTTCATCGATTTCGATTTATCAGACGACGATACGTGCAAAGCGACGCTGCGAATGTTCATGCAGTGTAATCTCGTCGAACAGTTTCATATTCCGTACGATGTAAGTATCTGCACAAATTGCCAACATTAAAATATGATTATAGGAATGTTGTTAGGAAAATTGAAAACTAGTTTAACCAACAAACATACAGATTGTGTCGAATCGACTTGAACTATCTATATACATGTATAGGGAAATAATGTACTTGAACATTAACTAAATACTCGAATAAAAATTAAATTCACAAATATTCAAAGTAAAATTATAATAATATATAAGGTTTTCTAATAAGAATGTCAGAACTTTGACAGTTTATGGCAGCCATGTTTGAATTTTGTCAAGCTCATTTTGACATTTCAACTCAGTATAGTTTAGAAAATTATCATGGAACGTTTAACATTTCAACAACACTTAGAAATTGTAAAAACTTGAATAGACTTTTTAAATTATAAATTATTAAATAAAGTTATTATTAGATCTTTTTATAGACCACCTACAAAATAGATTAGGTCGAATCGACTTGAACTATCTATATACATATATAAGGAAATAATGTACTTCAACATTAACTGAATACTAAAATAAAAAACATTTATTTAAATATATTAGAATTAAGACGATAAATAAAAGAATAATATATAAGACCATTAACAAGTTGACCCCAGCATGTACCACCAGTAACACCCAGCATGTAACCACCAGTGGTTCAAACGAAATTGTCCATTCAGGCTACACGTACGATCGGTGATTCAAATGTGGATTTTTTAGAATAGTTGAATGAGAAAATGAAATGAAAAATAAATACCGATATTTACTATTAATTAGAATTAAAAATACCAAATTTTAAACAAATTTTTAATTCGGAGCAATCCGGTGCACTAAGCAGTGTTGCACAACCTTTTTACACTTGCGACCCCCATACTCAGACTGAAATTTTACGCAACCCATTATTTGTCATTACCATCCCATTTTCTGAACGTTTGGTTTGAAAATTTTAACATGAGAATCCCTCATGTTGACATTTTCACGACCCCCAACAATTTTTCTACAACCGTTTGAGGGATCGCGACCCACAGGTTGCGCACCACTGTACTAAAGTACCCGTAGTGGAATCGCTTGTTGTTATGAAACAAAATACAAACTACAATGCCAACGTCAACCTTTTAAAATAATGAGCAATGAATGTAAAATTGAATAAAAAATAACTTAGAGATTTTAACCTATCTGGACATATTTTTTAATTATATATGATCATCCAAATGTGACGCCTAGATTTGTATTTAACTAAAAAACAAACAAACAAAAAGATTACACAAATGAATTTTCACCCCAACACCACAATAATTTAAAGGGTTCAATAATCACTTATTGTTCACTTGTTATTTATAATTATATCGGCTGATGCATTTCAATGGCGACGCCATCATCGTCAGAGCCTTTCTTGATGATGGCGTCGCCATCGAAATGCATCAGCCGATATAATTATAAATAACAAGTGAACAATAAGTAATTATTGAACACTTTAAATTATTGTGGTATTGGGGTGAAAATTCACTCGTGTAAAGTGAATCAGCCACAGTTCCAAAACAACCAATAAACAAAGAGATACTATACACCACGCTACACATATGTTTCTTTTTAATAAAACACAAATCTAGGCGTCACATTTGGATGAAACTAAAATTATAAATATAATTTCTTGTAAAAAAACGAATATATTTCTTTATTATAAATTTATCATATTAAAACATAATAATCAATTCAATACCAAAATATTTACTATAGGAAGATATAGATGAAACTCAAGAGTTTAATTATACATTCACTTGCTTGCTCTTATTTACTATCATTTACCCACCTACTTATTTACTATCATTCAGTCTCATTTGGACTACTCTATATTAATATCAAATAATTGTTATAATAATTTTAACAAATGAGTATTAATTTTAAAAAAAATATTTTTTATTAAACTTAATAATATTTTTTATCGATTTCAGTTATTAAATTAAAAAAATATATTGAGATTTTTATAATACTTAATAGAAAACATACGTTTTTATTTATTTTTTTTTGTTATTAACAAATAATTTTTCTGTTGAATATATATATTAGGTTGGCAAATATCTCCCTTCCGCCTTCTGGTCTTTTGAATTTCGCAGCTATGTACAAAAAAAAAAAAAAAAAAAAAAAAAAAAAAAGGGAGATACGGAAGGGAGATATATATATATATATATATATATATATATATATATATATATATATGTGTGTGTGTGTATGTGTGTATTTCAGTTTTTCATTTTTTAACTTATGATTTAGAAATATTAACAAACAATGAAATATTATTTAATTACCCATATGAAATTATTATTAAATTTTATTTTCGATGTTTTTTTTAATCAATATATAAATACTTAAAATCAGTTACTATAATATATATTAGAAGAAAAAATATTTAAATATATTCAAAGAAAATATCAAATTTAAAGCCTGGATTCTTTTATAAAAAAATTATTATTACAAAAAAAAATTTTTTGTAATAATTTTAAATGTAATTTCTAATGAAAAATAATTTTTTTCATGAATCTATATATATATATATATATTTCATGAATATATATATATATATATATATATATATATATATGTATATATATATTATCAACAACAACGTCAACATTATTTTCATAAAAGCCTATATAGCCCACTGCTGGGTAAAAGTCTCATGAAATGTCATTAGACCCTCTTAAATGTTTTCCCAAAATTCTTCCATCATTTCCTGCCCGCAACTAATCTCATCTAACCCTTATCTCTACTATACTATGCAATATCTTTCTCTATCTTTGATAAGGTCTCTTCTTGAATTTATTTTTATCTCTTAATGATTCTTATCCATCTATTGTCTTCTCTTCTTGTCATATGTCCTGTCCATGCCCATATTTCATTGATTTTATTTGTTCTGTTATATCAATTACCCTCGTCTGTTCTCATATCCACTTACAAATTTTTCGATCACGTTCAGAATTTCCTAACATTATCCTTTATATATATATATATATATATATATATATATATATATATATATATATATATCAATGGTTAAGGAACTATATTTGTACAATTGGCTAATAACACAGAGTAAATTTACAGGACTAATGAAAATACTTTTCAATGCCATCGCAAACCTGAAAGTGATATTATCGTTATGATGAAAAGCTATTCCAACTTACTATGATACACACGTACGACAAAGTTGTATTACTAGTTTTAGATGAATCGAAAATTTCAAAGGTTTGAGTTGAAACTTAACGTTGTAGATGTAGTTTGGTTTCAAAGTGTGAATTCGAACACCGTTATTTCTGTACAAGGTTTCTCTACAGTTGAATGTTTTGAAAAAGTGTTTGTTGGTAATGAACAAGTTACAAACAGAAACGTGTATATATATATATTAGTTATTATCAAAATCTTTTAAATATCTATAATTTCAATTTTATTCGTATTTTTGTGTTTATTAAAATAAGAAAACGTGATTATCACCTTGTAAAAAAAACCCTTTAATAATCATTTTTATATTTAATTTAAAAAAAATAAATACACATGTCTCATGTCAATTTACTTAATATGTTACTTTATCTTATTATCTAGAAAAACCTTAAAACATATATAATTTTATTTATTATATAAGGTGTCCAAATTTGAGGTTAGGAAGTAAGTTGGCTCTTATTTAATAAAATATCGAATATTAAACTGTCATTGTTTAACATTTGTTTATTAAAAACTTGGGAAATTTTATTGATGAAACGCTACATGCTTGAACAACGCATTTCAATAATGAAAATTCACTATTAAAATGGTGAAAATTTTACAACGTCAATGCGTAAAATTCGTGCATCTTTTCTCATAATCAAGTGCTTTCAAAACCTGCTGTTCTTGTATTATAACCTCAAATTTGGACACCTATTATTTTACTTTTTAACACAATTTTGGTATAACATAAATGAATTACTAATCCTAATGGATATATATATATATATATATATATATATATATATATATATATATATATGTTGCATAGCATAGTATTATGTTGCGTAGCAACAATAATAATAAATAAATAGGTGAAAATAACAGCTCAACAATCGAAAATAGTAATTTTTTGATTAAAACAATATCTAACTGTCTAAATCAATACTTGCTACAAAATAAAATTGAATTTGTGTTTGAAAATGAGATTTTTATTTTGATTATTTTAACAATACCCGTAAATTTATTTTTTCATTTGAATTAATTTACTATCGATTTTATAGAAATTATAATTTTTAATCTCATAAACTTAAAAAAGTTTTTCATTAGGTTTAGTGTATTATTAGATGAAATTTTATAATTTGTCAGATAACCTACTTGTTGCATAGCAACGAGTTATTGTTGCGTAGCAACAATAATAATAAATAAATAGGTAACGGCGGCAGCCGTTGTTATTAACAGCGATGCGAAAATAGTGTAAATAAAGTAGTGTAACAATGAGAGTGTAAAATAACAATAAAGTAGTGTAAAATAAGAGTGTAAAGAGATAAATCAAGTATACATCGTGAATTTACGACAAAACATATAAAAAAAAATATATATATAGGGTGGTCCAAATGAAACTAAAAAATAGTAAATACTAGTAACCAAGTAAGTGTATATTTAGGTCGTCTATACTACGTTCCATCGCATTTTCTTAATTAATTTCGAAATAACCGAAAACGTCCTTGAATAAAAATCAGACTCTGTATACATCGTGTTTAAATATATGATCGTGTAACTCTGCAAGAAAAACTTCCATATAACTTAAATTATTTGTAAATAAACTAGAAACTTCTTCTGCAATCTTCCGAGACGGTAATGAAAATCCTTATTAAAATTTTATATATCCACATCTTCATAAAATAGCAACGTGTATTTATTAGCACTGTCTGTTAAGTATTCTCAATGTAAACATAAAAGAGAAACTTGTTCTCGAGAGATCAAATAAAGCAAAAGATGACGAAAATGTCTTCTAGTAAAAAGAATACTAACTGGGGCAAGTGCGTTCAGTTAATTAAATATTTGACGAAAGTGAATACGATGCACGGTCTTTAATTCCGTACTGTTTATATAGCCTCGTTCGTTATTTTCTTTCTGTTAACTTTTATAATTCGGATTCTTCAATTACGACTTTCTGTGTTTACACTTCGACAGATAGTATTTTATAATGAAGTGCTAGGGATAATAAAAAACTGAATGACTTGAAATAATTTTCAAAATATTCCGTTTGCTATGAATAATAAAAAATTGACACATGACAAAAAATCGATTAAATTGTTACTAAAATTATTTTCAACAATATATATATATAATATATTAAATGTTCTATCTAACCTAAAAAAAATCATACTTATATATATATATATATATATATATAATGGATATTTTTTAAGGTAAATAAAACTTTCAACAGAGATTCAATTTAAATTTCTATCTATATATTAGGTTGGCAAATATCTCCCTTCCGCCTTCTGGTCTTTTGAATTTCGCAGCTATGTACAAAAAAAAAAAAAAAGCGAAAGGGAGATACTTGCCAACCTAATATTAAAAACACCCTATATATAAATATTATATAGACAAATATATATCTGTTTAAAATTATAAATTAAGATTTATATATACGACTATATTAATATTGTTAGATATAATAAATTTCAATAACTTTAACATAATATATAATAATAATTATTTAAACTGTATAAGGTAATGTAGTGAAGATAATAATTTGAAATTACAGTCGTAGTTCTTATTAGGGACTCACATTGAAATAGTTAAATTATGCAGTCCGTTGTAAATGTCACTAATTTGTCGTAAAGGTCATTTGAGAACATTGGCAAACCGATAGGTTGATCTTATCAAACCGCAAGTTTCACAATTAAACCCTAAGATATTAAGTACGGTCAGCTTATTTAGTATCCTAATATTGTTTTCATTCCAAATATATTTGAAGTAAGTTTTAAATTTAGGGTTTTTTTTTATCTTTTCTCGATTGATTTGTAAATAATAGTAGTGGTTTGTCGTAAATCCACGATGTTTTAATCTCGTGGGACTGATTATATATTGTAATGGACTGTAATTTTTATTATTAAGATTCTCAGCGATGTATACTTTATTTATCTCTTTACATTACTTTATTATATCGTATCGTTATTTTACACTCTCATTGTTACACTACCTTATTTACACTATTTTCGCATCGCTGTTAATAACAACGATTGCCACCGTTACCTATTTATTTATTATTATCTGTTGCGTAGCAACAATAACTCGTTGCTATGCAACAAATAGGTTATCAGACAAATTATAAAATTTCATCTAATAATACACTAAACCTGATGAAAAACTTTTTTAAGTTTATGAGATTAAAAATTGTAATTTCTATGAAATCAATAGTAAATTAATTCGAACGAGAAAATAAATTTACGGATATTGTTAAAATAATCAAAATAAAAAATCTCATTGTCACCTTAAACTGAAGATATTAAAATATTCAGATGATATTAAGAGAAAATGCTAATTATTAACAGTTACAGATATAAATAGAAATTTTATTTAAATTTTTGTCAAGAGCAAATTTTCATATACTTATTTTCTATAAGTATCGTTGAATAATAATAGTTTTATTATGGATTTTGAAAAATGTCGACAGAAATATTTAAATCATATTCGAACACAAATGAATTATCATCTCAACACTAAAAAGTATTCAATAATTATTTATTATTTACTTTTTTTATTTACAATCTGATGTACATTTCGATGGCAATGACAAATTATAAATAAACAATTATAAATAGACAATTTTTTCGATGACAAATTCAATTTTATTTGTAGCAAGTATTGATTTAGACAGTTAAAAACTGTTTTAATCAAAAAATTACTATTTTCAATTGTTGAGCTGTTCTTTTCACTTACGTTTTAAATTTTTCACTGGAATTATTTACTCAGAATAAAACATAATAATTTTCAATCAGATTTTTACGTTTTGATAGCCGAAAACATTTTTTAGATTTTTTATTAATTTCGAATGAAAATGAAAAATTATTAAAATTCGACTTGTAGTTATAAAATTTGTATTTTCTAATAACAAATATTGATTTTACCGGAAAATTATTATTTTTCATTTAAATAATCGATTTATAACGAAAAAGATTGATTCGTGATAATTTTAAAAAAAATTAATTTTTTACCTCAAAAAAACCACGACCTATAGTATGGAAAATTTCGTGAAAAATCGATATCTTCAGAAATCGATTTTCTCAATATCAAATCAAAGTTTGGTTATAAAATAAGGCGAATCAAATATTAAAATCTGGTTTTCACATAAAGATTCAATTTTATTTAGAAAAAACCTGATTTAGATAGTTGAACATAGTTTTAATTAAAAATTACTATTTTCAATTTTTTAACAGTTATCCTAAATTATATTTCTATTTTTTCATTGGAATTATTTACTCAGAAGTAAATCTATTAATCCATAATCAGATTTTTATGTTTTGATAACCAAAAATATTTTTTTGCATTTTTTTCAATTTCGAGTGCAGATGAAAAATTATTAAAAATCGACTTGCAGTTATAAAAATCATATTTTTTATTAACAGATATGAATTTTACTCAAAAATGATTATTTTTCGTTTAAATAACCAATTTGTAGTGAATAAAATTAATTTGTAATAATTTTAAAAAAAATCCATTTTTTACCTCAAAAAAACCATGACCTATAGTATGGAAAATTTCATGAAAAATTGATATCTTTGAAAATTATTTTTTTAAATCTAAAATCAAACATTGTGTGTAAAATAATACGAATTGATGATTAAAAACTCTTTTTCGAACGTAAATTTGATTTTATTTAGAAAAAACACTGATTTAGACAGTCAGATACCTTTTTAATCAAAAAATTACTATTTTCGATTTTTCAGCCTTTTTTCAATTAAATTTTATTTTTTTTCTCTAAAATTATTTACTCAAAAGAAACCCTAATAATCTTCAATCAGATTTTTACATTTTGGTAACCAAAAACATTTTTTTTATTTTTTTTAATTTCAGGTAAAGATGAAAAACTATAAAAAATTAACTTGTAGTTGTAAAAATCATATTTTCTAATTATAAATATTAATTTCACTGGAAAATGATTGTTTTTCATGTAAATAATCGATTTATAATGAAAAAGATTGATTCATAATAATTTTAAAAAATTCAATTTTTTACCACAAAAAAACCATGACCTATAGTATGGAAAATTTCATGAAAAATCGATATCTTCGGAAATCGATTTTTCTAATCTAAAATCAAAGGTTGTGTATAAAATAAGACGAATCGATGATTAAAAACTCCTTTTCGAACACAGATTCAATTTTATTTAGAGAAAATCCTGATTTAGGAAAGAAGACACTTTTAATCAAAAATATTATATTTCAATTTTTTAGTCATCTTAAATAACATTTAATTTTTTTAACTACAATTATTTTCTCATGGGAAAGGCTATTAATTTATGACCAGGTTTTTATATTTCGGTAACCTTAACAATTTTTTGTTGATATTTTTAATTTTGCACTAAAAATACTTAGTCTTTTATAAGAAATTAAACTGAGAATGAAATTTTGAAAATTGGTAACTTATATTTTTAATATTTGATTCAAAGCTTGTTTACATTTATTAGTATTGCTAGAGAATCAAATGAAAATGTTGGAAAAATCAAAAATACTTTCAATATTTTTTTTCAATTTTTACATTGTAAATTTCTTCACTCTAAAAAATCTTATTTAGAATTTCCATTATACAGTATTAATAATAAACTGAAAAAAATAAGGACCTGATTTTACATTAATGTAATTTTTAAGATATTTAAAATTTTCAACTAAATAGAATTTAAATACTTAAATATTTTCTTACATAAAAGTAAAAATGGAGTTATTAGTATTAATATACTTAACTATATTTTATCTTGATATTTTTAAATGTATTCTTTATATTTACAGGTACTATGTCGATGGATATTAAGTGTAAGAAAAAACTATCGACCTGTAAAATATCACAACTGGAGACACGCTTTAAACGTAGCCCAAACAATGTTCGCGATGCTGAAAACTGGCAAAATGGATCGATTCATGACAGATTTGGAGATTTTAGGACTTCTCGTCGCATGTCTCTGTCACGATCTCGATCACAGGGGCACGAATAATGCGTTTCAAATGAAAACCGAATCGCCATTAGCCATTTTATATACGACAAGTACAATGGAACATCATCATTTCGATCAATGCGTAATGATTTTAAATAGTGACAGCAATAATATATTTCAGGTAATTTTTTTGGTCACATAGAGGTTGATGTGTAGAGGGAGACATGTGTATATTTTCTTTTTAATAAAACATAAATCTAGGCGTTACATTTGAATGACTCTCTCTCTTTCTCTCTTTATATATATATATGTATATATATATACATATATATATATATATATATATATATATATTTATAAATATATACAATTAGTGTCAAATTTAATTAAATTAAATAATAGTAGTCGCATTATACAAGCAATCAAATCGAAATAAATTAATCTTCTTCAAGCAACTTTTCAATTATAGCCGAATGTTGTAACGAGTCTCAATTTATAATAATCGCAGATGAATGCACGAATAGGACACAATGAAATAATTAGTTTAATTAAATAACTGTTCCCGAATGTGATCATTATCGTCGAGACCATTTATTTTCCTTAAATTAAATTCATCAATTATTGTCGAAACGATTTGAATATTTAACTATTTTATGCCTACGCATCGAAATAATTTCACTTGATTACCGCTATTTGTTTTCTTACAAATATATATATATATATATATATATATATATATATATATATATATATATCCATATCCAATGCAATATACACAGTGGGATACTAACGAACATATCCGCCCCCTCTCAACAAACTGATTCAATCTTATATTAAGAATTATATACCAATTACATAGAAATAATTGCATCATAAATATTTTTAATGAGAGATTGACAGCGGATAATCACATATATTCATTGTTTTCAATTAGTATGAGAGTCGAAAAAACATTTTAAGTACTTTGAATCAATTTTGTATAGGTTTTTAAATATCTATTTTTAGAAATCAATCAGTCTGTTCACTTTTAACAAAATCAATTCAGAATTTTATACTATCAACAGATAAAACCGAAACTTTCTGAAAAATCTTACATATTTATTTTTTTTACATAAAATATAAAATTAAAGTAATTGCTATAGACGTTTATATTTATATATATATATATATATATATATATATATATATATATATATATATATATATATATATATATATATATATAAAATGTTTTAGATAAGACAACAATCTGTCGAAATTCTATTTGAAATCTAATAAGTAATTTGATTTTTTCTGTTTCTTAGGCACTTTCCCCAGATGACTACAAAACTGTTATGGAAACAGTAGAAAAAGCAATATTGTCAACTGATTTAGCAATGTACTTCAAAAAGAAGAGCAAATTTCTAGATCTCATCGAAAACGGTGAATTCGACTGGCAAAGTCGCGATAAAAAAGAATGTAAGTGTAAAACTATACACTAGTATATATGTATATATATATATATATATTTGTGTGTGTGTATATATTTGTATGTATATTTGTGTATACTTAATGAAATTGCACGGAATGAAACGAAATATAAAAAAAAACACACCACCGCACACACATAACAAGATCGATTTTCAATTTGTATGTATTCAAGCTGTGTTTACATAAAGTGAACAAAAAGGGTTGACATAATAAATGGATAATGCCACTACAGCGTTATATTCTCTTACAGATTTGTGTGAAATTGGAGTGTTTAATGGGCATTGTCTGTGCGGTGAATCGAATCGATATGTTGTTAATGGTGCTTTTTACTAGGTGTGAGGGATAAACCATTTCTCGAAAACAAATACAGTTTTAATTCCGCGCTATTGATACAAGCGCAGTTTAATTTTGAAACGTGCAAAAGAGCAACGGACAATGTGGCATGTTTCGTTACATATTTCGTATTGATTTTTAATGTATATTCTAGACGGTGTTAAATCATATCTAATACTTTTTTATCCGTGTATCTAAAGCTTAGCGACTGTAAATTAATTAATACCGAAATATATTCATTGTCGAATCGTGTCATTGTTCCCACTAGTGTTCATGTTTTACGATCGAAATGTGTTCTTTTTTTCAATATTGAAATAAATTTGAAAGTATTTATTTTGATTGTTTTTTTTTCACATAAATTAAATATCATTTCCAACACCGCAAAAATACTAATTATTTATTGTTCACCTTCTTTGTTTGCAACGCAGATTTTAAAAACACTGTTTTGCCGATAATGGCATCACCATCGAAATGTACATGAGCTTATAAATAAAAAAAGTAAATAATAAATAATTATTGAATACTTTTTAGTGTTGAGATGATAATTCATTTGTGTTCGAATATGATTTAAATATTTCTGTCGACATTTTTCAAAATCCATAATAAAACTATTATTATTCAACGATACTTATAGAAAATAAGTATATGAAAATTTGCTCTTGACAAAAATTCAAATAAAATTTCTATTTATATCTGTCACTGTTAATAATTAGCATTTTCTCTTAATATCATCTGAGTATTTTAATATCTTCAGTTTAAGGTTTTATAATTTTCAACATTTTTTCTAAAATCCAAAATCTTTAAATAATATATATATATATATATATATATATATATATATATTAAATCAAACCCTTCTCTATTATTTCATAGTACTGTGCGGAATGATGATGACCGCCTGTGATGTAAGTGCAATTTCAAAACCATGGGATGTCCAACATCGAGTAGCAAAACTAGTTGCTGATGAATTTTTCGACCAAGGTGATTTAGAAAGATTACAATTGAAGCAACAGCCAGTCGTACGTATATACATTTACATTTTTCAACTTAACATCTCCTCCGAGCAATCATTATAATAAATTACATTTATTATACATGACGACAGATGTTTATTACATTAAAAAAAATAATAATAAATCGTTAATCAAAGAAAAATAAATTAAAAATCGCTTAGTGAAAATAATTCATATTTGTTTTTTTATTCAAAAAAAAACTTTCAAGATTGATTGTAGATGTAAAAATAATTATTTTTAATTAATTTATGATTTTATTATTGATCTCTACTCTACATAGTAATTAGCAAAAGTACTGAAATAGACATTTATACTATTTAAAACAATCTTGAGAAAATTAAGTGAATTTTAGAATCATACAATTATTTTAATTAACAATTTTTTCTTGATTGAAAAAATTGTCAAAATACAAATAATAATTTTTTAATATTTCATTAGATAATATTTTTTTTTGATACTAAATATGTTACTTTTTCCATTAATATACATTTATTATAGGCAATGATGGATAGAGAAAGAAAAGACGAATTGCCTCAGATGCAAGTTGGTTTCATTGACGTAATCTGTTTGCCATTATATAGAGTTCTTTCCGAAACATTTCCTTGGATGGCTCCTCTATATAACGGTACATTAGAAAATCGTCAAAATTGGCAAGATCTTGCAGAAAAAGTCGAAATGGGCCTTACATGGATCGATCATGATACAATCGATAAACCTATCGAAACTCTCGCAGGTATTTCTTTTGTATCGAAATCGAACGTGCTCGTCTATTTACCATCGTGTTTTATTTTATTTTTTTATATAGAAACGGAAGAAGCGAACGAGATCGAATTCACGGTGACAACTCTCCATCAACAAAACACTGCAGTCAATTCGTCAGATTCGACGACGAAGAGTACGGCAGGATTGTACAGACCTCGTTTAGCGAGTTTTAAAGGAAGATCTCTGTCGAGGGCCGTACGTGCGAAACTGAGCCGATCTTTGCATAGCACCGGTTCGAGTGTTGCCAGCGTCGGAACGACACAAACGGCGCCGACAAACAGTAACAGTACGCTAGCGGCCGGAGAGAATTCGTCGGCGAAAGCACCGCTCAGTCAACCTGAAACGGACTCTCTTATGCCGAAGGAGAAACCAAAAAGGAGGACGAAACTGTGTTCGTTGTTGTGACATAAGGACAATCGTCAGACAACATTGTAAAGTGATACAGGCACGTCATGTAAAATAGAAGGGAAATAAACTATCACTGTTTTATTTTCGTAGATTTAGATCGTGTTGAAGAGATGATTGAATTAAAAATCGTCCAAATAGAATTTGCCTGTATCGTTGTTGTTAGGCTGCTTTTCATAGAAGAGATTAGTGAAAATGAAATCATAGTCGATATTAAAAGCCAAGTATTATGTCTAAACTATGAAATGGTAGTTCAATTCGAAATTGTTATAAAATTAGGAGGAACGAAATTGTAATCGAAAATTTCGTATGATTAATGAGGATTCGTGAGGTTTCTATAGAAATGTGATTTTTTCGATTTCTTATATTACACATACAGTTCAAAGTAATTGTTTGATGATTTTCGTTTTTGATCATAAATCTTTTACAGGACCATTTTTTCGAAATAACTTGATATTTTCGAGTTTTGGCACAAAATACAAACGAAAAAAATTACGTTTTTTTTTAAAAAAAATATTACAACTTTTTTTGAATACTAGACAGATAAGTATTTTTTGAATATTCGGATTCAATTGCTAAATCTTTTTCCTAAACAAATTTTGTTAATTAAAAAACATTTCCAAAAAATATGATTATTTATTTTTAACCAACAAATAATTATTTATATATATTTCCTTAGAAATCAGTTAAAACCAAGATAAATATTTTGTATCTGTCAGTAACAAGACATTTGATTTTTTAATTTAACTTTATTTAATTTTTTAAAATATTTTATGTATTCATTTATAATATTGCACTATTATTAGATTAGATTTATAATTAATTTCACCATATAAATTTATACAAATTATAGGAAATAACGAAATTTCATTTAATCAGATTATAATAGTAAATAATACACACAGATATATATATATATATATATATATATATATATATATATAAATGTGTATATATGTATAATATTGTCCAATATTAATTTTTAAAAAATAACGGCCTGAATTTAATACACAATCGAAAATATCAAGTTGTTTATCAATAAAATACTATACGAAATAAAAATAAATAAATACAAAATGTTCAATATAAATATTGTATAATTAACAAAACGAACATTAAATGAAAGTAAAATCGAATGTACCTTACGTAAGCACAAGAGTGTCTAAAAGATATTGTCGAAGAATTTCGACCGATTGATCAATAAATAATAGTAGATTTTGTAACATTTTCCTAATAACATTTTAACATATGTTATAGTAACAGTAGGGATTAAATTATTTACGAAATAAATCCTAGTTGAGAAAATAATTTTAAATAACAATGGTAAGAGAAGAGAAAAAGCAGTGACAACAAAAGTGAGTTATTTTCTAAATATTGTGATAGTAATAGTTAAGGTTTTTTAAAGGTATTGTTAAATTTTTCTGTCAGTGTTAAAGTACATTAATCAAATCATAAAATAAAAATATATAGGTGAATATTTAGGAAACCGTACGTTTCTTTTTCGGAAAATTCAGTTTCGTATCGGATTTTTTTTCCGAAATGTATTTAGATTGTTGATGGTTTGGCTCGTGTGTGTGTGTGAAAAAAGGTGACGTCGATTTTAAGAAAATCCAGTTTCAAAAAAGTAAATAATCTTAATAGAAGTATTATATGTGTATTTATTATTATTTTATGAGAGCATTTCCAAAAAATATACTTTTAAATATTATTATATCAGAATGTAATTTGAAATAGAATATGTTTATCTGCTAGACAATATTATGAAATTGATAGTTGAAATGAATGACTTTTTCATTGCATTACTTAAAAAAAATACACGATTCATTATTACTAAAATATATAAATATCAATAATATATATTAAATGTAAAATACAAATAAAAATTATTATTTTGTAAAATAAATCAAAATTGTTAAATAGTTAATTTTTTATATAAAATCGTTTAAACATTTAAGTAGTGAAAAATATTACTTTGTCAATAAATTTAACACAGTATCAAACAAATATAACATTTACACATAATAAATAAATTACATAACAATTTTAAATGCCAGGTAGAGCCAAAGTTCAATTAATCTAGTTACAGAAAAATATACTATATATATATATATATATATATATATATATATATATATATATATATATATATATATACGTATAAATAATTAAGAATGATACACGATTTAAAATATATATAATGCCCAAAAGTCTGAATGTTACAGATTTCAAAAAATCTAGATAGTTCTAAAGTTACGACTTTTTGAACATATTGTATGTGTGTGTGAATATAAATCATAAAAATTTATATAATCCTACAGCTGAACGAAATTATCCAGTATTCTTAAATGTTTTCCCAAGATTCTTCCATTGTTTCCTATCCATGATTAATCTCATCCAACTGTCACCTCCACAATACTTCATAATTTCATCCCTCCATCTTTGATAAGGTCTTTCTTGATCTCTTTTTGTTTCTTGGTCACCATTCAAGAATAATTTATATTGTACTATTATCAAAAAAATCAAATTATTCTTAATTACAATTACAGTCATTGATTGAAAAATAATAAAATTATTGCAGTTAAAATCATTCTACAACATTATAAGATTTGATTAGTTCATCAGTAACATATGATTGACTTTAACACAAAAGAATTATCACATCCAACGACACGATATGATATAAAGCGTTCGATAATCACTTTATTGATTTAACCCATTGTTGTTATAAACAACAAAGTAAATTATAGGTGATTATTGAACACTATAATATATTGTGATGTTGGGGATAATAATTAATTTGTGTTAAAGTGAATTTGCTACAATTTCAAAATAAACATACGATTGACTGTTTTTAAATTAATGTACATTTCAATAAACGTCTTATTTATTTATTTCATAATTTGGTTCTCTGAAAATAATATCACAGCTATAAAAATCTGCATTAATCATAAAAATTAAGAGTAATTGATTGTTAAAATATTTTACACAAAATAATATAATACTTAATTTATTCTTGATAGAAAATAAGTTACTCACAATCCCACAATTAATCATTAGAGTAAAATTTAGAATCTTTTCATTTGAAATTAAATGAATAATTTAATTGAAATCAATCAGTAACATTCAGATTTTTAATAAAAAAATTTAATAAGATGGATTTTTTTTATTGAAGAGTAATCATTCTTAATTGTACACAAAGATGTGTTTTATATATATATTAATTTTGAATCCATATATTATCAATATTTGTTCTATTACATATTACCAAATATTTTATTTTATTTAAAAATCCAATTTTCAAAATTGAAAATTTCAACATAAAATACCTTAAAAAATTACTAATAACTAAGTATACTTTTGAAATTAACTTTTCTTTAATATTTACTTTAACACAAATGATCTACTTGCTCAAATACCACAAGAATTCAAAAAATAAACAAGTTATTATTGGATATTTTTTTAAAAAAAATCTTGTATTGAGAAACAATTCAATTATTAAAAATGATTGTTAAGTATTTTTATTGATTCTTGCAATATTTAAAAATATTAAATATGTAATAATTTCCTTCCTCTTTTTATGGATATATAAATACATTTCAATATTTTTCAAATTTCAAATCGTCTAATTGATATTAAATAGGCATTAATAGAACAAATAATTGATAAAAAATAAACGTTTGGATATTTCTAAACATTTTTCTTATATAAAACATTTTTTTCACGTTTTTAAGAAAATTATTTCAGATATTAATTTCGAGTAATAATATGTTATACTTCAATTTCTAAAATATTCACTTTGAAATTAGTATAAACGTAATAAAATAAAAAAAATGTTCATTAATTTTAGAAATTATCGGTTCTATTTACGAAATGATATACTTAAAGTACTAATACCAGTTATAATTTTATAAATATTTTTTAACGATTATATTTTTATACAGATATTCCTTTTGAAACGTAACGATATTTAAAATATTTTATTTTCAATACATGTTAGATCTATTATTAGATAGTGCTTTTTAACAATAAAATATAAGTTATTGAACAAGTTACTTTTGTATCATAATAATATATCTATATATATTTGTTGCGAACGAGAAATATTTATTTGATATTAAAAAAAAGAAAAAAAAACGAGAATGTAAGATATTAAATAAATCAATACTAAATCACAAAAATATAATAAAGCAATAGTTATTGTATTAAATAATATTTTAAATATGATGTTCATGGGAATTATAGTACCTTAAAAATAAATCCTTAACGAAAAAAAAAAAAACGTAAAGTCCATATGTAATCGAGTATAGAATGCAAAAAAAATCTCTTAGGTATTAATTTTTTAATTTATTACTATAACAAATTCTTAACTATAAAGTAAAAATTGTTCTGTGAAACAACTGTATGCGTTTCATAATAGTTTTAAACATAAATCGAGTGCGTATTCAATTCGAAATGAAAAAAAAAATGACAATTTGATGAAATTTTTGAGACTTTTATAGTAAATCAATAATGCTCAGATGTTAGTGAATAATGAAATAATATAACTTGTATTTGGACAATCTGTATATTTGTATAAAGTTATTTTATCGATATTAACAATGTATTCTAAATTAAGTAGTCTAAAATTGATTATTATTAAAACAATATTTACCATGAAAGGAAACAACACATATTCAGATTTTCACTTTTAATAATCGTATTACAACATAAATGTTTGAATTTTGTGAACACTAGAAATTTTAAGACAATGTTAATATTTGATTTGAAACGTTTATTTTTAATTAATAAAATGCATCTTTCGATTCTTTACTTTATTTACATTTATTTGATCGAACTATAAAAACATATATTGAATGACAGTATCAAATGTCAATTCAAACATATTATTTCCTCCACTTGCAGACACATGAATTTCGTATGTCGAATCAACGAAGTCTTCAAAAAGCGAAACGAAAAATGACAGTTCGTTATCTCCCAAAAGAAAATTTCTTTTTTTGCCAATCGCAAATACCAGTGTTTCTTATGTTGAAATTTTTCACTTTATCGCACATTTTTCTCAGACAATTGTCGACCTTTTTTATTAAATCGGATAATGAACAATCGCATCTAAATGCCATTCTACAATTTCATCGAATTTTGAATAAGAACACTGATAAATTTGAAACGAAATTCAATCTATTTCAAAAATTGTTTTTTTCGAATCGGATCTTCTCTAAAAAATAACTTTCTATTTTATCGATTAAATATTAATTAATTTATTAATAAATTATCGATAAAATAGAAAACATTTATTGCAAATATATTTATTTTTATGTGAAATATTTGAATAATTGTCACATTTTTTATTGTCATATATTTTAACATAAAATTTAGTCTATTTAAAAAATTAATAAATCTGTAACTAATACTATTTACAATCCACCAGAATATATTATTTGATTCGCAAATCACTTGCATAAGCTATATTTTAACTTGAGAAACGAACTACATATTTATCTATAAATAAATTGAAAACTTAAAAATATTTTCTATTGTTAAATAAGATTATTTTTTTAACCAAATTTTTAGTGTTTTGAGCTGAATTTCGTTTATATATTTTTACTTTTCCCAAAATTTGATCATAACTGATGTCTTTAAACCACCCTCATCTTGTGTTTTTTTTAAAAAAAAATTTTTGCTTTCTTTTTATTTAGTTCTACTAATTGTAGCATAAGAAAAATAAGTCTTATAATAATATTGTATTTTATACTAAATATTTGTCAACATGCTGAACCATTCAACAGCCTTGAAAATTCCTAAACAAATTCGAAATGGACAATTTTAATCTGTATGCTTTTTGACTACTCCATCATCACTGCATATTTTTCATTCATAAAATATAAACATTTTTCAGAACTTTATTTTCTCGATATATCGATTTTTAGGTATTTAAAAATGTTCAAATAATTATTTAATTTTTATTTGTTTTATTGATTTTTCATTACTATTTTTTTATAGTTGATGTTATTAGTTTTCAGATAAATCATAACGTGATTGTTTTTAATCAAACTATAAATAATATAAAATCACAAAGAAAACCCTAAAATTTCCAAATACTTACTTCATTATTTGTTTCTATAATACAACAGCAGATATTTTTGTCGTCACTATTTTTTCTTAAATGCTACCCCACAACAAACAGTAACTATGTATATAATCATCGTAAATCTTTTCAACATTTTTAAACAAAATCGATAATAATAAATAACGAATAACTGATATTTATCTATTTTTAAATTTAATATTTCAGCGCCCCCCCCCAAGCAATACCTTATTTTTTAATTTAAAACGGTTTCAACTTTCATCTGTCGATAATCAAAAAAATTGTCTTATAGTGAATTCTTTGAATCGACAAATAATCCAAAATTTAATGATATCTATTTAAGTCTTTTCCTTCCCCTTTCCACCAGAATTCTAAAAATCTAATGTTTTTAATAGGACATTTCGAAATTATCTTCTTTATCAGAATTTAAGTTACTAAAAAAAAAATTAAGAAATTATAATATAATATTTATTTGTTGTTTTGAAACTGTGGCTGATTCACTTTACACAAATGAATTTTAACCCAAAAACACCACAATAATTTAAAGTGTTCAATAATCACTTATTATTTATAATTATATAATCTGTAATTATATCGGATAATGCATTTCGATAGCGACGCCATCATCGAAATGAAGAGAAGGCTCTGACGATGATGGCGTCGCCATCGAAATGCATCAACCGATATAATTACAGATTATATAATTATAAATAATAAGTGATTATTGAACACTTTAAATTATTGTGTAGTTGGGGTTAAAATTAATTTATGTAAATTATAATATTTCCAAACTCGAATTTTAAAATACTCTTTATTCCAATATTTTAAAATCCCTGTGTTTCATACTGACAGTTTTTAAGCTCGGATTAAAAAATAATAATAGTTAAATAAAATTATTTCTTATTGAAACCAGATTTGTAACCCGAATTGAACGTATTATTATTTTATAATTAAATATTGAATTAAAATACAAAAGAAATTCTGATATTATAATTCTCCTGACTGTATATCATTTATACTGACTTTTAACTTCCTACTAATATTTGCAATGAAATAGGAGTCCTAAATTGAATTCCTGCCCATCTAATACTTAAGTACATTAGCACTGATAAATTTATAATTTAATTTAACAGAAAGAGTAATTATTTTAATTACTAAAAAAAGTTGAGTATATAGAATTTACATGCATTATTTAAATATTTTTTCAATATTCTACTTCATTTTCTGAATCCCGTACAATTTTTATATACTCTATAAAATATTATTTTCTGCATTATTATTTATAACAAAAATAATTAAAGTTTTATCTTTCATATCCAGTTTATTAAAAGTAAGTTTTAAAAACGTTCTTTTTACCTTAAATATATCTTCATAATCTAATTTATATAACGAAATTAACATCTTGATTAAATTTTAAAAAAAGTATAGAAAAATCGAATCATAAATATTAACGTTAAATGTAGATAAAATCAACGAGTGACAGCGTATTTATTTATTTCTTCAAATAAATACATTTCAAATGTCATGCTAAAATGTATGTGCGCGATAAGAGATTCTCGATCTCTTATAAATAAACATTGTTTCATATCTCTATTAACATTTACATTGCAAATATTTATTATCAACAGAATAAATATCGGAACTTTAAATTTATCAGTTTCATTAGATGTCTATTTTAAAATATCAAAGTAAAATATTTAAAACGCCGGAATAATTTAACAATTATATTATTTTTTAATGGTATAAGTGCATTAATACACATAAGGTATTACTAAAGAAATATAAAATGATATTTTAATTTTTTATGTGATTACAATTTCAAGCTTCGAAAGAAATACTACTTTTATGACAAAATAACAAAGATTGTATACTGAAAATTGAAAAATAGAGTATTATAAATATAGTTTAAAAATATTATATATATATATATATATATATATATATATATATATATAAAATTTATTACAGTCAAGTGTATAATATAGAATAAATCAACATTTAAAATAATTGTTCTTAAATAATAATCAAAAAAATTTGAAACACTACGAAATATAATTTTAATTGGTATTTTTCTGGAAAAAAATTTAATAACAATTTTTTTTATATCTCTACACGATTTTTTTTTTTTGCTTTAGATAAATTATTATATTTGTTTCTATCTCAAAAATTCGATATCACTTAATTAAACAAACAAATAGTATTAACATTTTCACGAAATAAGCAACAATAATTATAAAAAATGTCAATAGACGTTTCTATTTATTTTTATCATACATAAAAGACATATTCTGTTTTTTATCTAATATTTATTTTCATATTAAAAAAAATACCATTGTATTTACCAAGTACAGATACATTTATAGATAGAAGCAGATTAAATTAATGAAAGATAATAAAAAAATATCTCATGTTTTGAATACTTTAGTAAAACAAATATTTAGTGATGAAAAGTCAAACGTAAATATTAGGCACCCAAATATGATTTATCTTCTTTTTTTAGTCGTAATTAAATACACTGTTAGAAGAAATAATCACCTTAAGTTAACAATATTTACTTTACAAATTCAAACAGATATTTATTTAAATATATATATATATAAATTTTATTTAACTGATTAAAAATATTAACATATGTAGTTATTTTAAAATATTTTTTACTCAAAATCTCTGTGGTTTTCATTTAACATTTATTAAAGAAAGAAAAACGTATTATTAGAATCATGAGTTTTTATTTATAACTTACCTGCTTAAAAAACATTATATAAATATATATATATACACATATATATATATATATATATATATATATATACACATATATATCTACTTCTTAATATATGCTTCTTTATTTTATTTATAAGGAAGTAACTATTTATAAAAATCATTTCTATAGAATTAAATATGTTGTCAATCTATGAAATACTTATGTAACAAAATATTTTTTCATTTCATTTCATATATATAAAAATATGAATATATATATACACACAGATATACATGAATTTAAATAAAAAATACATTACTTATGTTTCTTAATTTGGAATACAAATTAATTTTATGTTCTCTTATCATATAATGCACATTGTAAAGAGATAACATTCATTTTATAATAAAAAATCAAAACCTTTAAGACATATTGTAATTATACATCGTCACTTTAGAGCTAATAAAAATAAAAACACATTTATGAAAGAGAAAATATATTTCGATTATAATTCTTTACATAATTCAATAAAATCATTTATCATTCATAAATTCTATCTTTTAATAAAATTGTGGGCCATAAATCTACATATTAAATTAAAATACATCGTTAAATAATACAAGTATTTATATAAATGTATTTATGTGTATAAGATTACAAACATATACACATATAAACATTTACATATATATCTAGGCTTAAATATATATATTTTTTGTTACACATTCAACATGTCCACAAATGCCTATCATTAATAACAAAACAATTGAATCTGGTATAAACATTGTAGATAAAAATATCAAGTCTTAATCGATTTCACTCGATCCGTTAATAAAAATAATCAACGATACAAAAATAATCGTAGCGCGACCGGTCGCTCGAAAAAGATGACAGTCACATAAAAAACTCCTGAGCGGAGTGACTGAGCGTCAGTCATGCCGTTGGCGGTCGGTCGAGGCAACTGATCTCAAGCACACGGAGACCTCGGGCACACGGATCCGTCAGTAACAGACCTCTCGGCACGTATATACATTCGTTCTGTTCTGCGATAAACTTCGACACTTTCCGCAAACACTTTTCGTAATGCGTCTCTGTACATATATATATTAAGTAAGCCGTCAAACACGCCAGGCACCCTTCGCAGTAAGTGCTGCAAGACGCTTTCTCCGCTTCGGCGAAATACGCGTTCAGTTGATTTATCGTATACTCGAACGCTTGATGCTCGATCTACGGACCGAAAGATGTTTAAAAAGAAAAACTCGTATTTGAACGAAATTCGAGCTGAAAACAAAACGTACTCTATCTTCTAATTCGTTTGGAAACCGATTCTGAAATTTGACTGATGTACCGTCACTGTAATCTCTCTGAATAAATACTTTTAAACAAGGTGGAGGACCTGCACCATCTCCAGGAGATTGATGATTCACTATAGGAGTATTGTTCTAAAAATAGATAAGCATATATTTATATATATATATATATATATATATATATATATATATATATATATATATATATATATATATGTATAATATACACATAAAACTAAAATACTGTTTTCAAAATTAATGTACAGTTAATATGTTTGTATTATTTGTTACATAAACAACGCTAAACTTACGGTAGGCATCTTAAATTAAAATTACTTTATGCAATTAAAAATTATGATTAAACTAATATATTAAAATTCATCCCACAGTACACGACGAAAATTGACATTTGTAAAATAAGCTGTCACAATACAGAGCAGAGACCCAACACCAGGTTCAGTAACCTGAATGTATTACATTCACTAGTAGAAAACTATCGATGAATGAAATTAGAAGTACTTGATTTTCATACGATGTTTTGTATATATCGTTTAATTCATTTAAACATGAAGAGAAATCGTTCGAGTAAAATCATTTTCAGTTAAATAAACATTTCATCAACGCACGTCTTCTACAAACGTGTAATTCAAAATATCTTGTATGTAAAATATGTAATTAGATTTATTTGATTTAAATGAACAAAACATGTATCCAAATATTTATAATATATATGCATTAATGTTTCTATACGTATATAATATTTACTTCAATCCTCAATATATTATGAACAGAATATTTTTTTATAAAAGTAATGCATTAGAAAATAAAAAAGTTAATACTTAATAAATTCTTATCAATGCATACTTGCATGTGTGTTTATATATATATATATATATATATATAATTTAAAATATATATTTCTGTATCATATGTGAATTATAATAGACGTAGTTTAAGTATTTCTATTTTTGAATGGATATATGAATAATCAAATTTTATTTAATAAAATTACTGGTTTTTAAAATCGAACTTTCAATTTTAAAATGAAGCCATTAAATCACTACATTTTATACACACACACATTCATTCATCTTTATAACCTAATTTAAAAAAACAAAAATGTAATGCCTAACCCTAATCTTCTGTTTGTGCCAAACCATCACTATGAATATTCAAATCGAAGTCATTATACAAATACAATTCACTCCCGGAATAATAACGATTTATTTTAAACGTGTTTAAACACGGTAACAATACTTAAAATTCGCATTGTTTGAGTGCAATGTTTTCGTATTACAAATGGAATATACTTATTAGAATTGAAGAACGTTTGTTTTATTCGGATTACTATCGAATGTTAGGAAAACTGAATTTTTATAATTAATTTTATTATTTATTCAAGTTCAACTTATGATTCGTTAGTTACATTCAGTCATTCTACTATACATTTGTGTTATTTAACTTTTATCAAATATTGTATATTACATATTTAAGTCTAAATATATGATTTTATTATTACAAATTAAATATTTACTCTATACTAATGTTCTTTTTATGTGTATTATATATATTTAAAATATTTTTTAGTATTAAAAATTACTTTTTTTTAAAAAAAATAGCAACATCTCAAATTATTTGAAATGATGTATGTGTATATGCGTGTGGGTGTGCACCTGCATATGTTATTTTATATAAATTTTATACTTTTAAAAGATATGAATATTAACTAAAGATTTATTTATACTAAATAAGTGTTATATTCATAATGAAAAATCTTTATTTCAATATAAAGCAAATTTATAATTAGTTAATAGTACTAAACATGTTTCAAACTCTCTAAGATACATAATGTTCACACAGTTCTTTATCGAGGGGTTTTAAAATGCATTTATCTTTTAAATTCACGATCCATCCTGGATGCAGACCGTAAAAAAGTTGTCGCGGGTCTTTCCGAGTAGTTAGCATTTCATAATCCGGGTCGTTCTCTATTTCTGGAAGAACGTAACCGTATTTTTGAGAAAGAACGTATCTCTCTTCAGAGATCTTTTGTGGATCTGCTAAATACCCCCGTGTTTCAGGATTCGAATAATATTCGATAGCATCCGGAGGCGGTATCATTCGTCTCGGGATCGGTTCACCTCTTTCGAAAAATTTTTTCGGATTCACGGTACATAAAAGACTATGCGGGTCGTAATAAGCGGTAGTGATCGTTCCCCCGTTACGTTCTATAGCCGCTATTGTCACTTCGCTAGCCCACTGAACTTCGATGTTCACTTTTGAAGCGAACGAGTCTGCGCCTTCGTGAGTCAATTGAAATCCGAATTCTCTTCTTTCCGGATGAATGGAAAACAACCCGCTTCCTAATATTGCGACGATATCGATCGGTCGGTCCGCGGCGATACGATCGGTATCGATTAACAATTGTAACTGGTGAAGTGTCACAGGAGGATACTGTCTCCTTAAACTGATATTAAAAATTATTTTAAAAATGAAAATAATAAAAAAGTATATAAAGATACATACTGATGACCTTTGTAATAGTTTTCATAAGAAAACCTAAGATAAAAAGGATTATTTCCTGTCTCGTATCCGAGTCTCATATAATTTTGACGTTGACCAGAGCCTTTATTACCGGCTCCGTGTTTATCTCCTCCGTGTTGACCTCTTCCCCGTTTTGGCTGTAATATTTACATTAGAACATTTCTCATGTTAATTAAAAAAAAATATCTTACATTCGATTTAGAACCTGGATTATCTCTGATATTCGCTAACGATACACGAGGAAGACTTCTTAAAAGTTTTAATGCTTTATTTGGTGGATTGATAGACATTTTTAAATAAATGTAGGTTATAAGCAGTAAATATAACGTTCGAATTAATTAAGCATATGAATGTAAATATATAATTTTACATTAAATAATATAAAAATATAATTTAATACATTAACTTTTCTATTTTAAATTTTCAATTGAATTTTTGTAAAATCTTTGGTTAATGTTTACATATTTTTACATCTTTTCTCAATCTACTGACTTCATAACCGTAGACTGCGAAGTAATCACTCATTAAAAATGATTTCTATTTATATTCATTTTGTTCTGAAATATAAAATTAGTTTTAGAATTACGTGATATTTACGTATTAGATTAATTAATAGTATTTGAATAAATTTTATTTTTAAGTAGGTCTATTACGTAAATTTGTTAACCTCTCTTTGTAATGTTCTAGTCATAAATCATTATCATTATGTCTTTATCTAAGAAGTATCAAAAGTGTTGAGTGCCCATATAAATGGCAAATTCTTTACGTAAAAATCGTTCACGTCGAAGATTAGCAGCAATTACATTTCTTTCAAATATATCATTGGATGGTACCCACCGAGATACAAAACTATCTCTTCTTAGTAAAAACGATTTTATATCGACTGCAACAAAAACCGAAACAAACGATAGTTGTTCTGAACCACCGAAAAGTTTGGTAGAAGAACCGCTATCCGATGAATATGAAAAGTCTTTTAGTGATATTGAACACAATTCATTTAAAGATAAATATAAATTAGGTTCCGGTTTGAAATTAAGACATTTAAAATGTAAAAATACTAAAACTGCGAGTAACTTTGGTAAAAGCCCCGATATATATTCATTAAGCTCGGATTCTGAAACAAATTTAACGCCAGTTAAAGGCATACTAAATAATGATGAATCTCTTTCAAAAAGAAGTGCTTTTCGCGAAAGGTATTTCTCTTGGAATGAAAAAAATTCATTTCATTAATAGTTTTTTTTTCTTTTTACAGAACAAACACTGCAGGCAGTGACTCTGGAGGTCCAGAAAAAAGACAAGGAAGCTTTAACTATAGAAAACGTGTTTCCCGTCAAGCGTCTTGTAGTGATTCTGAGCGTCATCACAACTATAGCAGCAGTGAAAGTATCGGACCGATTTTAGGTACTATCGATTGAATTATATTTTTGAATAGATCGTTTAAAATTTATATAAATACTTAGGACGGGCTAAAGTAAATCCTGCTAACGCAGTTATTCCTGAATCTTCGATTCCTAGAGAAGTGAAAGTTATCCGTTCACCCAAGGGACATCGCTTTATCGAAGAGCGATTAGTGCTGGTCACCGCTAATAGTTGTATTCCTTTTATGGTTTTTTCATCTATACCGTACAGTAAAAGTAGTCGAGCTTCGAGGTATTTCATTTTAATTTATTCGATCGGTATAGCATTGATCGACCGAATTATTTTATTTAGACCTGAACTTAGAAAAGATACTAGTCGTAGAAGGAATACATCAGGACCACGTCCGCTTTCAGCAATTGTCGATGGTCTAGATCCGTTTGATCTGTTAGGTCTAGAAAAAGAACAAGATGGACAGGTAACATAATTTAAAATGTAATCGTTATTTGTTTATTTTATTCGTTTTTCAAAAAAAAAAAAACAATAGGAAATATCATATGGACAATTATTAGTTCCTTCAAAATGTCACTCACGAGAACGCAAACCTTGCATAATTGAAGAAGAAGAAGACCCAAATCAAAACAGTACAAAATATAAAGTACATCCTTCTCTTACAAGGTAATGAATCAAATGAATTGATAATTGTTTTTTATACTTTAAAAATTACTTGCAAAGTATAAATTCATCATCACAGATGTTATTCTTATGAATATAGTCAGAGATCCGCCGGCCAATGCTCAATATCATCTCCTGGACCGGATTTAAGACATACCGAACGAGATGATATGTCTTCAGTGGCGTACTGTGCAAATTTATTAGATGATCCGGAATTGATAGCGGGGAAACACCGTACATTATTAACATTTAACTCGTATGTGACTTCATTAATTGATTATGTACGCCCGTCAGATTTAAAGAAAGAATTAAATGATAAATTTAAAGAAAAATTTCCATTCATTCAGTTAACTTTAAGTAAACTTCGCAGGTATTTAATGTTATTAATATTGAAAAAAAAAATAGTATGTTTGTGAAAATAACACTTTTTCCCCACTGTAGTTTAAAAAGAGAAATGAGGAAAATAGCAAAAAATGAGTGTGGTAGCTGTGACTTATTAATGGTAGCACAATCGTACGTTTATTTTGAGAAATTAATATTAAGAAATCTTATTAATAAAGAAAATAGGAAATTGTGTGCTGGCGCATGTATAATGTTATCTGCTAAATTAAATGATACAAAAGGCGAAGCTCTGAAGCAACTGATAGAGGTTACATTAAAGTTATTTATTATTTAAAACATGCAGATATAATGTTTTTTTTTTTTATTATCATTATTCTTAATATTTTATAAATTATATAAAAAAGATAAATAGATTAATAAGAAAATAATAATATTTCTTATTTACAGAGAATTGAAACAATTTTTAGACTAAATAGGAAAGATTTAATAGGAACTGAATTTGCAGTACTAGTTGCTCTAGAATTTGGTCTTCATGTTCCCACTTGTGAAGTTTTTCCACATTATCAACGTTTAATTTACGAGTCCTGACCAAAAATTTCTCCTAACGTTAGTATTCATTTTTCATTTCACATAAAAGTAAACAATTCTCAACATGTTCAAGAATCAGAATTTGACAGATCTTAAGATGGTCACAAATGACGCCGTGAAAGTTTATTAGGCCTGAATCATTTAAAAGTGCAAAAACTATATATATAATTTTTTTATATGAATAATTTTATTTATTGTAATTTATTGGTTTTCGTTAATTATAAATTAATGTATTAGATAAGGATTATAAAAATAAAGAAGCTGTATTTTAAATGACATAGTAAAATTTTACATTTCCCATAGTTTTTTTATGATCTTGCAAAAATCACAAGCATGCAAAATTATAAAAAGAAATTTTATAATTTTAAATTCGTTTCAAAAAAATATCAACTTTCCAATAATAATACTTTTATTTTAGATATAAATAATGTATATACATTGTAATTATCAAATACAAATGCACTAGTTTATATGTAAAATATTAAGAGAAAATTTAAGTTAATATGAGATCGTTTTAATAATCATATGAGAAAAAATATCACAAAATGTAACAGCTAAATTAAATCACATGATATATTTTTCAGATCTAACTTGTATGTTTATGTTTACATATATATATATATTCACACACGTTTTAATATTAAAATTAATTTTACATATAAACGATACTTCTTCTGAAACATTAATCAAATTTAATTAAATATTGCACTCCAATGAGAAATATATACATCTTAATGTTATTAAACTGCTTTTTTTATATAAAATATAAATATTTTAAACAATATTCAATTAGAAACTAATAATTTAATAAAAAGATATTTTTGATATTTAATGATCTATAATAATGTAATTGATTAATTTTACTTCTTATTTAAATAAATTAATAGAAAACATTCATTATTAAGTGAAATCAAAGTTATTTTCAGTAACTCGGATGATATATAATTTCACATTATTATTGTTATTAAATGAATTAATTTCATAATGGTTATTTTGATGTCTGTATAATTAATGAGTATTTAAAACCATCAACTGTATATGTTTAAAAAATAGTTTAATTTATCAAAAACTAAAAACAATCACTTTGTAGTCTTATAATTTTTTAATTAACTGTGCTATATAGTCTAGTGCATGTTCGTTATTTAATATGGACATATGGTCAACTTTAGGTAGTTTCAATGAATACACTTTCTGTTTCTGCATGTTTTGCCAGTGTAAGCAACCTTCTAAAGACCGTAAATTAACTGTTCCATCACCATCACCGTTGATTAAAACAGGTTGCCCGTCAAGCCATGTACCTGGTTTGTAGTGCAATCTAAAAATGTTTACAAAATTAGTTTCAAATAATTATTTTTATTTATATTAGTTCAGAACAATATAAATACCTTTCAACTGTATCAACACCCACTCCATATAAACAATGGACTTCAACATTAGGTGGAGAAAAATCTAGAGTATATTTTATTGTATCTTTTCTCATTTCCCATCCATCAGGATATCTTATATCACTGAAATAAAAAATAATTAATTTCATGGATACATATGTACGTGTACGATAAAAGTCCAAGCTTACTAGAAAAAATCTTTTAAATTTTTAAATGTGTAATTCTTTTTATCAGTCTCTACAAAAACTTCATCTTCTTTCCAAAATAAAGTAGACGGTAGTAACCAAGCAAGACTCGGAGATGTAATTTGTTCTTCTCGTAGAATACTTTGTCGGAGCAATAATGAACCAAGATCATCACCTAAAAATTTATGTAATTTTATTTCAATTCATTTATATATATATATATATATATATAATGAAAAATCAATTTACCGATAGCATAAACTTTGATCGCTTTGACTGAACCACCCCAAGCACCTGATAAGGATACTAAACATCTTATGTATTTATCTTTCCACGATTGACTTTGAAGATGAAGGAAATGGAGAGACATAGGTCCACCCATAGAATGTACTAACAAAACAACCGATCGGTTATTATTCATAGTATACGTTTCCTCGACCAACTGTTTAAGTCGTATAAAATATTCTTTATTTTCATCTAAAAAAATAAACTATATTACGATTCGACATTTTTTTCATTTACTTCTAATAGTTAATTTGCATGTGTTTACACACACACGTACATATAAGGAAACAATTACATTAATTTCACGATCCAGTGGTTACCGATCTTTCATACAAACCGTTCGTACTTACTCGGTGCTTTTCGAAAATCATACGGTGCACCTCTAATAGAAATATTCCGTACGTAACCACCAGATACGAGAGTGTTAGCAACATCTTTAAAATAAGACCCGGCGGAATTATGACTCGGATCTATCCACTCGACAGTTTCCGATGATCCAAACCCTGGAACCCGAGTTTCGACTCCAGGCGAATTACTAGTCGTTCTTGAAACATTATTATAAACTAACTTTATGTTATCTACCCAACAATCTATTATATACGGAACTAATAATTCAATATTTAACCAGATGTTAAAATAGTCTGAAGTAGTTTTTTGGCACATATAATGAACAATGGAAGTTTTATTCAATTTAGCATCTATTTGACAACCGCCATCCCCAGGGATAAAAATTACAGGATGAATGTTATTAGCACAGAAGACAAGAGGAGTTATAACACAGAGTATACTTAAAATAATAACGCCAATACGCATTTTACTCGTTAATACTTATTTAAAATGTTAATTACGTTTTAACGCTTACAGCGAACTATTATGATTGGCAACTTTTCAGTTGTACGCTTTTATCAAGGTTATGAAATTCTATGAGAGATCAATTATCAGCTGATGTCTGTTTATCTCGCCATGCTTTAACTCAGATCCGTATTATAAAAATTATAGTAAGGGGCACAAAAAATTCTTCAATGAACAATGAACAACATAAAGTAGAATTATTCATTCTGAGAAAATGTACCTTAAACAAATATCTTTTACCAATTTATATTGTTTAAAGTTTTAAAGTTATTTGATAACTTTTCTATTTTGATTAAATTTTGAGTAGTTTGATTTTTGACCATTTATCTGCATTAGTATGTCTTATATCTTCATAAAAATTATTTGGTAATTTAGTTAAGAACCTTTACTCTAGATAATCATGGATGTAATTTATTAAGGAAATATTCTACATTAAAAGTACATTATTTAGACCATTTTTAACGACCGTATTAGTTTCAAACTATTAAGAAATATAAATTATTAAATATATTATTTTCAAATTTTCCATCTAATTTTATTAATGTTATTTTAAAGTAAATAGTAATGTATTTTACAAGAAACACAAAGTAAATTGTAGCATGCATGAAACTTTTTCTAAAATCAGTGACCATAAATAAAAACGTTTTACTTATCTAAAAATGAAAATTTTTCTTAATATTCTTAAAAGTCATTATCACCAGTATCAGATTTAATAATTAAAAATTAATGAAATAATGACACTTTAAAAATTTATATCAATTTTGAAATATATTTTTTTATTTTCTAGCAAACTGGATAAAATGTTATTATTTCAGCTTAATGTTATTAGTCGCAATAAAGAGATGTTTATTAAATACTCATAAATCATTTTAAATCAATCAGATGAATAGTTCCTGAAATATTGTAAAATACAGTTTTCAGAAAAACGTGTTTAAAATTTTAATTTACATTAATTTCAATTTGTACTCCGTCTTAATTACATAAATATTTCAGTAAAGTTTTTAATTTTTAACATCAATTTTCAAGAATAAAAAAATATTTTTTTTCATTAAAGTAGAATACTCTTTAAAAATATTTATTTTAGTTATCAAGCATTCATCCATTAGATTACTTAGCATTTTAATAATAATCTCACATTTTGATCAATTTCATAAAAGTTGGTTATTTTTTTATATTGATACGCCTTCCATCTTCATAAACACCATTCTATCGTTCATTAAAAAATCATTACTCTGCAAATTATTTTTTTTAATATTAATTAGATGATTTTGAATATTTTATTATATATATATATATATATATATATATATATATATATATACATAACATGAAATATTTTAAATATATATAAATTAGTATTAAAATGTCAGCATTGAGTTCCATATGCATTTATTAATAATGTTCAATTTATTTAAATTGTAATTAATAGGCCAATCTTTTTCATATCTAAATTTTAATATTGTTGTAATTAAAAAAAACTACAAGAATAGTTTGGAAAAATATCATTTATAAATAATTTAAATAAACTTATAAGAAGTAGGTTTTTATTTTAAATGTATTGACACAATTTTATTAAATTGAAAATTAAATCGAAAAAATTATATTTAATTGTTCATATCATTTTCCAATTTAGAAAAACAAATTTATGTAATTCCTTGGATACAAATAAATTTCAATATGGTTTGTATAATCAAATATATTTTTTGAAAAAATTCTAATACGATACTGTAAAATGAATAACTTATTGTTCTATTTATTCGAATTCCTTACAAATAAATACAATATTTATCCATGACTAATATTTTTATCAAAATCAGTCTTGACGTATAACGATAATGAAATAATTATCAAACAAAGTATATTTTGAAATATATTTATTACAAACAAGAATGTTTAATTTATGTATTAAGTTTGTATTTTTGTAATAATATTTTATCATTTATCAATATTAAATATTTGTACGAAAAGTTCAGTTAAATATTTTGTAACAACGAGTGATAAATTACTTATTATATTTATTTAACATTTGGACATTTATTATTGTGATTTTAAAGGGTATTTGATTATATTATCCTCTGCACATTTCCAAAATGTACATTTTTAATGAATTCTTAATTCCAATAAAATAAAAATAAAATATCGAATTTATTATTAGTTTTATTCTCTATATCTGGAGTATTATTCAGTATATTAGTTCAGTATATATATATATATATATATATATATATATATATATATATATATATATATATATATATATATATATATATATATATATATATATACATATATACCAGAAGGCGGAAGGGAGATATTTGCCTAATATATATATATATATATATATATATATATATATATATATATATATATATATATACATACATGCGTACGTGTAATTTTTAAATTATATGTAATTAAAAATTAATTTAAAATATAATATTTTCAAAAATAATTGAATGAGAAATGCATTTTTAAATGAAGTACTACTTGTTTTTTCGGTTAAATTTGGCAAAATTTTATTATATAATTTATTGAAAAATAAAACATTTGTATTACATATTTACATTCGTTTTGTAAAAAGTGAGATTTAGGTTTAAAAACCACTATAAAAATGGTTAAAATCGTTTTTTACAGAAAAGGAAAAATATAATAAATAATATTATCAGCCCCCCTCAATCCACTGCTGGACGAAGACCTCTTAAAACCTTTCATTTTGACCGATCCAATGCTTAATAAATTTTTATATAATATAATTTCATTATGTAAATTAATATTTGTTTTTTAAAAAAATCTAAACATATCTATCTTATACTTATAATAAACTATTTTGATTTCTCTTATATATCTGACCATTAAAATTGTTCGTATGAAAATTGTAACTATTTTCTAAGTTTTCTACGAGTTTGGAAAATATTTTTTCAATATTTGTACCAGTCACCGACTAATAAAATTATTCGATCAAACAAATTTCGGTTCAAGGTACGAAACAGTACTACGAGCCTACGCCACTGAACGAGACACAAAAGTTTACGCCTAGCAGTGCATAATAAATTGTAACCTTAAATATTTGTGAAATTTCCTATTAAAACATTGATGTTAAACGATGGCAGAAGTAAAAAATACAGAAATAAATAATGAAGATGTACAGAATTATACAGCGGGAGGTAACAACGACCCTAAGAATATGCAAGAATTAACACAATATGTAATTAATTTTTTATCATTATTTAGTTAGTAGATTAAAATTTATTTGTAATGGTTTATTTATAGTTTAAACGTATATACATGTATAGTGTTAATATATTTATATATATTTATGTACGTATGTATATTTTAGGTTCAAACTCTTTTACAAACGATGCAGGATAAATTTCAAACCATGTCGGATCAAATAATTAATCGAATAGATGAAATGGGGAATAGAATCGATGATCTAGAGAAAAATATTGCAGATTTAATGACACAAGCAGGCGTCGAAGGACCCGATAAATAAATACGTTGTCGTTAGGTTATTATTTATTTGTTACATACCTTTCAATACTATGTTTGTTGAATTATACGATTACTTTAAGGTTGAATGATTATATTTTACCTAGTACTTGGTTTATAAGTTATGAAAATGTATTGTTTTGGTACAAGCTATTCTTCTATAAAAAATTAAAACCACATCGACCAAAATCATAATATCTCTAACGTAAACCGTTATTGATTTAACATTATTCGTTTGTATTTAACTTTTGTTGTAGTGTAGAAGTATTTTTTATACTATTTTCAAGTTAATTATGTACATATATATTTAGTTAAAAAATACAAATAAAATATATCACTGCCTTTTTAAGTTTCAGTCATTTATTTTACAACGTATCATACATAACTAAGATATTCATGTTAATCATACGGCATTAAATAAGCGTCTTCGTGCCGGAATCGGTTTTTCATCTTCTTCGGACGATTCATCGTCGTTGTCGATATCGACGGTACTGACGGATTCACCGGCACTGAATTTCAATGAATCTATTGATTCGACACTTTTCGACGTACTCGGTTTTATGTCCGGCGATGTAGGCGGTGTTCCTTTAATTGCATTGACCGAAAACGACGTGTTCAGTGATCCTAGCGATTGGGCGCGCTTGCTGTTAAACGACGTTCTCTTTACCGTATCGAGACGAGATGCGGTTTCTGGTATTCGTAACATTTTTTGAAATTCCTTTTACATACGAAACAAATAAGTATATGTTATATAAATAAATAATTATTATTTTTTTTTTTATTACCTCGATATCTGATTGTTCATCGACATTATTGATATTTTGATATGCTCGTGTTAGTATTTCTAATGATTTAGCATGATAGCCTAATTCTAGAGTAATAAAATTTAATAGAATAGTTTTAATATCCTTTATTTTTCTTCTTTCGAACTCGTTAGTCAATTCTTCAAGTGTCCGAATTGTTCTTGAAACTTCCGCCGTCGCCTTAATCAGTTCCGATTCTGCTTGCGACTGAAATTATTTGAAAAACGTTTACGCTATTTCGGTAATCGTGAAATTATCGAAAAACCTTACGATCTGATGTCTGTTCCGAGGGTTTCTTTCTTTTAATCTATCGAGTTGTCTCTTACGTGCGATTTCTTTATCTCTGGCGCTAAAAGTGTGCTTTACTTCTTCCTTTGCGTTTTTGCAAATCGTTTCGTATTGAGATAATTCACCTATAACTTTAGTGTCCAATTTATGAACAAATCCATCACGATAATCACCTAAGTTGTAAAGATTAAGAGATAACTCCGAAAGGCCTGCCGATAACGATTTATTCACTTGCTCGGAAGCGGCGTATTCATCTAAAGCTTTCGCTACTTCGTCACCGAGATCTCGTAATCTTGCGGCTTTTCGTGCATAAGCAGCGAAAATATAACATAGTTCGGAAAAATTTTTTTCAGTCGATGTTATTCGCTCTTGTATAAATTTAACTTGGTGTTCACTACAGAAAAATAAATTTATCATAACATCTACAGTATATTAATAAAGATAAGAGTCAAATATATTGTTTTATTTAAAACAGAATGTACATTTTTGAAATTTTACATTGAAAACAAACAAAATAAAAGTTTTATTGTAATTATATTCATGTTGATAATAAAACAATATGAACTGATATGAAGTATATGCAAAATTAAAAGTTTGCAATCACATGAAATGAATATAATTACAATGTTATACATATATACATAAAAGGTAAATTATCAAATTATAAAGAGGAAGTAATTGAATGGTTAACAAATAAATGAGAAAAAAATGTACTATAGAAAATTTACAGATGATAAAATTACATTCGGATTTGAATCCACAATGTTTGTCGTGACAAATTTTAATAGTGAAGTGATTTCTTTACCAATAAAATAATTATATACAAGAATAATTAATTTAAAAAAACACATATATTAATTACCATGTTAAATTTGTATTCCAAGGAATTTTAAACATTTCATTTATGAAATCATATACTGTTGTGTGTATGTGGTTACTATGACAACGATTTCAAAACAAATCAACTTATACTATTGGCTGAAAGAACAGGTGAGTCAGTGCTTGTGCACCAACAACTAATTGATAACATTCGATTATGGAATACTAATGATTGATTTTTTTATAAATTATATGAGAAATTAATTAACATGGTAGAATTATATTTTGTTCAATATGATTTTATATTGTGAAAGTTTAGATTTTTCTAAATTTTTGAAAAAAATATTGCATATATTTATCTTAAAATGTGTTTATGTTCATAGTATTTAGACTTAAGTGAATAAAAAATGAAATTTTTAGAATAAAACATTCTCAAATATACACACACACACACACACACACACACACATATATATATATATATATGAATTACACACACACATGCTTTTAAATTGAAAATAAACCATATACTATGATGTTTTAATAACAGCAAAACTCTGACCTGTGCCACAACCAACAAAGAAAACATTGCTGTTTATAATTAACTCTGGCTTGTAAATATCTTTTTCAGTTCCATTTCCACAATTTCCATGTTCATTCCAACCCCAAGTTAATAGATTTCTGGTATTATCTACAATTGCCATATTATGTTCAGAACCAATTGCTAACTGTAATACTTTTGGACAATATAACTGTTTTGCTTCCCAATTTGATGTTCCGTTATCTAGATAGCCTAATTGTCCATAACTATTTCTTCCCCAATTTATTATCGATCCGTTTTTATTTAATAGGGCAGTATGAGTCCATCCTGTGAAAATTTCTGTGTCCGGGTCAACGGTCATTATTTTAATAGGAAGCATAGATTTTAATATACTATTATCTACACCCAACTGTCCCCATTTATTATCTCCCCAAGTGAATATCTGCCCGTTTTGATCGATAGCTACAGTGTGTTTTTGTCCACATGAAACTGACTTAATATTACTGATATCTGGAACTATTTTAAACGTTGAACTTTGTTGCATAGGTAATTTGTCTGTGTTCATTAAGCCTAACTGTCCATGTACACCACTTCCACAAGTCATTACTGTATCTTCTGATGTAATTATCACAGAATGTCTCAAACCACAAGCAACATATTTTATATTACTGGCAATCAAGGTTGGCTTTAGAATGATTTTATGCAAATCAGTTGGAATACCTAGCTGACCGAATTTATTAGAACCCCATACATATAAATCATTATCTTCAGAAATAGCTGCTGAAAAATCCCATCCGCATGCTATTTGTGAAAATTTTGCAGGAACCGAGCGTGAGATATTTATGAAACATGTACTGTTCGCACTGTTGCCTAACTGACCGCAACTGTTCGAACCAGAACCGTAAATAGATCCTTCCTTGTCGAGAATTAACGTATGGCTCGCTCCTCCTGCGATCTGTATTATTTTCTTCGGGTCTAAACCGGTACCGTTTAAATTGACTCGTGTCGGTGTAAGGCATTGTTCTGATACTATTCCTAATCCTAATTGACCGTTTGTATTAGCACCCTGATTGTCATAAATATTTTGTTATGAATGCAATATTTTATCTATGAAAAATAATATATTTACCCAAGATAACAATTCCATTAAAAACTAAATGAAAATATATGTTTATAATTTTAAAATAGTCAGATGTAAAGAGTACATCTTTGATAAAAATATTTTTTTAATATATTATGTTGGTAAACATAATAATAATAATATTGCATATAAGAGTTTAACCTAAAAGTAACAACCGGTGTCAATTTGAAAGAAAACAGTCAAAATGTACGAAGAGTTCATTTTGTATAAAACCGATTTGAAAGAAATAAAATCTGATTTATATGAAGGGATTCAGGCATGTACAGAACGAGGTCTGATTCAGTCTACTAAATGGTTATGCAGTCTCTTAATATCGTTGCCAGATATTAAATTATCACCAGAAGAAATGTGTTCATCGTACGTTTATGATTCCGAATACGATACTTACTTAATAGCAAAAAGTTTCTTCGACAGTAAAGAATACGATAGGTGCGCTTTTTATACAAAAAACTGTGTTCATGCGAGGCAAAGATTCTTACATTTTTATTCGCGGTACCTTTCAAATGAGAAAAAAAAGATTGAAAATATGACCGAAGCCCAAACACCACCCGATCCCACGAAAAACGAAGTACTTAGAGATCTTTACAATGATATGAAAAAGCTGTATGCGTGTTGTGGTCTGGATGGATTCGGATTGTATTTGTATGGGGTTATATTGAAAAAATTGGATCTGCGAGATAAAGCTATGATGGTCTTTCAAGAAGCAGTGTATGCAGCTCCTATTAATTGGTCTGCTTGGATTGAATTGTCTCAGTTAATTTGTGATAAAAATCAGTTAAGTTATTTAATGGTTCCTTGTCATTGGATTCGGCTTTTTTTTTATGCTCATACTCATTTAGAATTGTTACTTGGCGATGAAGCACTTAAAATGTACAGCAATATTCAGATGAGAGGTTTTGAGAAAAGTCAATATGTAATGGCTCAAATTGCAGGGGCCTATAATAATTGTAGGGGTAGTGTATTATTTAATTTAATGATGATATATTCAATCTTCATTGATTTCAATTTTCTTTATATGTACATTCAATTTTCTTTTAGAGATTGATAAAGCTATAGAAATGTTTAAAAATATTCAAGAAATAGATCCTTATAGATTAGATAATCTGGACATGTACTCTAATCTTTTATATGTGAGAGAGTCAAAAACTGAATTAGCAGATTTAGCTCATCAGTCAGTGAAAATCGATAAATACAGAGTAGAAACTTGTTGTGTTATCGGTATTGTTATTAATTAATTTTTATATGTAATGCTCACTTTGATCGTTTAATAAAAATGTGATTTTTTTTAAAGGTAATTATTATAGTTTGAGAGGAGATCATCAGAAGTCCGTTTTGTATTTTCAACGGGCTTTAAAATTAAATCCTTACTATTTATCGGCGTGGACGTTGATGGGCCACGAATTCATGGAAATGAAAAACACTAACGCGGCGATTCATAGTTACCGTCAAGCGATCGGTATATTAGCTTTGTAAAAATAAACCTTTTGATAGACGTATGATTGAATTATGTATTTTAAATATTTTTAGAAGTCAATCGTCGTGATTATAGAGCTTGGTACGGTTTGGGTCAAACGTACGAGATTTTAAAAATGCCCGTTTACTGTCTGTATTATTATAAACAAGCTCAACAGTTACGACCGAACGATAGTAGAATGTTAATCGCTTTAGGAGAAACGTACGAGAAACTCGATAAGATAGAAAACGCTCTGAAATGTTTTTACAAGGCGTCGAACATAGGCGATATCGAGGGAATAGCGTTAATAAAATTAGCAAAGTCAGTTCGTAGATAAAATCCGATCGTCGTTCAATTCATTCGATATTTGCTATTTTCAGATTATACGATAGGTTCGGTAAAGCCGATAACGCAGCGGCCGCGTATACGAGATACTGCTTAGACGAATCGAGGCCGGTCGTTGCGGATCAGTCGGAGTTGTATCAAGCGTATCGTTATTTAGCTAATTATCATCTCCGTAAAGGCCAACTGGACGATGCGAATAATTTCGCGTATAAATGCTTGGAACACGAAGACGTAAGAGTTGTCGATTTAAAATGTGTTCGATGCTATTAAAAATTTAACTATTATCGTAGACGAAAGAAGAAGGAAAATCACTTTTAAGAACGATAGCTTCTAAACGAGGCGAATCCGAATGTCAGACAGATTTGCCTTCGGATGAAACCGTCAATACGAGTCCGAATCATAGTATACGGAGACCTCCTTTGTCACCGCGAAGTAACAATGATATGCAATTTACACCGCCTATATGAATATATTACGAAATAAGACTTAATTTTAATAATTTAATTAAAGTTCTCATTTGAATATGAGTGTATGTGTGTGTGAGAGAGAGGGAGTGATTGTATTTTATGGATACATACATTTTGTTTGTAATGTGTAAATAGTTATTTTTTTATGTATATAAACGTATGTATTATTTGTATTAAAATATATTTAAAAATTTACTATTTTTAAATTACTAAATTATTTTAACTACTATTACTATTTTTTAATGTATTATATATCTCTTTTCCTTTTTATAAATTACAGATAATGTAGATCCCATTAGAATATGAAAAGTTTAAAATTTATTATATACTTGGGTAATTTACTAAATTCCAGAAAGTTATGTAACTGAAGTTATTCAATAAATTTGTTTAAATATCTCTAATATATGCTTATTCACTTATTGGAAAGAAATGCAAGTTGATTTGATAGTGAAATTTGTGAAAATTCTGAATTTTGGTCACTTTTAGTTTGAAAGCAGTTTTTCTAATGGGTATTTAAAGAAATGTGAGTAAATACTTTTAAATAATATATCATTTTAAATTATATTCATATTTTTAAAATTTATTAATAAAAATAACTGTTTTTCTCACGAGTATATGAATCGAAATATTTAATTTAAACAGGACAATTTTCTTTAACCATACTTATTTAGAACAAACTTTTCAAAATATAAAAAAATAGTGAATTAAATTTTATCAAAACGCTAATCGAATCGTTTTTATTTTTAACTTTATGCATAGATGAAAATTAATAAAATTAAAAATAATTATATTTTAATTTGAAGTAATCCAAACTTGTTATAAAATAAATGCAATATTACACGTATTAAAATCTACTTTTCTCTGATAAATTATCCATTAAAAAAGTTTATAAATATCTGTATAATAAAATAATAAAAATACGAGTGTAAAAAAATACCTATCCTTTAAGATCGAATTAAACTAAATTTAATTGCAAGAAAATCATTCTCTATAGATTGGCAAATTTATTTATAAATGTATTTAAATTAAAATTTGATAATAAAGAATGAATTCATAGAGCTCAGAACGAAACATTTATGGATAAATTATTTTTGAAATGTGTAATCTTAATTTCAAAATATTTAGTTTGAACTAAATTTTAATTCTTTTCCTTTTTTTAAATATCGTAAAAAGCATACAAATATTCTTATGTTAGGATGATAAATAATTTCACATTTTAAATAGCTTAAAATATGTAATAAAAACTAATATTGTAACAAGAATATAATGCATATTGTTTCGAACGATTCATCATCATTGGTCTCTGTCATCCAATTCTTGAAAAAGGCCGTTCTCAAAACCTTTCATCTAGAGCAATTTATTGCCTTTTTTTATTCCACTCCGATGAATTTTCTTATATCTTCGTCCTACTATTTTAATCTCTTCATATTTCCACATTTTTAATTAATCATTTTTCTTATTTATTGACAAAAATTTTACTATATGACTAATTTTTCCATTTTAAATTTCTTATTTTTGTCCATAACTTTGATTTTCTTAATGATCTATTCGTTTCTCCTTCAGTTTCTATATTTTATTTCTAACATACATTTTCCATTTTTTTTTTATTTTTGTAATTTGTTGAGCTTTTCAGTTATTCTAACATTTAAGACCTGTGTTTCATTGCTATAAGTGAAAACAGGCAAGTGTATTAATCAAAAACTTTTCTGTAAATATTAAGAATATCTAATTTCTTGTTATATATATATATATATATATATATATATATATATATATATGTGTTAATGTGTATATATATATATATATATATATATATATATATATATATATATATATATATATATATATAAAGAATATAATATAATATAAAAACAACAGAAACATTTCATTTAATTGAAGAGTTGAGTCATGAAGAGTATTTATTATCAAATAAAATATTTGCAATACCAGCGTTTCTGTTCATAAATATTATGAAACTTTTTTTTAATTAAAACAGTTTATGCATTTCAATAAGGAATGCCTATTCATTTTTAACAATGAATGTTTATAATAAAAGCACAATTGTGAATGAGCAAGTGGAATTTTCACTATCTCGTTTTGAATGTTGCTGAAATCTCGATATCATTCGTTCGAGTGCAATCTTGAAGCGATGCACATTGCGAAAAGTATTCTGAGAAAATTTATAAATACTCATTTGTTTTTTATCTTGTGTTAGTTTGGTTTATTTTTCGTCTAATAAATTGAGCAAGAGATATTCGTATAACTCAAGAAGTCAATCAAGGATAGAATAATTACCCATCTGTAATGGTGATAGAAAACATGGTATTTTTGTGTTTGTTTTTCTTTGCAAAAAAAAAAAAATAAAATAATAATTCAGTTTAAGAAAGATTCGCCTTATTTGCGAATTTCTGATTTATATTTCATTCACTGTTAGACGAATTCGTATCTTTTTAATGGAAATATATTTATATGTTCGTTTTTAATGAAAACGTATAAACATGTTTAATCAATTTACAAGTTAATGCATGGTTTTATATTTTAAATTATTGACATTTATAAATGTCATTTACATAATGTTTTATCATGTGAATTGTTTTGTTTGTTTATTTTAATACGATTGCTCGATTAACGAACAAAATGGCAAATATATTTCTAAAATAAATTTATATTTTTCATACAGATATTTATTAGATTAAAAATGATACATTTATTTTTATTATAATTTTTTTAAATTCATTTTTGGAAATATGAAATTTATCTGCATGCCAATTTGATATTTTTAAATTGTAATATCCATTCTTATACTTAGTGTCACTTAAAATCGTACGCCAAAAATGTCAAAATAATTAAATTAGAATTTCTAATCGTCACAGATGGTTTTCTAAAATCCACTAATTTTAAATTTAGTTTATATAAAAACGTAACTGTGTTCAATAATAAAAAGACATTTTAGGAGTTCAGTGGTATACATATATAATCATTATTATCATCATTTTCAACCTCTTTTTTATCAACTGTCGGATGAAGATCTTTCCAAAAATTTTCCACTTTGATGAGTCTTTTCCTATTCTTTTTATATGTTTAGATTCCCAATCAGTAGTTTCTCTTTTTCATTAATGATTTTCTCTCTTTGCTGACTGACACATTAAAATTTCAAATTTCATCTGCAACTTTTCTTCCCGATCTGCTTATTTTTTTCCTGATTTTCTATGTTATTCTCAAAATATATCTTTTCACGATTCGTCGTGTTATCTGGACAGCTGAATTATTCTGACATTTTCCTTCACTTGTTTTCTTGCAAGGTTCATGTACCCATCTAGTGTACTTTCTTTTCTTCTTTATTAAAAATTATGGCTATCACTGCTAATTCCATATCTGTACATTTCGTTATTTCAAAAATCACCAACTTTGAATTGACCAAATTATATGGGTATATATGCACAAACATCACTGATCTGATATGTGTGATTTACCCCCTAAATATAACATCTATTTATTTGATTTTAATGAAAAAAAAAACTTGATTTCGAATGTTGCTTATTACGTAATTAATTTTATTGTTAATTATATACGTATATATAAAAGCGCATGCTTGTTTTACTGAAAAAAACAATATTATTTGTAAATGTTTATAAGTATTTTTTGTTTGTTTGTTATTATATTCGATATTGTTTGAATGAACTCTAAATTGGAAATATATTTGCAATTCCTGACTCAATCTTTAATATATAAATCCTTTTCAGTGGCCTGTTCCCACCCCGATTCACAACGGATTAAACCATTCGTCGCATTACAATTTCATACGAATCGACGATCGCAACTTGCAAATATCACATCTGGTTCCGACACTCACGACTCCCGTACTTTCGGGATGTCTGTTATATTATGTAACGACAGGACTGCCCGGTCTCGATATTTTAGTACCGTCCAGACAATCGCACTACACTGTTCAGAAACTGAACACTCATCAACAACAACAGCGCCAATCTCGAGGATTTCTGAAACGAGTATCGGAAAATGGCGACTTGTTCATTGCGAACGCCGTTCCAAACAGGCTCCAAGGGAGAATAGCTATCGAATATTTGAACTGTTACGATTATAATGTGTATAACGCGACGACCGGTTGGGCAGTTTTGCCTGTTAATAATATGCCGATTTATAAAACTCCCAGGATGGTACATTCTCAGACACATTTGCAAACGAACCTGACACATAATCTGATGAATATCAACACGAATCAAAGTAACGGAACGCTGTATCCCGTACAATTCAACGCGCAGTCTTATCAACCGTACTACGAACAGAAACAGACGGCTCGTCGTCCGGTGAAATTACCGATCGATACGCCGAAATGGCCGTACGGATGGAGCGGAACCGTTTCGTACGAAAATCAAATCTGTCTGTTGAAAAGTGTATGCCTGTCCGAGGAAACGTACTCTTCCGATTCCGAGGACAAATTCACGTTCGTGGACGATTCGGGCATCGAGAGTATGATCAATAATCTGATCGACGAGAATCTGGTGTTTCTGCGCAGTTCGTCGTACTGTACGGAAAATGTACCGAAAATATGTTTCGCATGGAACGGAGTGTACCATTTCGATAATATCTGCTTTTGTGACTTTTGCGCGATTTCCGAATACAGAAACACCGGCGATTCGTTTATGGAATTGTACGACCAGAAGGAGCACTTGGCCAAATATAAATTCGATTCGTTCGAAATCGTCAACTTTTTCAAAAACATCATGCTCAAATATCCACTCTCGACTATCCTGTACGACGAACCGTACGGAATCGACGCGTTCAATGCCGATTACGGAGAAGATACGGTCGCGACGAAAACGTTCAAGGAATCCGCATGGAAGAACGGAACCGTGCCGATCAAAAACGTACAGAAACAGCATGCGAGACCGCCGGTTCACGCCCAGCAGATAGTGCAGAACACCGATAACGAGATCTTTTATAATCTGTGCAGAGATCAGCAGTATTTGAATTTGAGTTGGATCAACGAGTTTCAGAATTTCATGTCGCAGAGTTTGACGCAACATTCGATTCAGTCGAATTGTAATATTTTCGCGCCGACTAATCAGATCAATGCCGATTTGACTGCGAAACGTACGCACGCGAACAGATTGAATTCCGACGAGAATGCCAGGAACAGAATGGCGGAATTCGTGGCCATCGGTCCGTTGAAGGATACGTGGTTCTCGGAATTGTTGAAAGATTTCGGCGCGAAACCGAGAATGAAGTACATTGGGAATTTCGTGTATTCGGAAAATACGAGAGACGGTTACAAGGACGATAATGTGCCGATCTATACGTATGTGTCTTCGGAAGATATGCAGACGTTCTATGTACCTGAACCGTTGTATGTGAACAATTTGAGTCAAGAAGCGTTTTATAAATACCAATAAGGAATAACAGATAAGAGTATGGTTTATTTAATTTATATTCTCGTAAAGTTTGCCGTTTGTCGATGGGATTTTTTATTAATAATTCCTGATGTACAGTGACGATCAGAACTCTCGATTCACGGATTCGAAAATGTTCGTTAATATTAACATATTTTATTATTAAGAACCAAATTAAATATTCTTATTGCCGATAAATTAAGTAACTTGTTTATAAAAATACAAAAAAAAAAAAGTTTTTAAAAATAAAATATATAATGTAAAAAACATTATGATCTTCTTTTATCCACTAAAAAAAAAATAAAAATTATTAAAAAGTGCGAAAATGGATAAATGAATGTAAATAATACAAAAAATTTATACTTCGTCCAAGGACGGTTTTTCCATTTTTCCAGATATATATTCAATTAAATTTTGGATATTTTTATTAGTGACGATTCTTTGTATTGGCATAGCTTGTTTTTTTACAATAACCCATAAATTTCGATTGGATTTAAATCTGGACTCTATGGATTGCATTTTATATATTTCAATTGTTGTTCCTATCACTTAGAGTCGTTCATGTTGAAAAATTATTTCATCAGTTGATTAGCACATTTTTCAAAAGAGTCAGGCAATTAAGTCTGCAGAATATCAAATAAAATCATCCCCACACTATTATATATTTTCTTGTTTCTTTTCCTCATATCTTTGAATATTTTTTTCATATAGATGATGCCAATAACATGATTTTTCATCAGACTGAAAAAGATTTTCTTTGGTTTCATCAACTCGTTTTCAGTGTTATATTCCTTGCAGAATCCCAATCGAACCTTTCTGTTTTCTCTGATACGATTGGCTTTTTTGTTTTACTTCGGACACTAAACCAATCTTCATCAATTTACAATTCTCTTCATCAATCATCAATCTCTTCTTACGGTCCATTCGATAACGTTTTAATGCAAAGTTTTGAAATCTTGTTTGGATGTTTTGGCCTATTTAGTTTTTCATTAATCGCTCCATTGAACGGATATCATCGTTTGACAACATTTATTTTTCGTGATGAATTCTTTATTTTTCTTGCTAAAGGATCTGTTCTGTGAAACACTTTTATCATATCAACAATTATTGTTATCACTCAAAAAAACGAAATTATTTTTAAATCAATTGATTTTTTTTCTTTTTTAAAAATATTATTAACTCAAATGTTAAGAAAACACTTCAATCAGCTTTAAAATGACTGAGAAAAATTGTAGTGTCATTCATAAAGTATCGAAAATGAAGAATTCCTCAAATAAACAATCAAATTGAAATGCAAAAGTGGATAAATGAAGTTCAGAATGTTTTTTGCGTTATTTATATTTTTTTAAGAATTGAAATTTTCTTCCTTTTTCTTTTTTTAATATTATTAATTCAGATATTAAGAAAACACTTCGATCAGCTTTAATATGACCGAGGAAAAGTGTAGTGACATTCATAAAGTAACGAAAATGAAGAATTCCTCAAATTAACAATCGAAATTGAAGTGCAAGAGTGGATAAATGAAGCTCAGAATATTTTTTTTTAGAATGATTTTTTATTATTTTTTTTATAAACAAATTACTTAATATATAGAGCCATCTAAATTTGACACCTGGATTTATGTTTTATTCAAAAGAAACATGTGTAGTTTCCTTTGTATAAAACACAAATCTAGGCGTCACATTTGGATGATCCTATATATTAGAAATAAGAATATTTAATTTGGTTATTTTTCTTGCTTTAAGAATTCTTGTCTTCTGGTGCGATTTAATATTCTTATGTTTTATGTTCCTGGGGGTTTCTAATATTATCCCCTACTGCTCATCAAATGTCTTCTTATAATTTCATTTATTCATCTCATGTTTTGTTTAGTCTTGTGTGTTGATCCGGGAAAAGTAATTTGGTTCTTAATAACAAAATATTTTTATATTAATGAACATTTTTGAGTCATGGATCCAGTTTTGATCGTCATTATATATATATATATATATATATATATATATATATATATATATATATATATATATGTATATCGATTTATTTTTCTCTTAGAATATTAAACACGAGATAAATAATGAGATAAGAAATGGAAGAATAGTTCAAAATATATTGTAGTTATTTTAATTGTGTTATGCTTAATTTATTCCAATATTGACATATGATCATAAATGTATGCTATTAAGTCAAATAAAACATTGATTTTATTATTGCAGGTTATTTTTGATATTTTATTAAAGAGTTACAAATGAAATGACCGTTTTTTATTTTTGACTTTGAATGTTTATTAATCGAGTTTAATACATATGTATTGAAAGAAAATAGTCTCCACCAACGTAAATACGTTCCTCCCAACACGATATACCTAAGTACACTAAGGAGGATTGATGTTAAAATGTATTATTATTTTTTCAGGTGGTATTACGTTCTTTATATTCGACAAGAGACTTTTATGTCTTTTTTTGAATCATATTTCTATTTTTTTTTCAATAAAAATATTTACTAGGGACAGAATTATAAATTTCCAATCATAATTTTGCGTTTTAATGACTAAAAATATTTTTTTGTGATTTTTTTAATATCAAGTGAAGATGAAAAATTAATAAAAATCTACTTGCAATTGTAAAAATCGCATTTTCTAACAACACGTATTAATTTTACTGGAAAATGATTATTTTTCATCCAAATAATCAATTTATAATAGAAAATATTGATTCCTACTAATTTTAAAAATTTCCAATTTTTGACCTCAAAAAAACTATGACCTATAGTATGGAAAAATCATAAAAAATCAATGTCTTTGAAAATCGATTTTTCAAATCTATAATCAAAGATTGGTTATAAAATATCTCAAATCGATGATTAAAATTTTATTTTTAAACACAAATTCGATTTTATTTAGAGAAAACACTGATTTCGACAGTTAAAAACTGTTTTAATCAAAAAATTACTATTTTCAATTTTTAAGCTCTTCTTTTCAATTATGTTTCGATTTTTTCAATGCAATTATTTATTCAGAAGGAACTCTATTAATTTTCAATTAGATTTTTATGTTTTGATAGCCAAAGATATTTTTTTTTGATTTTTTTTTAATTTCAAGTAAAGATGAAAAATTATTAAAAATCGACTTGCAGTTATAAAAATCGTGTTTTTCAATAACAAATATGAATTTTACTGCAAAATGATTATTTTTCATCTAAATAATCGATTTGTATTAATTAATGTTAATTTGTAATAATTTTAAAAATAATCATTTTTTTACTTCAAAAAAATCATGATCTATAATATGGAATATTTCATGGAAAATTGATATCTTTGAAAATTACTTTTTTAAATCTAAAATCAAACATTGTGTGTAAATAATACGAATTGATGATTCAAAACTCTTTTTCAAACGCAAATTCAATTTTATTGAGAAAAAACCCTGATTTAGAAAAGACACTGTCTAATCAAAAAATTACTATTTTCAATTTTTTAGCCATTATCTTATATGACATTTCAATTTTTTTGCTAAAATTATCTGCAAAGAAAGATACTTATTAATTTTCAATTAGATTTTTATATGTGGACAAAAAAAAATATTTTTTTTTGATTTTTTTCAATTTTGAGTGAAGATGAAAAATTATTAAAAATCGACTTGCAGTTATAAAAATCGCATTTTTCAATAAAAAGTATGAATTTTACTGAAAAATGATTATTTTTTTATCTAAATAATCGATTTGTATCGATTAATATTAATTTGTAATAATTTTAAAAATAATAATTTTTTTACTTCAAAAAAAACATGACCTATAGTATGGAAAATTTCATAAAAAAATCATTATCTTTGAAAATCGATTTTTGTGGGTATAAAATCAGATGGATCAATAATTAAAATTTCATTTTTAAATACAGATTCTATATTTGAAACAATGTTTCTGAGTAATTAAGAAAAAAAAATGTGGCCAGATATTTTCTTGTTAAACTCTTCAATAATAGTTGGATATTGCGACTGAAACTATTTTTAAATGAATTAAAACACTTTATATTACATTTCTTTTATTAATTATTGAATTTTTTGATTCGATAAAAATGATGTTAGTTATTTATAAAAAATGTCTTAATAATTAAGTAATAATTATGAATAACATAATATTATAGATAAATTATACAAAAAATAAATCTTTTAAAATAAGTTAATATTAAATACAAATAGATGAAAATATTCAAACATTGAAACAGATTGAACAATATATATATATATTAGTGATTTTTAATTTGTAACACATTTACTAAATATATAATATAGAGTGGTCCAAACAAGACTGAAAGAATAGTAAATTTATGTCTAACCTATTAATTCTTATTTGAACAATTCTATATAAGTAATATTTTGAAAAAAATCAAAATAGAGTTTCTCCTTAGATAGTAAATATTGATGGTTAAAATACTAATATTTATTTTTATAAAAGATGCTTAAAATGATTGTAAGATGTAATAATTTTAAAAATAAATTCTATGCTTTATCTTCCAACAGCAATATTTAAATATATTGTTTTAATTCAATCCAATTAATAAAACTAACATGCATTTTCGTATCTCATACATTTAAAATTAACGTTTCAATTTTTGAATATTTTATAATTAACACCAATGTTTTTTTTTTGTAATAAAAAATGTACAATAAGAATAATTCTTATCTGATAACAAATACAGAGATTATTTTATATTAAACAGATAATATTAACTTTTACACAAATGAATTATCAACTCCAACATCACAAGATGTTATATTTTCATTATTTTATTCCGAGTTGAAATTTAGTTCTTTTTATAATATTTTGACATATGTACCTTTTGCTATTGGGAATGATTAAAACACTTTATATATCATTTGTGTGAAAGTGAATTTACCACAATTTCAAAATAAACAGATAACATTAAATTAAAACTGTACAACTAATTCTAAATTGGAATATGAAATGAATAGTACACATTAACAATGCTAAACTTTATAAAAATGTCTAATCATTTCACACATTCTTTAGTTTATTAGCTGATGTATATTTAGATATAATAATTGTTAGAGTATTGTATTCACCCTTTGAACGACATTTCACTCCACTGTACATTTATGAAAAGTGTCAAGAGCGAATTATTGCTTTTTCCATGCTAAAGTTCATACAAAAATAACTTTGTTTCACAAAAATACAATAAATACCCATATATAGCGTTATCCAAATGTCACGCCTGCATTTGTGTTTTATTGGAAAGAAACATGTGTATAGTTTTTTTTAATGTAACACAAATCTAGGCGTCACATTTGGATGACTATAGAATAAAAAAAAATGTTACTTAATCGACATATCTTTTTTGTGACATATATATGAATTTAAACTTTTTTATTTATTTTTGACATTTTTATGACTATTTTTGAAAAAATAATAATATTTATATTATAATATTTTATAAAAACGTTCTGTACTCTTAAGCGATAATTTGGAAATATCCAAAATCTTATTGTATTTTTTTTAAGTTACTACATATTTATATATAATTTTACATTGCCGATCATTGGGTTAATTATTGATTATAATTAGATTATTCGACGAAACTAAACAGTATCTAGAGCAGTAGGTTTAAATGCACGATTGTGTACATCGAACGGTTTATAATATTGAGAAAGATCGTACGGATCGTAAAAATCTGGTTCGAACACATCTCCATCCTTGAAATGACAATATCTCGGCGAAAAAGTCGGAGACGTATTCGGTGTAGTAGTAGTAGTTTGTATACTAGGCACAGTGGAAACATTCTGGGCGGCGTTCGCCAAAAAACACAAATCCGGATTGTCCTTGAAGAAGTCCTTATATTCCTCATACTCGCACGTACTAATTCTCGGTTGATCGATCACGATGAATCCTGGAAAATCGACCGGTTTTCGATATTTCCTGTCATTCGTTTGGAGATGCGAATGAGGTTCAGGATCAGTTTGTAATTGTTCAGTAGTGGAATCAGTTTGGATACTGTTGTTATCGGCTTTTTCGTCCAATATTCTGCTGGGAATCTTTGCCCTATTACCGCTGATAAATACATATGAGTAATAGTACGCGCCGCGCAATTTGACTTTTTTTACCGGCTCCTGAAGTTTTTCTTTGAAATGATCGTAAACTGTGTCCGGGTAATCTTCGTTGTTGCGCGCTGTTAGATAATCGATGAAGATTTTTCGATATGGCGACGATGAACGTGGATAATGTTTGATATTGAATGGACTGAAGCATGATGATTCATCGAGAACTTCTTCAATCTCTTGATCAGGTTTTGGGTATTTACACGATTCTGTTAGAATTAGCTGAAATTATAAACATATAAATTGTATTTTTTTTAAAAAAAAAAATAAAAATATATATCAGTTGTCTTGAAATCAAGATTTATTGTATATTTTGTGTAAATTATTGAAAATTAAAATCAAAAATTTATACATATATATATATATATATATATACACACAGAATCATCCAAATATGACGCCTAGATTTGTATTTTATTAAAAAGAAACATGTGTATAGTTTTTTCTATTTCCTTTTAATAGAACACAAATTTAGTCGTCACATTTGGATGACTCTCTCTTTTTCTCTCTCTCTCTCTGTATATATATATATATATATATATACATATATATATATATACATATATATATATATATATATAATGACTTATAGTCAAAATTATGTAGTGGCCAAAAATTTTTTCATTCGTAAAATTTTATGATGAAACCAGAGTAGGACGTTATTCGATTAAATTTTCATCTGATTAGAAATTTAATCATAGTTTTTCAGTCATAGAAGTGATTAATAATCTAGTAACTAAATGTTCATCCAACTAACCAATTAATCATTATTTTAGTCTTTTTTTCAAATAAAAAATTAAATTGATAACAATTTAGTTGCATAAAAAATATAAATAAAATCGACTAAAATCTCAACTCAAGTTTTATTTCTTCCCTCACTTTTTCTTCGGAAATGATTTTTTTATTTAACGGAATTCATCTCATTTCACTGCTCAAAAAATGGGATGAAAAGTGTGATCGAAACACTTATTTGCCTTTTATTTTAATCGTTTTACATAATTCAGAAATTATTATATAGGGTCATCCAACTGTGTCGCCTAGATTTGTGTTCTATTAAAAAGAATCATGTGTATAGAGCGGTGTATAGAAAAACATGTGTATAGTTTCATTTCAATAGAACATAAATCTAGGCGTCACATTTGGATGACTCAATATTTCATTAATAATCATTTAAAATTGAATTTCATTAAAATTACAAATTAAAATGAACTAAAAATCATCTGTAAATTCTTTAAACAAAATAATTTTATTTGAAAATTTGATTTTTAAATTTAAAATAATTTGTTGCTACGATTTAATTAATAGTCGTATTCAATTAACATTGCATTTAACTAATATTCCACAATTTTGAATATTCAAATCAATCGGTTTTAAAACGATCGATGACTAATAAATCAATCACAATTGATAAATTCATTAGCCACTAGTCATAGATTGATTTAGAAACGACAATTTTCAAATCATCGAATATTCGGAACAATCAAAAACTAATAAATTACTAATTAATGATTGATTTAAAATAATTAAAATTTTAATCGTTAGTCAACAATCGGACAATTTTTACCCTACTCTGTCACTGTATATAAATATATTCTCAAATAATTAAATTTTAATAAATTTACACATTACATTTTACCGAATACTTAAAATGGTTTATATAAAAACTGATATCGAAAAAAATAACTTACTTCATTTAATTTCGTATTTAGTGAAGATTTCATTGTAGTTTCCGACGAAGTGCAATTTGATTGAAAATCCATGATATATAATCAACATACAATCGAAAATATTTTATCCGCACTTATCACTAAAAATTACTATTAAATTCACTTGGCACTCTTTTTTCATACTACAATTTTGAAACGTTGTTACAGACTGATTCGTAAATAAGTGATAGAAACACTGTTAGACGTAAGATCTAACTGTTAAATCATCAGGTCGAAATATTTAATAATGTGACAAATCCCTAATATATAAACAAATACGTCCGAGAAGAATGTCTATAATAATATTAGTATATTGTCAAGCAGGTAGATAATGTTAATTATAAGATTGGGGAATTACCTGGAAAGACTTAAAAATAGAACGATTTATAATTTATGTTTCTGTTTTTGTACGTGTGATGTAGCAGATCACAAATATAAATATTATTATTTGTTTGGGTTTCTAGGAAAAAATATGAATTGTTACATATTTTTTTAAAAAGTATGTATGTAAATTCATACATCCATCCATCCATATATATATATATATATATATATATATATATATATATATATATATATATATATATATATATATATATATATATATATATATATATATATATATATTTATATAGTTTTGTATTTATTTCTTTTTATTTAAAGCTGTGACAGTTTAATCCATACTAGATTAAATTAGTTATCAGTTTTAAATTTCATTTTTGCAACATAAAAACATTTTAAGTTTTATTATTACCAATAATATAGTTTATATATATATATATATATATATATATATATATATATATAGAGAGAGAGAGAGAGAGAGAGAGAGAGAGAGATTTGTGTTTATTAAAAAGGAACATGTGTATAAGGTGGTGTATATGGAAACATATGTATAGTTTCTTTTTGATAAAACACAAATCTCTGCGTCACATTTGGATGACTCTGTATATTAATTGGATATATTTTTTTTAGTATATTATTATAATAAGATTAATAAAAGAAGGACCTGGTTAAAAATAACAGTACTATCTTAAAGATTAGACAACATTAAAACTGTTACATATATTTTATTGTTGATTTTTCTCTATATAAAATTTATTGAAATATTTGTGATGAATAGGAAGTGTACAAGGCAATAAACTAATCATCTCTTTATATAGAGTAGCCTAGATAAAACCGAATGATAGAAAAAAGTAAATGTATATCTAAACCCATTAGTTTTATTCGTGTTACCCTATATTTGTAAAGATGTGTATGAGTCATTGAGAAAAAATGTTTTCAGGTATTTTCTTGTTTCTAATCTTCAATAATAGTTTTATATTGTGATTGAAACTGTTTTCAAATGAATTATTTCAATCCTGCTCGTTTTACAGTTAAATCTAGAATTTTAAATTCCACACTTTCTAGTATTGTCTTTTTTTAACAAGTCATATTATACAGCGCGCTTTCTTTGTAAATTCCATCTGACAAATCAACAACCAATTTACAATTTCTCCGTCAGTCTTTTTAAAACTGTCTCTTCTAAAGATTTTGTTAAAATAAAATCTTCACGTTTCATTTCATATGGTAAAATTTGTATTTTTTCTCGACACCGCTCTAACACTTTGTTATAGTTATAAAGATTTGTAAAATAAATCCCTTTTTTATGCTATTCATACCTTTATTGCCGATATTTTGTTAAATTTTATTATAACATATTTGTAAATATTGTAATAAACGTTATAGTAGTTTCCATAAGTTATAAAACGATCTTTGACAATTATTAACTTGTATTTTATATATTAATTTAAACGTTATATTTGAATCATAATTATTGCTAGATCATAAATAGATAAGTCAGAGATCTACACGATTTACTTGTATACTTGGTTCACAGATGTCAGTGTTGACTTAAATTATAGTAAACTAATAATGTTATGTATTTTATGTTTTATTTGAAAATAAAATTGATTTTCCACAACAGATTTATTGTGTAATTTACAATATTCATTAAATCATTTAGTATATAAACTATATTTGTTTACGTAACTTTTGATACGATGTTTACTCTCAGTACAGGAATAGGAAAATGTATTAAAATATTGTTTAGCGGTTTAGCATGTTGTAGTTAAAAGCATATAATATAAAGTGTTTTTTGGGACTATTTGCGAATAAACTTATACAAAATACATATTTCAGTTATGGAAAATTGTACTAATTTCTTGATTAAGTGTTTGAGGCCATATGAAAAGTGGGAGACTTTTTTTAAAGGTATTTATATAATTAATAATATATATATATATATATATTATATATATATATTTTGGTTTTATAAAACACTAATTTAACATATTGTTCGAGAAGTGAATAATTTATGAAATATTTTTTTTATGTTGGATTTTTTTATATTTGTTAATATTGTTTGATTTTGTGTAATTTGTTCAAGTTCTATACATATTGCCACTTTTTGAAATAAGGAGACTTTTGTACATAAGCTTAAAAATATTTAAGTGTTTTTTTGAATTGCTTTTCTATTTTGTCGCGTTCTGATTTACAGATATGTATATATATATATATATATATATATATATATATATATATATATATATATATATATATATATATATATATGTTCATTTAAAATATTATATTTTTCTATGTTTATAAACAATTTTGAATTAGTAATAAAATTGAGTATCATAGCTGGAAAGTAATTCAGACCAACTAAAATATTTTGTTATGAATTTATTTTTAATTTTATATTATTTACCATGTATGTGTTAATGTATACATATACATACATACATACATACATATATATATATATATATATATATATATATATATATATATATATATATATAATGTATGATATGTGATTATCATTTTTGGAATTTCTTTGTAACGTAATTTTTGGACTGAAAAAATTATAAACACACTTGACTATTTGGTAATATGTTTCTAATAAAATTATATCTATGATCAAATATATACAATATGGTATGACAAATTGATGAAAATTATAGTCAATAAATTTTGCATCTAAATATTAGTTCGTGTAATATGAAATGTCGGATTATTATACCTGAAATGAAATAAAAATCCGATATTTTATATAACACTATGTAATATATGGACTTTGTGTTTTATACATTCTTAACAAGCAATTCATGGTAAGTAATATGTGAATCAACAAATATTTTTTCCTTTATATTTTTTCATTTGAAACGATAAAATGAAAAATATGTTTTGCTCGTAATATTTCATTTTCATAACACATTAAATTAATTTCGATATCAAATGTGTTAAAGAAAGATTCATCTATTGAGCGTTTCATAAATAGTCTTTGTCTTTCACTACAATCACTTGAGACGTTTTTATCCTTTGTATCCATCTTATATTTAAATATATCTTCGGAATTAACTCATTAGAAAACAGTCTTATAGTGACAGTTCTTGTTTTTCTGTTAAATAATATGTTTTTAATAAATTTCTTTCACACTCGTACGTAATATCTACTATTTGTGCAATACTGGAATAATTAAATCGAATTAAAAAAATCGAATTCGTAAGAAAATCACATAAAAATCATTTATGTTATTTGCTTTTTGGAAGAAATACAATTCAATCTACATTTTCAATGCTTCCTTTCTATATGTGCTCATATAAGTCATCTAAATGTGACATCTATATTTGTGTTTCATTAAAAAGAAACATGTATATAGATGATGTCTAGGGAAAGATGCGTATAGTTTCTTTTATTTCTTTTTAATAAAACGCAAATCTAGGTGGCACATTTAGATAATTCTATATATGCATGTATATGATTGTTATTGTTATATGTGTTATTTTATAATTGATAAATTGAATATTAAGTAGATGGCTATGAATCACTATCATTAAAATTTTATAAAAGTGTTTAATAATTATATATATATATATATATATATATATATATATATATATATATATATATATATATATAAAGAGAGAGAGAGAGAGAGAGAAGGGTGTTTTTAAGCGCGATAAAACTTTAAATTAAAATTAGTTTAAAGTTCTACCATGCTTAAAACACCTATTTTTCATACATACACATGTATGAACGTTGTTAATTTCAATAAATAGTTCATTATATAAATTAAATGTTGAAATTAGCTACCATTTTCTTTAGATTTTCTCTAATTTTTGACTTTTAATATAATAACTTCTTTTAGTTTAAATATTGTTCTGTCAATTAACATAAACTGATTCCAGATGATCCCATAAGATATGATCTATAAAAGCTAGATTTGGAAATTCGATTGGGTTCATTTACGAGCTCATGTTATGTAATCCCATTTGCGTGGAGAAATATTTTTCGCAAGAAATTTTAGACAATAATTGTTATGGGATACATAGAACTATATATAAAGATCATCCAAATATGACGCCTAAATTTGCGTTTTATTAAAAAGAAATATGTGTATAGTTTATTTTTAATAAAACCAAATCTAGGCGTCACATTTGGATAATCCCCTATATATATATATATATATATATATATATATATATATATATGTATATATATATGTGTGTGTGTGTGTGTGTGTGTATGTATAAATATATGTTAAAGTTGTTTTAGTTTAGATAGAACTCTCCATAGGAATTCAATTTAAAGTTCTATCACACTTTAAAAACACCTATATATTTTTAGGGAATCGTATTCTCCTATTGTTCACGTACACGAATTGTCTATGTTAGAGCAGCTGGAATACGTCTGATTCACAGCACAATTTAATATTTTTCTATTTGCTAATGAAATAATATTTATAAAAATCAGTAAATAAATTAACTGGACACTCGAGTCTAATAATCGTTGTTGACAAGAAGAACAAAACACTCATTGTTGATTGTTACAAAATTCATAGCCGCCACATATTTATCATATTAACTAATAACAAATATAATTTTTATAAATCATATTCTTTGAGTGATATTTTTTTTATAAAATCTTAATTTATTTTTAAACAACAAACATGTTTTCTGAATTGAAACAATCATACATGGTACCATATAAAAATGTATATATGTAAATTAAATTTGTTTGAAGAAAAAAAAATTGTTAATGAATGAATTAATAAATATAAAACAGAAATTTGAAACTGAACATTGTACTTTCAAATCCATATTTTCTGAAACCTAAATATGACATAAATTGAAGGATAATTGTGCAATTTTAATAAATGTTAGTTTATTTTTTTTGGCATATAATTAAATTTAAAAACTGTAATATTTTATCTAATGAGATCGGATGTCTCTATTTAATGATTAATGTTAGTAACTGTTCGATAATATAAAAATACTGAAACGTTTTAAACGATTCAATGTCGAGTAGCATGTATTTAGAGCACATTACAAAATGTTTTATATTAAAAATAATCAAGAATCATTAATAAAAATTCAACGAGACATCTATCTAGTTTATATAACATGTAGAATAATTTACAGGATAATCTTCTCGGAATTAAACATACAAATCAATTTGATTAGATGGATACGATAAGGAGGTGTATGCGTGTCCGTGTGCGACATGAACGATCGCATGCGAACGTTTTTTCTATTTAATGATATGACAATAGGTACAAAAAAAATAAAATAAAAAATAAACACCATTATATAATCCATCAATACACGTACACGCATCCGTGTGTGTGTACGTAGTCTCTTATTACGACGTTATAAATTGAATGTATACTTTCATTTATCAAATTAAAAAGAATATAAAACAAATTAAAATATTGACATGTCGAACTGCGCACCGACATCGGCGATTAGCCGATTCTCGTCGTTATGTCTCGTGTCGATAGAGAAGGGTGCACGGTTCGTACGAACGACGATCGAACAGTGGGCAGCCATTTTATGTGCGGAGGCGGAGCTAACCGACCCCAACGACACGATTGGACGTTCGGTAATAATTGCGAATCGTTTGGAAGCTTTTAATTAATTGGTTTTATTGACAGTATTATTGTGAACTCTGCAAGCAGGTTTTCGAATGTTTCATTATGAAGGCATCTAAACGGCGGAGAAAAATTTTAATGAAACTCCTGTTAATTAATTAATGTACATATATATATATATATATATATATATATATATATATATATATATATATATATATATTTGAATGAATATCTATTGCTTCCTGTTTAAAATGTATATTTATTGAATGAAATTTTTACTGAATTAAGCATAGAACGTTTTGTCATTAGTTGTTTTAATTCGTTCTAAGAATTAGATTGCTTCTTTATTAACGTTTTTTAATTATTCAGTTGCTTCTCTTTTCTTTTTAAAAAAATATAACGTGTTGTTTGCGTGTGATGAGATTTCAGTTAATATTGTATTTTATATTAAATTTTTAAATAAATATTTTTACGGAGTTTCGAATAAAATTCCATATTTTTCTCTCTCTTCCAGTCTCTCTCTATATATTGATAATAAATTTACTGATCATTAAATATTTCTTCAATGAAGTCGAATTTAAAAATAAATCATTGTGCAGTGTAAGTAAAAAGAATATTCAATTTCGTTATGTATTCCAGATTTATTTGTGAATTACATTTGAGTTCTTTTGGTTATTGGTTTTTATATATCTGTTTTGTCGTAAATCCACGATGTTTTCATCTCGTGGTACTGATTATATATTGTAATGGACTGTAATTTTTATTATTAAGATTCTCAGTGATTATACTTTATTTATTTCTTTACACTCTTTATTATATCCTATCGTTATTTTACACTCTCATTTTTACATTATTTTCGCATCGCTGTTAATAACAACGGTTGCCAACGTTACCTATTTATTTATTATTATTGTTGCTACGCAACATAATACTTTGCTATGTAACAATATATATAGGATTATCCAAATGTGACGCCTAGATTTGTGTTTTAATAAAAAAAACATATGTATAGGGTGGTGTATAGAGAAAAATGTGTATAGTTTCTTTTGTTTTCTTTTAATAAAACACAAATAATTTACTATTGATAATATGAACCGTTTAGAAGCCAATGTGGTTAAGTCGATTTTTTGAAGTTTTCATATTTTTATAAATTTTAATCAAATAAATTTTGTTTGATTAAAATTATCATATAAGGTTTTCAAATAAGCGCTTCAGAAGTTTAAATGGAAATAAACAAAAAGTATTCAATAGGCGTTACATTTGGATAATCCTCTCCTTCTCTCTCTCTCTCTCTCTCTCTCTCTATATATATATATATATATATATATATGTATGTATGTATGTATGTATGTATGTGTGTTATGTGTGTGTGTGTGTGTGTATGTGTGAAAATCCAATTAAAAGTTTACTTCAAAGTTGCCAACATTGACTCTTTAAATGAAAGCACGTTAACATAATTTAAAAAGTATTAACTCCATTTTCATTTGGTAATGAGTGACAGTAAAGCACAAATTATACATTTTTATTACTGAAATATCTTTAATCTTTTTCTGTCAATTCTATATACACGTTATTACAATTTTATGATACAATGAATTATAAACCTGCTATCTTCACTTTCAATCGAAATGTAAAATTAATATATATCAAATAACTCGTATAAAATGGCATGTAAAATTTATTTACGAATAAGCGATATGTTTTTCGATACATAATATTCATATATTATGTATTGATACTTATTTAATAATGTAAATAATCAAATATGTACTATGAAATAGGATAATTAAAAAGAAATATATCTAAATCAGACAGTAAAGTATATAGTAATAATAAATAGATTTGTTGAACATTAAATAATAATGCGTTTGTTTGATTATAAATAATTTTTAATTTTTTGATTTTATACGAGGGTCGTTTGATAAGTATGGTAAATGTATTTATTGTTTAATTTATTTAATTTAGTTTTTCTTTTATCAATATAGTATTATATATATATATTTATATATATACTCATCAAATCATTTACATATTCGTATATATATATATATATATATATATATATATATCTATATATATATTTCATATATATATACACATGTATTATATGGATGTATATTTATATATTTATATATATATACATATATAAATTCAAAAGACCAGAAAGGGAGATATTTGATAGGAAGGGGATTCATTTTAGAAATTTTGATATTTATTCATTTTAAAAACATCCTATGTATTTTTTTCCAAAAATCCAAACTTTCTCTATTATGAGTTTTTACTGGAATAAGAAAAAATAGAAGAATCAATACTGGAAATAAGAAGACTAAAATAAGAAATTAAACTGTATTTTAAAAAAATGTCCTATATTAATTGAATATAAGTATATGTTAATCGTTTATTGAACTTCAGTCATTTTTCAAATTTTATATTTTATAATGTTTTTAAAATTAATATTTTTTTCTAATAAGTATTTACTTGTGGATGATAAAACTGTATATTGATAAAAAGTCTGTGAAATTATTATTTCAATGAAACTAATATTTTTTAAAAATATATAAAGAATTTAACAATAGATATAAAGAGTCGTTTTCTGACCAACCGTCTAAATTAATTTAATTACAAATATGAAATGTAATCAGTAAATTAGTATTTAATAAATATATGAAGTAGTTTGTTTTAGGTGTTGTAAAATGGGTAAGTAATAAATAAGTGTGAAAATTACCAGTTGTAATTGATAGTTTTTTTTGTTTTTTGCGTTTTCGGTTCTTGGTCTAACTTAGATTTTATTCATTATTTCTTGATTTCGATAGCTTTCCTGGAGGAAACCCCCGACGCCAGCTATGTATCTTGACATTTTTAGATAGTCTTCCTTTCTGGTGTTAGCCATGAAATACGCAACTTGGGAAAAAATACAATTGATAGATTTTAGTGTTTATTTTATGTCTTTTGTACAGTAGAAAATATTATATATAAAGACTTTATTTATGATAGCAATGAACATTTTTTGGTTAATTTATTTATTATTATTTTTCATTAAATCTAATATATTTCAAAATAAATCCTTTTTTTTAAAAAAATAAATAAAAAAATCTGGATTTTGTGAAAATAAATTTATTGTTATATTTACTAAATAATTTTAACTCGAATGATGTTAGCATAGATATGTCTATGTATTTATTAAGTTAATTTATAAATTGTATGTATGTGTGTATGTATATATATATATATATATATATATATATATATATATATATATTATATATATATATATATATATATATATATATATATATATATATATATATATATATATATATATATATATATATATATAATCATTTCTATCCATTGGATGAAAATTTATTTAAAAGTTGTCCACTTTGATTAATTAAATATTTTTCTCTTCCAATACATTTTGAAAATTTGTTTGATATCTCTATCTTAATATTTATGGGTGTTTTTCTGAGTCTTCTTATATATCCCAATTATATATACATACGAGGATCGTTTGATAAATATGATACATTTTAAAATTGGTGAAAAATTAAAAAAATATATTAAATTTTTAAATTTTATGGTAAATTTTTTACCATATTTATCAAACGACCCTCATATGTATACATCTATCTATCTATCTATCTATCTATCTATCTATCTATCTATCTATCTATCTATCTATCTATCTATCTATCTATCTATCTATCTATCTATCTATCTATCTATCTATCTATCTATCTATCTATCTATCTATCTATCTATCTATCTATCTATCTATCTATCTATATCTATCTATCTATATCTATCTATCTATCTATCTATCTATATCTATCTATCTATCTATCTATCTATCTATATCTATCTATCTATCTATATCTATCTATCTATATCTATCTATATCTATCTATCTATCTATATCTATCTACATATTTATCTATCTATCTATCTATCTATCTATCTATCTATCTATCTATCTATCTATCTATCTATCTATCTATCTATCTATCTATCTATCTATCTATCTATCTATTTATCTATCTATCTATCTATCTATCTATCTATAAATCTATCTATCTATCTATCTATCTATCTAAATCTATCTATCTATCTATCTATCTATCTATCTATCTATCTATCTATCTATCTATCTATCTATCTATCTATCTATCTATCTATCTATCTATCTATCTATCTATCTATCTATCTATCTATCTATCTATCTATCTATCTATCTATCTATCTATCTATCTATCTATCTATCTATCTATCTATCTATCTATCTATCTATCTATCTATCTATCTATATATATTCTATCTATCTATATATATTTCTATCTATAATCTATCTATCTATATATCTATCTATCTATCTATCTAATATCTATATATTTATTTTATATAATATCTATTATATCTAATATATATATATATTAATATATATATTTATATATATATATATTTGATATATATATATAGGATTTAACACTATATAAAATCCAGGAAAATAATATTTATTGATTATTTTATAGGAAAATACATAAATGATATAAAAAAAATTAAGAACAATTTTAAATGTTTGTATCGTTTATATGGAGTTTTATATTTGTTAATTTTTATTTATTTATAATTGGAAATAAATATATAAAAATATTTTTTCATAAATATATGCATATTTTTACACTAACATATTTATATATATAATAATTCACTCATATATTTTAGTGAAATATATAAAAGAATCTGTTTTCATAATATTAGGTTGGCAAGTATCTCCCTTCCGCTTTTTTTTTTTTTTTTGTACATAGCTGCGAAATTCAAAAGATCAGAAGGCGGAAGGGAGATATTTGCCAACCTAATATATAGAGCCATCCAAATGTAACGTCTAGATTTGTGTTTTATTAAAAGGAAACAAAATAAACTATATATATATATATACCACCCTATATATATATATATATATATATATATAAATATATATATATATATATATATATTTATATATTTGTGTGTGTATTTGTATATTTACACTAACATATTTATGTATAGGATTGTTACAGGAATGTTTATGAACAAAATCGTCTCTAGTAAAGCAAAGATTATAAACTATTGATATAATCGAATAAATTATTGTTCATAAATCGAAATGATTGTTATTTGTAAATATAACAAATATTATTAAAAAAAGCAATTACGTATTTTAATATTCCATACGACTTGTATCGTTTGTTTGTTTGAATGTGTCTAAACTGTTTGTTAATTTAATTGTAAAAAAATACATGACCAATTCCGCATTCTTCTCTTTTTTTGTTGTTGAATTCGTTAACATCTGTAATAGAAACGAAACTCATTAAATATTTTTTACTAAGGAGACAGTTGCTTTCTCATACACTCCATTCCATCCACTGCCCTGCAGTTGTTATAGGTTGCTATTGATTGATTAGTTGGAATTTAAAACGTGTAAACAAGTTTCACGTGATTACTATTCACTATTAATGATGTATTATATATATATATATATATATATATATATATATATATACATATATATACATATACATATACATATTGCGGTATACAAAATCTATTTTTCAAAAATCATTTAAATTATTTTTTGTATTAAAAATATTTTTCAAGATTTTATTTCAGTTATTTCGAAATAAAACGTAAATTTTCATGACTACTGACAGCTTTTTAATAAATATGGAGATTGAAAATAATACTAGCATAATTAATACAAAAATACTACACATAGAACAGCCTAGATTAATGATTTACTTTTACATAATCGCGTTTCGTTTGAATATCGAAGCAAATGTATATTTTACATATATTGGGTTTTTCCACGCTGTATTCATGCCTACAGTATTTACGACATATTACCGCTTGTTTCACACCCTCTTATCTCCAAAATCCACCACATAAAAAAATTAGTTTTCTGGAAAGAGGGTACGAGACGAGAAATAATGGGCCGTGAATACTGTATGCATGTTGACTAGTGTGTTGAGGCTAATTGGGCCTATTCACACTAGTCAACGTTCATACAGTATTCATGACCCATTACCGGTCGTCTCGCACTCTCTTTCCAGAAAACTAATTTTTTTAGGTGGGGGATTTTGATGATAAGAGGGTATGAGACGAGCGGTAATCGGCGTGAATACTGTATGAATAATGTTGACTAGTGTGAATAGGCCCATTGGATACAAAATAAATTTTAGCCTAATAGATTAATGTTGATAATACTTTTGCTTATAAATTGGAGTTATGAAAAGTAAATCTGTTTATGAAAATATTTGTGATAAAAAAATCTGTACAAAATAAATCTCGATCGAATGAGTTAATATTGATAATATTAGGTTGGCAAGTATCTCCCTTCCGCTTTTTTTTTTTTTTTTTTTGTACATAGCTGCGAAATTATTCAAAAGACCAGAAGGCGGAAGGGAGATATTTGCCAACCTAATATAAGGTTTTTCAATAAGCACTTCAGAAGTTTTAATGAAAATAAAACAAAAAATACTTAAGTATGTAGTATTTATTTTCTCTATTTTTAAGCATAATCTATGGCATTAATGATGGAACATAATTTTACTCACATGACCACCACGACTTCGTTTAGTTCAATTTTTAGTCACCCTTTCACATAATTGTGGTCCAATTTCATGAATTACAAGTTAAGTGTTAATTTTTAACGCTTCTGTTGATTGTGGTTTATCAGCATAAACTCCACAGAAAATAATTCAATGGAATTAGATCGTATGATATCTTGGTAGCCAATCGATGAGTCCATTTCGTGAAACAATGGACTCGTTAAATGTTTGTTTCAATAAGTCTATTGAAGTTTTTACAATTTATAAACGTTGTTGAAATATAAAACGTTCCACGATAATTTGACAAACTATATTGAGTTGAAATGTTAAAGTAAACTTAGAAAAAAATTTAAAACATGACTGTCGCTAGCTGTCAAAGTTCTGACATACTTATTGGAAAACTCTATATTTTTACTTACAGTGTTAAGTTATTAAATTTTGATTAAAAAAACTATGTGATTTATAAATAAGAATAAAGTTGTAACAATTATTTAATAGATTTGAAGGAATGTATTTTTTATATAAATTTTAATAATAACGATTTTTAAAGATTATTTGGTTAATTTTGAAAATTTATCATTGTTTTTGTTTATATAGGTGACTCAATTTAAATGCTTACTAACATTATCTATTTTTTTCTATCTATCAGTTTCTTTTGAGTTACTCTCTCTCTCTCTCTCTCTCTATATATATATATATATATATATATATATATATATGTATATATAAGGTGACCAACTTTTTTCCAATGAAAAGGAGGACATAAATAACTTAAAGAAACAAATATTGCAAATAAAAAAATATATAATAGGAATAAACATGAAATTTTAAAATCAAATTATTTTACAGTTCTATGACAATTGAGTTGTATAAACTTGTAAATAAAATGATAATATTTGAAAATTATAAAATTGATAATTAATTAATAAAACTTGAATTGTGCTTACCTAGGTCTGTATGTCGAATATTCACTAGGAAAGAAATAATTACTGTCGTGTTTCAGTTCAGTAAAAAGTCAATAAGGCTACTAATTCATCAAAGGATATCGCTAGTTTATTTTAATCAAATAATAAACTAACACAATCGAAAATCGCAACTGTTGCATTTTTGTGAAGTATTATTTTCTCTCCCCGATTGTAGTCGCACAACAAAATTACTGACTACATAAAATTAAATAAGCGGGGTTTTTATCATTATGGGATATTTTTGTTATTAAATATTTAGAGATTTACAATTTAGTTTTTACATATCGAAAAGGAGGACATTTAGGAGGACACTTTTCGAGGGAGGACAGAACTTCCAAAAGGAGGACGGTTGGTCACCTTAAGGTCGTTTGATAAGTATAGTAAAAAAGTAAGAAAAACTAAATTGAAAAATTTAAATAAATTAAACAATAAATAAATTTATCATACTTATCAAACGACCCTCGTACATATAGGGTCATCCGAATATGACTCCTAGATTTGTGTTTTATTAAAAAGAAACATGTATCTGGGTGGTGTAGAGGAAAAAATGTGTATAGTCTCTTGGATGACCTTATATAAGGTTTTCAAATAAGATTGTCATAATTTTGACAGCTGATAGTAGCCATATTTGATTTTTTTAAGCTCATTTTGACATTTCAACTCAGTGTAGTTTGGCAAATTAGCATGGAATATTTAACACTTTAACAACGTTTAGAAATTGTAAAAATTTCAATAGACTTTTTGAAATGAAAGTTTAATGAGTCCATTATTTCACGAAATGACCATCAAGATCATGTAACCTAACTCCATTGGATTATTTTCTGTGAGGTTATGTGAAATCGTTGGTTTATGTTGATAAACCAACCACAAGCAGCGAATAGACATTTGGGGTTTTTTGAAATTTTTCCTAGATAATATACAAATATAAAAGACAGAACAATGTATAAGAAGATACAAAAGATATGAAGATACATAACGAGCTGCAGGGGGATGTCATACGTCCTTAGGTACGTTTAAGAAAAGAAGTACTAAAATATCGGAAGATAAAGAACATCAAAAGTCGAAAAAGCAGAAGTATCGAAAATAAACATTGGACGTGTAATTCATAAAATTGGACCAGAATTATGTGAAGGAGTGATTAAAAATTTGATTAAACGAAGTCGTGGTGGTCATATAAATGAAATTGTGTTCCATCATTGATGCCATAGAATATTCTTAAGAGTAAAAAAATAAATAACTAATTAATTAAATACTTTTGGTTTTATTTCCATTTAAACTTTTGAAGCGCTTATTGAAAAACCTTATATAATTCAAATCAATGTATATGGTCATCCAAATGTGACGCCCAGATTGATGTTTTATTGAAAAGACATTTTTTATGTGTTTAATAAAAATAAATTTTATTAAAAAGAAACTATACACATGTTTTTCTATATACTATCCTGTATACATGATTCTTTTTAATAAAACACAAATCTAGATGTCACATTTTGATGATCCTATATCATCTATTATTTTTTACAGTGTAGAATAAAATGTTATTTTAATTAAATCTATAATTATTTTACAAATGTATATAATATGGTGGTAAAATCATATGAGTAAAATTGTGTTCCATCATTAATGCCATAAAATATGCTTAAAAAAAGACACAAAACACAAATTAGTACAGGTATATAAAAAAAAGTTAGTCTAGATTTTAACAGAAAGGCTCTGATGATGATGGCGTCGCCATCGAAATGCAATTATAGATTATATAATTATAAATAATAAGTGATTATTGAACACTTTAAATTATTGTGGTGTTGGGGTGAAAATTCATTTGTGTAAAATGAAATAAATACCTAATTAATTAAATACTTTTTGTTATATTTCCATTCAAACTTCTGAAGCACTTACTGGAATACCCTATATATCCACATACACATACTTAATTGAATATTATTATCAGCTTTTGTCAATCCACTGTTTTTTCTCCGACTACTCTCGTTTCATAAATTATAAAATAGATTGAAGATAGAATGTTAACACTTTTTTCCTCTAATGAAACATCTGCGAATGTCTAAACGTAGACATGTGTCTTGTAAATACATGTGTGTACGTAGAGGCATTTATTTGGTTTTTATACATGCACGTTGTTTATGTACATACGTGCACGTATAAATTTACATTGGTGTGTATCTTTTTTTTCTCTTCATACGTACGTTTATATATATATATATATATATATATATATATATATATATATATATATATATATATATATATATATGTATATATTTGTATTATAGATGTAAATATCAGAGATACGAACGACAACAAAGCGTTCATCAATAACAATAAAGTGCGGAACCCGTTCGACACGGGCCGCTCCCTGATGATCTCGCGATGGGCGTTGGGCGTGCCGTGCGCTCCTCCCACCTGTCATTCAATCAGTGTAGAAGCGCATGTGTGTGTGTGTGTTGAGTGTGTATGCACATGAACGTGTATATGCGCGATCCGTCGAACGCAACGGCGTCTCGCGGGGGGCCGTCGCGAGGCCGTCGTTGCTCGTGTCTTAACCTCCGTTTAGCAGCCTCTATTAGTAGATATCAACTACCTGTCTGAACAGGTAGACCGCAAACGAGCCGATGCCGAATAATGTACACCGTGCTGTACGCTATCGGTTGCCCGCGAACGACGACGATTCGAACGTAACGCGAACGGATAACGCGTCGAACGACACGGCAGATTATATATTTTTGTTTGTTTCGTTACTACACTCGTCGTCATTGTCATCTTAAGCACCATCATCATCATTATAATTATTATTATTGTTGTAATTATCGATGATATTGTTACGAATGTCATGGATTGTAACGCACGTTGACTGGCAGTCGAGTGTTGGCGGTTTCTCTGCGGTTAACTTTTTTTTTTCGAAACGTCGACAGGTGTGAAGAAGACACGTTTTCGTCTTGTGCTCCATGTGTGACTGTATACATATATACAAGTGTACTGTTGTGTTATGACTGTTTACACCGCAAAATGGATTACATGAAATTACATAAAATGTACGAGTAATAAACCTATTTAATTTCTTTTTATGATATACACACATACATATTATATATATATATATATATATATATATAAATATATATATATATATATATGTGTATGTGTATGTGTTTCGATTACAATGTGTATTAATTCCTTGTATCGTATATAGTTTTCTTAGAAATTGATACTAATTGCAACATAACCTCATTAATTATAATCCTTAGTTGAAACTTGTCTAACTCTACAAATGTATTACAGGAAATTTGAAATTTTAATTAAATAAAGTCGGTCGTTAAAAATTTATTTAATTATATGTTACGTTACATTTTTTTAAATAATAGCTGTTATTAAACTAATTGTTTTATTTTCACATATATTATTCTAACAATGTCATCCATGGTTAAAAACACGGATTATGAATTATTTTCAGAAATGTATATTATATATATATATATATATATAAATATATATATATATATATATATATATATATATATATATTATGTTGTCAAGTATCTCCCTTCCGCTTTTTTTTTGTACATAGCCGCGAAATTCAAAAGACAAAAAGGCGGAAGAGAGATATTTGACAACCTAATATATATATATATATATATATATACATACATATTTATATAGGATATAATATCAGGAGCGCACATTTAATTTTTAATAAAACGTATTTTTTTAAATGTGCGAATATTTTTTTTTAACAATGATGAGTGTGTTTTCCTCATGGAATCCCCTATATATTTGTATATATGTTTATATATATATAAATATAGATATTTTCTAAGCATGATAGAATATTAAATTTAATCCCTATCAAAAGTTCTATTTTACCTAAAAACATATATATATATATATATATATATATATATATATATATATATATATATATATATATATATATATATATATATATATATATATATACGAGGGTCGTTTGATAAGTACAGTAAATTTATTTTTGTTTAATTTAAATAAATATTTCAATTTAGTTTTCTTTACTTTTTTACCATACTTATCAAACGATCCTCGTATATATATATATATATATATATATATATATATATATATATATATAACATCAGGAGCTCACATTTAATTTTTAAATAAAACATATTTTTTTAAATGAGCGAATATTTTTTTTGAACCATGATGGGTGTGTATTCCTAATGGAATCTCCTATATATGTTTATATATATATATATATATATATATATATATATATATATATATATATATATATATATATATATATATAATGGCAGAAATAAGATTGTAGGATGGTAATGAATATTAAATAATAGTATAACAAGTGAATGTATCTCTAAACACTTACGTTTCATTCTGGCCAACCTGTATATATTCAATGAGGAAATGTCTATATTTTAAAACATTGAAAGAAATAATTATAATTAAAAATAATTACAAATGTTCAATTATACAATACATTGTAGGACAATGATCCTTTTTTATTTAGTAATAATTTGCACTTAGTGAATAAGATAGTGGTAACTAAGTGTCATTATCACAAGCATAAAAAAATTCTTACATTGTAACGTTTGCGATACACACATATATACACATATTATATATTTATATATATATATATATATATATATATATATATATATATATATATATATTATAGGAGGGTCGTTTGATAAATATAGTAAATTTATTTATTGTTTATTTTAAATAAATATTTCAATTTAGTTTTTTTTACTTTTTTACCATACTTATCAAACGACTCTCGTATATATATATATATATATATGATATAACATAACATGAGGAGTTCACATTTAATTTTTAAATAAAACAATTTTTTTTAAATGAGCGAATATTTTTTTTGAACAATGATGTGTGTATTCCTAATGAAATCCCCTATATATATATATATATATATATATATATATATATATATATATATATATATATATAAATAAATATATAAATATAGATATTTTTTAAGTGTGATAGAATTAAATTTAATCCCTATCGAAAGTTCTATTTTACCTAAAAAAACAACCTATTTATATATATATATATATATAATGGCAGAAATAAGATTGTAGGATGGTAATAAATATTAAATGATAGTGTAAATAAGTGAATGTATTTCTAAACACTTAAGTTTCATTCTGGCCAACCTGTATATATTCAATGAGGAAATGTCTATATTTTAAAACATTGAAAGAAATAATTATAATTAAAAATAATTACAAATGTTCAATTATACAATACATTGTAGGACAATGATCCTTTTTTATTTAGTAATAATTTGCACTTAGTGAATAAGATAGTGGTAACTAAGTGTCATTATCACAAGTATAAAAAAATTCTTACATTGTAACGTTTGCGATACACACATATATACACATATTATATATTTATATATATATATATATATATATATATATATATATATATATATATATATATATATATGTATATAATGTAGAAATGTATTTATGTGTGTATATATTCCTTTCAGTTTATTTTGTTCAGTTTATTTTGTATTCATTCCGGTGGATTGTTATAATTAACATAGGGTAATTTTTTTCAAATTTAATTTCTGAATTTCATAAATTTGTAAAATAATTTTCAGTGAAATTTAAAATTGTAATAAAGTAAGAAACTTTTTTTATAATCACATTGTAAAAGATAGAATAACTATTTATGTGGTATTAATTTTGACAAAAAATTCTTGTGGGTATTTATTTTTCAACAACAAATTTTTATTTATATTTATACCTACACACACACACACGCATACATACATGCATACATACATACATATATATATATATATATATATATATATATATATATATATATATATATATATATATATATATATATATATGGTAGCATTCATTAAGGCTTTCGTCTAGTACTGGATTGATATGGGCTTTATGATGTGATGAGATGATATATATATATGTATAAATGTATATATGTTTGTATATGTATGTATGTATGTGTGTGTGTCTCAAATGAAACTAAAGGGTTAAGACATATATTTATTTACTATCATTTACAATTTTTTTACTATAGTCTTTGGATTATCCTATACATCTATTTTTTTTTATAAAAAAATTTTTTTTCTTTCATTTCTTTTTATAAAAAAAAATTTCTATTTTCTCTATGCATATGTAAAATGTATTGAATGGACAATTTTGGGAGAAACCTTAATCAAACAATGGATAAAAAGAGAATGAAGATGATAGTAATAATGCTACTAATGTGTGTATGTATTTATGTAGGGATTACTAACATAATGAGTTTCATTAATTCATTGCTGAAAACGAGTTCAAATCGAAAACATTCAAAATTTGTTAAAGTAATTTGAAAAATGAGAAATATATGAGACTGTCAATAAATTTCATGTTATCATAAATGGTTAATAATTGCATTTGATCAGAACTTGTTTCATATAATCTTGATTAATTAACTTGTTGTATACAAATGTTATTTTTATCAGAATCTATTATCATAACCTACATATTGTTTATATATATATATATATATATATATATATATCTATATATATATATATATTTATATATATATATTAGGTTGGCAAATATCTCCCTTCCGCCTTCTGGTCTTTTGAATTTCGCGGCTATGTACAAAAAAAAAAAGCGAAAGGGAGATACTTGCCAACCTAATATATATATATATATAAATATGTGTTCAAAAGTAACATTAAAAAAAGTAGAATGTTTTTGAAAAATTGTCATTTTTAACCGACAATTATTTAATTAATAAACACATCTAGGTGTTCAACATATGTATGTATATATGTATGTATGTGTGTGTGTGTGTATGTATGTTTGTGAGTGTATATATATATATATGTGTTGAACATCTAGATGTGTTTATTAATTAAATAATTGTCGGTTAAAAATGACAATTTTTCAAAAACATTCTACTTTTTTTAATGTTACTTTTGAACATAATATTTGTTAAATAAGAATTTATAAAAATGCGTTTTTTTATAAATAATTATTAGTCTCTCTCTCTCTCTCTCTCTCTCTCTCTCTATATATATATATATATATATATATATAATATAAAGAGAGAATAAAAAAATTCAATTACCTTTTAATATAAATAATAAAAGATAAAACTAAAATTAATCGTGATATTGATTATGATTTTTTTAAATTATATTTGATTGGTATAATTTTTGAACGGATATATTTATCAGTATATATTTTCAAAAGTGTTATAAATTTCCTAAAACTTATATTTTTTAAAAATTAGTGTTTATAATTTTCTAAAAAATTATAAACATTAATTTTTTAATTAAATTTATATTAAACAATCGAGTTTAAAATTTCCCCTAGTATTTTCGGACATCGACAGATTTTAATTATATGATATTTAATAACATTTATTTATTTATAAATTGTAAACGTTGAGAAAACCCGTTTTCTATTATAAATAATATAAGACAAATCCAAAATTAATATAAATATCAATTCTATGTTTATAAATCGTTTTTTCTTAATATAATTTGTGAAAAAATTTTATTAAAAAAAACAAATAGTTACCTAATATCACATAACAAACGGAAATAATAAATATAACAATAAATCTCGTTATTAAATATTTTTAAAAATGTTATACATTTTACAACACATTAAATGACAGTATTATTATTTTTAATAATATTTATTTTATTAATAATAAGTTCTACGTGGTGGAATAAAGAAATTCAAAAAAGATAAAATTATAAATAAATACACATTATCATATTGTATTTTTTTATAATTGGTTTGTGTAAAAAATCCTTTTATTTACTATTTATAATTGATTAATTATTCAAATATTGTATAATTGTTTAATACATCCTCTAACAAATATCAATAAATGTCTCTCTATAATTCAATTTCTTTTATATTGTATTTATAGAAAATAGTATAAAAATGTATTATGAATGATTACGAAAATGTTATTTAGATAAATGAATTTGGGTTAGAAAATCAAATATTGAGATAGAAATATTGTATTTTGTAAATTTTTAGTTGATTGTAAAACTGTTTTACACAAATGAATTTTAACCCCAACACCACAATAATTTAGTGTTCGATAATCACTTATTATTTAGAAAACTCTGACGATGATGGCGTCGCCATCAAAATGCAATTATAGATTATATAATTATAAATAATAAGTGATTATTGAACACTTTAAATTATTGTGGTGTTTGGGGTTAAAATTCGTTCGTGTAAAGTGAATCAGCCACAGTTCCAAAACAACCAATGTAAAACTGCTGTTTTAATTTTCGATATTTTAAATTATTTCATTGAATTTATGGTTGCTGATAATTCAATAATTAAAATAAATTATTGTTAGAATATAGTTCTGATACTTGAAAAAATATTTTAATGAATTTTATTTTTTTTTCAGAGATCTTCATTCACATGTGCAGAGTTCGAATGAAAATTCCTAATTCTGTATAAATATTGAATATCGTCTTCAATTGAATAAACTCGATAATAAGACATTAATTAACTTGTAAGTAAACGGAAATATCGATATTCGACTGCGAATTAGAGACAAATTATTATAGTCGATTGAAATATCGATCGTTGTTCTTAACTGTATTTTTTATGTATTTTTAACGAACGTAAAATAATTATAAAAATCAAATACAAAAAAATGAACGGACAGAAATGACAATTCCAGTGACATTGTGTTGAACAAGCAAGTAACAAGTGCCGCGACGGGTGTCGAAAATGGACTTGACGACACATGCAAGGCCGTTGGCCGACGGTTGCGCAAAAGCTCGCGTCGCTAAATCCGTGTTCTCGATTCGTAGTTTGGTCGATGTTCAAGACGATTTGCAGATCAACGGAAACGATAAAAGCGGCGGAATGGAGGGAGGATTTTCTTGCGGGAGAACAGGTGAGTGCTCGTCGTTTCGTTCGTGCTGAGCGTATGAAAGTGTCGATCGAATGAGGAACATTTTTTGACGATAACGGATTCGAATTTCGATTCGGATCGACGAGAATCATTTTTAAATTCGATACGAGGAAATTGATCGATCGCGAACGAATTATTCGAGTAGGTGATACTGTTTTTGAAACGTCGAATTATATATAGGATCATCCAAATGTGACGCCTGGATGTGTGTTTTATTAAAAAGAAAAATATGTATAGGGTAGATATGTAGAGGAAAACATGGATAGTTTCTTTTTAACAAAACATAAATCTAGGCGTCACATTTGGATGACCCTAAATATATGTATATAACTTTGGTGATTTTGCAAAAATATCACTTTATTAATTCAACATAAAATAAAATTAATTGGTCAACTATGACATAAATCATTAAAGATAATTTTATTGATATTAATGTTAAATATATATATATATATATATATATATATATATATATATATAAATAATATCAATCTTGGTATTGTAGTCCTTATAAAATCTTGACTTAGGAAAATACTAACTCAGTAGGACTTTTTTTGCCAGAGTTCCATGACAATTACATTTTTTGACAGAATGTGCTTGTTAATTTCATACTTGATTTTAAAATTAAAAAATTAATTGGAACATCCAATACACTCTTCTACATGGATGTGAGTGTGAACGATATATATATATATATATATATATATATATATATATATATATATATACACATATATAAATAATATTAAATTTAGTATTGTAGTCCTTATAAAATCTTGACCTAAGAAAATATTAACTCAGTAGGACTTTTTTTGCCAGAGTACCATGACAATTACATTTTTTTGACAAAATGTCCTTGTTAATTTCATATCTGATTTTAAAATTGAAAAATTTTTTGAGCTTTGATTTTATATGTCTTCTAATAATGGGAGCATATATTCATGGGCGTGCCTAGGGGTGAAAAATTGAAAAATTACTTGAGACATTAAATACACTCTTCTACATGGATATGAGTGTGAATGATATATATATATATATATATATATATATATAATATAATATAATATAATATAAACCTATATAAGTCCATTATTAGGTGAAAACTTCATAGAATGTCATTAAGCCCTCTCAAATGTTTTCTAAATGTCATTTCATTATTTCCAGTTTGTACATAATGGGCCTTTACACACTAGTCAACATGTATACAGTATTCACGGTCCATTAACACTCGTCTCACACGCTCTTACTCGAAAACTAATTTTTTTTAGGCGGGGGAGTTTGTCGATAAGAGGTTGTGAGACGAGCGGTAATGGGCGTGAATACTGTATACATGTTGACTAGTGTGCAAAGGCCCAATATCATCCACCCCTCACCGCTAAAACATTTTACAGTTTTATTTCTCCATCGTTGATAAAATCTTTTCATAGGCCTCTTTTTGTCTGCTGGTCGCTACTTGAAAACAATTTTTGACCATGTATTATCTTTTCTTTTTGGTATATTTTCTGCCCATGCCCATTTTATCATTTTATTTATTATATCAGTTCCACTTGTCTGTTTTCATATCCATGCAAATGTTTTTCGATCGCGTTTATATATATATATATATATATATATATATATATATATATATATATATATATATATATATATGTTATATAATAAATTTTTAATTTTTAAATTTAATATTTTTTTTCATAATATTTTATCAATCTTAAACTTGCACAAATACATACATATATTTCTAAACTGATTAACTGATTACAGATTTTTGTATTTCAAAAGTAATATTTTTCATTAAAATTTTTTCTGTCTTAAAAGTACACTAATATATATATATATATATATATATATATATATATATATATATATATATATTTTTTTCTTATGAATGCTAACAGTATTTTTTCATTTTTTTTTTATTCTAGTCTTAAAAGTACACTAATATATATATATATATATATATATATATATATATATATATATATATATATATATATATATATATATATATATATAAATATATTGAATAATACATGTTGTGCACAAATTGAATAACATATATTTTTACAAAAAAATTATAAACGCTAATTTTTTAATTAAATTTGTATTAAACAATCGAGTTTAAAATTTCCCCTAGTATTTGCAGACATCAACAGATTTTAAATTACGCACGTGAAGTAAATACAAAAAATGTTTAAGCCGTGTCGAGATTTCATTAAATTTAATAATTTCGAAACGTCGCTCTATATTTCATATTTTATTTTATGCACCCGTTTGTATCCGTTTTATGCATTTTTTAATCTTGAAAAAACGTGTTCTTAATTCGTGGAAGTGTTTAAAAAATTGGACGTACATTGTTGTTTTCACGCTTTGTTAATTTTTGCTCTTTCTAATGTATTTATTTCGTTTTCAACAATTTAATTTCCGGTCGTGTTTTTTTAAAAAAAAAATTTGCACGAAACATATATATATATATATATATATATATATATATATATATATATATATATATATATATATATATATATAGAGAGAGAGAGAGAGAGACAGAGAGAGAAAGAGAATGAGAAAGATTATCTCATCAGGAGCACATTCACACACACCTCTCACTTACAAAATATACACACACACTTTTGTGTATATGTTATTAAACATAAAATATATATATATATATATATATATATATATATATATATATATATATATATATATACACACACACACACACAGCATTTCTATTTGCTATACTCGTATGTATCCATTTTTATATAAAACAATTATCATACACATCAATTAACAAAAAAATATATTTTTTAAGTACCAGTATATCGCACAATAATTAGAGTTAATATTTGAAAGAAAAGCAGGAATAATGTAATTGTTTTTATTTTTCTGTTCAACGTTTTCATAATAAAGTGTAATTGGAAGGTCATAAAAAATGTTATGAAAAAAAATTAGAAACATATAGGGTAATCCAAAAGTGATGCCTAGATTTGTGTTTTATTAAAAAAACATGTGTGCAGTTTCTTTGGTTCTTTTTAATAAAACACAAATCTAGGAGTGACATTTGGATGGCTGTATCTTATATTTGTAGTTTAATCTTGTTGAAGATAAAAATCTGTTGACATTTAAAAAAGTGTGTGTATGTATATATATATATATATATATATATATATATATATATACACACACACATATAGACAATATATATATTTATGTACGTTTAACATTGATAAAAAATATTTCACCTGTAATCTGAAAATTTGTTATCACTTAAAAAAAACATTTATAAATATATATGTTTTCGTGTAAGTTTAAGATTGATAAAAATATATCTGTAATTTTCAAATCTGTTATCAATTAAACAATATATGTATATATATATATATATATATATATATCCGACAATTCTTGTAAAAAAATAACTGTCGAAAGATAAGGGAGTAACCTCGAATTAAAAATCTTCACCAATCCGCCTGGTCAGCGTGGTGAATATGACCAAATGGCATTTATTGAGGATTAATGACCATTGAATGTTAGCATTTATTGAGGCTTTCGTCCAGTAGTGGATTGATATGGGCTTTATGATATGATATGATGATGATTTATATATATATATATATATATATATATATTCGTGTACTTTTAAGACAGAAATTATTTTATGAAAAAATATTAATTTGTTGTTTTGGAACTGTGGCTGATTCATTTTACACAAATGAATTTTAACCCCAACACCACAATAATTTAAAGTGTTCAATAATCAATAATCAAAGTGTTCAAAAACAATAAGTGATTATTGAACACTTTAAATTATTGTTGTGTTGGGGTTAAAATTCATTTGTATAAAGAAAAAATATTACTTTTAAAATTCAAAAATCTGTAATCAGTTTAGAAATATATGTATATGAATATATATGTATGTATTTGTGCAAGTTAAAGATTGGTAAAATATTATTAAAAAAATATTACATTTTAAATTTAAAAAATTATTAGATAATATATATATATATATATATATATATATATATATATACATCCAGGTTCTTTTAAGAATGATAAAAAATGTCATGAAAAAAATATCACATCTGCAGTTTAAAAATCTGTCATCACTAAAAAAATACATACATTCGTGTACGTTTATTTCTAACCAAAACGAACATATTTCTATGAAGAATCAGTGCCCCACACGAAAATATCTGCAGGCATGTAATAGGTAGTTTTTAATTACACAGATATAGATAAATTAACAGATAGTAAGATGATTATGTACCATGGCATCTGTATGTTTTCTTTACTAGTAAATAAGTGCACGTTCACATCGACCAACGTATAAGACCTGATAGATAACTAACGAACAACACTTTCAGTCAATCAGTAAGTTGTTATTAAGTTGATGGATGGATATTAATCCATGAAATCCATGTCAACTTTATCTCATATGTATATATATATATATATATATATATATATACACATGTGTATATAAATATATTAAAAAAAAAACTATTTAAATAATTGATACGGGCTTAGTGTCGGTTGAAATAAACGATACGATAAAAAAAATAAAACGTCCAAAATCAAATTTAAAACACATAATTGATAATCTTTCAATATGAATAGTTAATTTTTTAGACAACTAATATTTACACAGAGTGTAAAAATGTATGTAAAAGCTATTAATTAAAGAACATAAAATATACACAACGTGCATTCTTTTTGTCGAGAAAAAAATTGATTGCGCCTGTTTTTATTTCCCAAGTATTTTATTGCACTGTAACCGTTTTACAAGATACTATAATTTATTATGCTTTTATCAACGACAATCTGTTTTTTGCGGATCGATTTACACGGATATCATTGAAAAGCATCTTTACGGTTTTCTTCCGACAATCTGATTAAAATTAGATATGGTATTTATACGAATACTCTGGCTTCTTGCATTCACGGAGTATAATGGAAAAAATCTTCAATTTAGATCGAAGAGGAGATTTACTTTCTGGAATGAATTTTCTTGTAATAAAAATATAAATTTCAGTCATAAAATGAAAGTTTCAATAAAGTTGATGATTTTATACGTCTATTATATATATATATATATATATATATATATATATATATATATATATATAAATGTAACCAAGAAAGTTTTGTCTCTTTTGAGATTATTAAAATGTTTGTTTTATTATAAAATTTGAACGATTTTTAAAAATATTTCTATAAAAATATATTTTCTATTAAACGCGATTGAAAATGAAAATAATAAAATAACAATCATTTTTCAGTAAAATTTATATTTGTTGTTAAAAAAGACGATTTTTATAATTATAAGTCGATTTTTAATAATTTTTAATTTTCATTTGAAATTGGAAAAAATCGAAAAAAAATATTTTTGGTTAACGAAATATAAAAATTTGATTGAAAAAGAATAGGTTTCCTTTTAAATAGATAATACTAGTGAAAAAATTGGAATATATATTTAAAAACTGCTCTAAAAATTAAAAATACTACTTTTTTAATTAAAAATATATCTGATTGTAAAATCATTGTTTTTCTAAATAAAATCGAATTTATGTTTGAAAATGAGATTTTAATTATCGATTCGTTTTATTTTATACACAATCTTTAATTTCAGATTAGAAAAATTGATTTCCAAAGATATCGATTTTTCATGAAATTTTCCATACTATAGGTCGTGGTTTTTTTGAGTTGAAAAAGTGAAAAAAAATAAAATTGTTACGAATCAATTTTTTTCACTATAAATCGATTATTAAGATGAAAAGTAATAACTTTCCAGTAAAATTAATATTTATTAACACAAAATATCATTGTTACAACTGTAAGTTGGTTTTTAATAGTTTTTCATCTTTATTTGAAATTAAAAAAAATCCAAAAAAATGTTTCTGGTTATCAAAATGTAAAAACTTGCTTATAGATTAATAGGTTTTCTTCTAAGTTAATAATTCTAGTGAAAAAATTAAAATGTTATTGAAGAAAACTGCTAAAAAATCGAAAATAGTAATTTTTTGATTAAAACAATATCTGATTGTACAAATCAGTGTTTTCTCTAAATAAAATCAAATTTATGTTTGAAAATGAGGTTTTAATTATCGATTCGGTTTATTTTATAAACAATCTTTAATTTAAGATTAGAAAAATTGATTTCTGAAGATATCGATTTTTCATGAAATTTTCCATACTATAGGTCGTGGTTTTTTTGAGGTAAAAAGTCGAAAAAAATTAAAATTATTACGAATCATTTTTTTTCAGTATAAATCGATTATTTAGATAAAAAATAATCATTTTTCAGTAAAATTAATATCTGTTATTAGAAAATACAATTTTTAAACTACAAGTCGATTTTTAATAGTTTTTCATCTTTACTTGAAATTAAAAAAAAATCCAAAAAAATGTTTCTGGTTATCAAAATGTAAAAACCTGCTTATAGATTAATAAGTTTTCTTCTAAGTAAATAATTGTAGTGAAAAAATTAAAATATAGTTAAAGAAAACTGCTAAAAAATCAAAAAGAGTAATTTTTTGATTGAAAAAATATCTGATTGTACAAATCAGTGTTTTTTCAAAATAAAATCAAATTTGTGTTTAAAAAGGAGTTTTTAATCATCGATTCGTTTTATTTTATACACAATCTTTAATTTCAGATTAAAAAAATCAATTTCCGAAGATATCGATTTTTCATGAAATTTTCCATACTATAGGTCGTGGTTTTTTTGAGGTAAAAAGTTGAAAAAAATTAAAATGATTACGAATCAATTTTTTTCAGTATAAATCGATTATTTAGATAAAAGTAATCATTTTCTAATAAAATTAATATTTATTAGAATAACATGTAATTTTTACAACCCCAAGTCGATTTTTATTAATTTTTCATCTTCATTCGAAATTCAAAAAGAATCGAAAAAAATGTTTTTGTTTATCAAAACTTAAAAATCTGATAGAAAATTAATAGTTCTGTTCCGAGCAAATATTTTCATTGAAAAAATTGAAATATAATTTAAGAAAACAGACAGAAGTCTCTTATCTAATATAAAAAATGGAATATTACTTGAGAAAACATTAAAATAAATTTTATTCTATCTCATCCGAATGCGACGCCTAGATTTTTTTCAATATATTTTTTAATACTAATATTTAACTGTGATTGTAAAATTAAAAAAAAGAAACATTAAAAAAATACAGTTGGAATTAAGGTTTGCATTTCTATTAAGAATATTTACTATGTTTTTCTATCTTCAAAAAAATAATCAATTTTTAAGCAAATAATTTTAAATATTTACATAAAAAATGGAAGTCAAAAAAACTGTTAAAAAATTTAAATTTATTTCGTTGTCAGTTAATTTTGGAAACGTAATTTTGTATTTTACGAAAATATACATACATACACATGTATATATATATATATATATATATATATATATATATATATATACATGTATTTAATTAATATAAATTATATATACATAAAGAACATTAATGGCACAAGCATATATTTAAATAACCAAACAATATTGTTAAGTAGCATTTTAATTACGTACAATCCGACGATTGGTATTTAATAAGCGAGGTCCAAAAATCTTAACCAATCTACCCTACGCACAAAACATAGCACGAGTACATTAGTCCGATATGGCACCGTTTCATTTAATTTATACAAAATATGCACGTTCTGTATATAAAAAGTTAAATATATCGATATTAAACGTTTTCATAGAAAACCGTAAAAACAATTATTTATTTTTCGTTTAATAGAAATCCACGTAGTTTTATGACATCATATATTTACAATCGCATAGTTGCTCAAAAAAAAAAAAAAAAAAAATAAGCTCTAGGGTAATAATATAACAGGGACACATTTTTTTTTATCGAATACCTTAACGATAGATTGACTAAAATAGGTATGTGGATATTTTCGAAATAATAAAAAGAAATAAAAATGTAATGTTTTTTTTAAATTTATTTATATATATATATATATATATATATAATATATATATATAAAAAAAATCAAATAATATAGCTAAAATTTATTTATATTTATTCTTTATAGATTTTTGTTATATATAGTTTCCAATTATTTTTATGTTTATTTTTACGAGGATATTATAGCCTCGCGATACCAAAGATTGTTAATGGAATGTTGTGATTTGAATGAATATTTAATTATCGTTATTTCATTTATTAATTGACGTTGAAATCAGCATAAAATTTAATTATATATATATATATATATATATATATATATATATATATATATATATATATATATATATATTATTTTATGTGAATTACGTTACTAAACTCCTTCGATATTTTTTTACACGGTATCGATTTTTTTTTTTAGATAAATTTAAAACATAGGTATTATTAAACGGTGAGCGAGTCTGCTGTAATAATAATAATAATAATAGTAATAATAACAGGCGATCTAATCAGTTACACGGCTCAATAGCAAAACATAATCGAACACATGTTCATCAATTAGCTGGTACTCACTCAACTACCTGAAGCCAATTAAGGAGAGGCAATTATTTCAGCGGAACCATTATACACATCATCCTATAACGTTTCTATACCAACCTCCTTGTATAATATATAACGAATGGGCAGTATATTTTATGTACATACATACATACATACATACATACATACATACATACATATATATATATATATATATATATATATATATATATATATGTATATATATAGATATAGGTCTATAATATATAGATAGTAAAAAATTATCTGAACATCGTTTATACTTAATTGTACAGTTTGATTACGAAAAGGCAGTGAAAATATTGAAACTAAAATATTATACCATCTTTTCATTGATAAATCATTGAACAATAGAATTTGAATTTCTTTTTCTTTATTGTTGGATGACATTTTTTTCCAAAACTGTCTATTTCAACCGATCTAATTAATTTTCTTCCAGTCCATTCCGACAATTTTTCCTATATCTCTATTTCGTTTATTTATAAATTTTTATCTGGATATTTTTATTGATATTAAGTGCCGTGTGAAGTGAAGGAGAAAAAAGTAATGGTTGACATTTTTGATTATAATTTTATCCTTAAATATAACCGATGAATTTATTTTTTTAAAAATAATTATTGATCAGTATTGTATTGAATGATTAGTATAATTTGAAAAAATAGATATCTTGTCGGTATATCAATAATCACTTGAATATTTAACACTAGATTTACGGCTGTTGATTATATACCTATTTTTATTAAAGTGAGTCAATTTGACTCATACATCAAAATTGAAGTTTTCTGAAAAAAAAACAATTTTAATTTAAATGATTTATTTATTATGAAAACACTTTATTGAAAACATTTTTTACATATAAATTCTGTTTTTGAAATACATTTTCCGCAGACATTTTTATTGCATTTAGCACAAAGGTTCTTACATCTATTTCTATTGCATGATGCTTGAACTTGGCAATTCTTCCATACTTCAATATTTTACATTTTCGATAATGGAATGGAATTGTTATTGATTTCATCTCTATAGTCATTAAATTGGAAGTTCTTCAGCCAATTGGAAAATTAAGTCCTTTTTTGAAATATTTACTCGAGTGGTTTCTTTATATAAAATCCAAGCATTGATAGCTGGTAAATCTAAGATATTGTAGAAAACTTGAAGAGGCCATCTGTGAGAGTCTGTTTTAACACTATATTTTCGGGTTATTTGGTCAAGTTCATTCACATAATACTTGGTACTATTATAAAATGTTATTGTTTACGGTATACGTTTTTTATTTTTTTCAATTTTTACATTTTTATGGTTTGAGCTTAGTAGTAGAACTTTTTTATTGGGCTTGCTTTTATAAACAGTCAGAGAATAATTCTCCGATTTATAAAGTTTTGTAGAATACCGTGTCATTTTATTTTTCTTAGCTTTGACAATTTTAGGTAATTCTTTTCGGTGTGCCAACCAAGGTAGTTTTTTTGCAAGTAACTTTTTTGCAAGTGAAAGGCTTATAAAAAAAATGTCTGTGGTGGTTCTTCATCCACAACCTAAATATGGCTTTGTAAGCTTAGACACAACAAATTCGGTCAAGGGAATATTCGATTCTCGAGTTTCATCCTTGCCCAAGTATGGAAAACCATTTATAAAATACTTACTTCTAACATCGGATGCTGGTCAAAATTTTATACCAAATTTGTCTGGTTTATTTGGCATGTAATGAGTAAATCGGCACCTAGCTTTGTTATGTTTGCATCAGGTTTATAACAAGCCTGGCTACTCCCAATAAATTTGTTCCACATTTTTGAAATCAAAGCAAATTTGTCTGTTTTTAATCCTTCACTGTGTTCATTTGGATTGATTGAACACAGGATTAGGATTGTTATACGAAATTTCTTTATGCAAGACATAAATTTCATGTGTAATTATAAAATCATTTATTGAGTCAATTTGACTCATAACCATAAAAATAGGCATACCACATTCGAAAATACGAAATTAAGGGGCGGGCGGAGGAAATAAATTAATATTTGTATATATGTCATTACGTAATTAAAAACCAACATGTTTTTAAAAAATAATATTTAAGTTTTTTTTTTATATATATTATGTTGTCAAGTATCTCCCTTCCGCTTTTTTTTTTTTTTTGTACATAGCCGCGAAATTCAAAAGACAAAAAGGCGGAAGGGAGATATTTGACAACCTAATATATAACAGTAAAATCTTAAATGAGCTAAATTGACTCGCTCCGTATATCTAGTGTTAACAAGAAAAATTTGTTTTACTCACACGTATGAATTTATAAAATTATTTAATTAATAGATAAAAGTGATTAAAAATAGTCTTGATTAGAAAAATATGTAATATTTTTATAATAAATACTGTTAAACAAAAATTATAAATTTAAATTATCGACTTATTATTTTGTTATATATAATTTTTTCATATGTCATTGAAGATCAAATTGCACAATTAATATATAAAATAATTATATGCGAGTCTTTTAAGATAACCGTTGTTAAATGTTATTTTTTATACACCTATTTTTTTCTTAAACATTAAATTTATAAAAAAATGAAACTATCAAATAATTTAAATATAATAAATATTTAATTTTAACAATATATATTTTCAATTAAATTAATATTTAAATAATGTAAGTGGATTTTTGTTTGAACATTTTAAGGGTCTTTTTTCAATTAGAACGAATCAACAATAATATAAAATTTAAATTATCGACGTATTATTGTGTTATACATAATTTTTCAATATATCATTGAAAAGTAAAATTACACAATTAGTATGTAAAATAATTATATGCGATAGTCTTGTAAGATTATTGTTGTTGAATGTTATTTTTTTATATACGTATCCATGCACACATACGTTTGTGTATTTGTAATATGTGTGTACGTTATAATTATATAAAATTATAAATATTTCTCTTTTTTGACAGCATAAACATTTATAATTTATTTACAATTATATATGAGTAATTGAAAAAATTACTATTTGATATGTGGGTTTTGTGATATTTTTTTAATACAATTTAATTACAAGTTATAAAATTGTAAACGATTATAAATTGACTGCTGACATTGCTGTGGAAATCTAATTAGACCATTTATCATAATATTATCGAAGTTTATTACAATATATTGGAAATAATACGTTATATTATTTCAAGTAAAAAAAGTATAACATTTATTATATTAATATTTTTAGCTGTTATTATGCTCTATAAGTACTATTAAGTCTAGATAACATTTTAATACGAATATTTGTTACGATATTTATATATTAATAATATATATATATGTTGCCCTCAAAAAATATCACTCTTGTTAATATTCAATACTTTTATGTTGGTCACTGCTCGTAAATTAATTTATAATTTTAAGCCATTTTTTTTTAAAAAAAAGAACTCTAATCTTTATATAGTTTTTTGATGAAATCAATATAATTCAAAAATATTTTTATTATTAGTTTTTATAACCTATTTTTTTTTCGTTTGGATTTTTAAAAACATGTACTATTTTCCATCTCATTCATACTTTAAGATATTTTTTGATTTTGGAGAATAAATGAAATTTTGTATACCTGTTGTTTTAGGTGGGTAAGATGACTTTTAAAGTATGAGTAGTTTTATATATATTTGAGAAAAAATGTAATAATATTTTATAGATATTTAAAAATTTATAATTAAACATATTTTGAAAAGAATTTTTACATAATTAATTAAAACCCACGCTATAAATATTTAAAATGCGAGAGAAAAATTAGGGCGAACTAATGAAATATAAATATATTAACAATATATATATATATATATATATATATATATATATATATATATATATACTGAATAAAAAAATTAAAATAAATTTAATATTTTATATATTTTTTAATTACTTTTTAAATTGATTTAAATTATTAAATTAATACTCGATTCAATTACCATATACGAGTTATATATTACATATTTAAATTTTATATAAAATGTAAATAAATAGTGAGATTAATTTTTTTACAGTATCATACACACACATTTATATATATATATATAATATGTATTTAATATTCAAATCTGAATGTAAACTTTCAGTCTTTTAATAAACAATATATTAGATTATGACATGAAAGGTTACCGTAAACATAAATAAAATTATAATATTTTTGAATAAAGTAACGTGAAAAGGTCAAAATTGAACGATACGAATTAAAAAGAAATTGTATATGGAAAATGTGTTAATCGAATATACATATATTTTTCGAAAATTTTATTCAGTAAATTACAAAAAAAGAGCTAATAAATGTAAATAAGTAATTCTATAAATATAATTCGTAATAACAATTATTCAAATGTGACAAATACCGGATGTGTAAACTATACTAATTCGATTTTCAATGGATGTATCATATCGTATTCGATATGGACTTGAAATAATAATATCGAGAATCGTATTTAAATTCCTTCTATATTAATATTTATTCAAATTAGTAACGAACTATATGCATATTTCAAATATTTAATTTGCTATCCGATTATTATTATTTATTTAGAATTTCAGTTATTTTTATTATTCGACAGTGATAGTAGTTTGAATGGGAATTTCATTAGTTTTGGAATTGTCTCAGGGATAGAACAGAATTTATACATATATATATATATATATATACAAACACACACACACACATATATATATATATATATAAAATATATGTTCATCCAAATGTGACGCCTAGATTTGTATTTTATTAAAAAGAAACTATACACATGTTTCCCTATACACCACTCTCCAATTTCTAGTTTTTAATGAACCAAAAATTTAGGCGTCACATTTGTAATTCATGAAATTGGACCACGATTAAAGTATACAAACATTTATTATTTCTTCTTTAATTGTAAAACTATAGGATTTTCTACTGAGAATGTCAGAATTTTGACAGTTGGCAGCAGCCATGTTTGATTTTTTCAAGGTCATTTTGATATTTCAACTTAGTATAATTTGGCAAATTATCATGGAACCTTCGACATTTCAACAACGCTTAGAAATTGTAAAAACTTCAATAGACTTATTGTGAAATAAGAATTTAATGGGCCTTTGCATACTAGTCAACATGTATAATATAGTATTCACGCCTATTACTGCTCGTCTCACATCCTCTTATCACCCAACTCCCACACCTAAAAAATTAGTTTTCTGGTAAGAGCGTGTGAGACGAGCGGTAATGGGCCGTGAATGCTGTATACATGTTGACTAGTGTGCAAAGGTCCAATGAGTCCTATATTTCACGAAATGGACCCATCAATTGGCTACCAAGATCATGTGATCTATTATAACGCCATTGGATTATTTTCTCTGGGGTTATGTGAAATTATTGGCTTATGCTAATAAACCACAAAGAACAGAAGTATTTTTTAACATAAATATTTAAAGTATAATTCATGAAATTGGACCATGATTATGTAAAGAGTGACTAAAAATTGGACTTTGTAACGAATCGTGGTGGTCATATGAGTAAAATTATATTTCATCATTAATGCCATAAAATATGCTTTAAAATAAAAATAAATAAATTGCTAATTAATTGAATATTTTCTGTTTTATTTCCATTTAAACTTCTGAAGTGCTTATAGGAAAACTTTTTAGTAAAATTTATTTCCGATTATCATTTTAATCATGTGTATGAAAATATCAACTTACAAATTAATTTCCATATAACATTTCTCACTAAAACATAAACGATTTTTTAAAGAAGATAAATCTTTAACCCTTTAACTGTTTATGTCGAGTATACTCGTCAGAGCGAAACGAAAATTTTTCGCATAATGTCGAGTATACTCGTCGTGAAGATAAAAAAAATCGCATTCGTATTATTATTAAACGAATCAACTGTAATTTTTTTTCCCTGAAAAAGGGCAAATAAAGATCTTTTAAAAAATGTACATTTTAGAATATTCGTTAGTCTGGCAACGTTATTTATTTTAATACACAATAGCTTGTATTAAGTTGAAATAACAAATTCTGGGGAAGTACCGTTACAAAACATTAAATCTTAATTTAAATTAATTTATTTTAAATCTTTAGTTTTGTAACTTAGATTTCTTGAAATTCAGTTGGTCTTTTATTGCTTCTGTTTTCATTCCTATAATGCCTTAATTTTATCTTTACGTGTATTTTTTTTATCAATGAAATAAATTTTGTTTGTTAACAACGAATAAAAATATATATTTTCTAAAAAACCAACACGCAACTTTTGATTTTTAATCATAATTGCCTACTTTTATAGGCAGAAACATTTTACTCTGTTTATGTCGAGTATACTCGTCTTCGCTGGAAAATAATTAAGCAGACAGAAAAAGTTTTTCGAAACAAAATTAAACAGTTAAAGGGTTACACTTAAATTATTTTAATATATTTAATAATATTTAAATTATTATTAATATATTTATTTTAGATGCTGGTTTGACAATTTTGAACACAATTCACAAATAACAGATGTGGTTTCTGAAACTTTTTCGTAACTAAAAAGAAACACACTGACAGCATTGCCAGGTGTCTGAATATTATTTTGAGATTGATTTGGATAACTTTTTAAAAACGAATTTTAATGAATTTTATTTTCATGTGTAATGAATTTAAATGAACTCTAATATAGTTCGAAAAAATTAATGTATCTTTATCTTTATTTTTTTTACTATTTAATCGTTGATAAAGTATAAAAACAAGTGTCCTAATATTATTATTAGCCAATATGTAGAATGTTTTTTTAGGTGTGATAGAACTTTAAATTGAATCTCTATCGAAAATTATTTCTAATGTAAAAAACAGTTTTATAATAATTATTTGTATATATATATATATATATATATATATATATATATATATATAAAAAGGTATGATAAAGTGTTTTTTAGGTTAGATAGAATTTTCGATTGGGGTTCAATTTAAAGTTCTATTATGCTTTAAAAAAACACCTATTATATTTGTATGTATGTATGGGTTTACGCATGTATAATATTATTAAAAAATATATCTCGTGTAAGGCGAATATTGATCTCTAATCCCATTTATTTTCATTCGCAACGAAAAATACAGCTCTATTAACGAACAATGTAGCGTTTCATGTTTAAATTATCTGATTATAAATTATGTGATAAAAATAAGGACATTTTTATTAAACAAAAAAGTATGTTTTAAGGATCTCGATAAATATGAGTAATTAACAATTAATTTATTATAGAAACATATACACACACGAATGTATATACCTATATTGGGTGATTCAAATGAGACTGAAGGTTAATAAAGGATAGGAAACGAGAGTAACTAAATAAACGTATGTTTAAATCATTCAGTGTTTTTTTTTTACGGTACTCTTTATATGTATATAGCATTTTAAATATTTTTTATTTGAAATGTAGTTAATTACTGCCAAGAAAAATGTTACTAAATTTCTAAAAAAAATCTCCTGGTTTTTAATTTTAATTTAAAAATCTAATATAAATGAATCCATCACCGTTACAAAAATGAGATTTTATAATTTATCTTTTTAATGAAGTTGGAATGGGCGATTATCGAAATGCATATTAACTAATAAAGTGACCAATATGTAATTATTGATAAACACTTTTATAGAGTTGAGTGTAAGTGATTTATTTGCATTTTACTAAATTTGTCACAATGTCAAAAAATGGTAATAAAATGTAAATTGTAAATATTTTTATGTTGAAAAAACATAATAATTGTTTTTATGTTGAAAAATGTTTTATGTTGAAAAAAGTATCGTTTATTTTTTTTGACAACATGAACAATCATTCGAGAAACATTTTAGTTAAAAATATACCAAAGAAAATAAATTCCAAAAAAAAGGTCAAATATTTTAACTCTCTTGACCAGGCCCGTGTAACTTGCGGCCTCTTTGACATTTTTGCCTGGTCTACGATACAGAATTAAATATTTTTTCTAAAAAAGGCAAATTAAATTTAGATAATTTATTTAGATATATAATATTTGGCACATTTTTTTCTATTAAAAAAAATGTAACAAAATGTTTAATAATGACGTTTTTATTTGTTGTTTTGGAACTGTGGCTGATTCATTTTACACAAATGAATTTTAACCCCAACACCACAATAATTTAAAGTGTTCAGTAATCACTGATTGTTCACTTATTATTTACAATTATATCGGCTGATGCATTTCGACGGCGACGCCATCATCGTCAGAGCCTACGACATGCATCAGCCGATATAATTATAAATAATAAGTGAACAATAAGTGATTATTGAATACTTTAAATTATTGTGGTGTTGAGGTTAAAATTCATTTATATAAAAAATAAAGTTTTTGTACAAAATTTCTACCAAAGAATATTTTTTATTAACATTTTATATAATAAAATTACAAATCTCAAAATTAAGGCATTTACATTTAATTATTCAAAATATATTTGTACTCCCATCACATGTAGGGAACATCATATATTCTGTCCTTGAAAATAATGCGGTCCGCTAATTAAAATTAATTGGAACTTTTGCTTAAAAGGTTGCATGGGCCTAGTATACAACACTATATGACTTCAAAGTCAAGTCTTTTTGTCTAATTTCATTTTTGCCACCTTGTTCTGTCACTCCTCCTTCTTCATAACCAAAAATATTGTTTATTGCGATTATCAGTTCCTTACTTGATAGACCATTGTAAATACTTTCTCAAATTGTCTAAAATTAGAAGATAACAGCTATTTTGTCTAAATATTATATCATTTTCCTTTATGTTTTTTCTTCATATTAAAAATGTTCAAAATCCAACATCCAGCTGTGTTTAACACCGAATGTAAATTGTTTTATGGAATTCCACATGTAAACTTGAATTATATACACATATATAAGTATTGTACCCCATTGTAATTTTAAAGTTACAAACCGTTTTCTTTATAATAATATTTTTGGAAATTGTAAATGTACGGAGATTTATATTTTTTATATCCACGAAAAAAATTCAGGTTACAGAAGGTTAATTAGCATGAAGTAATAAAGTCATTAGTAAATTGTTAAATATTTTAATATAAATTATCCGGACTTGAAATATTTTCGTCTTTTTTTCAATAACTGTTTGTTTCAAATCTATTTCTTTTTAAGGTGTATTTTTATTGAACTCGATCGATTTTTATGTTTGTTCTTCGTCGCTCTGTGCTTCTACATTTCCAATAAGACGATTTCAATTAACTCGAGAATAAATTACGATTAGAACGAATGGAAATGTTCGTTGTTTGTTTGTTTTCGATCTGTCCTCGTACAGGCACTACGACACAACACTCATCGCGAATAAACTCGAAACATCTTCGTTAGTCGCGAGAGCGAGACGACAGATACGCGTCGAGAACGTGCACGAGCGCGACACGAACGTCTTGTACGCGCATGCATGCACGATGGATGGATGGATGGATGCATGCACTCATGCATGCATAGCGGAGCAGAACATGGTTTTTATTAGATTGTCCGTTTCATTGATCGTTACGATTTGATTGAATATTTAATGAGTGTTTACTTTTTATATTGGTCACGTTGACCGATCCCGCTGATTACATTTTTTTTCGCTACTCTTTACCACTTCGCTTGCTGCTGCCGATGATTGTTGTGTGTTGGTTTTTGACACGGGTGCCGTCGACTTCCCGTCCCTCCTCGGTCCTTATTCGTCGTGATCTTTTTTCAGGTGAACGGAACATTAAGTTCGATCACGTGTTCGATGTGTTCGGCTGTCGATCGGACACTAATGGATCATTGCGAGCCATTACTACACGTTTATTACGTTCATTATTCGTTCCGTATTCGGAAAAAAATCATTTCGGAGACGGGTGGGTCGGTCGACGAAAAAATCCATCCAGAAAATGTTATTATTACATACATTAAAAAGTATCTACTATCATAGATACATATAATATTATTGCATATAAAATAATCGATTATTGTTTTTAAAATAGACAACTACATATAAATTGCTATGCGATAGTAACATGTGTCAATCGAATCTGTAATATACACTAAACTGTAATTATAATAATCATTGGGATCTATAGAGTGATTTTGCCGGATTAGTGATTTTGCCAGATCGCTGCTGATGGTTAGATTAGCATATGCAGTTTATCCAACAGCTAATCATCTCATCTTACCTTTAAAAAATAATCAGTAAATCAACACAAGTCGGTCAATAAAAAAAAGAAACATTGGAGCAAAAACGAGTGAAAATTTAATGAACAAAATGGTGGAAGTACAGGTAATTCAATTGACTCGTGTAAGGAAATTCATCATGAATATCTGAAATTTACAATTAAGCAAAGTTATATATCAGGAGGAATACCATCTTCATCTTGAAAGTTGACTGAAATATCAGAAACTGGTGATAGTACAACTGAGTGAATAAAAGTTGATGACACTGGATTTTTAAATGTCGATTTCTCTGTTATACGATTTTTTTTAAAACGTACTGGATTATATATTTTGACTTTTTTTAATTAGTTTATCTTAAAGTATACAAATATTTATTATTTCTTTTTGAATTGTAAAACTATAGGTGTTTTGTCATAAATCCACGATGTTTTAATCTCGTGGTACTGATTGTATATTGTAATTTGACTGTAATTTTTATTATTGAGATTCTCAGCGATGTGTACTTTATTTATCTCTTTACACTCTTATTTTTCACTACTTTATTATATCGTATCGTTAATTTTACACTCTCATTGTTACACCATTTTATTTACACTATTTTCGCATCGCTGTTAATAACAACGGTTGCCACCGTTACCTATTTTTTTATTATTATTGTTGCGTAGCAACATAATACTTTGTTATACAACAATAGGGTTTTCTAAAAGAATGTCAGAATTTTAACAGCTGGCGGCAGCCATGTTTGATTTTTTTTCAAGGCCATTTTGATATTTCAACTTAGTATAATTTGGAAAATTATCATGGAATCTTCAAACATTTTAACAACGCTTAGAAATTGTAAAAACTTCAATAGACTTATTGTGAAACAAGAATTTAACGAGTCCAATATTTCACGAAATGGACCCATCAATTGGTCACCAAGATCATGTGATCTTTTATTCGTATGAGGCCATTGGATCATTTTCTGTGGGAGGGGGGTATGTGAAATCATTGGTTTATTTTTCAGAAGTATTTTTAAAAATAAATATTGAACGTATAATTCATGAAATTGGATCATGATTATGTTAAAGAGTGACTAAAAATTGGACTAAACGAATCGTAGTAATCATATGAGTGAAATTATGTTCCATCTTTAATGCTACAGATGATGCTTAAAAATAAAATAAAAAATTAATTAATTAAATACTTTTTATATTATTTTCATTTAAACTTCTGAAGTGCGTATTGGAAAACCGTATACAATTAAATAAATAAAAGTTGATTGCACTGGATTTTCAAATATCAGATTCTCTATTATACATTTTTTTTAAACATACTGTTTTATATATTTTAATCTTCCGTTAATTAATTTATCTTACAGCATGTAAATATTTATTATATCTTCTTTAATCCAAACCAGGCCCATGTAACCTACGGCCCTTCTGACATTTTTGTACGACCTGTAGCACAAAATTGAATATTTTTTAAAAAATTAGAAGCAAAGTAAATTAAGATAATTTATTTAGATATACGTTTGTCGTAAATTTATTTCTATTAAAAAAAATGTAACAACGGCTCTCTTTAAAAATGTAATAAAATGTTTAATAATAACGTTTTTGTGCACTGTTTCTAGAAAATAAGTGTTTTTTGTTCATTTTTTCTATAATAAAATTATAAATGTCAATATTAACGCATTTGCATTTAATTATTGATAAACACTTTTATAAAATGTTATAGGGTTGAGCGTAAGTGATTTATTTGTATTTTGCTAAATTTTCCGCAATGTCAAAAAATAGCAATAAAATACAAATTGCAAATATTTTTATTTGAAACAATTTTCAAAGAATGTTTGACCTAATATGTTTTTATGTTAAAAAATGTATCTTTTTTTGGCAATAACAAATTAAAAATATCTCTGTACCCACCACACCTAGAAAACACCATAAACTTCGCCCTTGATAGAAAATAGTGAGATCTTTTAAGATTTCATAAAACTTATAATTCTTTCGATTAAAAGGTTGCACGAGCTTGATTTAGATCATTTAGCATTTTACCTCTTATCTGAATGAACCTATAATAATGGAAATTCATTTTGTTACATTTTTTTCACTTTTATCATTAGGAGAGAATTTCTTCAACTTAACTTGACATGCACCGTATTATTTCCAAACATATCGCAAAAATTTTTTTAGATAACTCGTTGATACCTTTTTAAAATTTTTTTATCAGACGTCATATCTTTACACTGTATGAGTTAAATTAATACTATATTTCTTAAATTCAAAGATGTGAATAAATATTCTACTAATGAACATGGGTCATAATTAAATATTTATTTTATGATTTAAATTTAATAAATGGTAGGGGTAAAACTGAATTTTTTTTCTAGAAATCCAATACAAATATATATATATATATATATATGTGTGTGTGTGTATGTATGTATGTTCTAAATAGGTGTTAATTTTAATTAAAAAATATATTCGAAATTAGCGTTTATTAACAACTCTTGTAATCTGACAGGTATATATTATATACAAAAGTTATTATATACATGTGTGTATAGTATATATATATATATATATATATATATATATATATATATATATATATATATATATATATATAATTTGTAATGAAATAATTGTAGTATGTAATAGTTTAATTTGTGAAATTATAAGTTACGAAATTATATGATTGATTATCGATTTGTAATATATATATATATATATATATATATATATATATATATATATATTAATTGGAAAAATGACCTTATTGTGTTACGTCAAGTTATTAGATTTAGTAATTATGTGTCAAAATCGTCAGCTAGATAATTATTTGAAACTTTTCTAAACAACGCAGAAAAATATTTCTCAAGTATATTGTTTCTTTCAAATATTCGTATATAATTAAATCTCAATTCGTGTTACATTAATTATACGTTTTTTTTAAAAAAAAAAATTAGATAATTACAACATGTAACTACACTGTCAAATAATCAAATTTAATTTTAATAATTTAATTATCAAATTTTAAAAGTCATACGCGTTTACATTTTTTTTTTCGTTACAAAATTCTACACCACTGACTCGGTTTGTAAATTAAATTGCATTTTCATGAACCTTGAACGTAAACAGATGTTTATAATGAAAATACATTTACCTAAAAACCCTTTATTTTCGTAATTTTCAAAGTAATTGAAACTGGCACGAACGTGTGTATCAAGTAAAACTACATAATAAGATATGAAAGTATTTGTAGTATGAATAGAAAAAATATAATTCCGTGATACGATTTAATGTCAATCATTTTTGATTTTTTTTTTTGCTAGGGATATTCTTTAGACGTTGTAGATGAAATTGAACGCAATACATTAGATTAATTCGCTGTGTATAATAAACGATATTAATTTTTTTCGTTTATAAAAATAGCAATTTAATCGAAAATAGAAACGAAGAAAACAGAATACATTTATTAACAATTTATTACTGTATGAATTTTTCTATACACGAAAATCTATTCTGTAAGTTTGAAAAGTTTTTTTTTATTTACTTTTTATTAAATTGAAATTAAATCTATAATTTGTAAAATTTAATCAGAAAGGTAATCGAATATTACCTGAAAATATTTTTTTTTTTTGAAATTAATATACATGTTTTTATATAACTTATAAATGTGTGGAATTTTACTCGATCTATTCTTACATTAGAATGGTGATTTGTCGTTTTCAGTTTCCATAATAATTTCGTTTCCTGGCACAACACACACTTCCAAAAATACATTTTGAATTTTTTAATTTGCCAATACTTGTCTTAGAATTAATATTTTTGAAACGAATTTTTTTACAAAAATTCGAACTGTTATATTTTTTGTTCAATTATATTTTTTTATATTAACCTACAAAAAAATTACCGATTTTAAATATGACATTTTATTTGTTGTTTTGGCTCTGACGATGATGGCGTCGCCGTCGAAATGCATCGACCGATATAATTATAAATAATAAGTGAACAATAAGTGATTATTGAATACTTTAAATTATCGTGGTGTCGAGGTGAAAATTCATTTGAGTAAAATGACATTTTATTATTAAAATATTAAGTAACCAAGAAAGGTCTGTCATTTTTTTTGTAGGAAAATGTTTCAAAAAATACCACACATTGAAAAAATGTAAACAATATTTAAGCTTGAAGATTACACATTTAATAAAATATAAATATTTTTATGCACAAAACTATCTTTTTAATTCAAGTAACGTTAGTTACTCTTCTCTTACAATAATCACTCAAATATATCTCCGACCTAGCGGAAAGTTAAGTACAAAATGCTAACGTCCGATAAGGGTTAATAAACCGACAGCATTTGATTTTATTTATTTTCTGTTAAAATTCGCATCGATCTAATTACAAAAATTGATTTCTCGCTCGACAATTTTTTCCCTAAATATAACGAATTTCATTTAGATACGCAGGTATGAAATCAATCGAATAAAAAAAGCGATTTGTTCGAAACCGAAATACATTACAAGCAATTAGTGAGCCAATCATAACTCAGCCAATAATTACGATTCCTAATTTGAGTTATCTATAACGAGCAATTACTTGCTGCTACGCCTAACACCATATGGTTACCCATCTAATAAACCATTTGAGCATATCGCCAATGAAATTAAACCGTCCCATATATATCTACTTATATATTTATGTACACACACACACACACACACATTTATACAAATGCACAGAAATCAACTATGTTTATCTTGATATAATAACCAGTATGTTTTAATAAATGCATTTCCTCTCTCGGTTAATTCGACGATATATGAACTGGTCTTCTTTCTCGGTCACGGTCTCGAGTTATAAACGAACCAGGGATGGTACACGCATTAATAACAAAATATATAAATTGTGTTCCACTGTCTGCGGTTTCGATAGGGCGACCATTCCGACTATTCGCTGTATAATTTTACGACTCTCGTAATTGTCTCGGTAAATTGGTAAAGAATTCATTTAAAAGTTCCAGAAAAAAAAACGTTTCTTAATTACGAATTCGATATAAAACATCGAAACTCGACCGGTGAAATATATTTCGGTGTGTGAATTTCTCTCTCTACCAAATATTATAATTGACGAACATAATTTCAAATAACAATAATATCATTTAATTAATTCATCAACGCTGCATATATTGCGTACGTGTTTATTACTTTTTCCTGTAGTAGTTGCAGTTGCTGTCGGTCGAGGTTTATGTTTTTTTTTCTTTTTCAAGTTTAAATAGTGTAGGTGCGTTTCATAACGATGCGTGGTTGTATAGAATTAAGCTTTGTGCATCCGCGTGTCTATGAAAATACTCTAATTAATGTACATGGAATCAAGTTTATGGCTCTAGTTAAAAAAATAATAAATGTAATTTAACAAATACAACAACTAGTAGTTTTATTTAATATGCATAGTAAACTTATTCAGTTCAAAACGTGAATATTCATACAAAAAAAATGAGGGAAGGTTTCGGTCTAGAATTTTTAAAAAAATGATTTTTTTACATTTTTCATCTCTTATAATCCGTTTCCAAAAAATTCAATTATTTGATAATAAAGAAAATTCATGTAAATCGTAAATCGGTTTATCAATTTTTCAATTGATACCCAAACATCAAATTTTAACCCTTATCGGTCGTATGTCACGTCTGACGTGACATTACAACTTTTTCTCTATCAGTCGTATGTCACGTGTGACGTGACAAGATTGAACAAGTAACAACGTCCTCATTGCTGTATGTTTTTACAGTTTAATTCTTACTCAATAGCAGACAACATATGTCTGTCATATTTCAGCAATTATTTTACTTATATTATAATATTTTATTCCTCCAAAAATGAATAAAGAAAACTATAGTAATATGGAAAGTAACAGTGAGAGTTGTAGTGAAAAATGTGAAAATTTTGAATATTCGGCAAGTGAATTTAATTCTTGTGATGAAGGAGACAGTGATACAAGTGTTATATTTCAGTCGAGGAAAAAAAATTGATCCCTATTCAATATTCAAGCGAAGTGGAAAGAGAAATTGTTCCTGATTGTGATGAAGATTGGATTGAAATCGACAGTGATGATGAAGACAATTTAACTTCAAGTATTCTTTTTACAAATATAGGACGCCAAATCTTCGGAAATGTTCAGGAGCCTATAAATTATTTTAAAAAATTTTGTACGGATGAATTTATAACAGAAATTCTAACGCAAACTTATTTATATGCCAACGAGGAAATTAAAAAAAAAACTTAACAACCATTTCTATAAAATGATATAAAATAGATAATAGTGATAATTTTTATTAGAAACGTAGTATTTTTATTATAAATAATCAATGTAGGAACAAAAAATTGAATTATTTTCAGTTTCAAGAAATTCGATATTTTTGACCAAAAAAAACCACCACCTATAGTATGGAAATTTTGTCAAAAAATTAAATGTTTCAAAAATGAAATATTATGTTGTCAAGTATCTCCCTTCCGCTTTTTTTTTGTACATAGCCGCGAAATTCAAAAGACAAAAAGGCGGAAGGAAGATATTTGACAACCTAATATTTTGTATTAAAATCAAAAATAAATACATATATTAACGAAGATATTAATTATTCCTTGAAATAAAAATTATTCATTAGAGAAAGAAATGTTTTCCTATTATTTTATTTCTGGCTAATGAAAATGACATTTTTTTTATAATTCCACCATTGTTGAAAATTAAGTTCATATAGCAAGTATATAAATATTTTTTTCATAAATATATGTTTTTATAAGTTAGTACATACAGATATATTCAGTTAAAAGAATTTCTAAAATGAAAACCTGCCAATTTCTAAATTGGTTAAAAAAACGATTATTCTAAAATATGGTTTATTGTCTATAAAATGATATAAAATAGATAATAGTGATAATTTTTATTAGAAACGTAGTATTTTTATTATAAATAATCACTGTATAAACAAAAAATTGAATTATTTTCAGTTTCAAGAAATTCGATATTTTTGACCAAAAAAAAACCCACGACCTATAGTATGGAAATTTTGTCAAAAAATCGAAAGTGTTAGAAATGAAATATTTTGCATTAAAATCATTAATAATGTCGTATTATTAACGAAAACATCAATAGTTCATCGAAATAATCATATTCGTGAAAGAAAAATTTTTTTTTCGATTTTCATTATTCAAAAATATCCATTTTTTATAACTTCTATATTTTTGGGAGAAAAAGTGATATTTTATGTAAAAAAAATATTGTTTTTAATAAATCATTTTATTCTGAGATAATGGATATATATTTAAATTTATCTTAATATTGGAAATAAAAATATGTTAATTTGTTACAGTCGATTTAAATTGATTATTTTTTTTTAAAAAATATTTTTCATCTATAAGACAATACATCATACCTAGTAATAACGATTTTCGTTAGAAATATTATATTTTTATAATGAATAATCGTTGTAGAAGAAAAATGTTTACAAATTTCATTTTTCAAAAAGTCCAAATTTTTTACTTAAAAAAAATCACGACGTAAGTATGGATTTTTTTTAAAACAAATTTTATAAAATGAATTTATTTCATCATAAAATCATTAAAAATGGTGTATTATATATGGAAATAATATTTATTTCTTGAAATAACAGGTTTTATTGAAGGAAATACATTTTTTGAATTTTCGATTTATACGCCTACATTAAATGACATTTTTTTAAGTTGTTTATTTTTAACATTTGATTTAAGAAAACCATGATATATGTACTAAAGTAACATATACGTACAGATATATATATATACACTAACACATTTTTTTTATTAGAAAACTAAATGTTTTTGTTATAAATCCTGATTGAATTAACATTTTTTTATGATTCATAAATAAAACCTGCTTGTTTTTTTCTATAAATAACATCTATTTTCGAAATCATTTTCGAAAAAACATAACATCATTCTTCTAATTTTTGTGTCTGGAATCACGTTTAATATTTTTTAAACTTATTTTTGAAATGACTTGAATGAAGAATAAATTAGTATTAGTTATGAATTATATTGTTTGTTATTTATTGACTGTATATTTTTTAGATTTGTTGTTCATTACTCTTTTTCTCTATTTTATATTTTTTTATAATTATTGCAATTTATTCTATACAATCCGGATTTTCTTTTCAATTGAAAAAGAATCTTTCGAATTTTTAAATACATTTTTTAGGCTCTTGTTCGGTGTATAAATTATTTTGTATTTCATTTTTTTTTAATGTTTGATATGAAGTATTCAACACAAATGAATTTTTATCCCTGTATGAAGTGTTCAATAATCACTCTTTGTTTATAACAATGTCGATTGATATGCATTTCAACGGCGATGCCATCATCGTCAGAGCCTTTTTGTTCAAAAGTGATTATTGAACATTTCATAACCATTGTGATGTTGGTGATGAAAATTCATTTATATTAAAGTGAATCTAAAATAAATAATGAAATATTTATTTAAATTAGTCTTAGTAATGTTTTGTAGAAAAAGTAACGCTAAAGACTTGTATTTAAATAATTATAACAATGTATAAAGTCAAAGGAATAGAAACGAACAATTTAAATATTTCACATATACAATTATTAATTTATTCACAGTGTAATAAATATCGTAATAAACAAACATTTCTTCTAATTAATCTCTCAAATTTCCAATTCGATTCGGATTCCAGTTTGAAACCATAAAAACTTGAAATCAATTAGCGCGTTCGATCAGAAAATCTTTAATTTTAAAACGGTCGTTTTATTTCTGGATTACCATTAAATTTTTGTTTACAAAAATAGTAATTTAATTTGCATACGGTGCGCGACGAAAAAAGTACTCACTACGCTCGACGAGTCGACCGTTTTTTTCCTCCCATCGATGTGTTTTTTCATCGAACTCCTCTTTCTTCCTCGATGAACATCTCTGCTAATTTACTTGATTCGTTGATACTGTAAAAAGTGTTTATTGTGTCCGGTGTCACGGGCCGTGACCCGATTAAGCGTAACATTGACAACGGTATCTTCTTTAGAAACTTAAACAATACTTTGATATATATATATATATATATATATATATATATATATATATATATATATATATATATATATAAAGAAATTTGTTTGCAAACAAAATTGTAACATCATTTTTATTTTACTGTTTAAGACATGATTAATTATTTGATTTTAAAATATGAATTCTATCATAATTGTTTTTTAAACATTGAAAAATTGTTAGAAAATTCAATTTTGATTATTTTTCATTAATTTGAAATATTTGTCATTTTTTAATCTTTCACTATCAATTTGTTATAATTATTTTAAATTTAATTGTTAAAGATTTAAAACGATCATATAAACATAAAACATTTTTTTTTTTGATTAATTTTAAGCAAGGAAAAGATGCACGTCATTGATAATAGTCATTGATAATTATTGAATTCACTAAAAAGTTTTGTTCTCTCGAGATATAATTATTTTAAGTACGTAAAAAAGCGTATTATCGAAAAATATATGACTCAATTTTTTATTACATCTTTAAATATACTAAAATGTTGATTAAAAAAATGTACACGTTTCTCTACACACTATCCTATATATATATATATTAAAAAAACACACAAATCTAGGCGTTACATTTGGAAGGCCCTAAAATAATATTTTTTTAAAAAAACATATGTTGATTGAACTAAAACAAATGTTTTATCATCAGTATTTCCAAGGAATAGTGAAGAAAAAAATATCTCTCGATAAAATTCATTTATAGGGCACTATATACTTGAGAAATATTAGGTTGGCAAGTATAAAATTCAAAAGACCAGAAGGCGGAAGGGAGATACTTGCCAACCTAATATAACTGAGGATAGAATATTGTAGACGCATGTAGAAATTTCTGTGAAAGCTTTTGGAAAAATGCAGTAGAAAAATGATGTATAAGAAGATGATTCTAGAAATTTAAGAATGAACATTTTAATCTCAAAGACACACTACGTTTTGAGCGATATTCTGTGATCGATAATTATATACTCTTTACAACATTTTAGAAGGAGACTTATTTTGAATTCGTGTGCAAGGATGCAAAATGGGTACAATATTAATTGTCTGCTGGAAACAGAGAGTCGTGCGACTTTTTACTCGTCTCTACTTTCATGTAATAAAAATGAATCATTTTTTTGGAATGATTCGTAATTGGAAATGAAAAGTGGATTATATTTGAAAATATAGGGTCATCCAAATATTACGTCTAGATTTGTGTTTTATCAAAAAAAATATACACATGTTTCTCTATACACTATCCTATATACATATTTTTTTTAAAAACACAAATCTAGGCGTTACATTTGGATGGCCCTAAAATAATATTTTTTTTAAAAAAAACATTAGTTGATTTTTAATTACATTACGAAATGTATATAAAAAAAATTTAAGTTTTTCTATATATATAGCAATAAAATCTCAAATGAGTAAATCGACTCGCTCCATTAATCTATTGTTAAATCAACATCAAAAAATACATAAATAAGGATAAAGAAATATACCTATAATAGAAAAATGAAAAGCTAAGACAGAAACATTTTTTTTGTATTTTTAAATAAAAAACAATTATCATTCTGTTTTATTAAAAATATATGGTCATCCAAATGTGACGCCTACCTCTATGTTTTATTAAAAAAAATATGTGTATAGAGTGGTGTATAGGGAAATATGTGTATAGTTTCTTTTTAATAAAACACAAATCTAGGCGTCACATTTGGATGGCCAAATATATTAAAAGAAATATTTTATTCTTAAATTAAAATCATTGTAAGTTTTATTTTTATTTCACAGAAGCTATTAATATTTATACAAACATCCGACTTTATAAACGACGATATATAGAAAATCCATGTCGATCAATTCCATTTTTTTATATATATGTTATATTTATAACTTGTAAACAAGCACAATTACATTTTCTCCGAAAAACAGAATCGGTCGTTGCTGGTTGTAAAAATATCAATCAATCACTTAATAGTCAGTTTCGGAGACTAATTATTCCCATATACATTAAAAAAAAATCTAGGCGTTACATTTGGATGGCCTATATAATGAAGAAAAGAGTATACTGAAAAGTGAAACAACTTGCTTTGTCAACATATAAACTGAGTTTAAATGTGAAAAAGAAAATGTTGATATGCTAGAATAGGAAGATCCGATTTATCATAAAATTTTGAGACCAAAAAAATGATAAATTCTGAAAAATGTTATCAAGAATTGGACAGTTTCAATGATGAATTAAAAAAAATCTATCTGACTGTTAATAGGAAGTAAGTTTCTAAAAGTATGACAATGAAAGTCCGCATGTTTTTTTCTAGAAACCGATAAAAATAATGAAATTTATTTGGAGAGTTCTAAGTTACCCAAAATATTTTATAGATACAACACTTTTTGACTTATTCATTTTTGGTTATACAATTTTTTTCAAATAGAAAAAAATTAATGAAGACAGAGATGTGAAAAATGTATAAGGGTGTTTTTAATAAATTGTGTACTTATATAAATATAGAGTGTTTTTTCAATTAATTAGAATTTTCAAATTAAAGCTCTATCACGTTTAAAAAATATCCTATATTAAATACATTTTAACTTCCAGGGACGAATAATTGTATCTGAGAAGAATTTAAAAGCTTTTTTCAAATTGAAAAATAACTAATATTAATAGAAATTAAATTGTTAATTAAAAAACAGTAAATAGTGAAAAATATTTTTTTCTTTTACTTAAAAAACAGACCGAATATTTTACAACCAACATATAAAATTATAACAAGCCACACTTTCAATAATTTTGATATATTATACATCTTTAATTATGACAAATTCCGTTCTTCATCTGCCTGACTTCATTTCAGCTCTCATTAGAAACGTTTCAATAGATTAACTATCTTGTTAATCACGAGTTACAACTGCTTTTTGGAAATAATAAACGATTATAAATTTTCCGCCTTATGAATATTTGATTAAAAATTGTCTATATTTTTCGAAACATCTGTATACATCTATATATATATATATATTTGTAATTAAACCGATATTTGTTTTCGTATATCGTCTTTTTAATATCTCGAGGAACGATCACACGCACACATACGTAAATTTCAAAGTAAATAAAAAAGTCTAATTAGCTAGTTTTTATATTCGTAATTAGCAGTCCTTCATAAATTTCCCATATTTATTTATTTCAATTAACCCGCGGCTACAACACACACAGAAACACACGCACGCACATGCGACTTTGTAGATGAAGTTTACACCTATACATGTGTGTTTAGTCTATCTGCAGCTTACACGCAAAGCATTAAAAGGTTGAAACGAGCAGAGGTAATAAATTCTAATCAAGCGACCGACAAAATACACAAAGTCCGTCGAATTATAGCCAACAACGACATTAACGAGGAGGAAATATGAATATATATATATATATATATATATATATATATATATATAAATGTATATATAAATGTATTTATGAACTGAAACGAATAGAGATTCCTCCGATCGTTATTCGCCTATTGGTCGCTTTACAAGTCGCAATCGCGCCATCTTGACTCATTGAAACGACAGTCGAACGAATGAATAACTCCCTTGTTGCATGCACGAACCCCGAGTAAAACACATATCTAAAACGGTTACAATTCATACATTATTATTTAATGTTTACTAAACGCTACACACAAACACATATTTCAATCGTACCGCACGTCATTCCTCCCTCTGCGTCTCACATGCTTCGTATTCGAATTTTCTTTCGGACGCACGACGACGTTCTTCTCGATTGTATTCCGACGTGCATGTCGCTATCGCTAATTAAAAAAACAAAAAGAGCAAAGTTAATTCGGTTTACGAATGCAAAACGTGTACGGATTAACGACATTTGCTTTAATTATGTGTTAATAAAATATTCGAACGTCCCTCGACCGACTGGTACACACACACACATCTTTATATATATATATATATATATATATATATATATATATATATATATATATATATATAATATTAAAGCGAACGAATGCAGAGGAGTTTTATTCGAATTGTTTAATATTAACTTTACATGCGAATAAATCTGTGCTCGAAATTTATTCCGGCAAATTTATTTAATAGGCTCGTTTATTCATTCACGGTCGAGATATTTTGTTATTTTAATTTGTGGTAATTAGAAAAATACATATAGACGAAAAATGTATATGGGAATAATTAGTCTCCGAAACTGACTATTAAGTGATTGATTGATATTTTTACAACCAGCAACGACCGATTCTGTTTTTCGGGAAAAATGTAAATTGTGCTTGTTTACAGGTTATGAATATAACATCTATATATATATATATATATATATAGAAAAAATGGAAATGATCGACATGGATTTTCTATATATCGTCGTTTATGAATTCGGATGTTTGTATAAATATTAATCGTTTCTGTGAAATAAAAAAAAACGTACAATGATTTTAATTTAAGAATAAAATATTTTTTTAATATATATGATCATCCAAATGTGACGTCTAGATTTGTGTTTTATCAAAAAAAATATATACACATATTTCCCCATACACCACTCTATACACATGTTTTTTATTAATAAAACACAAAGCTAGGCGTCATATTTGGATAACCATGTATTTTTAATAAAACAGAATAGATAATTGTTTTTTATTCAAAAACACAAATTTTTTTTTATCTTAGCTTTTCTATTTAGTATTTTTATTTTTCTACTATAGGTATATTTCTTTATCCTTTTATATATATTTTTCGATGTTGATTGAACAATAGATTAATGGAGCGAGTCAATTTGCTCATTTAAGATTTTATTGCTATATATATAGAAAAACTTTATTTTTTTTATATACATTCCATAATGTAATTAAAAATCAACATATGTTTTTTTAAAAAAATATTATTTTAGTTTATATATATTAGGCTGGCAGGTCTTTTGAATTTCGCATATAGATATTGCCAACCTAATATATATATATATATATATATATATATATATATATATATATATATATATATAGCAATAAAATCTTAAATGAGTCAAATTGACTCGCTCTGTAAATTTAGTGTTAAGGTTATTAAAAAAAAAGGTATGTGTATTCATATACACATGCCAGAAGTGAAACTTCTTTTCAATAAAGTAATCAAAAGGTACACGGACAAGCGTATGCCTAAAACTCGTAGATGACCAAATTCTTCAGAATAAAGCAAGTAACAAAATGAAGAAATGTAGTAGGCAGAGAAGCGGCAAATACACGGGATAAAAATTTAAGTAGAAAATGATCAATGTTTCAAATAAATTGAATTTTTACAATTATTTCATATTAACACATCGTATGCGGACAAATGCGTCTCGATGATCTTTCGGGCTCTAGTAATAGTATGCGAAGATACAATTGGTTTTTGATAAGTAAAATTTTTGCGCAATAGACTTTACCATTTTAAAGCGTGTAAAAAACATTTTTTTTAATTACTATTATATTACTACTGTATAATATATAATATACAATTAGATCAATGTTTTAAAAATTAAACAATTAAAGGAAACACTCACAAATAATATATAACTGCAATAAATAGCATCTATTTAGATACTATTTATAGATAATTGATAATTTTATAACACCGCATAAAATTCAATAAATCTTCAAAATGACACCTGAGAACAAAGAATTCATAATTATTGTGAAAGTTTGTTACAAATAAAACAACAGATAACCTCAAAACTGTTATAGGTTTCGATAATTTTTGAATACAACGTGTTTTTAATAGTATTTCTTTTATTTGATAAATAGATTATAAATGTATGTATATAATGTTCTAAAATACTATATACTGTATATATTGGTATACGTGCCAATTCCCTCAATTTCGTGTTGTTTGCTAAATTTTTAAAGACCGCGTGGATTTAATCGACTGTTCTTTTTATGATTATCGAGGTTAATATTATGATGAGGTTATAAAAATTAATATACATACCAAAAATATTAATTTTATCACATTGAATAACACTCTTATTTAAGCACAATTAACAACAACTAATTGTATATAAAAATTACTAAACAGAATAATGAAATCATTCGAATAGTAAAAAGACGTGCTACCTGCATTAGAATAGCTGTTCCTATCTAATCAAATGTCAAAAGAGTGCGCATGCGTGATGGGCTTTTTCTCTCTCTATCTACTACTTTTTCTCACTCTATCGTCTAAGCATTTACGCAAATTCATATGGAGCGCTAAAAAATGTGAGCAAGTTCCGTAATATAGATATACGTAGTTTCTGCGTCAAGTAAAAATTTTACCCCAACGCCGCTAAAGAAGTTTCACTTCAATAATATATATATATTATAGTAAACTAAATAAATTAATTTTTCCTCTTTACTACGACATTCATGTGTGTATATATATCAAAAATATTTTAAGTATAACTCACCAACTAAGCCTATGTAATTTTTTTCAAATTATACAAATTTTTTGTAACTCCTGTATATATGAGGGTCGTTTGATATGTATGGTAAATTTATTTATTGTTTAATTTAATTAATTATTTTAATTGAATTTTTAAAAAAAACAGAACAAATTATTCTTTTTTTTTTTGAACAGAAAATTTAAAAAAATGATACTCTCTTAGCTGTGTTTTTTTTCATTTTTCTGATAAAAAAATTAGTGATTTAATCCCCATATATATACAATATCATATTTATCAATCGATTTCATTTTCTGTATTCTTGCATTATTTAAATAAATATTTTCTGAAGTTTACATTTTTTATAAATTAATACTTTATAAATATTTAAATTTTTTCTGATTGTAATTATTTCATTCCGAAAAAAATATTTCTCAATAATTTATATTTTTCTTAGTCATATGCATTTTTAATCAAGCTGTTTGAAAAAAAGTACTCGAGATGGAATTTTATTATTTTACATTCGTAGCAATATGTGTCTTGAGAAAAGATGCCATATGCTGGTAATTAATTAATAATTTATCATTTTAGCATGAATTATACATTAACAGTGGTTTTTATTGAATCATGATATATATATATATATATATATATATATAGTCAGTATATTTTTTTCTGTAAAAATAAATACGAACACGATTTTTAACACAGCTTTCGACCGGTTTATGTGTGTTTATATATATATATATATATATATATATATATATATATATATATATATATATATAAAATTTGTGTGTGGAAGCATTAAGCAAACATAATCGTAATAGGCCCATGTCATAACTATAAATTACACTAAACAAACTGTTTCTATTGTTCAGCGAGCCGAACAAAATGGCCATTTCCACGGCCCGGTACAGCTGAATGCAGAACAATAGACACTAGTTGTATTCATACATAAATACATACATACATACATACATTTATACATACACACATCCATATATGTTTGATATATGTATAGTTTTTCTTTCGTCGCTGCTCTATCAAATGATGGCTCGTCGGCTGACAATAGGCTTTGACTCGTGCGTCTTCTTTATTATTATATCTATTTTTTCCATTCAATTTTTTTTGTAAGGTTAACGAGACTGCATTAAATAATAAATACATTTAACAACCGTGACATAAAAAAGTAAATAAATAGTTTCGTCCATTATATATATTACATATATTTTATATAGCCATATATATATACTCGTGTATATATATATATATATATATATATATATATATATATATATATATATATATATATATATATATATACACACACGTATGTATTTATAAATGAATGATTAAACTTTGTTGTGGTTCATTTATAATGATTTACTAAATAATCTCTTTATAATTACAGTATATTAAATCTATACTAATTAAAAAAAAAATATGAAATACATCTATTGTATTAAAAATGAATTTAAACTAATATAACATTGATTTATAATTTGCTGTTTTAAAATTTTAATCAAAATCTTCTCAATTCAACAATGTTCATAAATCACTTAATATTTAGTACTAGCAAATTAGAAAATTTAAATCGAGAAAGGGTAAGGGGGTTTACGTAGAACAAATTGTTTTCTATATAAATATATATTTTTTTCAAGTTAGTAAATAAAAGTATAATTAATTAAAATGAAAATATGTCATTTTTTAAATCAGTTAAAAATTGATTTTTTAAAAATCGGTTTTTTGTCTATAAAATAGATAATGATAATAATTTTACTAAAAATCTAATATTAGGGGTATTCCCTTCCGTTTTTTTTATAGATAAGCTGATTCAAAAACCAGACTGAAGGGAATGTTTGCCAATATCTATATCATAAATAATCGTTGTATGAACAAAAACTTGAAGTATTTCCAGTTTCAAAATATTCGATTTTTTTGACCAAAAAAAAAACAACAACATGATCTATAGTATGGAAATTTTGTCAAAAAATTAAATGTTTCAAAAATGAAATATTTTGTATTGAAATCATAAATAAAGACATATCATTAACGAAAATATCAATTATTCATTAAAGAAAAAATGTTCTTCTATTATTTTATTTCTGGCTTATGAAAATGACATTTTTTTATAATTTCACCATTGTTGAAGAATAAGTTTATATAGCAAGTATAAAAATATTTTTTTTACATAAATATATGTTTTTCTAAGTTAGTATATATAAGTATATTCAATTAAAAGAGTTTCTAAAATGAAAACATACCAATTTCTAAATCGGTTAAAAAAAGGATTTTTCTAAAATATGATTTATTGTCTATAAAATGATATAAAATAGATAATAGTGATAATTTTTATCAGAAACGTAGTATTTTTATCATAAATAATCACTGTATGAACAAAAAATTGAATTATTTTCAGTTTCAAGAAATTCGATATTTTTGACCAAAAAAACCCATGACCTATAGTATGGAAATTTTGTCAGAAAATCGAAAGTGTTAGAAATGAAATATTTTGCATTTAAATTATTAATAATGTAATATTATTAACGAAAATATCAATTGTTCATCGAAACAATCACATTCGTTAAAGAAAAAAAATTATTCCAGTTTCATTATACAAAAATATCCATTTTTTATAACTTCTACATTTTTGGGAGAAAAAGTGATATTTTATGTAAAAAAAAAATATTGTTTTTAATAAATCATTTTATTCTGAGATAATGGATATATATTTAAATTTATCTTAATATTGTACAAAAAAAAAAAAAAAAAAAAAAAAAAAAGGAAATAAAAATATGTTAATTTGTTACAGTCGATTTAAATTGATTATTTTTTTAAAAAAAATATTTTTCGTCTATCAGACAACACATAATACCTAGTAATAACGATTTTCGTTAGAAATATTATATTTTTATAATAAATAATCGTTGTAGAAGAAAAATGTTTACAAATTTCATTTTTCAAAAAATCCAAATTTTTTACCTAAAAAAAATAACGACATAAATATGGATTTTTTTTACAACAAATTTTATAAAATGAATTTATTTCATCATAAAATCATTAAAAATGGTGTATTATATATGGAAATAATATTTATTTCTCGAAACAACAGGTTTTATTGAAAGAAATACATTTTTTGAATTTTCGATTTACTACGCCTACATTAAATGTCATTTTTTTAAGTTGTTTATTTTTAAAATTTGATTTAAGAAAATCACGATATGTATATTAAAGTAATATACACACATATACGTACATTTATAGTATATATATATACTCAAACACAAAGACATTTTTTTTATTCGAAAACTAAATGTTTTTGTTATAAATCCTGATCGAATTAACATTTTTTTATGATTCATAAATAAAACCTGCTTGTTTTTTTTTATAGATAACATCTATTTTCGAAATCATTTTAGAAGAAACATAACATCATTCTTCTAATTTTTGTGTCTAGAATCACGTTTAATATTTTTTAAACTTATTTTCGAAATGACTTGAATGAAGAATAAATTACTATTAGTTATGAATTATATTGTTTGTTATTTAATATGACACACTTTTATTTAAAATTTATTATACATCCGTCCCTCAATTTACGCGGAGTAGTGGATTTGTTTTACTCGAATGAAAATCGCGTAAATTGAGTCCGTCAGCACGATAGAAAAAATATTGGAAATAAAAGCTAGTAGAGTTGTAGAAACACATACTTATTTCACATAGCTTAACAAAATAATAATGACGTTTTAGAAAAGAAAAGTGGATAAATGTTATTCGGTGTCACTGTCGCTACTGTAATTCAAAACGATCAACCTTTTATATATTTAAATCGTGCTTTTATACGTTCAAGTAAGAATTTGCGTCACTCTGATATATAATAAATTCCATGAAAAATTATATAAAATGAAATCTATCTGACCGCGTATAAAAAGTGCCGTGTAAATTGAGGGACGAGTGTATCTTTATTTTGTATTGTACATATCTAATTTCAAATTTGTTCTTGTTTCTTAATTGAGATTAATTTACTTTTTAATTCAGTTAGTTTTACATAATTCTAATTAAATTACTCATCTGACTAAAGATTTGTTGCTCGACAGACATGCCTTATTATATTTTTTCATTTCGTTCCTCTTGCATTCACAAACTAATCTATATTTTTCATTATTATTTGTTGATTTCTCCTACATTTATTATGTGTATATATATATATGTGTGTGTGTGTGTATCAATTGAATAAATTTTCATCAAATTAAAAAAAGCTAAAATAAAATATACAAATATTTTTCTCAATTTGAATAATATTTAAATATTTAATAGCGATTAAAATAAATTGAGATAAATTATAAAAATATTTAATTTTCGATTCGATCGAAGATTGTAATTTTTTTCAATAAAACATTTCTTACGATTGATTGGCTTAATACAATGAAATCGTAGAAATTAAGGGAAAATACAGAATTATACATATTTCAAGACCCTATTGTGCAATAGATCTATAATTTCGTACTATTGTAATACGATATATCGTAAGCTACTATTTATTTATTACTGTCATCATCCATTCTCCATTGCAATCGTCATCGCCAATTACAAACATCGTCTATCATTTGAATAAATGTCCGATTCTCGTATCGTCAATGCGAACAAAGGAAACGGCACTGCTTTGAAAACAAATCGAACTTAATATGGACTCGTTAAATAAAAGCGTTTAGTAAGATAAGTTCTTTCAATACGATACATTATTGAACATGTGTAAGTACATATAAATAAGCACAAAGCAGATAACAACAAAGTGGGAATATAGACGTACGTGTACGGAGCAGCTACTCTTTGATTAATTGAATTGCAGATAATCAAAATAATAACGAACCAGTTTGTAATAATTACTAAATTCTCTCCAATTTTAATAAAGATCGTAGCTATTATAAAACTTGCACGATATCAACTAAAGTTAATGGTTGACACGCAAACTTGTATATGCAGGCAATTTTATCAACACACGTATTTTAACGTCTATATGTATTTACTTTATATATATATATATATATATATATATATATATATATATATATATATATATATACATGTGTTTTTAATATATAAATGTATGTATATATATACGATGTATAACGAACAAGTAACAAGAATACGTCACAAATAAGTAATATGGACTTGTTTTTCAGCTATTGAATATTTATGAAAATGGATAGAATTTCGTTTCGCTCGTAATTAGAGTCAGTTTATATTAGTTAGGAAATTTCAGTTCGTACTCGACGACCGAGTTGTAATAATAATTATTATTGTATTTACTTTCAACATGTCAAAATGAATATAAGTTTACTGTTTATCGGATGACGAGTTTATATATGCAGATTAATTGTTGGTCTTTTCCCTCCTTTACATAATGGCGTAATTGAGTCAGAGTTTCTTCTATTTGTGTTCATTAGTTTTTGATAAGAAATAGTGTTTTTGTTTTCGAACGATTGCATTTTCAAGATGAATATTTTTTTTATTTGTTGTTTTGGAACTGTGGCTGATTCACTTTACACGAATGAATTTTAACCCCAACACCGCAATAATTTAAAGTGTTCAATAATCACTTATTTATAATTATATAATCTATAATTATATCGGCTGATGCATTTCGATGGCGACGCCATCATCGTCAGAGCATTTCTGTTAAAATCTAGACTAACTTTTTTATATATACATATACTAATTTGTGTTATAAAGACACAAAACATAAATTTTCAATGATAAATTTTCAATTTTCACAGCACTACTGAATTGTTGTTTAAACCGTGTGGACATTTGAAAAAAGTTCCTGTATATAAATCGAAGATTTAATGTGGTTCTACAGAAAAAAAATCATAAGAACTCCAATCAGGACAGCGTTAAGTCAAATTTTCTACATTGGTGTCGATTCATTTCCTTGAGAAGGAATTTCAAAGAAATTCCGTTGTAGGCCTATAATCATTATGTTGCTACTAAACTTCATCTTCACTAATAACATTTTAATTATTCAATGGTTGATTTTTTCTTTTGAAAATGTTAAATATTTTAAAGTACTATCAATAAAAATAGGCTTGACGATATTTTCACCAAAAATTCTTGTCCAAACATTCACTTTTTGAGGGTATTATGAATGGCTACTGTTGGAAATTCTGACATTTTTCCTGAACCATATTCAATATTTATGAGAGTTGAGATCACATGAAAAGTAAATAAACTTTTATCATTCAAAATAAAGTTTCTAATGAAATTATGAATAGAGTTCTCTCTTTTTTTGTATAATGCGTCGAAAAATGAATTAGTGGATATATATATATATATATATATATATATATATATATATGTATGTATGTATGTATGCCTAATATTTTTTTTAAAAGCTCAATTATTAATTTATATTAAATAAGAAATCTAAAATAGAAAAAAAGAACTTTTGAGTAAAATATAATTTTTACTAGTGTAAAAATGTATTAAATGCTCAAATTTTTGTAAAATGTTTTTCTAAATTGAGAAATGAATTTAATTAAAATTTATAATACACAAATGAATTTTAACCCCAACACCACAATAGTTTACAGTGTTCAATATTCACTTATTATTTATAATTTTATAATCTATAATTATATCGGCTAGTGTATTTCGATAGCGACGCCATCATCGTCAGAGCCTTTCTGTTGAAAATGAAAGGCTCTGACGGCAGACATTTTCGACAGAAAGACTCTGACGATGATGGCGTCGCTATCGAAATACACTAGCCGATATAATTATAGATTATAAAATTATAAATAATAAGTGATTATTGAACACTGTAAACTATTGTGGTGTTGGGGTTAAAATTCATTCGTGTAAAGTGAATCAGCCACAGTTCCAAAACAATAAATAAAATTCATAAATTTGAATTTTATTTATTGAACTAATAAATATATATATATATATATATATATAAAGAGAGAGAGAGAGAACGAATTTTTAAGTGAGTATATAATAATAACATATCAATTTGTATTTGTAACTGAGTGATCCACCTAACAATTTCATTCGTTTATCGATAATGTATTTTAAATTAATACGTATGACAAGTCCGAAACTGTACAATTATTCGACTTTGAATAATGCAAAGATGAGGAAAAAACCGCACGGTAATTTGTGACGATAAAGTTTTCACCATAAGTTTCGTTCAACAATGAACTTCGCATACGAGACACGGAACTGTACAATAGTAATTTAATAATAATTAACGAACAACCTTTGTTCACTAATTGAACACTTGATCTTCATTAATGATTCCATTACACATGTATAATGTCCCATTAGTAGTTTGTCAAACTGATATCATGTCATATTTCACGGATGATTAGAAAAAAACACCTCTGTCATCATCATTTCATAAATAAAATAGTTTTAAATTGATGTCAAAGTATATACGAGTTTGCGTACGTTTTTTTCTGTGTACGAATTTCCGGTGACAAAATGATAAATAATTTTGTTGTTTTTGTGAACAGCCTTGTTGTATTTTTTTCCAATTATTTATTAAGAGAATCACATAAATTGTAAGAAATTAAAATATTCGTTTTTTTCAAAAAGGAAACACGTTTTATTTCTTGCGTCTGTGTATAAAATTATCTATGTTATTTAGAAATGACTATGATTGAAAATGTCTATAAAATATTAACAAAATTTTTGTTACACACATGTGTTTATATATATTATGTTGTCAAGTATCTCCCTTCCGCTTTTTTTTTTTTTTTTTTTTGTACATAGCCGCGAAATTCAAAAGACAAAAAGGCGGAAGGGAGATATTTGACAACCTAATATATATATATATATATATATATATATATATATATATATAAATATTATATTTATGTAATAATAAAAATTGGACACAAATAAAATACATTTTTCCATATCATAAGAATTTTGAAAGTGTTTAATATTAAATTGTGGTTTATTCTTTATTATCATTTTTAGAAAATAGCATTAAAAAACTCCAATTTTATTTAAACTAATAATGAATCATTTTGAAAATATCAAATCAAAGCGGTTTTTTTGAAAATTTTCCCGTGGACACGCATTCCTAAACACCACAAACATCAAAACACAAACATCTGTTTTCACTTCATATTGGTACAATATCTTAACAGACAGTACACCATACCAACTCATTATCATCATTTTACTATATTTGTATTATGTATTACTTTAGATCAGTGTTTCCCAACCTTTTTTAGGCCATGCCCCACCTTAACATTTCTAAAATTTTTATGCCCCCCATATAATGTTTTGTTCCCTTAAGAAATATAAATGATAAGTTTTAGGAAGAAATCACTATGAAATTGTTATCAAAACATCGTAAGTAAAATTTCAAAACATATAATGAAAAACTGAAATTCAAAATAATTTTAATATTGATTTTTCTATATTCATTTAGTGCGATCCTTGCGCTTGATGCTTGCTGCACAGAGATTTTATATTAGGTTCCAATTTACTTAGCTTTAATCTCAAGTCTCCACGTTGTGTTATATCAAGTCAATTTCTTTTTTATCAGTAAATCATTTACAGCACTAAATCCACATTCAGCTAAATATGAAGATGGAAACGGTAGTAAAATATTTGGTTGCATTTGGGTATTTAATTTCAGTTTCTTCACAAAGATATATTTCCTTTTATATTAAATAAAGTTTTTACTGATTCATCATTTTGCAATTCTGCGAGTTCTTCTTGATACTGCATATTTGATATATCAGACAAATCCACTAATATTGGCTGCATCATCCATGTTGGGAAATCAATTTGTTTTAAATCAGAAAGTCTTTCTTTTAAATTAGCGGATAGAATATTCATGATTAACAATATATATCAGTTACTTCACATTTTTGGAGCCAATATGTTCAAAGTTTTTGTTGTTAATATGTTTCTGATATAACTCTATATTGGTAATGAAACCAAATATTTTTGCTTTTGCATCGACAAGTGTTTTATTTGGTCCTTGAAGTTACTTATTTAATATATTTAGTTTTTCAAAGATATCGGCTAAATAACTTACAAATGCTTTACCATCGATTGTTCACAGATACTTCATTTCAGGTTTGTCGCTTAAAAATCACTAAGAGTATCAAACAGTTGCATAAATCTTTTCAAGCAGTTTCCTTTGGATAGCCATCTTACTTCAGTATGAAGTAAAAGACATATTTTGTTCTTCACAAAATAACTAAAAGACGCTCACATTTGGCACTATATAGCATATTTATTACTACATGTAGTACTTCATTTAGAACAGGCGAGATATTTTTATACCAAGTTTAGAATAAATTTGTCACCGATATCTATCATTGCATTTAAATAACCCAAAGCGAAAGGGTTAAAGTCGTGTCGAGTCCATTTTTAAATTGCCCCCCTTAACTATCAAATTGCCCCCCTGTGGGGCGTGGGCCCCACGTTGGGAAACACTGCTTTAGATCAATGAATTTTATTTGAATTTGAATTTTGAAAATGATGGAATGGTTATTGAAATAAGTAATCATAAAAACATATTTATAAGGATTTGTTTTCACACATGTGTTTATATATATATATATATATATTATGTTGTCAAGTATTTCCCTTCCGCTTTTTTTTTTTTTTTTGTACAGAGCCGTAAAATTAAAAAGACAAAAAGGCGGAATGGAAATATTTGACAACCTAATATATATATTATGTTGGCAAGTATCTCCCTTCCGCTTTTTTTTTTTGTACATAGCTGCGAAATTCAAAAGACCAGAAGGCGGAAGGGAGATATTTGCCAACCTAATATATATATATATATATATATATATATATATATACCAAATAAAAGATCTTCATTATTAGTGAATTGAGAAGATTCAACGACGACGATGATGATATAAATGTGTACAATTCTTATTTCAAAAATTAAAAAAAATAATTCAACAACAATTTGTACTTAAAACGTTTTTTCGATTAAAATCTTGTTTAAAAACGAAATTTTCTCCTCCAATAGGAAAAATCGTATGCAAAATCTATTTACAGACATAGATACATACAATCATTTGCAATGAAACAAATAAACAATAATAATATAATATTATCGAAAGAAGACAATCCGAAATTCGAATATATTATGTTCTAAATTGATGTCATTAAGCTTAAACAAACCGAGATAAAGTTATAAAACACGCATAAATGCCATTAAAATAATGGAATTGCTATTAAGGTGCCACTATATTCACTCTCTTTAACCGACCAAATATGAGTACAAATTATATATATATATATATATATATATATATATATATATATATATATATATATATATATATATATATATGTATATACAAATGTTTGAATCCGAAAAAACATGATCCATTAAAAATGTGAGATAGTGAGCATCAAAAATCAATAAATAATAATATATAAACAATGGTCATCATAATTTATTGCTACATGTGTCTTAATGGCCGTTGATTTTAGCAGCTTATTCATTATCTGGAAATTAACGATATTTTTATCAATATAAAAAACACCTATCAAATTTATGTCAACAACTTTTGTGATTCGTTTAAACTCTCCTATATATATGAATGTGTCTATGTGTGTGTGTATAAATATTTTTCGATATGTATACTACAATATATATATATATATACATACACACACACACACACGTTCCTGTTGAATAAATTAATCGAGATTTTCAAGTATGTCCGACGCGCAGCTGGTGTCATCAATACAAGCTATAGCTTGTTAATATTATTTCTAGTTTATTTATCTGTTTATTTTTCAAATAAGTAATATATGTGAGACGAGAGTTCGAAACGCGCTTAGATGTGAAATCGTTTAAGACGACTTTAATATTCCGAGAAACGATCTCGAAATTTATATTAGTGTACTTGGACGTTCGAACGATCGGTTTTACAATTCTTCCAGTGATCTATCGATACCATTAATAATTTGAAAATGGTATGTAATCGTTGATTTTACAATTATATCCTATTAACAGGACAATTATCCACTTATTGGAAATGAATATTGATTGAAATAAATTTATATTAATTTTCAATGTACGTTTATTGAAATTCAAACAATAATTTGTATATTTGTATTGATGAATCCTGTTTAATTAACAATATTATAATTTATGATCGATGAATGATTTAAAATTATTAAAAAATAGTGTTATTCTAATACATTCTAATAACTGATTATATATATATATATATATATATATATATATATATATATATATATATATATATAATCATCCAAATGTGACGCCTAGATTTATGTTTTATTAAGGGGCACGAGTAATGTGACCGCGTAAAAAAAAGGTGATTTTCGGAAATTTTTTTAAAAAAAAGTATTACATCGAATGTTTTAAAATTCTGAGGATATATTTATGTATAAATAATGTATACATAGTAATTTTTTTGAATGAAAATATTCGATTTTCAGCAAGTTATTTGCCATCTCTCGAATATCTAAAAAAAAAAACGTTCCCCCACTGCTGCTGCAGTGATTGCAGCTTTCACAGTGGCTGAAATAAAAAAAAAGTTCGTTAAACTAGAAGGTTTTGCCTGTACAATGATCCAGAATTGTGAAAAAATTGAAATTTAACAAAATGGCGGAGTTTTGAAAAAAGTTTAAAATTTCGCTCAAAAATCTGATGGTTTTTGACATGGCAAAATTACATTTTTTATCCAATCGAAAAATTGGAGGGTCCATTGTGTGAATAAATAAATACTAAATATGCTGAAACAAAAATCAAATCGATCGGATGATTTGTTATCGAGTTACAACTGCAGCAAATTTTAAAAATGTAGTTTTGAGAAAAACGCGTTTAAAGATAAAAGTATTGATTTCATTGTTATAAATAGCTACTCTTCAGAAGGCTGTAGCTCGAAAACTATTTGAGATCCGCGCTTGAAATTTTAGTATGTTATTTTTGAAAGTATAGATTATCGAAAAATGCAAAAAATCGATTTTTTTAAAGTGTCACACTAGTCGTGCTCCTTCATTTGACAGAAATTTGACTTTTTCTGATTGTGAATTTGGTTAAAGTAAAAATATGAGTCTGGAAAACCTTATATCTATAAATTGTTTTATTTCAATGATATATTCTAGTATAATATAGCTCAAATGAAACTGAAGGGTTATACAAATATAAATTTACTTGTTTACTTTCATTTATTATTCTTTACTATCCTTGAATTTCATTTGGACGACCTTATAGTTTAGAAAAAATCCAAAAATGATTTTGTTCAACTGATGAAAATAAAAAAGAGGAGAAAATATTTTTACTCGAATATTTTTTATTAATAGTTGTATATACATACACATATTATATATATATATAAGGTGTTCCATCAAGAGCTGACAATCATCATCGCTCATTCAAAAAAAAATACGTTTTTTTTTTAATAATTAAGTTGTGCGATCTTGATGGGACATCTTTTATATACAAGAATAGTCTTTGAATAAAATAAAAAAATGGTAAGAAACAGGAATTGAAATGAAAAATCAGTGTGTCTTTGTATTTTGCTGAAATTTTAGTACAGAACAAAAACAGGAAAATGATTCTTCAGATGCAAGATTTTGAAACATAAGATATTACCAAAATTTACACAGTCAACAATCAAAATTTAAATCGAATGAAGTTATTTGGAAGAATAAAGACAAGAATGAAATATAAAACAATATTTTCATTTTAAACTACAGAAAATGTTTATATAGCACTGTATGTATTGTACTTGTACACAAGTTTCACCTTGCAATTCCCAAAAAAAAATAATAACGACTATTTGAAAGTTAAATATTTCGTTGCTGAAATTGAAACATAAAACATATTTCACGTCGATAAATTCGATATCTTAAAAAAATAATGGCATTTTTCGTACGAACAAATCGACCGAGTTAACGGAACGTATTTGTGTTTTGTCAGTAGATTCCTTACACGAACTCATAAAAAAGAAATCACGAAACAATGCGTTCGTGTGTCGACTGAAAACGTAACAAACTAGTAGATCTGAAACATATTAGTGTGGCGACTATTTCGAGATTAGAACGAACGGCAGACACATAACTTACGATCACCTGCGGCTGCCCGATAATCACAAATGACCCGAGCACCGAGTCAATCAGCCAACGTTGAGGAATGTAAATGGGCGCACACGACGCTCCCGCCCTTCCATATTATAAACACGTACGTACATATGTACGTATTACAAACATGTGTGTACGTAACGGGTAAGCTCGATCGTCGTCTAGAATGTGGCAGTCGAGGAATGAGACACTTTCCAAACGGTCCTTATATTAATATCACGGATGAACTGCTTTTATTATTATTGCTGCTTTGTCGTGTCTACTGGGCTTATATGGACATTTATTTACGGTTCGGATAAGACAATGATAGCCGCATTTTTTGAATATCTGCGTTTTAGTTGTTGTCACTGATTCGAACAATTAGGAAATGTGTACGAGAGTTTCTATTAATTTATTAGAATGGAATTTATATCGAAATATCAATCAACAATACCATCATACGTACGTATGTATATAAAAACTGAAATAATAGAATAAACTACTTTTTTTTATATTCGTTTAGAGTTGTTAAAAGATATTTACAAGAGCATTTTTATTAAATGCATTATGGTCTTATTATTTTTTGGAAAAAAAACGTAATTGTTAGATTCGAAATAAATGTCTAAATTTAAAATTAACGTAATAGTTGTTTCAAAAATTAACTATATATATATATAAAGAGAGAGAGAGAAACTATTAATATTCATTTATAATATAAACTAACAAGATATAATATTCAAAATTCTTTGCTATTATTATCGTTGTTTTTATAACGAGCCAATAAATATTGTATATATGCGTTATTAGCATTGTAGGTAATATAAATTAATAACGTCGACTGGTATATCGAATAAGAGAGGAACAAAACAACGTGGAACGAGGGTTTGAAAACACGCTTATTGGTTTATTATCTGCAATTCACAAGATATGTAAAGAGCACTCACACATCGTTTATAATAAAAGTTGATCTCGTATCAATTTCAAGCAGGTTTTTCGAAATGAATTCAGAACAATGGATTCGGTTTAATTTTTTGGTATTTGTGAAACATTTCTATGTACAGGATGAAACGAATGTTCGTAGATTGAAGACTTTTTTTAGTACTGTAAAATTTATGTCTAGATATATATATTTATATATATAGAGAGAGAGAGAGAGTTTATTGGTTTTCTAATAAGCGTTTCAGAAGTTTAAATGGAAATAAAACAAAAAGTATTTAATTAATAAGTTAGTTATTTTTTTTATTTTTAAGTATATTCTATGGCGTTAATTATGGAACACAATTTCACTCATATGACCACCTCAGTGCATTGGTTTAGTCCAATTTTTAGTCACTCTTACATAATCGTGGTCTAATTTCATGAATTGCACGTTGAATGTTTATTTTTGATACTTCTGTTATTTGTGGTTTATCAGCATAGACCAGGCGTCGGCAAAACGTGGCTCGCGAGCCGCATGTGGCTCTTTGGCCACTTGAATGCGGTTCTTCCACAAATAATGATTATGTGCATTAAATGTGTGCCATGTAATATTATAATAATGAAAAATACTTTTTATCAATAAACAAGATTATTGTTAATTATGATAGGTATCTAGTTTTTTTATTATTCAGGGTTTAAAGTCAAAAAACCGATTACTCAAAGTTGGTACATTGGGTACATTTTTTGATTATCAATAATAATAATAATAACGCAATATTTAAAAAACCAGGGGCCCGTTTCAAAAAACTTACAGTTCCTGTATTACAAGTTCTTTCTTCAAATATCCCATACAAATTTCAAATAAAGAAAGTACCCTTCTGTCACTTTGTAATGTCACTTTGTAGAGAAGAAACGACGCAAGGATTTCCACAGGAATCATCTTTTCAAACATTATTATTTTACAAATTTGACATTATGAAGTGGAGAAAAAAAGCTATCCAGTACACGGAGCGTGTCTAATCCTATCTATCACATAATACTAGTCCCTAGTTTTAATCGACTTCTAAAACAGATATCTTGAAAATTTGGCTCTCAAAAAAAATATTGTTGTACTACTGACATTTGGCTCTTTTGACTAATGAGTTTGTCGATCACTGACATAGACCAATGATTTCAGATAACCTCTCAGAAAATAATGCAATGGAGTGTTAGATCGTATGATCTTAGTAGTCAGTTGAAGGGTCCATTTCGTGAAATAATGAACTGATTAAATTACTGTTTCAATAAATCTATTAAAGTTTTTTCTTTCTAAACGTTGTTGAAATATTAAACGTTCCATGCTAATTTATCAAACTATACTAAGTTGAAATGTCGAAGTGAGAATAAAAAAATCAAACATGGCAGTCACCAGCTGTCAAAATTCTGACATTCTTATTGGAAAACCCTATTCATTTTATTTGAATTTTAAAAAGTGAATAGATAATTTATAATAATGGTTAGATTTCAAAGCATTATAATTTTATTTTATATTATATTATGTGCATTTTCATTTATAAATCAAAAAACAGATTTAAATTTAAACAGATTTAAGAGGGAAAAATTTTTTTTTCAAAGAATTTTACTTAAAACCCTTGATAAATATTGTTATAAACTTGAAGATATTTTTAATTAATACAAGTACGATTTTAATTTATAAAAAATAAAATTTTTAGTTTTTTAAGAGCTTTAAATAACATCATTAATAAATTTAAAACCAATATCGTACTTACACAAATTTTATACTATTTATAATAATTTCCTAATAGAATAAAATATTTTTTTTAATTCAAACTTCTTTAATATTTAATCTAAAAATATAATAATTTAAAAATTATTATAAAATTGAAATCTTTTTCATTTATTTTACAATCTAAACCAAGTATTATTATTAGAGTAAATTTATTTTATTTTAAAAGACATTATAAAATCAATATTTTCAATGAATTTTTTTTCATATTGTAATTTTTTTTGTTAAATATATACATACATACATACACACAAATATATATATATATATATATATATATATATAAATATATATATATATATATATATATATATATATATAAATATATATAATATGAATATTATGCACTATAATAAAACAGCAGGTTAGTGAAACAACTACTACGTTAATTTCTCGAATTTAATTTGATATAAAAATTAATTATTTAAATTAAATTAATTGCAAACATAAAATTAATTGGTGAATAATTAACAATAATAGTTTGATACAGCCCTATTAGGCATAAAAATAACTATTCGCTTAAAGTTAATAGTTCTACACATGCACATATACATATGTTTGTATTTATATTTCCATATATGCAAATAAATATTTATTTAATATGTACAATAGAAGTTTGAATTAAAAAAATATTTTATTTTATTAGGAAATTATTATAAATAGTGTACAATTTGTTTAAGTACAATATCGGTTTTAAATCTCTTAAAAAACTGAAATTTTTATTATTTATAAACTAAAATCGTACTTGTATTAATTAAAAATATCCTCAAGTTTATACAAATATTTATCAAGAGTTTTAAATAAAATTCTTTGAAAAATAATCATTTTTTTCCTCTTAAACCTATTTAAATTCAAATCTGTATAATCTTTCTCATTTAATTATTTTCATAAAGAGAGAAAAACCCTATAATGACATTATCAAATGAAATAAGCAACAAATATCACCTAACATTTTTATAAAAAGATTGTCTTATTCAAGTTAAATATTTTTTTTTTAAAAAAAAAACAGAAATGTAGGACTTCATAAGAGCGCACAACTTGATTTTTAAATAAAATCCAACTTTTTTGATCGAGCGATGATGAGTTTTTGCACTTCAGATGGAAATCAAAATGTAACGCCTAGATTTGTGTCTTATTAAAAAAAAAACAAAAGAAACCATACATATGTTTCCTTATACACCACTCTATACACATGTTTATTTTTAATAAAACAAATCTAGGCGTCACATTTGGATGACTCTCTCTCTCTCTCTCTTTCTCTCTATATATATATATATATATAGAGAGAGAGAGAGAGAGCACCATTTGTGCGAATAATAATATAAAAATGCATGTTTATACGTAGTTCAATGTTTATTAACATACAAACGATATTAACAAACGTTAACATACAATAATCACGACAAAATCCAATAAAAATAATAAAAATAAAATAAGAATATTAGTCTGTTTTTATTTGCAACCGTGATGTCTAAATTAATGTAATATTTTCTTACAAAATATAACGTTTCTTGCACATCAATTTTCCAAATCAGCCAATCACTAACATACAAACATTTACATTTTAACATATGTATGTACATACATTTGTATTCACTCAACACTCGCATTTACATATATTATATATATATATATATATATATATATATATATCCATATACGCATTTCTAAGAGTGTAAACTACCCCTACGTATATTTTTTCATTATAATCTTGTATCAAATTGGGTTTACATTTGATCATGTGAATAAATATATATATATATATATATATATATATAGCGTTTATTAAATCGGCGCACGATGGCCGTTCGCATAATAAACATGTCAAAACGGCAGGTCGCGTGTTCTCTACTCGTATAGTTCCAGACGAAGTCGGTCGTGATTTTTCGAGCGGCATCAGGAATATAAATCTCCCGAGTAGCCAACTTACCCCCACGATTTGTCGACCACTCCGTTACAGCAAATCAACTGTAGTCAGCTTACATACACGATTGCTTCCTGTTTACTGATATATCATTACTTCAAATAGAGACATATTTATTTATTTATTTATATATATATATATATATATATATATATATATATATATATATATATATATAACTGTATATCAATAATCGATTAAAACCGACCGATAAATCAAATTTGATATCGTTTTATTGTCGAATAGCATAACATATTGAAAGATAATTTAGATCGTATTCATTAAGTTAATTTAATTAAATTTAATATATACATTTTTTTCCATTAAAAACAATGATTAATTGAATTAGGTATCAAAGTTTAACAGAAAATGTTAAAATGCTTCTTGGTTAATATTTCGAATATACATAACCGTGTCTGTGCTTACGAATTCATAGAGGAGATAATAATATTTTAATTAATATAAACACATAATTTAATTTTTTAATGAATATAAAGTAACGGATTTAATTAAACCCTCGAGAATGAGAAAAAAAATGATGTGTATAATATATAATGTATTTTTTGTTAATTTGTGTACATATATGTAATCTAATTTAAAATTTAAAAATGTGGAGAGAAAAGTCATTTAAAATGTGGCGAAATTAATTTTTTCTATAACGATTGTGTGATGTGGATTTGATTTACGGAATGAAATGTTTTAATATGTTTTTTATTTTTGTTTCAGGTAATGGGTTTTTTCTTATTTCCGTTATTAACATTTTACAAGTGCTAGAGGTAAGATTGATATACTTTTAAAATTAATTATTAATATTATTAAATACGAAAAGCTTAAATATCTTGGTATTATTTAATTAGGCACAGAAAAATAAACACATTCAGATGCTTATGTATTGCGTTACACTTTAGAAAATTTTGTCTGAATTAGCGGTGGAATTTGATTATCGATATATGATTTATTAAATTTATATTAGAATTTAATTTACTGTTCAGATAATAAGATATTTATATAGTTATTAATTTATCGACTATAGATTATTTTTTAAAAATAAATTTTGTCAAATATGAAAGTATTGAAAGACTGTAATAAAAAAGATTTTTAATACAATATACAAAAAAGAAAAAATACTAAATCAAGATGCATCGAGTAAATTAAGGGGTTATACGCAGTTAGAAATTTCAAAAAATCGATTTTTTTTGTTTTTGCATTTTCGGAATGCACATATATTTGAGTATATTCTCTGAAAATTTGAAGTAAATCCGATAAATATTTTCGGACATATACCTGAATTTGTAAATTTTTTTTAACTATGTGTAAACTACTTCCGAAACTTCAAACGCGTTTATCTCAAAACGGTGTTTTCATAGTCGGTGATCTCGATATCTCAGAAATGGCTGAACCGATCGGTCTCAAATTTTCACACAATCTTCTCAAATATATTTCTCAGGTATTGAACGAAGGAATAAGGTTTACAAAAATTATTACTATTTTTTTAAACAATTTGGAGCGAAAATTTTAGTAAAAAACGAAAAATGTTTTTCAAGTAGACGCCATTTTGTCAAAAATGGAAATTTTTTATTATTCCTTCGTTCAATACCTGCATTAATCTATCCTTTAAAAGAATTGACCATATTTTTTGATTTCGGATAATCCAAACCGCCGATATGGAGATCACCGCCAAGCGCCTTTTTTTGGAGGTCGTTCGGGACATCGTCTGCAGGAGCGGTGCACTTCAATATTTTTTTATGATCGACATGTTATTTTATTCTTGAAAGTAGGATCTATTCAAATAACCATAATTTGTAATTGCAAAATAAATACTGTTTCTAAAAAAAATTCCTAAAAAAAACGTCGTTTTTGCGCCTCGCAACTGCGTATAACCCCTTAATAATAAAATGAAAGCTGAAATAATCGACCAAAAAGAATTTAATGTTTCGTGTTTTTAATTTTGTAACAAAAAGAAATAATTGACCTATATGAGAGTTTTTACTTATTCTTTAAATTCAGCAAAATTGATTATTCAGTTTTGTATCAATAATGAACTTTGATCAATCTGAATATTTTTGCAGAAGTTACACAAAGTTTTTTTAAAATTTTTTTTTAATAAATAAAAAGTTTATCGTGACTTTTAATTTTTAGTAATATATTTATTAATTCCCCGATTGATTTACCAATAAAAATTTTTCATTTCTCGAAACACAAGTCGATTTTATTATAATTTTGTATCTACCAATTTACTAAACAAATAAAAACTTGTACACTAATTATGTTCATTATAAAATTTTGCAATATTATGTAATATATGAATTTTGACACATTATTTTCTAACAAAACTTAAAAAGAATTATTAAAAATTATTTTCTAAAAATAGTAATTCATAAAAATATTTAGTCATGATTGAAGTGAAAAATAAGAAGAAGAAATAAAAAATGTACATTTTTCATTAATATCACAGAACTTTACAACATAATAGAAATATTATTAAAAAAAAATAATAATTGAAATTTTATAAGTAAAATAATTATCAAATGCAAATGTCGAAAACTAAATAAAAATTTAACAATTAGTAATTGACACAAGTTTTGAATTTGAAACTTATTTAGGAGAGTTTTAGAAGTAATACAAAAGTTTATTTATATTAATTCTCTATAAGTATAATTTTATGATGACACATACATTTCTTTAATGAAATAATAATTGTAGTGAACGACAATAAAGAATCTTAATAGAAATTGTAAACCAGACAAAATTACAATAAATTTAAAATATACTCTTAAAGGTAAAAGAAAGTTTCCCATATGTATATACATTTATGTAAATATGTGTGTATAATAAATCGCCCATTAAAACTTAACCACTCTCTTATCGCATCTTACACTATCTACTTATATTTTGAAACGTAACAGAAGCCAATAATTTTTAACCTTTTCGAATATTGCTTTTTCAAATAAATACATTTAGTTTATCTCTCGAACACGACACGGCAGACAGACAGTCCTCGTACAAAAACATAAAAAAAAGGAACAGAAAAACACAACAAACATATAAACATGTATGTCGAGCGAAATACATAAATCGTCATTTCTGAAACACATATCGACAAGAAAAATGTCTATATTTTTGTAAATACAATAGGTCGTCGTCGTGTCGCTGTAAAATACATATATGAGTTTCTTTTTATGTTCGTATGAGTTGTTGCGCGACATCGCGAGCCCGAAAACCACATTTCGTCTCGTTCCTTTTTTTTCATATATTGAAAATCAATGTCAGACCTTTTAAAATGTTCGAGAATTACTTGGAATTAGCGACTAATCTCAACACTAATGGATGTACTACACTCTTATCTGGACGTACTTTAACGAAACAAGATCGTAACAGTTCGTGTAATTTCGACGAGATTTACTCACAAATTTACACACACACACATATATATATATATATATATATTTGACACAAATACAAAACATATCTCATAGAACAGAATGTATTTTTAGAAATATTTACAAAATTTTCAAAATTAATTCAACAAATGCATATTTATTTTATTATATAAGATGTTTTAAATAAAACTGAAGAAAAGTAACGAATTATAAATGATAATAAGCAAGAGAACATTTGTCTAAACACTTCAGTTTT